>JAPEIT010000014.1:11300996-11918496 GCA_026229545.1 Pistacia atlantica | reverse complement strand
CTGAAATAGGATAAATCACTCCAACTTCAAGAAGTTTCAGAATCTCCTTCTTCACAACATCCATATGGGTGGGTTCAATCTTCTTTGCGGTTGACGGAAAGGTTTTACTCCTTCTTCAAGCAAGATACGATGCATGCATGTAGACGGGCTAATTCCTTTAATATCTATAATTTTCCAACCAATAGTCGTCTTATGCTCTTTAAGGACCTGTAGAAGCTTCTCTTTCTGAGATGCACCAAGTTTGCTGGAGATGATCACTGGTAACATTCCTTTGTCTCCAAGGAACACATACTTGAGGTAACTAGGGAGAGGTTTCAAATCTGGAATGGGAGCCTGCAAAATAGAAGGTAAAGGCCTCTCATTAGAAATTGGTAATGCCATATAGGAAACATTACCTGACTATTGTAACTTCGAAAAATCATTCAATGCTGCAACAGTTTCCTGCAAATCAATACTTAAGGCAAACGCCTCATTCTCTTTCTCAAGATGATTAGTAATTGTAACTTCCAATCCATCTTCTCCATCAAGTTCAAAAACCTCATGTGCTAAAGAATCAATCACATCAATAGAATAAACATGATTATCATCATCATCATTAGGATATTTCATGGCATCATAAATATTAAACTTAACAATTTCACCATCAAATTCCATGGTAAGTATGCCACTATGAACATCTATCTTAGTCTTGGATGTTTTTAAGAAAGTTCTTCCTAACAAAATAGGAGTAGTTTGATCACCATTCTCCATATCAAGCACATAAAAATCAGTGGGGAAAACTAAGTCATTAACTTGCACCAGAATATCCTCAACTATACCCTTAGGATAGGTATTAGATCTATCAACTAATTGAATTACAACACCAGTTTTATTCAAAGGTCCAAGTTTCAAAGAAGCATATATGGAATATGGCATGACATTTATAGAAGCTCCTAAGTCTATCATGGCTTTCTCAAACCTAGTGTTACCTATCGTACAAGGGATAGTAAACATACCTGGATCTTTGCACTTCGCTGGAAGTTTTCTCTGAATCACTGCAGAAACATTCTCTCCTACTCTCACCTTTTCACACCCCTTAAGTTTCTATTTCCTCTTAATAGTACACAACTCTTTCAAGAATTTAGCATAACGAGGTACTTGTTTAATAGCATCTAAAAGTGGAATATTTACCTCGCATCTACGAAAAGTCTCATATATATCTCTATTCTGCTCATCTTTTCTAGATTCTACCAAAGCTTGAGGAAAAGGTGGTATCGGTTTATAATTGGACAGAGGCGGAAACTTACTCTTAGGAACACCATTGTCGTTGGGAATGTTTCTGTCTACAATGACATCTTTTTCCTTTTCTTCCTTCGACGATGTAGTGGCTGCCTTTGTTGGAATCTCAACCTCTTTACCACTTCTCAAGACGATCGCACTTGCATTTTCTCTTGGATTGACCACCGTTTGAGATGACAATTTTCCCGAACTTTACGCCTCTAGCTTACTAGTTGCGGTTGCCATCTGCCCTATTTGATTCTCCAAACTTTGAACACTGCCTTCGTCTCCTATTGAAATTGTAAAGTATTAGTAGCAAGAGACTTAACAATATCTTCTAAAGACATACCAAAATTAGCAGTTTGGGCCGGTTGTTGTCTAGGGGGTATGGCTGCTTATACTGCTGGTAATTTGGGCGGTTTTGAGGGAGGGGATGATTCACTTGTGGATTCCCATAGCCAAGATTAGGGTGATCCCTCCATCCAGGGTTATATGTGCTCGAATAAGGATCATACTTCCCTTGCGGTTGTCCAGGAAAACCACCTACTGCATTCACTTGCTCAACAGGCTCCTCTTGAAGAGTTGGGCACATATCAGTTGGATGCCCTACTACCGAACAAATTCCACTAACCTTCACTGTTTGCATGTTACCTACAGCCATTTGACAAACAAGAGAAGTTAGACTCGAGATTTGTTGTTCAAGGGAAGAAATATTTATCTCATTATCACGCCTAGATGGAAGGTTAAGCCTACTACCAAACTGTTGAGAATTGGCTGCCATATTTGCAATCAAGTTTCTCGCAACCTCGAGAGTCTTATCCACCAAAGGTCTTCCACTTGCAACATCAATCATGCTCCTATCAGTGTATGTAAGGCCCTCATAGAAATACTGGATAAGTAGTTGCTCACTAATCTGATGATGAGGGCAGCTTGCACATAACTTCTTAAAACGTTCCCAGTATTCATGTAAGGACTCTCTGTTGTGCTGCCTTACACCACAAATTTCTTTCCGAATGTTGGCCGCCCTCGAAGCTGGGAAATACTTCTCCAGAAATAATCTCTTCATCTCATTCCATGTGGTTATAATTCTAGAGGGTAGATAATAAAGCCAATCCTTAGCCAAATCCTTCAAAGAAAACGGAAAAGGCTCTTAATTTAATTTGCTCCTCGATCACCCCTGTAGGTTTCATACTCATGCAAACCACATGAAGCTCCTTTAAATGCTTGTGAGGATCTTCACCTACAAGGCCATGAAAAGTGGGCAAGAGATGTATTAGTCCAGATTTTAATTCAAAAGTAGTGGCAGCATCTAAAACAGGAAACGTTATGCATAAAGGTGCTTGATTCAAATCAGGGGCAGCAAGCTCTTTCAAAGTCCGATTTCCATCAATGACGTCCTCGTCTTCTAAATCAAAATTGCTTTCCTCAGAATCTCTCCAAGCTTCCTTCCTTAACCTGCACAAAGTGCTCTCAATTTCTGGGTCAAATGTTAAATCACCAAAATAAAAGGACCTTGTCATAAAACACAGAATCTTATAAAAGGAATAAATGACAAATAATGAAAAACAACCAGAAAATAAAAAAATAAAATTTTTTTTTTTTTTTTTGTATGACCAGAAGCATAAAAACACCAAAAACGCTAGCAAAACATTCCAATTTGGTCTCAAGAGGGTGCGGCTAGAAATTTTTCTAGTCTTGTTCAGAATTTCGTTTTCTTCAAAACAACTACTCGCAGTGCTCCTAATTCAACCAAAATCTTCCTTAGGAATAGTACTGAACAGTACTACTATTCATGAACATACTACTGAAATTTTCAGAAACATAAAAAAAAAAATTTATAACAAAAACAGAATATAACAAAAAAAAAGAATCAAAATTCAACTAGAATCACTCCCCGGCAATGGCGCAAAAATTTGGCATGCTGTCGTAGGTACCCATAATTAAAACCTAAAAACACATGTAATAGTGTGAGTCAGCGTCATTCCCACGGAGAGTGTCTAGCCGTATTTTATGTTATGTGAACAAGGCTGAGGGGGGTTTTAGTAAAACAGAATAATCTCAGGAAAAACAAAAGCAATTCAAATCTAAATTAATCAAAATAACGAAACTTGGTCTCCGTCAACATCCATCATCGAAATCTTACAACTGATCATTGATGCAAAAGTAAATCAATTCTTACTTTGAATATTCACCGTTGGAACTATTTTCCTATCTCTCCTTAATTGTAATTAATTAGGAAACAAACGATCTTAATTAATCTTACCACTAAACAACCCTAGACAAGCACTAAAGATTTAATCTAGTGGCAGCCTTAAGAATTAGAGAAATCGACTAAGCTAAACAACACAAACTCAAGCGGTTGTATTTAATTTAGTCGAGTGTTCTTCTTAAGATTACTAATTCCTGACGCAGCAAATTATTAACCCTAATTGCTTCATAAGTTAGAGGAATCAAACAATTACGGATTTGATATCTAACTTAGTAGTAGATTATAACAATTAATAAACTAGTAGGCCTCCTAGTAATTAAATGAAACAATCATAAAATTAGGCACAGAAGAACATCCAATACTCAAACACAAAAATTGAACACAAAAAAAAAAAAAAAAAAAAGATTAGATCTCATAGTTTATTGATTCCGAGGCCTCCGTTTCCTTCGACCAAGTTATAAAAGTCTAGCCGCTCATAACTCAAAGGAAAAACGAAAATCCACCAGAGAGAGAAGAGAGAGCATGTGTGATATGTTTAGTAATCCCTAATCTGGCCTCTCTTTTAAAAATATCTAAATTCTAATTCTAATTCTACTCAATCTCCTCAAAATATTCTAATATCCTAAAGTAACATTTATCCTAATCTGATTAATTCGAAATAAAATAATAAAGTCTTAAAATAAAATAGGAAAGTGGTGTTTTCCAGCTGTAATTTGCGTGCAACAGGTCTTGAAAACTTCTTGTAATAATCTGCCTATTTGAATTGCATGACAAGGCAGAATGTTCCAGAACGTCGACAGTGCAGGTGTGTCAACTTCAAGCTCAATTAAAACCTTGATACAGGGAGTATCTCTCCAATCTCAAAACATGAAAGATGTATATCGCTTCCTTGGAGTTCCACAGCATTTTGAATCATCTCAATCGGAGCTAAGATGAGAGAGTTATGCCCAGATTACGAAACAATGTCGAAACTGTCCGAATTCACTTAATTAGTTCCGTTTTGCAATTAACGCCTCCATTTGCATCCTAAATCAAAATAGAATAATAATGAGTACATTTAGGCAGCAAATAAGTATAAAAGACTAGACATTAAGGGGGACAAATATGACATTTTGCATTCTCATCAATTAGAATATGAAAATAGTTGGGCCCAAATTTTTCTTTACATAAAAAATATAATTTTTTTACATATATCAAAATAACAAGTACAAAAACTTAGCAACGGTGGACAGTAATGTCAATTCTCTCCGCTTGTCGACGTCCTTCTGACCGTTGCTCACCTATGTCCTTTAAAAATATGAAAAAACAACAGGATGAGCATAAAAATGCTCAGTAAGTAAATCCTTTAACTTTTCTTCTTATTTGATTCTTTCCTTACTTAGTTCTCTTCTTCTTTCTTTCTCTGTTTCTACTTCTCACTGTTCTTTTCTTTCTTTCTAATTCTCTCTATTTCTTTCTTTCTTACTCTTTCTATTCTTTCTCTTCTTGCTACTCTTCTATTCTTTCTAACCATAATAAAATTCATGGGAATATGCATAAATGAAATGCATATGCAATAATGCATAAAAATGCATTTTATTTCTTCTTTCTATTTCTTTTCTATTCTTTTCTTTTTCTTCCTATGATTTTCTTTTCTCTTCTTGTCTTGCTTGCCCAAGCTTCTCTTTTCTTTCTTGTTTCTTTTCTTTTCTTTTCTTTGCTTGTTCAAGCTTTCTCATTCTTTCTTATTCTTTCTTTTCTTATTCTTTTCTTTTCTTATTCCTTCTTTTCTTATTCTTTGTCGATCGGACTCGGTTGATGTATGGATTTGGAACCTTGGCCGTGTGAGATAGTACAGTCCTCATCTACATGCACTCTTGCGGACCGCACAAATTCTTCTTTCTTCTTAGGCCACTCAAGTAAGGTGACGTGCATGTAGGAATTCTTCTTGGGACAACCCTCATCCACATACACTCTTACGAGTTGTACAATTCTTCTTCTTCTTATGCCACTCAATTAAGGTGACGGAATTTCTTTTTAACACTCATGGTTCCCCATCACACCAACCTATTCTTTTCTCTTCTTTAACACTTTTTCTTTCTTTAATTCTTTAATGCTTATTCTTTCTTTCTCTTTATTCTTAGAATGTTTTATTCTTTATTCTTTAGTCTTTATTCTTTATTCTTTCTTAAGTTTCTACACATACACAATTATATGCATATGGATGGCTCATGCTTAAAATTTCTTACTTAAATGCACTTATGAAATGCACATATGCAATGTTGCATAAAATTAAGGTTTCCACTGAACTCATACTTCTCTTAGGCATTTCATCAAACAATACTTGTGCATAAACAAACCCTAATGTAATTATCATTTTATGTGTTTCTTAAACCATCCAAATTGAGAGAAAAATTCTCTTGTAATATCACCATACCTACACGACAAAAACACTCCCAAAAGTTTCTCCAATTCTTCCAATTTCAACCCATCATCAAACCATCACATACACTCCTCATATTCAAGTATATCCAACAGCAAGCACAACTAATCATCCATCTCATCTCAATTTCTCAATAATCATAACGTATGCATATTTAAAAGAAATCTCTACTCACTTGATTTTCTTAAACTTTAACTGGAGTTGGATTTTGAGTGGAATTTACTTACCTTATGCTTGAGTAGTCTCTCCTAAGCTCTTTACTCTTGTTGGATTCAAATCTTCTCTTAACCCTAAGCATAAACTTCATAAGAACTCAACTTTTACACAAATAAAACATAGATAAAGAGCTAGAATCCTTATCTCTTGAAGCGTAAAATCAAAACCTTATGAAAATCTACTCAAAAACCCTCAAAATCCTTGGAGGATTGAATGAAAATTTGAGAGAAAATGGGAGAGGAGTATGGCAGTGGAATGAAGAAAATAAGGGTTTCAAACCCTTAACACTTTAGTTTATAAACACACTTTCCCATTTTGCCCTTACTCTTTCTTAAAAATTCCATCTATGTCCCTTAGTCAATTACCATAATGCCCTCATTTTTTATGCATTCTCTATGCAATTCTATCTCTTTTCACTCCCCACTTTTTCAACTAATTTTGAGTGAAAAGACCATTTTACCCTCAATGCAAATTTAAGGCATTTTCTTCATATTCTCTTAAAATCACTTTAACAAAAATTAACTAAGGGCTATAAAAACATTAATTAAATCATGTACCTCCACGCTGGGCGTTACAAAACTAGAACAAAGAGAAAGAATAGAAAAGAAGAGAGAAGAAGAGAGAAATGTTTGTAAGGAAAGAAATTCAGAATTTGAACAATGGATAGAGAGGAGTAGCTTAGCGGGTTTACTCACTGAGTAATTAGCGCTCACCCCGTTGTTTTTAATGTTTTTGCAGGTAGGAGATAAGATATGGTCGGAGGGAACGTCATGAGCGGAAGGGTCTGGCAACCACTGTCAAGTTTATTTTGAGCACTTTTATTTCTTAATGTATGGTTTTGTGTATAATAAAAGAAATGGGACCAACTTTTGTATACTCATTTACATGTATAGATTTTCCTATCTATATGAGTTTTACTGTTTATTTTACGAGTATACTAGCTAGAGAGAGAAATCATTATAAAACACTTTACATGCACATATAA
Source organism: Pistacia atlantica (assembly GCA_026229545.1). Lineage (NCBI taxonomy): Eukaryota > Viridiplantae > Streptophyta > Magnoliopsida > Sapindales > Anacardiaceae > Pistacia > Pistacia atlantica. Next base: position 11,911,407 of record JAPEIT010000014.1, on the reverse strand, counting down.
GTACATGGCTGGCCACACCTCCACATCTCTCCAAATACCTTAAAGTTGGAAGAAAATTCAACAAAAACTCAGCCCCTATTTTGACCGAATTCAAGACTTCCAAATTCCGACATCAACTCTTCAAAATTTCATCCAAGGTTCATCCAAAACATCACATCTACATAACTACTCATCTTGGCTGAACTTCTACACATTATTCTCCATCAAACAAGCACCTAAAAATCCAATACTTCTTATCATACATCATGCACAAACACTCAAGAATCAACTTACACATATACTACTCAAATTAAAGCTTAGATTGGGTTTACTTACCTTGAATTTGTACAACACTAATGATTCAACCTTCCTTTGCTAAAATTCTTTTCCTCTTGGATCTAAATCATGTATAAACATAAGAATTCAAAACTTTAAAGCTTAAATACACACTTTTGTGCTAGAATCTTACCTTTGGATGATATAGGATTGAAAATCTACAAAATTTAAGCTAAACCTTATGAATTCTCTTTGAAATTTGATGAAGAAGCTTGAGAGAAAATGGATGAGAGGTGGCATGCTCAAGGGATGAGAATAGCTAGGGTTTTGTCAATTGAAGCCTTATAACTAATAAAATATATGTACATTCCTATTTTGCCCTTGCACTTTCTAAGAAATTTCATCTATGTCCTTAAGTCATTTACCTAATTACCCTCATTTGTATCATCTTCTTCACATTATTTTTCTTCCTTAAACTCACCACTTTTTCATCTAGTTGTGAGTGAAAATACCATTTTACCTTTATTCTTTAATTTCTTCCTATTACTTTACAAACACGTATTTGTCTCGGCATTGACAGGCTATTCGCAAGTGTACGAAATCGTGCAAGTAGTAAAACTCGAGTAAACGAGTGTCGAATCCCAAGGGAACTACCTACCAAGTACCAAACTATTATATTCTATTGCTATTTGATTAAACTGAAGTTTAAGAATGAATTTAATGAAAAAGTAAATAAACTAAAAACTAAGTACTAAATAAAGGCAAAATTTGTAAACACTTTGAAGTGAAAATCAATATGACTAAACCTAGGGCATAGATTTCACACCAATTTAATCCTATGCATTGACATTTGTTGTTAACCTAATCAAGTGTATTCTAAAAGCCAAATCCCCTATTATTCCACTAACTCTCTCTCGAGCAATTAGCAAATTAACCCTTAAACAACAACCCAAGATATCTCTAAATTGGATTTAGGAGCTAAGAGATCATTAAGATCTATGGAATTTCCCGGAGCCTCATAGATCGCGGTAACCTATCTCTAGCGTTCGCTCAATCTATGGTTTTATTACCTTAGACAAATTAGGTTTCATCTCTCGATCTCAACCCAACCCATGATATCATTCAACTCTCGGATCCTTAAGAATTGAAAGCATTACACACAATAATAAAACTTAGAATTAATGCTCAATAAGAATTAACAACAATAAAGTCAACACATATTCATAAATTGGGCTACATCTTTAGCCCTAGAAAGAGAATTAGTTCATAAATACAGTAATGAAAACAACCATTATATTGATTAACATGAGTTCAAGAATGGAAAATAGAAAAACTTCTCTAATTTGTGAACGAGAATAGCAAGAATTCCGATCTCCAAAGTAGTGGCCGTCCTTTTTCCTTCTTCAAAATCCCCCCTTTAACTTCTTAAAGACTCTTTTTATATCCCTAGGGTTCTGGTCGTGCTTAGGAAAAATATTAGAAAACTTAGCCCATTCAGATTCGGATTAGGGTAATGAATTAACACAAACCCGTGACCCATCGCCGCGGTGGTAAGAATTATCGCCGTGGCGATCGTTCCTTCTATCCAAAGCATCTGTAAACTTTAGAATTAGATGAAGTAATCAACACAAACATTTTAGCTCTTTGAATAAGATTTCCAACACCACCAGAATCGTCAAATTTCGACTTCTACAGCTCAAGTTATGATAGAAACATCGAGGCATACTCATGATGAAGAATTTCCAGATTTTCCGTAACATCTTCAACGTACCACAACTCCGTCATTTCGACCCTGATTCTTGTGCCGTTTGTTCCTACGCGTCGTGAATCCTATCGATATCATTATTTTCCCTTCAACAACCTATTTGAGCCTGAAAACACTTAAAGTGCACCCGTGATCCCATAAATGGTATTTATGAAAGAAATAATCCAAATTCCACATTTTAAGCACATTTTTCCATAAATAAACCAATTAAATCACTTAACAAAATATCAACATTCAAGCTCTTATCACAACCCCCAACCAGCTTTTTGCTAGTCCCTAGCAAAATAAGCGATAAAATAAGTCTCTAAGCTTGACAAGAAAACAACTAATTAAAAACCTAAATCTAAACTATCCTAAATCACTTTCGTAGAATGACACGATTGCATTTAGCGTATGCAACAAGCCTTTAAACCCCCAGGTGGCCCTAGTTGGATGAGTTGTAGTCTCGTGAGGGTTTCCAGCGATTATACCCACAAACATCCACACTAAACATATCCTAAACTCCAAAAGTAATAAAAACATAAACATAAACATAAAAAGAACACACTAACAAAAAGTCTTGGATCAATTCATAAAGATGTCTCAAAAATTGCATATACACAAAATAAATAGATTAATTAAAAGTCACCTAAAACTCACAGACAATGCAAACATCAATTTCATTTTCGTTATGGACCCTAAAACATCCATACAACCACAAACCATTAGTCTACAAACTCGGATGGTGTTATGCATAACATTCATGAACAAAATTTTGATCTTAGTATTCGGGTTATGACTTAAATGTGAATCATGGAATCAAACTCCATAGGCTCACTTTTCACATCACTCTCCACTAATGTAGAATTTCACATTACCTTGGATCAATAGGTCTTTATAAAGGTTATAACTTTAGGCCAGGGTATAGGTTCCAAGAAAATGATAGGAATAACAAAGTAAGAGAACTCGATTTTCCTCATGCAAACTCTAAAATCAAATCGAACTCCACTTCTTCTCAACCACCAACCAATATGTCCACTAATTTACAACCTTCAAACTTGTATCATTTTTTTTTTTTACTATGAATGCGGCGGGGGAGATGCGTCTAAGGTGTACGTGGCGTTGTTATACCAGAGGTCGCCAAGTACTACTAGGCAGTTTTTAAGGCGGGTTCTGGTTTCCGCCGAAATACCCTTAAACTAAGCAACATGCCAATTTTTTTTTTTAAACTTAATAAAATTAAGAAGGCTGAAATATGCACACATGCACATCCCCACTGATTTTACAAACACTTCACAACCCCCAACCAATTTCTTCGCACACGTGGGTTGTGACAACCACACTTTCTTTCCAAAACTCATAATAAGCTTGAAGAACAATAAAGTCTCTTACTGATAAAGCAGGTAGGATTGTGTTTTAGGCTCAAAATCAGGATAGGGTAAACATTAAGTTCAAAGAACAAAAAACAAGGCTAAATTGTGTTTAAAAATAAAGGCTCAAAGGGTTAACTAATGATAATGATAAAAAGGGTTGGCTTGAAAGGCTCAATCGGTCCAAAAACAACCTAAATCATTTCCTAAGTGATGTGAATTCTAGGATTTTGCCTTGAGTGATTTTCAAATGAGTTCTAGAGTTTGTTGAGATCACAATAAAGTTCATGGAAACTTCATACATAATACGTCTCTAAGTAAGTGACTGAACCACTTTCAATCCACAGTTCACTAGGGTCTCAACTCAATGTCATTAATATTCACACTCATCTGAAAGCAAAGGTAAAAATTAATGTCCTCTATTAGTTCTATGTTATTGCAATCACATTCCTATCATAGACAATTGATTTCATCCAAGAGACAAAAATAAAAGCTCACAACCTAAACTAAAAGAATAAAAAAAAAAACTGCTCTCTAAATCCATACAAAAATTCTGCTCAATTTAAGTTTCTTGAATTCCTACCCCCAACCAATAAAATCAACATTGTCCCCAATGTTAAGCGTAAGAATAAGAGAAAGAGAAAAGTTACCCCCTTTTGCAATCGTGAAGTGCGAAACGCATGACAATTCGATCACCAACTCGTTTCATTCCATTGTTGTCTTTTAATTCTGTCAAAACAAAGAAACTTGCGGTGCACCTCATTGGAAACACACATCACGTGTTAAATTTATGAATTTAGAGAAACAAACACAACATCAAAATTATTTACACTAAATAGAAATAAAATAAAATAAAATAAACATACTTGAAAATTAACACCCGCAAAAATAACACACTTTTAATCAAAAAAAGAAAAAAAAAACTTGGGTTGCCTCCCAGAAGCGCTTGGTTAAAGTTGTAAGCTTGACTTTTCGTTTTCTTCGATCCGGATCATCTAGGAGAATCCAAGCCCTCGTATCCTTAATTCCACCACTCACATAGGGCTTTGATCGTTGTTCATCTACCATCTCCAAGTCAACCTCCATAGTCTAGAGTTGACTAAACACTGCTCTAGGGGTGAACTAGGGTAGTTTTCTTCTAATTTTTTATTTACTATGTTATCAAGGACACTAATCTCAAAGCATGTGTCTAAGTCGGATGGACGCTTCTTAACATCAAAAACATTAAACTCTACTTGCTCATCTTCTACCCTTAAGATTAGTTTCCCTTGATGCACATCTATCAATGCTCTACCGGTTGCTAGAAAAGGTCGTCCTAGGATTAAAGGCATTTCCCGATCTTCCTCCATGTCTAGCACTATGAAATCTACTGGGAAAATCAGTTTGTCTACCTTAATTAGGACGTCTTCGACTGCCCCCCTAGGATATGTGATCGATCGATCAGCTAATTGGAGAGACACGGTGGTCGGCTTCACTTCTCCCAATCCAAGCTTCCTGTAGATGGAAAAAGGCATTAAGTTAATACTAGCCCCTAAATCACATAACACTTTATCAAAATAACAACTACCAATAATGCAAGGGATAGTAAAACTCCCTGGATCTTGTAGTTTAGGTGGTACTTTCTTTTGAATCAGAGCGCTGCATTCCTCTGTCAGCATGACTTTCTCGTGTTCCTTGAATTTCCTCTTGTGCGTGAGGATCTCCTTCAAAAATTTTGTATACTTCGGCATCTGTTCAAGCATATCAACAAAAGGAATATTAATATGTAACCTTCAAAACATGTCAATGAACTTACCGAACTGCTTGTCGAGCTTCTGATTCTTCAACCATTGTGGGTACGGCAAGGTTGACTGGGTTGAAGGATTATTTTGCTCATTTGTACGGTCATCGCGGCGACCAGATTCATAGCCGCAGCGATCGTTAGATGATCCTGACGAAATATGAATAGCATCACGGTCACCGCGGCGACCAGTTTCATCGTCGTCGGCGATCGTCCTTCTTTCTGGCAGATAGTTCTTCCTGCTCACGCTCACCGCGGCCACCATCTTCATTGTCGCGGCGATCGTTCTTCTGGTCATCCTTGAGTTTTGGCGCCACCATCTTCATTGTCGCGGCGATCGTTCTTCTCGTCATCCTTCAGGTTTTGTTCTTTCCTCGGTTTTTTACCCTCTAAATTTTTCAAACTTCTTCCACTCCTCAAGGTGATTGCATGTACTTGTTCCTTCGGATTCTTCTCTGTATCACTCGGCAAAACCCCTTAAACTCTTCCCGCTAATATGTTATGAATCTGCCCAATTTGAGTGTCAAGGTTCCTAATAGAGGCTGATTGATTTTGGACAAGGATGTCAGTCTTCTCAAACCTCTTGTTTGTCTCTTCAATGAACTTGGTGAGCACATTCTCTAAGTTAGATGTTGGCTCTTGATTCTAAAAAATAGGAGGTTGTTTATGCTCGTTGTTATTGCTCCATGAAAAATTGGGGTGTTTCCTCCATGCTGGATTATACGTATTGGAATACGGATTCCCTTGCCCTCTTTGGAAATTGTTGACGTAGTTGACTTGTTCATGTTGAGCAAACTGGTTTCCCTCTTGGCAATTGCTTGACGTATGATTTCCTACACAAAGGTCACATGTTGGAGATGACGATTCAATTGTATTAATTTTCAATACATTACCTAATTGCTTCTGGATGTTCGTAAGTTGAGCAGCCAATGCAGTGTAACAGTCGACTTCGTGCACTCCCGCTGATCTCCTTGCTGAATTTCTTTCTAGAGTCCTCATATAGTTGTTGTTCGCCATCACCTCGATCAGATTGTGTGCTTCTTCTGGTGTTTTGGTGTTCAATGCTCCCCCACTTGCAGCAACAATCATGGCTTGAATGTTTGGTAGCAAACCTTGGTAGAACGTTTGCACTTGTGACTAGATTGGTATACCATGATGTGGGCACCTCCATAGAAGATCCTTAAACCTTTCCCATGCTTCATACAGTGACTCTGAATCTTGTTGGTAAAAGTTGGTAATCTCACTCCCTCCTTGGCCGACTTGGCAGGTGGAAAATACTTAGTGAGGAACGCTTGAGCCAACTCATTCCATGTCATGATGCTCCCAGATGGCAATGAAATCAACCAAGCCTTAGCTTTATCCCGTAGAGAGAATGGGAAAAGCCTTAGTCTGATTGCATCCTCGGATACCCCATTATGCTTGAATGTGTCGCACAACTTGAGGAAATTTGCGATATGCAGGTTGGGATCATCATTTGGTAACCCAAATGAATTGGATTGACGACGAATCATTCCAAAAATTGCTGGCTTAATCTCGAAATTGTTCGCTTGAACGGGTGGTCTCCTGATACTTGAATAACAACCATCAATAGTGGGACTAGAATAGTCCTTCAATGCTCTAAGAAACCACTGCTACTCCACCCATTGCATTTCCTCCCAAATTATCCTTATTCTCATTCTCTTGATTTTGCATATTAGGATTGACAACTCCTGTGTTAGCCATTGCTTGTTCAGATTCAGCTTGCCTCTTTTCTCTTCTCAACTGTTTTACGGTTCTCTCGATCTCAAAATCAAGTGGATTAAGATGACCACGACCTCTAGAATGTAAACTCTCCAGATTCTAGCTGAAAACCACAAATAAGACAAACAAAAATAACAATTAATCAGTAAATAGAAATAAACAAATCAAATTAGCAACTAAATATTTCGTATTGATATTGGTAAAATAAAATAGTTCCCCGGCAATGGCGCCAAAAACTTGACAAGCTATTCGCAAGTGTATGAAATCATGCAAGTAGTAAAACTCGAGTAAACGAGTATCGAATCCCAAGGGAACTACCTACCAAGTGCCAAACTATTATATTCTATTGCTATTTGATTAAACTGAAGTTTAAGAATGAATTTAATGAAAAAGTAAATAAACTAAAAACTAAGTACTAAATAAAGGCAAAATTTGTAAACACTTTGAAGTGAAAATCAATATGACTAAACCTAGGGCATAGATTTCACACCAATTTAATCCTATGCATTGACATTTGTTGTTAACCTAATCAAGTGTATTCTAAAAGCCAAATCCCCTATTATTCCACTAACTCTCTCTCGAGCAATTAGCAAATTAACCATTAAACAACAACCCAAGATATCTCTAAATTGGATTTAGGAGCTAAGAGATCATTAAGATCTATGAAATTTCTCGGAGCCTCACAGATCGCGGTAACCTGTCTCTAGCGTTCGCTCAATCTATGGTTTTATTACCTTAGACAAATTAGGTTTCATCTCTCGATCTCAACCCAACCCATGATATCATTCAACCCTCGGATCCTTAAGAATTGAAAGCATTACACACAATAATAAAACTTAGAATTAATACTCAATAAGAATTAACAACAATAAAGTCAACACATATTCATAAATTGGGCTACATCTTTAGCCCTAGAAAGAGAATTAGTTCATAAATACAGTAATGAAAACAACCATTATATTGAATAACATGAGTTCAAGAACGGAAAATAGAAAAACATCTCTAATTTGTGAACGAGAATAGCAAGAATTCCGATCTCCAAAGTAGTGGCCGTCCTTTTTCCTTCTTCAAAATCCCCCCTTTAACTTCTTAAAGACTCTCTTTTATATCCCTAGGGTTCTGGTCGTACTTAGGAAAATATTAGAAAACTTAGCCCATTCAGATTCGGATTAGGGTAATGAATTAACACAAACCCGTGACCCATCGCCGCGGTGGTAAGAATTATCGCCGCGGTGATCGTTCCTTCTATCCAAAGAATCTGTAAACTTCAGAATTATATGAAGTAATCAACATGAACATTGTAGCTCTTTGAATAATCTTTCCAACGCCACCGGAATCGTCAAAGTCTGACTTCTACAGCTCAAGTTATGATAGAAACATCGAGGCATACTCATGATGAAGAATTTCCAGATTTTCCGTAACATCTTCAACGTACCACAACTCCCTCATTTCGACCCTGATTCTTGTGCCGTTTGTTCCTACGCGTCGTGAATCCTATCGATATCATTCTTTTCCCTGCAACAACCTGTTTGAGCTTGAAAACACTTAAAGTGCACCCGTGATCCCATAAATGGTATTTATGAAAGAAATAATCCAAATTCCACACTTTAAGCACATTTTTCCATAAATAAACCAATTAAATCACTAACAAAATATCAACATTCAAGCTCTTATCAGGCATCACATCACATGTATTTTCCATAATCTTTCTACCACTCTATTCTCATGGCTAGCACACTTAATACATTATATTTATCATACTCACTTTTCACTTGAACATGTGATTCTATGTGAAATGACCATTTTGCCCCTATTGAAACTTTTATGGAATTCCTCTATAAAAGTAGTTAAATATATTCACTATGACTATAAAATAATCCCTACCATATTTTTAAATGTGGGTATTACAAGAAGGAGATTTGAAGAATTTGGATCTCCAAAATAGGGAAGAATTCATTCCTCTTTCAATTTCTAATATGTTGAACTCCACATTTATAGTTTATGTGATTTTTTCTTTATTTTAAGCATGAACTAACTTACTTTTGGGTTATGGTTTTGATGTAACTTGGATTACAATGGTTTAGTCTATAAATTAGTGTTGTTTTTTAGTTCTATTGCTTGGATTATGTGTTTATTCTTGTTCTTAATGCAATTGGATGTTGGTTTCTTTTGATTCAATTGAATGTTGAGCTTGATGAAACTAAGAAGTGATTCATGTGTTAGCTTCTTAGAGTAGACACCGTAGATTAAGAAAACACTAGAGATAGGTTTAGCAATCTATGAAATCTTTATAGGATTCCATTTAGCTTGATAGACTTTGAACTATTAGCTTTCATTTTGTTAGGTACGGAAACTTAATAGGGATAGGTAGGAGAATATAGCCTGAGAAGGTATATTCTACAACTTAAGGAATTCTATTTATAATCCTTGCATGTGAATTTGGAAGCAATAGAAATTGTAGGTTAAACTAGAGTATCCTAGTGAAGTCGAACCCTAACCTCTTTTGCCTTGATTTGAATTTGTGTTGATTAGTTTAGTGTTAATCTTAGTTATTTGATTTTGTGTTTTAATTCTAGCTTTACTTTCCTCCCAACACTTTTGTATTCTTCAATTAGTAATAGAATTAGGAAACTTGGTAATTAGCACGCAATCCTCGTGGGAACGATACTCTACTTCATCATTGTATTACTTTTGCGATGAGTGCACTTGCTACATATGCATGTTTGTCGAACCACACATTGTTAGTAAATGGTCACATACATGCAGCGGAAACAAAAAATATATAATTTTAGGGATCGTTTACATGAGCCAAGATCAAGGGTATAATTTTACAATTCATATTAAATAAAATCTGCAGAAAAATAAATCCGAGTTTAAAGAAAATAAACGCACGTTGGAGGCTCCTCCAAATTTGTCGACGAATGTTTTGCTACCGATCCAAGTGTAGGATCGAACCTGCGTAGTCCACACGAAGACAATCTCAAAAAGAACCAAAGAGGAATTTGCTAGATCCTCTGTGGCTTCAAGATTAAGAAGAAAGCAAATCAATTGAATTGATTTTAGGCAAAATATGTTTCTGGCGTGAGAGTGTTTTGGAGTGGCTGCTGCGTGTTTTAATTTCAAAAGGCAATCAATTAATTAATTAATTAACACACACACTTTTCTTTTTATAGTTAATCAATTTGCCCTAATCTCATACGGAATAGGCTTGGGCTCCAACCCAAATGCCCCATCTTGCCAAACACTCCCAATTTAATATTTTATTTTATTTTTTTCATCATTATCTCAATTAAAATCAATTAATATATATATATATATATATTAACATTTAACAATAATGATAATATATATTTAAATATGTGCGAACACACATTTAAACGTAATTTCACTTATTTAATTTTTCTTACAAATTAAATAAAGGCTACGACCTCAACAAATTTAATTGCACTGTGAAATTACCAAAATACCCTTTTGCCTTAAAAGACGAAAACGCCATTCTTTCTTCTTGGATCTTAAATTGTCTTCTATGTGTGTGACCCATAGGCTCTTCATCATATCGGCAGTGTATAGTATCACGATTAACACCAATTAATCATCTCACTAATACACATACAAAGATTGGCCCTAGCAAGGCATTATGGCCACCCGATATATTCGGATTCAGTAAAGTAGCTACTTTTCAACGATATGGTTACCGTGCAATTCGATCCTTTCATCATACGTTATCTCGATGAGACGAATGCATAGAAATAGTGTCAACCTTCGGTTACTCTTGATATTAGGTATTCAATTTCTAGACCAATGACCCGTATTATAAACGGGATAGAGCAAAACTCAATCCCACTGTGGCCACAGTTTTAACGTCATTGTCATATACTGAATTGCGCCGTGAGATAACTTCTCCCGTACTCGGGAGTGACGAATACTCTGTCAATCCACCATAGTTTTGATACACTCCTTGATGCATCCAATCACCACCGTATTGACAGCTCTAAAAAGAACTATGTTAGGCTAGTTGTAAACTACACCAACCGGTGCACAAGGCACTCCGGTGATCTCAAGTCTAAGGATTTGTTCCATAGACACTGGGGTTACCATCCATATGGAATCCTCTGGTGGGTCAGTCCAATGAACTTGTTGCAGTGTAATCACCTACAGTAAGCACCCATGTGATGCACCAGGTTGTCACCAAACAACCTTGGCAAGTGAGATCAGTGACTACCTTTCGACAGAGTCGTTAGTAGCCTTACCGTATTGTCTATGCCCTTACTTCAAAATAATACTGGGGCTACGGACGTTTCTAAAATAGCCACCATATGTGCTCATAGGGTTCTCACTATCAAGATTTGAAACACTTGATACCCTCGTCACGGTTCTACCATTCTAAGGATATATATCAATACATATTGCAATAATAATGATTTACGCAATATATAATAAAATGCCTTTTATTGATTAATGAACATTATTACAAAGAGTCAATTATACAATAATTGATTGGCTCTAGGGCATCTACTCTAACAATCTCCCACTTGCACTATAGCCAATCATTCATGTATTTAATACCAAATGATCTCAAGTACCTGTCACGCTTCCGCTACGACAGAGGCTTTGTCAGTGGATCTGCGAGATTGTCGTCAGTATGCACTTTACTAATCTGCACGTCTTTCCTCTCAACTATCTCTCTGATGAGATGGAATCGTCTGAGTATGTGTCTGGATTTCTGATGAGACTGTGGTTCCCTGGCTTGAGCAATTGCTCTATTGTTGCCACAATAGATGTCTATAGGATCAACAATCGTAAGAACCACACCAAGTTCAGTAATGAACTTCTTAATCCAGATTGCCTCTTTGGCCGCATCTGACAATGCAATATACTGAGCCTCCATTGTAGAATCTGCTACAGTGCTTTGCTTGGAGCTTTTCCAACTCACTGTACCCCCATTGAGACAAAATACAAACCCTGATTGCGATCGATAATCATCTTTGTCTGTTTGGAAAGTAGCATCAGTGTATCCTTTTACAGTGAGCTCATCTTCCCCTCCATAAACCAAGAACATATCCTTAGTCCTCTTCAGGTACTTAAGAATGCTCTTGCAAACCATCCAGTGACACTCACCTGGATCCGATTGATATCTACTACAAGTGCTCAAAGCACATGAGACATCAATCCGAGTACATAACATGGCATACATGATGGATCCAATTGCTGACGCATATGGGATCCTCTTCATCCTATCTCTCTCATCTTGTGTTTTAGGACACAATTCCTTAGAGAGATAAACACCATGTGACATTGGAAGAAATCCCTTCTTGGATTCTTCCATACTGAATCTTTTCAATACTTTGTCAATATATGTGCTCTGACTTAGGCCAAGCAACCTAAGCGATCTATCACGATAGATCTTTATACAAAGGATGTAGGCTGCTTTCCCTAAGTCTTTCATGGAGAAGCACTTGGATAACCAAGTCTTTACCGACTGCAAGTTCGGTATATCATTCCCTATCAGAAGTATGTCATCGACATACAACACTAGGAATGCTACTGCGCTCCCACTCACTTTCTTGTAAACACAGGGCTTATCTTCGTTCTTGATAAAACCAAATTCCTTCACGACTTCATCAAAATGAATGTTCCAGCTCCTTGAAGCTTGTTTGAGTCCATAAATGGATCTCTGCAACTTGCATACCTTATTGGCTTGACTATCAAGAACGAAACCATTAGGTTGTGTCATGTACACATCCTCCTCAAGGTTTCCGTTCAGGAACGCAGTTTTGACATCCATTTGCCAAATCTCATAGTCATGATATGCAGTAATTGCAAGCAACATCCAGATGGATTTAATCATGGCAACCGGCGAAAAGGTTTCTTCATAGTCAATGCCATGAATTTGTTTGAAACCTTTGGCAACCAGCCGTGCTTTATAAGTATGCACGTTGCCATCTGTGTCAATCTTCTTCTTGAAGACCCATTTACACCCTATGGGTTTTACCCCTTCAGGTGGTTCCACCAGAGACCACACTTGGTTCTGGTACATGAAGTCCATCTCATATTTCATGGCTTCAAGCCATTTAACGGAATCTGGATCTGATATAACATCTTTGTAGGTTCTGAGTTCATCGTCTTGGTAAACTAGTACGTCACCATGTTGAGTCACGAGATAACCGTATCTCTTAGGCTCATGGCGTACTCTCCTAGATCTACGTAGCTCCTATGCTACCTGAGGTGGTTCACTTTGATCCACAAGTTGTGGAGTAACCTCCTCATGATGCTCAACCACTTCCTGTGGCATATCATCCCGTCCTTTGTCTAGTATATCTTGTGGTTCTAGAACTTCATCAAGTTCTACTTTTCTCCTACTAGTACTTCTTAGAAAATATTATTTTTCTAGGAAGACACCAGTTCGAGCAACAAAAATTTTGCGCTCTTTTGGGTGGTAGAAATAGTATCCTTTGGTCTCCTTTGGATACTCCACAAATATACATTTACAGGATTTTGGGCCCAGCTTGTTCGAAGTCAATTTCTTAACATAAGTTTTGCAACCCCAAATCCTTAGATAAGACAGGTTGGGCTTTCACCCACTCCATAGCTCATATGAAGTATAATCTATAGACTTTGATGGCACACGGTTCAAAACATGAGTCGCAGTCTCTAGGGCATAACCCTAGAACGATGCAGGTAAATCACTAAAACTCATCATGGACCTAACCATGTCAGGTAAGGTCCTATTCCTCCTTTGTGACACTCCATTGTGTTGGGGTGTATAAGGAGGGGTGAGTTGTGATACTATCCCACATTCCTTCAGGTACTCTGAAAACCCCGAGCTTAAGTATTCACCTCCTCAATCCGACCGAAGAGCTTTAATACATTTGCCCAACATATTCTGTACTTCATTTCTGAATTCCTTTAATTTATCAAAGGCTTCAGATTTATGTCTCATAAGGTAGACATAACCATATCTACTGAAATCATCAGTAAATGTAATGAAGTATGAATATCCACCTCTAGCTTCAACTGTTAGTGGACCACATACATCACTATGGATGATGCCTAACAGCTCAGTAGCCCTTTCACCTTGTCCTGTGAAAGGAGACTTGGTCATCTTGCCTAACAGGCATGACTCGCATACCTCAAATGACTGAAAGTCAAAAGGGTCCAAAACTCCATCCCTTTGAAGTTTTGCAATGCGGGTGTTATTAACATGACACAATCTACAGTGCTAGAGATATGTCTAGTTTTGATCGCTATGTTTAGCTCTCTTGGTTTTAATATTGAGAATATCTTTATTGTTTAAATCAAGAACATATAATCTATTATATAACCTTGCAATTCCAAATAGAATACCATTCAAACTAAAGGACAACAATCCATTAGATATCTCAAAATGATACCCCATATTATCCAAAGCGGATATTGAAATAATATTTCTAGAAATAGAAGGTGCATGATAACAGTTATGTAGTTCTAATAACAAGCCCGTGGGCAAAGATAAACAATAAGTCCCTACAGCCAATGCAGCCACATGTGCTCCATTTCCAACTCGTAGGTCCACCTCTCCCTTGGCAAGCACTCTACTCTGTCTTAGTCCTTGCACATCAGTACAAATGTGAGTACCACATCCTATGTCAATGACCCAAGATGTTGAGGGAGAGAAGTTAATCTCAATCATAAAAATACCTGAAGTCGTAGCTTCTGACTTCTTCTTGCTTGCGAGGAAAGCCTTGTACTGCTTCCTCTAGTGGCCAGGTTTGCCACAAAAGAAACAGACTACCTTACCCTTCCCTATGCCACTCTCAGGTCCAAGAGTAACCTGTCCTTTGGGCTTGGGCTTGGGCTTGGGCTTGGGTTTAGCCTTGGCCTTACCTTACCCTCTGTAACCCTTTCCTTTGGTTTACCAGACTCAAGAAAACAAGCTTGGATTTTTTCAAGTCCTACTCAGCAGTCCTAAGCATGTTCAGAAGTTCTGACAGGGTTTTCTCCATCGTGTTCATATTGAAATTCATTATGAACGGAGCATAAGAGTCAAGCAAGGATTACAGAATTAAATACATTTGTAATTCTGCATCCAAGCCACATCCCAAAGTCTCAAGCCTCTCTATGTGCTCGATCATCTTGAGCACATGAGGACCAACTTGGGCTCCCTCAGCCAAACGACTCCTAAACAGTGCTTTTGATACCTTGTACCTCTCATGTCGAGCATTTGTTTCATAAAGCTCCTTGAGATGTAGAATAATGGAAGAAACATCCATATTCTCATGCTGCTTTTGCAGCATAGGTGTCATCGATGCTAACATCAAGCATTGAACGCTATCAGGATCATCAAGGAACTTTTGATAAGTATCCTTAACTTCCTGAGTGGCATCAAGATCAGGCTCAGCCATGTATGGCTTTTCAAGGATATACAATTTCTTTTCTAACTTGAGTATAATCCAAAGATTACGATACCAGTTTGAGAAATTGGATCCATCCAACTTGTTTTCTTTCTCAATTATCGGTCGTAGGTTCATTTTGTTCATTTTGGTGAATCTACAATTGCAGAAAAGATAAAAGTTATTATAAAGTCCATTATTATTTAATATGGTCTTTTATTAAATGATGCTCCTACTATTTTACTCAAGCCAATATCCCTCACTATTAACTATGGAAAGCCCGTTGACTTTCCTAGTGGATCGAGATCCCATCCTGCCCATTTCAAACCTTCGCTTTGGCGAACAAGCCAAAATGAGTTGATTAGGTAGGCCAATGATTAGGTAGGCCAACAAACTTAATCCACACCAGTTGATAGCTCCAACTATGAGCCTCAAATGTGAGAAAGCCAACAAGCCAATCACACAATCCAATGGCTCCAACGATTGTCCTCAAGTGTGATTCTTAGTATCAGTAGAGTGGACACTGCATTTCACCATGTACACATAATATGTGTACTGCTCTACTATGCCTATGACGCGTTTATCAACCTTCACTTTGGCGAACAAGCAAAACCGTCATTTTAAGTCGACCCATCACCGTTAAGGAAAACTCCAGTGTATTTTAACCTCCCACTGGTAGAAATGTACCCTTCGCTTTGGCGAACAAGGTTTCGACGAACAGTGGTTTGATTAAAACCATGGTGATGGAAGGCTTACGTGACTTAATATAATTCAGTTGAGGGGTTTGTTATTTAATGTCTCATCAGATTATTATCTTTGTTAGAATGACATTGTTTGGCATGTTATCAAACATTCAACCTTAGCATGCATTCTAAACAAAAATTAAACGTACCGGTACATGGCCCAACTAAAACCGATTTCCTCGAGCCTAGAGGAATCGGTGGGTCACCTAGGGGTCCTGTAATAAACATCTCGAGTCTTCAAGTATGGTTACCTCGTTCTTTGCTCCATTTTCAAGTACATTACAAAAATTTTAAATTTACAAAAGAATAATAATACAAAACTCTTTACATCAATAAATTTAGAAACCTCGATTTACATTTGAGGGGAGCTAGATGAAAAGAGAATGTACATCAAGAAAGAGGAAAAAGGCAGGACACGCAGGCCCTATTTAATAAAATACAACCATACATACCCAAAAATATTTAAAACATTCACCTTAAGGTCTAAGGCTCATGTACCGGGCACCATGCAATATACAAACAAGTACAAAGTATACATTTCAAAAACAATCAATTTTTGAAATTAGTGGGTTAATTACAATTTACCCCCTAACAATTTATAGATTTTGTTTGATCCAAAAGTTTTGAAACTTTGCATTTTAGCCCCTATACACTCGGAAGTGTGCTCGCTGCAGCGATGAGTTAGATCATCGCGGCGTGCGTTGGTTATGCTGACGTCCATGCTCTACGTACGTTCGCTGCGGTGGTTTGGTACGCGCACATGAAGGCGATCGCGAGTAGTGTTATATCGCCGAGCGCCGGTTTATCACCAGTGCTTGTCTAGAGGACGATCGCCGCGGTGATGGTTATATCACTGTGGCGAGCGTTGGTTTCGTCACCAGCGCCAGTTTGGACAAGCTCGCTGTGGCGATGAGTTATATCGCCGCGACGAGCGTACATGGATCTGTAGCTCCAGATCTGTTCATACAATAACCATACACACTTAAACAGATTTTCAATCAATCAAACACACTGATTTCAACCAAAAATCCATCATGCATTAAACCAAACGTGCAGTTCACAAACAAATCAGATTAATTGATTAATCAATTTCTCAAAACATGATTTAAGGCAGATTTTATAAGGCAACATTATATCATCAAATACATGTTATCAACCATCCAAATAAAAAATTGTAAAATTCAGTACCCTAGGCTCTGATACCACTGTTAGTAAGCGGTCCCATATACGCAGCAGAAACAAAAAAAATATAACTTAGGGATCGTTTACATGAGCCAAGATCAAGGGAACAATTTTACAATTCATATTAAATAAAATCTGCAGAAAAATAAATCTGAGTTTAAAGAAAACAAACGCACATTGGAGGCTCCTCCAAATTTGTCGACGAATGTTTTGCTACCGATCCAAGTGTAGGATCAAACCTGCGTAGTCCACACGAACACAATCTCAAAAAGAACCAAAGAGGAATTTGCTAGATCCTCTTTGGCTTCAAGATTAAGAAGAAAGCAAATCAATTGAATTGATTTTAGGCAAAAGATGTTTCTGCCGTGGGAGTGTTTTGGAGTGGCTGCTGTGTGTTTTAATTTCAAAAGGCAATCAATTAATTAATTAATTAATTAACACACACACTTTTCTTTTTTATAGTTAATCAATTTGCCCTAATCCCATACAGAATAGGCTTGGTCTCCAACCCAAATGCCCTATGTTGCCAAAGACTCCCAATTTAATATTTTATTTTATTTTTTTCATCATTATCTCAATTAAAATCAATTAATATAATTAATATTTAACAATAATGATAATATATATTTAAATATGTGCGAACACACATTTAAACGTAATTTCACTTATTTAATTTTTTTAACAAATTAAATAAAGCTACGACCTCAGCAAATTTAATTGCACTGTGAAATTACCAAAATACCCTTTCGCCTTAAAAGACGAAAACGCCCTTCTTTCTTCCTGGATCTTAAACTGTCTTCTATGTGTGTGACCCATTGGCTCCTCATCATATCGGCAGTGTATAGTATCGCGATTAACACCAATTAATCGTCTCAGTAATACACAGTCCAAGATTGGCCCCTAGCAAGGCATCATGGCCATCCGATAGATTCGAATCCAGCAAAGTAGCTACCTATCAACGATATGGTTACCGTGCAATTCGATCCTTTCATCACACGTTATCTCAACGAGACAAAGGCATAGAAATAGTGTCAACCTTCGATTACTCTCGATATTAGGTATTTAGTTTCTGGACCAATTACCCGTACTCAATCCCACTGTGGCCACAGTTTTAACGTCATTGCCATATACTGAATTGCACCGTGAGATAACTTCTCCCGTACCCGGGAGTGATGAATCCTCTGTCAATCCACCATAGTCTTGATGCACTCCCTGATGCAGCCAATCGCCACCGTGATATTGACAGCTCTGAAAGAAACTGCGTTAGGCTAGTGTCAAACTACACCAATCAGTGCACAAGGCGCTCCGGTGATCTCAAATCTAAGGATCACATGTACCACCATTCGTTAGAAGATTTGTTCCATAGACACTGGGGTTACCATCCATATGAAATCCTCTGGTGAGCTAGTCCAATGAACTTGCTACGGTGTAATCGCCCACAGCAAGCACCCATGTGTTGCACCAGGTTGTCACCAAACAACCTTGACAAGTGAGATCAGTCACTGCCTTTCGACAGAGTCGTTCAACACTATGATAGTCTTGTCGTATTATTTGTGCCCTTACTTTAAAATAATACTGGGGTTACAGACGTTTCTAGAATAGCCACCATATGTGCTCATAGGGTTCTCACTATCAAGATTTGAAACACTTGATACCCTCGTCACGATTCTACCATTCTAAGGACATATATCAATACATATTGCAATAATAATGATTTACGTGATATAGAATAAAATGCCTTTTATTGATTAATTAACATTATTACAAAGAGTCAATTCTACAATAATTGATTGGCTCTAGGGCATCTACTCTAACACGCATCATATATGATGTATGGTGAGAATTGTTGGCCATTTAATTGCTTGAATGATGCGTAAAAGTTGAGCCATGAAGAGTACGTAGTTCATTTGTATGTAATGATATGGCGAATTATAGATGAAATATGGAAGAAATATTGATGGAATGTTGGAATGATGGTTTCGGCCAGATTAGGAGTTGAGTTTTGTTCCAATTTTTAGGTATTTGGAGAGATGGGGAAGTGTGGCCAGCCAAGTACTTGTATGTGCATGTAAATTGTTTGAGGAAAATTCAAAAAGAAACGCATGCATAAATTTGTTTAATATCGTTGAAGATGTTGTTTGAGAAAGGAAAGAATTGATGTTAAAAGGTTGTATTAGACTTGACAAAGTATAAGTTTAAGTGTTTAAGAGTGCATTTTGTTATGCCAAAATTTAGAATAACACTTGGTTATGTTAGTTTAATGAAATGAATGACCTTTAGTGCATGGTTCAAGTTGCTTGAACTTTTAGCATTAGTTTGAATGGCATATTGTATGCAGTCATTGAATTATGAGTTTTGAAACCTATGACTTTAGAAAAGCAATGGCAAGAATTTCATATTAAATTGTTGCAATAGTGTAGTACTGATGATAGTAAAAGATGGGTGATTATATTATAATATTACAATATGCCACAATAAGTTGTCAAGCTTGTATGCTTAAAATTAGAAAGATCATCCAAATAATGGCTTGGCCAAATGAGTATATTGTTGTTTCTTGTTTTGAGATTAGTTACAAACAATATATAATATTTGATTTTATTGTATAAATAATAGAAAAGCTTTCCCAAGTATAGATATCAAAAGAAACATCAAAGAAATAGAAGTTTGGTTTATGTATTAAATACATGACCATTTTAGAAATTGATTGGTATGAGTATAGTTTTCATGCCTTATTATATATTACAAGCTATAGAATTGTGCTAGAAGATCTTGAGAATATTTTGTATTGGCCAAAAGTTTAGTTAAGAATGTTAGAAAGAAATTAGAATTTAGCCAAAGTATATATGTTGTGCTATATGTTAGATTGTATTTACAATGATTAATATGGCAATATAGATTAATGTATAGAATATAACCAGAAGAAAAGAAGAAAGAAGGGCATGTATAACAATGTTGATGGTCATGTTAAGAGAATGCAAATTTATGGCATTAAAATTTGTATTTAGAAAGTTGTACAAGGCATGTTTGTAACATTAGAAAATATTAGAGAGTAGTTTAATGACATGGTTATGTGATATATATATAAATTTGAGAAAATCTAGTAGCATAATTGGGCAAGTTAGTAGACTTAATACCTAAGTTGTGGCATAGATTTTTATAGAAGAAATTAGATTGCCCAAAATGTAGAATTCATTCCCTAGTTGAATTGTGCTATTTTAATATCTCACTAATAGAATTATAGAATAGTAGAATTTGTGAGGGATAATGTAATTGTGTACGTGTACATTTTACATAGCATGATAGAATTGAAGAATTACATAATTATGTAGAAATTATAGAATCGCATGCATACACACAATGCATAGAATTCAGAAATAAAGAATAAAATAGAAAATGTTTAAGTTAAGCGTGTTACTAGAATAGAACTTTGGGCTTTCCAGAAAAATATAGAAAGAATAGAATACATGCCAGAGTCAGACATGTATTTTAGGATCATGCATAGACATCATATAAATACATGACATAGCATAGCATGTATTTCAAAATTTTTAAAATTATTGGAAAATGTCTAGCTAGTTATTTTTCAGATTTACAGAGCATGCTTTCAGAGGGCTGTTGCAATGGGGAACATGTGAGCATTCACTGCATTAGTTAATGGTTACAAAGATGCAAAAGTTTCCCATATGCATGCCGCCATTAGTGAGTAGCCTCATAATAGAAAATAGAATTGTACAGTCCGCCAAAAGTGCATGTGGATAAGGACTGTACTCTGAAAGAATTTCAGAATACGCTCACACGGCCAGGGTTCCAAATCCCAGCCTCTACCTAGTCTGATCAGCAAACTAGAATAGAATACAGAAAGAGAAAAAGAAAGAAAAATAGAATAAGAAATAGAAAACAAAAAGAATTTCAGAAAGAAAGGAAAATAATTTCAGAAAGAATACAAACATGATAATTGCATATGCATCAAACATTTTATGTTCATTGCATTTTATGCATTTATGCATAGGTTAAAGAGTTTATTTTATCATTGTGTGTCTGACTAGCCAAGAAAAGAAAATAGAAGCCCATGAGAATGGAGAAGAAAAGAATATAGAAGCCTACGAGAATAGAAAGGAAATTAGAGATATACGAGAAAAGAACAAAAATTAGATACATGCTAGAAAAGAATAGAAATTAGAAACATGACAAATAGCAAGGAAACTTAGAGATTCATTGAGTAGAGAAGGAAATAGAAAAATGATAAAGAATGGCACAGCACTAGAAAGGTTTCGAAAGATTTGAGAAAAAGTAGAAGACTGCTAAGTAGTACCCTTGAGAATAAAAAGAGAAAGCAAGCAGAAATTTAGAAGTAGTACAACAAAAACGAGGATAGTGGAGTAAAAGTACAATTAGGTTTGATTTACTTACTAAATATTTATAGCTCACCCCATTGCTTTCTTTATTTTTGCAGGTTTAGGAGACGTCAAGCTGGCGAGAGGGTTGCACACATTGTCTTAGTGAAGGAATTAATGTGGATTTATGTATGTATTTTTGGTAGTAATAATATTTAGAAAACATCTTCATGCTTTTCGGTTCATTAGAAAACAATTCTTTTACTTTTATATGTGTGAGAAATGGTCATTGTGTAATAGTATTTTGTAACTAGATTAAGGATATAAAATTTAGATGAACACCCTTTTTTAAGCTAGCAATTCTTTGGATTCTCTCTAGAGGATACTCAGTGAATACTTGCCTAGTGAGAGATTACAAATTGACAGTATAAGTACCCATAGCTTCATGGATTTCAAGACCGCAAATGAGCCTAAGCTTAAGATGACGCAAGTTCCTCTAATGATTGTTGCGATAGCTGATGGCAAAAAAATGTTGTAACACCCCACTTGAGGTACGTAGTTAAGATTTGATGAATGGTTCGAATGTTTATCGATTTATCCTTAGTTGAGTCTGTATGTTGTTATTATTGTTTGGTTTATCCTTGGATGAAAAGGTGTTTTGGTTTGGTTGAGTGTTTTCCTTGAAGGTTAGTATGATTTAGCAAAAATTTTAGGGTTATAGTCTTCGCCGGGGCGAAGAAGTTTTGTCGCCGCGGCGAAGAGGGAGTGCTTCAACCCGGGTGGCCTCTGTGAGTTTTCGCCGAGGTGAAGAATATAGCTTCGCCGTGGCGAAGACTCAGCTAAATATTCCCCTTGAGTTTTTGAGATTTCTTTCTTTTGAGACACAATGACCATTCTACCCCTTTTTAGCAGGAAAAGTGGGGAGTGAATTGTAAGGAAAATTCATGGAGAATATTTTGATTGGGGTTGTGTTTGCAAAGAATGAAAGGTCTTAAATGGAATTTCAAAGAGTGAGTAAGGGTATTTTGGGAAAGAGTGGAGAAAAATATGTGATATTAAGGCCCCTTCATTTTGTTTTCTCACCACCGCCTCTTTCATCCCCTATTTCTCTCAATTTTTCATCCAAGATTCCAAGGATTCTTGAAGAGCTTTTGACTAGAATTTGTTACAAATTGATCCTAAGTACTAAAAGGTAAGATTCCTTACTCTAGAAGCAAATTTTCATTTGTTGAAAGAAGGGGATCCTTATTAAGTTTTGTATTGAAGGTTAAGAGAAAGTGTCAAGCCATCAAGAGTGGAGAGTTTAAGTGGGTTCTACTTGTATCCAATGTAAGTAAATTCATCTAAGTTGTGATTTACTTGATTGAATGATGTGTAGAGAGTTTTAGATCTATGATTAATGCTTGAATTTTTTTTATGTTGAAATGAGTTGATGAATTCATGAATGGGTTCAATGTTGTTATATGAAGGATTTTCCACCATGAGGAGGGTGGATTGTATTGTGAAATTTTGGTAGAAGTATGGGTAGAATTAGAAGTAATTGAGAGGAATTTTTGAAGTGTGTTTCTCTTTGCAGGATGTGTGATGATTTAAAGGAGTTGAACTCCAATTTTGGATGGTTAAGAAAGAAATATGATTAAAGTTAGAATAGAGTTTATGTATGCACACATATTGTTTGATGAAATGCCTAAAAGAAGCATAAGTAGAATTAGAGAACCTTACCTTATGCAACGTAGCATATTTGCATGTCATGAATGCATATAAGGAAGATTTTAGGCATGAGTCATCCATATGCATATGTTTAATTGAGTAATTACATAAGGAAGAAATATGAGAAATGAGAAATAAGCACTCTATGAATAGAGATAAAGAAAAGAACAAATTCTCTTAGAGTAAAGAGAAAGAAAGAACTAGCACTAGAAGATAAAATGATTCTTAAGTGCTATAGGAAAGAAAAGAAACTAGGTTGTGCGATGGGGAACTCGTGAGTATAGAGTTACCCTCATGTAAACCATTATGAGAAAGAACGGTCTCCGCCATGAGAGAGCGGAATGCATGTAAATCGCTATGATAAGGAGCGATCTCCGCCATGAGAGAGCGGAATGCATGTGATCCGTTATGAGAAAGACAGACTCCGCCATGAGAGAGCGGAATACACGTAAACCGCTATGAGAGAGGGGGAGCGGTTTCCGCCATGAGAAAGGCGGTATGAGATTGAGAAAAAGAAAAGAATAGAAAGAAAAGAAAAGAAAGAAAAATGAGAATTTGAAATAGAAATTTGATAAGAATACAAAGAGAATTGATGAGTAATGCACGGGGATGATAGCGTAAGAGACTGTTTTACTTACTGGGCATCTTTGTGCTCACTCCGTTGTTTTCTTTGTTGTACAGGGAGTAGGTGAGGACTTGGTCGGATGGACGTCGGCAAGCCGGGAGATTTGGCTGCACTGTCCCTTGTTTCGTTTTGTTTCGAAAGTCCTTGTACATATGATGTTTTGTTTTGTAACGAATGTGATTACTAAGTAAAGAAAATTTTTGGGCCCAACTTGTATTGATAAATATGCTATCTTTTTATTTATCGATACTACGAATCTGGTAGAAAGAAAGTAGTTGTTACAAATGTGGTGAAGGCCAAATGTTTGGGTTGTACATGGACTATCCAGGGACACAAGTTCTAGTTTGATGTAAGGGTATTTGAATTGGGAGACTAGGATACGAAATTGGGTTAGATTGGATGAAGACTTGCACGCCAATAACATTTGATTTTGAGGAAAATCGTTTGATAGTTAAGAAAGATGAGAGATTGGCGGAATTAAAGGTATAACAGAGGAAGCCTCCTTAAAGATGATGAGTGTGCAAAGGGTTATAGAAGCTAGTAAAAAGCTGTAAGATTTAATAAATGCATAAAACATAGCAGAAAAGTATTTTATAATTCTTATTAAACCTTTAATCCCATGATCCGAGTATTGATTTAATTATTTTTCATGTTAAATTAACATACAAGGTTGCGAATAACTTACTTTCGTTTGGAGGCTCTTTCTCTTTTGTCTTTGCTATTTGATTCAAGGGTAGAATTGCGCTTTAGTATTCACACAAGGAGCTTGTAGAAAATGTTGGAGTAGGTGCCCTAGAGCCAATCAATTATTGTAGAATTGACTCTTTGTAATAATGCTCATTAATCAATAAACGGCATTTTATTCTATATCACGTAAATCATTATTATTGCAATATGTATTGATATATGTCCTTAGAATGGTAGAACCGTGACGAGGGTATCAAGTGTTTCAAATCTTGATAGTGAGAACCCTATGAGCACATATGGTGGCCATTCTAGAAATGTCCGTAGCCCCAGTATTATTCTGAAGTAAGGGCACAGATAATACGGTAAGGCTATCATAGTGTTGAACAACCCTGTCGAAAGGCAGTGACTGATCTCACTTGTCAAGGTTGTTTGGTGACAACCTGGTGCAACACATGGGTGCTTGCTGTAGGGGATTACACCGCAGCAAGTTTACTAGACTGACCCACCAGAAGATTCCATATGGATGGTAACCCCAGTGTCTATAGAGAAAATCCTCTAACGAATGGTGGTGCATGTGATCCTTAGACTTGAGATCACCGAAGCGCCTTGTGCATCGATTGGTGTAGTTTGACACTAGCCTAACGCAGTTCTTTTCAGAGCTGTCAATATGGTGGTGATTGGCTGCATCAAGGAGTGTATCAAGACTATGGTGGATTGACAAAGGATTCATCACTCCCGGGTATGGGAGAAAGTTATCTCACGGCGCAATTCAGTATATGGCAATGACACTAAAATTGTGGCCACAGTGGGATTGAGTTGTTGCTCTATCCAGTTTATAATACAGGTCATTGGTCCAGAAACTGAATAAATAATATCGAGAGTAACCGAAGGTTGACACTATTTCTATGTCTTCGTCTCGTCGAGATAACGTATGATGAAAGGATCGAATTGCACGGTAACCATATCGCTGATGTAGCTACTTTGTTGAATCTGAATCTATCGGGTGGCCATGATGCCTTGCTAGGGGCCAATCTTGGTCTGTGTATTAGTGAGACGATTAATTGGTGTTAATCGCGATACTATACACTGCCGATATGATGAGGAGCCTATAGGTCACACACATAGAAGACAATTTAAGATCCAAGAAGAAAGAAGGGCGTTTTCGTCTTTTAAGGTGAAAGAGTATTTTGGTAATTTCACAGTGCAATTAAATTTGCTGAGGTCGTAGCCTTTATTTAATTTGTTAGAAAAATTAAATAAGTGAAATTACGTTTAAATGTGTGTTTGCACATATTTAAATATATTATCATTATTGTTAAATGTTAATATATATTTAAATATATATTAATTGAGATAATGATGGAAAATAAAATAAATCAAATTGGGAGTGTTTGGCAATATGGGGTGTTTGGGTTGGAGCCCAAGCCTATTCCGTATGGGATTAGGGCAACTTGATTATTTTATTATAAAAAGAAAAGTGTGTGTTAATTAAATGATGATGAATTGATTTTTCTTTGAAAATAACACACACACAGCAGCCCTCTTTTTCACTCCCACGGCTGAAACACTCTTAGTCTAAAATCAATTTCAATTGATTTGTTTTTTCTTCTTAATCTTGAAGCCAAAGAGGATCTAGCAAATCCCTCTTTGGTTCTTTTGAGATTGTCTTCGTGTGGACTACGCAAGTTCAATCCTACACTTGGATCAATCGTGGTGGAACCTCCAAACGTGCGTTTGTTTCTCTTAATTCATGTTGAATATTTTTGCAGATTATTATTATGATAAAATTGTAAAATTATACCCTTGATCTTGGCTCATGTAAACGATCTCTACATTAATTTTGTTTTGTTTCCGCTGCGTATACGGGACCGTTTACTAACAAAATAATCAAAGAAAACCCACTCGCTAGAGAGGGTGTGAATGGCGGCTACGGTTTCTCTCCCTCTCAAAATTTTTCACTAAATTTTGATTTGAATGAATTCTACACTTAAAACCTAATTTAAATTGTCTTATATAGGCAACTTAAAATCCTATTCCAACTTGGAATGAGATACAATTCTATTCCTTGTTTGATTTTAATGCTCAACCAAATTAGAATAGAATTAATTAGGTTTCCTATTAGCATAAATATATTAAATATATTAATTAACTAATTAGGTATTTTATTTCAATTAATATTAAATATATATATTTTATATTTGTAACAACTACTGAAAACTAGTACAATGCATGCATAATAACAATATAAAATTGGGCCCCAAAAATTTCTTTTCATTATAAAGCATATGTCTTTTATACACAAAGAGTACTGTTTACAAAAATTTGTTTGAAAAGACAAAACAGGGGAAACAGTGTAGCTATTCCTCTTCGCTTGCCGACGCCCCTCCGACTGCATCATCACCTAGATCCTGCATCCACAAAGGAAAATAACGGGGTGAGCACAAAATAATGCTCAATAAGTAAAACCCTCTATCTGTCTGTCCCCGTATGTATAACTCTTAATTCTTTCCTTATACTATTTCTGATTCTATTTCTGTTTCTAATAACATCATGGCCTCATCTTACCGGAGGTACGGCCGGATGGCATTCACACAGCACCATCTCACTCTCTATGGCTATCGGGTGGAATTCACACAGTACCAACCCGTTCTTAGTGACTATCGAGTGAGGATCACAAAGCACCAACTCGGTTTTCCTGACTATCGGGTGGAGATCACCTAGCACCTACCCGTTCCTCATAAATTTTGGGTAACGATCACCAAGCATCTACCCGTCTCTAGTCACTATCGGGTGATGGTCACAAAGCATCAACCCACTTCTACTAAATGTCGGATGATAATCACAAAGCATCAACCTACTTATCTATTACTAACCGGGTAGTGGTCACAAAGCATCTACCCATTTCTACTACTCATCGGGTGACGATCACAAAGCATTGACCCATCTCTAAGGCTATTCGGGTGGTGACCACAAAGCATCAACCCGATCGGGTGATGATCACAAAGCATCATCCCAACTATACTACTCTTCTAATTCACTCTATTGTAGCATTTTTCATTTCTCTCTACCCTTAGAGTAGTTGTATGCACCAAGCTCTCTACTCATAGAGTAATTGCATATACAATTTTCCTACACTTTCTTAGGTCACTTTTCCATGTACAACTAGTGCCTATGGATGGTTCAACTTCACCAATGCACTTATGAGGTGCCAACATGCAATGTTGCAAGAATTAAGGTTCATTACTCACACTCAAACCTCTATTAGGCATTTCATCAAACACCTCAAGTGCACTATAAGACTCTATTATAGCAATGATTCTAACACTTTTTCTAACCATCCAAAAGGGGGAAAAACCCCTTCACAAAGCCATAAAACCTGTCAAAGAAAGCACTTCCAAAAAGGGGATCCATAACACCCCATCAATTCCATCTCAACTACCTTTCCAACCCAACAACTCATTTCTCATATTTGCAAGGTATAAACATTCACAAAGCATAGAAATCTCTATTTAAACCTCCATACATGGCATATCACATGTATATCACATACATACATCATTTCTATCAAAAACCTAATCAAGAAAATTCATAAATCTCAACTTGGGTTGGGTTTTACTTACCTTGCTATAGAGAGACTTCACCAAATCTTCCTTTCACTTGGTTTGCTTGACTTTTTCTCTACCCTTAACCAAAAGAATAAAAACTCTCAAACTTTAATATAAACCAAAACTCACAAATCACACAACTTAAGAAGGAATCCTTACCTTAGGAAGCCTCAGGTTGCTTTTCTACCCCAAATCACTTCAAAAACCCCTTGAAATTCCTTTACCAAAAGAAAAGAGAAGTTGAGAGGAGAAGAATGAAGAGTTGCGTTTTTGGAGAAGAAGAATGAGGGTTTGCTAACTCTTAATTCCTTTTAATGAAATTTATACACAATCATTCCCATTTTTCCCTTACTCTTCTTTGGGAATTCCATCTATATCCTTTGATTCATTACAAACTCACCCCCATATCAACATATTCTCCATGAAAAATCCTTACAATTAACTCCCCACTTTTCCTGCTAATAAGGGGTAGAATGGTCAAATTTCCCTTAGGGAAGAAAATATCTAAAACTTAACCAACATTTTATTCGGCCTGTCGCCGCGACTAAACTGTCCAGAGAGTTTCCCGTGGTTTCAACACATCTTCGCCGCGGCGAAGATTCTTCTTCGCCCCGGCGAAGCTTGGTACACTAAACTTCTTCTATTTTCAACCAATTTCAGGGCAAACATTCAACACAATGTTCAATCAAACAATATTACCAAAAACCAACGCAAATAAGAGCGAAAGAGGAAACAATAACTACGTACCTCAAGTGGGGCGTTACAATATTAATTAGGGTAATTTAATTAATACAATTAATATTAATATATTAAATAAATATTTTAAATATTAACTAGGTAATTTATTTATTGCATATTAAATAATCATAGGTGCCAACCTATGTTAAATTACTAAATTACCCTTGTCCTTGTGAAAAGACCAAAAAAACCCTTTAACCTTTCTTTGATTAAATACACAATATGCAATCAACTCTCCTTATGTGTATGACTCGTAGGTAGACTTGGGAAAACCGGCAAGTGGGCCAGGCCCAATGGGTACGGGCCCACACTACAAGAAAAATGGCATTTGGTGTCTATAAAAAATATATGTTAATGGTCAAATTTAGATGCTAATTGTTTATCATGTCTAAAATTCTTAGTTGCTAGCTAGTTGCAAAATCATTGTCCCAAAAAGTATCCATGACTAAAAAACATGGTTAGACGCCAAAACTTTTTCTTTAGCGACTAGCAATTTAGTTACTAATTGTCTCGGAAAATAGTCCCCTAAATTAGACACCAAATGAATAAGGGTAATTTGGTAAAATTTCATCATGACTATTGATTTAGTCACAGAATGTAGCTTCTAGTGACTAAAAAATGGATAGTAATTCCCAAAAAAATAGACGTCGAATGCTTAAGGGTAATTTGGTAAAAGCGTTTCGCAACTACTTTTTATGCTGCAAAATGCCTCTTTTAGTAACTAAATCTTTAGTGGTAATTGCCAAAACTTTTAGTCGGTGAATATTGAATCGAAATATGGTAATTTCCTGTCCGTAACCATTAAATTAGTTGCAGAAAGTGTGTTTTAATGACTAAATTATTAGTGGCGAAAATAGCTCAATTTTAGTTGCTAAAAGTGTTTGAAAATTTTCTTTCTTTGATTTGGTAACTAATCATTTGGTTAGGAAAATAGATTTTTCTACATCTAAGTGGTATATATAGTGCCCATAGTAAATGAGATTTGGAAACTAAAGTTTTTTAGTAAGTAATAATTGATTAGTCTAGGATTGTTTATTTTTCTGTGACCAAAACTTTAGTGGCAAATAAGATTAAATTTAAGAGCAATGTTGTTGCTCCTTGTAATTCACCTGGTGAACACATTGAACATCAACAAAATAAGAGACACAATACAAAAATGTGTATCAATAACATCAATTATCTTCATTATATATAAAGTCAATAGTCCATACATGGATTTTTTTGCAACATGAGCAATAAAAATCCAAAAATGCACTATCATGTGTGCATAACAAAAAAATCCATGTATGGACTATTGACTTACAAAAGCATGTACCCATCATTTTCATCAATATATACCTATATGTTCATAAGTACTCCAACTTACAAAATGCCCACCCCATGTACATGGTGTGCTGTCGTAGGCACCCAGAATTAAAACTCTAAAAATACACGTAGTAGTGTGAGTAGGGATCATTCCCACAGAGAGTGTCTAGCCGAGTTTTATGTTACGTGAACAAGGTCATGGGCCGGCGGGGGTTGTTGAGTAAAACAGAAACAATTTAAGGAAACAACAATTCAAATTAATCAATCAATCAAAATAACAAACCTTGGTCTAAGTCAACATCCACCATCGAAATCTTACAATTGATCATCAATGCAAAAATAAATCAATTCATACTTTGAGTATTCACCGTTGAAACTATTTTCCTATCTCTCCTTAGTTGTAGTTAATTAGGAAACAAGCGATCTAATTAATCTTACTACTAAACAACCCTAGACAGGCGCTAAAGATTTAATCTAGTGGCAGCCTTAAGACCTAGAGAGATCGATGAAGCTAAACAACACAAACTCAAGTGGTTGCATTTAATTCAGTCAAATGTTTCTTCTTAAGACTTAATAATTCCTGACACAGCAAACTCTTAAACCTTAATTACTTCACAAGTTAAAGGGATCAAACAATTACATATTTGATATCTAACTTAGCAGTAGATTGCTACAAGTAATAAATTAGTAGGCCTCCTAGTAATTAAATGAAACAATCATGAAAATAAGCATAGAAGAACATCCAATACTCAAAGCATAAATTGAACACTAAAAACAGATAGATCTCACAGTTTTGTTGATTCTGAGGTCTTCGTTTCCTTCGACCAAGTTATGAAAGTTTTAGCCGCTCATGGCCATAATCAAAACTCGAAAAAAGAAAAATTCCAAAAGAGAGGAAGAGAGGCATGTGTGATCCCCCAATCTGATCTCTCTCCTCTTAAAGATATCCAATTCAAGTAATTGAATTCTACTAAATCTCCTAAACATATTCTAATATCCTAAAATAACATTTATCCTAATTTGATTCTGATTAATTGAAAATAAAATAAAGTCCTAAAATAAAATAGGAAAATGGTGTGTCCAGTTGTAACTTGCGTGCAACAGGACTTCAAATCTTCCAATAATAAACTGCCTATTTGAATTGCATGACAAGGCGGAATGTTCCAAAATGTCAGCAGTGCAGGTGAGTCAACTTCAAGCCCGATTACAACCTTGATGCAGTGAGTTTCTATCCAAACTAAAAACATGAAAGTTGTAGATATCTTTCTTAGGGTTCCACATCATTTTTAATCATCTCAATCAAAGCTTGGATGAGAGAGTTATGCCCAGATTACGAAGCAATGCCGAAACTGTTCGAATTCACCTAATTAGTTCTGTTTTGCATTTAACGCCTCCATTTGCCTCCTAAATCAAAATAGAATAATAATGAGTATATTTAGGCAACAAATAAGTATAAAATACTAGACATTAAGGAGGGTAAATATGACATTTTGCATTCTCATCAGTACACCATCTAAATATATGCGCAAGTTATCCCAAAAAGTCCAAAAAAAACCTATCCTACCCCCATGTCAGAATATATACTACCCACACAACAAAAAAACTAATAATCGTCAATGGTAGCATCTCAAATGTTACAAGTTAGGGGCGTAGACGCAGCTGATATAGATGATGATGCCTCATCATTAGTTGGAGATAGAGTTGGCCGTGGATCTAGAGTGGCAGTAGGTTATGCATGAGTAACTACTATAATCATGTGATGATTCATCATCTCTAACATTTTTTGATGTTGTTCTTTTGACTTTATTCTTTGGCTCTTCAAACATTATGAGCTGCTTTTCCAAATCATGAATCCTTTTTTTTTTTTTTTTTTTGTTGTTCAACTGTGCGCCTTAGCTCTACTGCATCTATTGTATCTTGTTGTTGAGTCACTGAGAATGCAAAATTCTTTTTGAAGCCAGAGGCTTTACCAAGTACTTCCTCACATATTTCAGCTTTCAATCTTTCACTTTCCCCTACCTAGGTTTCCTCTTGCATCTCAATCATTTTCTCCTGCCATCAATTCATACCATAAGCAATAAGTCTAGTAAGAATTTGAGATTCAATAGATACAATATAATAACATTTAACACCATTTAACACTATTTATTGAATGCATATAGTATGAACATTGCATATGCATCTCATCCATTCTCATCCACCAATAACTAAGTTTTGCTTATGTGAGTTTCTAAATTTGTTTCTAAGTCTAGCAAGAGTCATTTTGCTTATGTAAGTTTCTAAGTTTGTTGCTAAGTTTCTCATCCATTCTAATATTGCACTAAGGATAGCATAGACGTGGTTGTTTGTGATAGTTGTACTCCTATGTTTGGCCTTATCATTTGCAAGTACAATGTAATATTAAAACTAGAAATTACAGAACTACAAGACCACTCTGATACCGACTTATTAAGATCTAGGCCCCAAACAATGTGAAAATAGTAACAGTTATGGCCTATGGATCATGCATTATTTATTACTAAAATGATATAGTATTACCATCCTTAGTTTGTTATTAATTTGAGACTAAATACTATAAATGCGATGTTGCTTCACTGTTATCACCCACATAAATATAGAACAAGACCAACAACGTATTGCATGAAAAATCAACAAACCCAAATAACAAAAACTTTTAGACTTTGCAAAATAAGAAGATAAAAATTAATCTAACTAAAAGAAAAGCATCAAACTTCATGATAAACTGACAGTTTAATATTATAAACATGACTAAGCTATGATATCACCAAAGAAATACACAAGACCAACAATCTAAAATACCAAAACATTGTTTACTAGGCAAATAAGCATTGAATTGAGGAGTTGTACTGGACCGATTGAATCCCCAAGTTGTTGTGCCTTAACAGTGTATTGGCCAAAATGAGTTGGTTCAAAACAAGTCCAATATTTTGGACCCGGACTCTACCCTATATGTGTATGGGTAGACTCGTGGATACCCATACTATTCACTCAAACTTTCAATTTTGACAGTTACACTCCCAAAATTCCTGTAGATTTCATTTTTTACAATTACACTCCCATAATCAACTGCTCAAAATTCAATTCAATTCACTACAAAAGTCCACAACCAACTCAATTTCTCATCAATTTATAACCAGCAAGCATATAGTTTATAGAAAACAAATACACAAACATTAAAACAGGGACGTAGCCAGAAATGAAATGTAGGGAGGTCGAAATTGGAAGAATACTACAATTTTAAATTAAAAGAAGCACAAATTTTGCATTTATAAAATTCTCATTAACTAATACTTTTATAATTGTCCTCGATGGGGTTTCATCGTTTTGAAAGTATTGTATATGAGTTCATTGTCAATACTATCAAATACATCTTTCTCTATATACATTATAATCCTAGGATTATACTATTTTCTATTTGATTTTTGTAGGATTTTCGGATACTTCTTATGAGTTTTGTACCTGAATTGTTACTTAATTCTGCATATTTTATGTTTTAGTCCAAGACATGTAGTTGGAGCAAAATATAGCAAAAATGAGTTTCTAGATCTAGAATTGAGTGCAATTCAGAAGACCGAAGAAATTTTGATGCTGATTGGAAGCACCCTCAAAGTTTGTTCCTATTGGAGATCAAGAAGATCAAAGATTCAAGTGAAGAAGCAAGTGGAGGTTAGTTCCGTAAATTCATCAAAGAAGATCAGAAGTTTGTCGCGGCAAGGTTTTTTTCTTCTTCGCAGCAAGATAGCCTCTTGAATCATGGACCGATTCAACTCAAGTTGATGCCATGGTGAGACTTTTTCTTCATCGCAACGAAAACTAGAATTTTATGTTTTGAAAAATCGGGGCGTTTTCCTTTTATAGCGTTTGGTCTTAGGGTTTTTGGCTATTATGTAAAGAAAAGTTAGCCCATTTTTGAGAAAAGATTGACATTTTAGAAAATAGGAAGAGGAGAAGAAGATTGGAAGGATTTGGGTCTCCAAATTAGAGAAGATTTATTTTCCCTTTCTTCTTTTATGATGTTGAACTATGATTTCTTTATGTATTTTGCTGTTTATTTGCATTTTGAACATGAACTAACTCATTTTTGGGTTAGGGTTTTGATAAATCTTAGTTTACAATGATTTAATCTATAATATCTTGTTGTTTTTGGATTCTATTGCTTGGACTAAGTGTTTATCTTTGTTCGTAATGCATTTGAGTGTTGGGTTTTTTATTCAAATGAGAGTTGAGCATGATGAGATTGAGAAGTGATTCATGTGTTAGCTTCTTGAGATTAACGCCATAGATTGAGTGAAAACTAGAGATAGATAAATGTGATCTATGAAATCTTGATAGGAATCCATTTGCTTAAGGGACTTTGAACTATTGAATTTCATTTTGTTGGGTGCAGAAGTTTAATAAGGATAAATAGGGAAATATAGCCTAAGAAGGTATATTTTACAACCTAGGGAGTCTGATTCGTAATCCTTGCATGTGAACTTCAGGATAATAGGATTATTAGGTTGAATTGGAGTAACTTGGTGAAATCGAAACCCTATCCTCTTTTCTTGAATTGGTAATTGTTTGTTTTTAGAATCCTTTTGTTGTGATAATTTCAGTTGTTTAATATTTTGTTTTAATTTAGTTTCATTTAACTCCCGCAAATCTAATTTTTTTGTGTCCTTTAATTAGTTATAAAATTAAAAAAAATCAGTACTTAGCACTCAATCCTCATGGGAACGATACTCTATTCATCGTTTTATTACTTTTTGCGACTAGTGCACTTACCACACATGCATGTTTGCCAAATATGCATCAATACACAACTAAGCTATCATTCAATCATTGATCACTCAAAACAAAAATAATAAGAAAAATGGTATAATTGATAATAAGATATACAATAAGAAAGAATAATAAAAAAAATAGTGATGGAATAAGCAAAGCTTGTATAAAGAAATAGAACCATAAAATTGAATCCTCTGAAATGTAGAAAGAATTTAGGAGTGGTAATTGTGTTAATAAAAACATGAAAGTCACGAGGAGCAAGAGAGTATGGGGTCAGAAATTATACGTCAATTCAATGGTTCATAAATATTGTAATCCTCATTTTCATAATCCTATAAAAAAATGAACACAACATCAAATCAAAATCAAATAACAAGTGGTTGTAATGTTAAATTTGAGCGGTAATGATTAAGAATTGAGATCCAAATCAATAGCCAAATTGGGGGATGAAAAATAACCAAGTGTCTCAAAAGCTTAGACATTATAGAATATAGATTATGAAAATGGGGCTTTGCCCTGCCTTCAATCTTAATCTTATGTAAGACTAAACGTAGGATGAGAAAATCCACAACCTATCATTCAACTTATGACTAAATGGAAGATACTTGCTACAAAAGGAAAGAATATGCTTTCGGTTTTGATTTATTATTTACTATTGCTGCAGAAATTTGCAACAACTAGAGAGATCCGGTTGACCCTGAGAGAATTGAAATAGATGTAAGCGTGAATAATAAAATCAGCAATGAACAATAAATAGCTGCAAAGAAGAACACAGAACAATTTTTAAAGTGGTTTGACGAGCTATATCTCAAACCTACATCCATTATTTGTCTTATTGCTTTTATGAATTACAAATAATGTGTTTTTGCCTAGAAGAAATTTATAACCGCTTTGCACTATTTTTTTATGGGTTTTTATAGGAGAATTTCAAATAGGTAAGTCTGACAAATCCGGGATGGTGATCTTGCTTGATATGAATCCCGTGATTTCTGTGATTGTGTGCCAAAGTCTGGCTGATCCAGTGTTGATATTATCTCCTCCAAAATATTAGGAGATAAGGCTTATCCCTTGACCTGCCGAACATCTGTTAAATAGGTCACAATGAGCTTTAGATCACTGTGAGCTCTACGTTGTGGCGGTGGGCTTA
This sequence comes from Pistacia atlantica, assembly GCA_026229545.1. Classification (NCBI taxonomy): domain Eukaryota; kingdom Viridiplantae; phylum Streptophyta; class Magnoliopsida; order Sapindales; family Anacardiaceae; genus Pistacia; species Pistacia atlantica. The sequence goes on along the minus strand of JAPEIT010000014.1, from coordinate 11,875,288 downwards.
ACATTGGTCAATCTACCAAAACTTCCAAGCTTTATAGCAAATCCACACACAATATCTACCCCCCAGTGTTTGAAGGTCGTGTCGAGCTTTGAAGACTAAATTCTTGTGATTTGTTGCTCATGCTTGGATCCTTTATTAATATGTCTCACCAACAATGCAAGTTGTTAGGAATTTGGCGAGCTTTAAATGTGACTGGCGTGCTGTCGTAGGCACCTAGAATTAAAACCCTAAAAAATACACGTAGTAGTGTGAGTAGGGATCGTTCCCACGAAGAGTGTCTAGCCAAGTTTAATGTTATGTGAACAAGGCTGGGGGGTTTTTGAGTAAAACAGAAATAATTTTAGGAAAAACAATTCTATCGAAATCAATCAAATAACGAAACTTGGTCTAAGTCAACATCCACCATCGGTCTTACAACTGATCATCGATACAAAAATAAATCAATTGATACCATGAATATTCACCATTGGAACTATTTTCCTATCTCTCCTTAGTTGTAATTAATTAAGAAACAAACGATCTAATTAACCTTACTAATAAACAACCCTAGACAAGCGCTAAAGATTTTATCTAGTGGCAGCCTTAAGACCTAGAGAGATCGATGAAGCTAAACTACACAAACTCAAGCGGTTGCATTTAATTCAGTCAAATGTTCTTCTTAAGACTTAATAATTCCTGACGCAGCAAATTTTTAAACCCTAATTACTTCACAAGTTAGAGGGATCAAACAATTATGGATTTGATATCTAACTTAGCAGTAGATTGCAACAATTAATAAACTAGTAGGCCTCCCAGTAATTAAACGCAACAATCATGAAAACATGCATAGAAGAACATCCAATACTCAAACATAAATTGAACACTTAAAGAAAAAAACCAGATTGATCTCACAGTTTATTGATTCTGAGGTCTTGTTTCCTTCGACCAAGTTATAAAAATTAGCCACTCATAGCCATCACGAAAATTCCAAGGAAAAGTTCAAGAAGATGAGAGGGAGAGGCATGTGTGTTTCTCTATCATCCCTAATCTGATCTCTCTCTCCCCTTAAGAATATCCAATTCAAAAGTATTTGAATTCTACTAAATCTCCTCAAAATATTCTAATATCCTAAAATAATTTTATCCTAATCTGATTCTAATTAATTGAAAATAAAATAAAGTCATAAAATAAAATAGGAAAGTAGTGTGTCCAGCTGTAACTCTCGTGCAACAGGTCTTCAAATCTTCCAATAACAAACTGCCTATTTGAATTGCATGACAAGGCAGAATGTTCCAGAACATCCAGTGCAGATTCGTCAACTTCATGCCCGATTATAACCTTGATGAAGCGAGTATCTCTCCAAACTCAAAACATGAAAGTTGTAGATATCTTTCTTAGTGTTCCATATCATTTTGAATTGTCTCAATCGGAGCTCGGATGAGATAGTTATGCCCAGAATACGAAGTGATGTCGAAACTGTCCGAATTCACCTAATTAGTTCCGTTTTGCATTTAAAGGCTCCATTTGCATCCTAAATCAAAATAGAATAATAATGATTACATTTAGGCAACAAATAAGTATAAAAGACTAGATATTAAGGGGGGATAAATATGACATTTTTCATTCTCATCAATGACCCTCGCTTATGGCAACGTTATCAGGACTTGAGTTATTCCAGGGAAAGGTTTTAAGCTCAAACTCAAAATAAGGGATGTTTGGGTAATTTCTGTGCATTTAATGTACGTGACATTTACTTTTTCTGCACGTTTAGCGCGACTGTCGGCCACATGCGTAATTGAAGCAATGTGCAGTTGCAATCATCATTATATGAAACAATGGTTATGTGACTCTTCACAAATGTCGCCACGTATCCTAATTGAGTGAACCAGATTGCTTGACGAATGGAAGGCTGAGATTCGTCCTACGAATGAACGGCCCAGATCGCTTCTTGCCCAATTTTCAACACTATATTATGGGCTGCTCAACCTAATATTTCAGAAAAGTTTCCACCCGATTGCTCAATTTCTCTTCTGTTCTCTCTTTGCCAATAGTCTCTCCATCTTTTTATGGCGATTCTCCAATGAACCTTTCATTTTCCATTGTAAGTAAGTACTCTAACCTTACTTTTCCAGTTTGCTTTTTGCTTTAAACTTACATTTTATAATTGAGATGGCCATTGTTGTGCCCTAGTTAGGACTACGGCTTAAACCCATTGAGTTGGGTTTTAGGAACACTGGATGAGGAATGGCTGGAATCCTCCACCGAGATTTTGGGTTGGTTGTTGGGAGTCATTGTAGGGTGCTCGCTTATGAGCTTCCTAGATTCCTAAACCGAATGCAAGTGTGGATAGATCGCTCATTGTCGAGATAGATAGTAACATTTGTTTCTTCATATTTCAGGTATCTAGAAGTGAGCTACCCAAAATGTCGTCTAGCAACCAAAGTATTGAGAGAATTTTCAAAGAAGGCTCCTCGACAATTTTAGCTGAGTCTGAGGAAAGAGTTTAGGAAGAACTCGCAGCCGAAGTATCAGAAAGGAGACAAGACAGTAGGGCCGAGATCTTATGGAGTATGAGCAGGAACCAACAGAAGTGAGGCCTCAGTGATTAATTAGACTTAGGAAAGACCCAACCTCATCGATCACTATTGATGATATTGCTCACATAAAGGAGGAGTATGCGATCGACAATGCTCTATGCTCACCGAGTGATTACTCGCAAAAGGATCACCCCACTGGCTAGGTGGCAATCTCTGAAACTCTTTTAAGGTGTGGAATGTCAGTCCCACCTCAGCCTTTCATTGCCAAAGTTTTTGAACACTTCAACGTCGTTCCCTTTCAATTGACAGGGAACTTGTACATTATAATAGTAGGAATGTACATAGCTTTTAAGTTCACTAGTTTGGACAAGCTATTTGTTGAAGAGCTCGTTCATCTGTATAGCCTGAAGAAGAGTCAGGACGATATGTACTACATTTATAAGGCAAAGAGGAAGAGCCTTAGAGGATGGGTTGGGGTCCCAAAGAAAACTGGAAACTGGGACTCCAAATTTTTTTTCTTTCAGAGCAAGGATGTTGGTGCCTTTAGGGGTGAATCTTGCAAGTGTTATTGTATTTACTTTGCAGTTAAATGTTCACCAGTTGGGCTTTAAGTAATTTTGTTTCTTTTACAGGGAACTATGAGTGGAACTTCATGCCGACAAGCTTGATACTATGATAGCAAGCTTTTAGTGTCTGACTGAAAGAGATTGTGATGTAATGTTGCACAAACCTGATTGCATTTTGGTTTTATCCATCTTCAATGAAGTTTAGCACCATCTTTGTTACAAAAGCCAAAAAGAAAAAAGGTTTGTTCGACTTGGCTTGCTTGTAACACTCCCTTCCAGCCGGGTACCCTCTAAGTATTCCATTACGATGGAAACTTAGAGAATTCACACCTAGAAGGTTGTGTAATTTAAAACATCAATCCTAGTTACAAACATGTACTGTATGAAAATAAATAAATAAAAACTTCTCCTCTCATTTACATTACTTTCATAATCAACCTATTGAAATATTATTACATTAAAACCTCTCTATAGTGATACTCTATATAGAAATAAACTCTACATAGTCATAAAAAATTATAGTCCCAATTTGGGATAGTTATAAATAAGAATAAACTATACATTGTAATAAGTTACAAATTTTTCTAATTTCCGTCTTAAGGAAAGTTGCCTCCACATAGTAATAATTATATGTATATTACCAAAAAATATATGTTATGTTACATTAAAGGTTTAAGATGAAATAAAATATTTATCTTTTACCTTGCTAGCATGAACACTTTCTTGTTGAAGCCAAAATATTTTTAGCTTCTCAAACCTGTTTAAAGCTTCATGGCATGAAACTTTTTGTATTTCCGTACTATCATCCTTAGGATTATTTCCTTTATCTTCTTGTCTGATTGTAGTAATGATTTCTTCTTTGGTTAAAGCATACACGATTTGTTGCTAATTTGGATGATCGAGGAAGACATTAATATCCATTCGATTAGTGTAGTGAATTGTCGAATCTGATCACTCAATTTTGAAATGACTATTTTATTTTCTTGTCGAATCTAATCACTCAATTTTGCAATGACTCTTTTATTTTCCTCGTCTACTTCATTTGTAACGTGCAGTTCATCAAAATCGAGAGCCCTAATTTTGCAATGCTTAAGACCATTGGCAATTGTATGTGGCTTCACATCAATTGATCATGCATCAACTGCGTTTATAGTTCCATCAATGACACTTATCTTTGCTGGTTCCAAGACATGGTCTTCTATCCATTTCAAAAGTAGGCAATTGAAGCGCTGAATTGAAATCATAATACTACTAAAATATGAATTGAAATCCTAATACTGTACTACTAAAACATGAATTGAAAAATAAGAAATCAAAACTATAATTTTTGTAACTACAACTCCATTAAGTTATAACCTCCTTATAGTAATAAAATTAGTTATTCCTACCATTATGACTATAAAGAGGTTTTACTGTATATATAGAACATAGTTTAAGGAAAACAACAATATCAATTGTTTAGCAATGGAAACAAATCTAAAATATCTCCCATCATTTATAAGCAAAACATATTCATTATTTCATAAAACTTAGATTGTAGACATCAAACTATATACATTAATTCAAAAACAACATCCTTTATATAACATCATGAGTTTAATTAAAACAAAAGTTAACATGCATGCCCCCAAGCTTCCTTGACTGCTACTTGCCATTACAGCTTTAACCATTACCTGCAAAACATGGAAACTAGGGAAATGAGTGCTAATGACTCAGTAAGGGTATCCATCACTTAACCCTATGTAACATTCTTAAACTTGGAAAACATCTTATTTACTTGTACATGAACCAAACATTAATAACATAAAATAACATATATGTAATATAACATAACGTATAGTATAATTCATGTAATGCTTTCCTTTAATGTTCATGAATGATGCACTTCAATTCCAGGCATGTATAAATACATTTTCTTTGAAAACTTTTTACTTTCTACTGATCGGACTAAGCTGAGGCATGGATCACAGAACTTTGGCCAATGAGCTAACCTTAACGTATAACACGGTCCCCATGGTCATGCACGCTATGGACTGTTCATTTCTTTCTTGCTTAGGTATGTGCATGAGTGAGCTCATGTTTCCCATAATAGACAACAACTTCCATAAAACTTAAAACAATCACTTCATGAAAATACATGTCTATGTACTTTGAAAGCATTTAGATCAAAATTGGGATCAAGCCCCCCTCTTTAAATCATTGACATGCTAGATTCTTAAAATCATACAATTTCCATATATGAACATATCATTTCATCATGACTATCTCATGGATGCATAACAAACTCATGGAAAAAATTATCATACTAATGCTTATTTATACAAAAACAAGCTCATATTTAGGTAAGGCACAACATACATACATACATACATACATACATATATATATACATATCTTCCATGGTAATTCATTACATCAAACATACATGTTGATACAATCGTTAAACAATCACCATGATCACTCATTCAAACATGCTTCAAAACCCTTTAAGCATTATTTCCATACTTGGTATCAATCATAGATTATTGGGCTAAAAAATAAATTAAGAAATTGGAAGCACTTTTGAGGTAGTCAAGCTGCACAGGTCATACTCAAGAAGGCATATCTCGAGTTATACACATTGGATTGATATGATATCAGTCTCATTTTAAAGCTTAAAGAAAGGGCTACAAATTTCATGCTTAGGCCTCAACCCCGTTCGATAGGTAAGATGTCCAAAAATCACTTAGAAGGCCATGGATTTGATAGTGGCAACCATGGTAACATGCCTTTTTTTTAAGGCTTTTCCATATCTATTTACCTCCACTTACTCCCTAACCTTTCCTATCCATTCTCCCCTATGAAAACATGTAAATGATCAATAATAACCTCCCTTGTAATATGTTAAATGCTCATGACACAACCATTTCCATTAATTGCCATCAAACTTTAATTTTCTACTATTCAAGTATAAATCCATCAATTGCGAATTATAGCATCAAACCAAGCTCAATTTCCTTTGTATGACAAGAATTAAGGTTAACCTAGAAACCTAATTCTTATTTCATATTAAAGGGAGGTTTCCCTTACCTTGTGTGAAGAAACCACACTCTTTTGCAAACTTCCTCCTTCATATCTCCTAGTGACTCAGTATCCTAACATAATTCACAAGAAAACTTTAATAACTTGAAGTACATAGTAGTCATAGAAGATAAGGAGTTGAAATTTACCTCCTAATATCCTTAATAAAGAAAGAAATATAAGACACTTGAAAGATTGCCACTAAGAAGCTTGAAATTTCAATGGAAGAAATAGAATTAATGGAGAAGTATTGAAGAAGATGATGGAATATTGGAGAAATATTGAAGAAGATGATGGAAAGTGGAAGAATATATGTGTTGGCCGATTTTTAACCAAGTAAATCAAAGTTTTTTTTTTTTTCTTTTAACAAAAATCTCAATATTTATCACTTGCATTTAATGACTTAAAACATCATTTCCCTTTTTGCCTTTAACAATTTTCTTTTAATTACTCCTTATTCCTTCATCGTCATTATCTTGTCAAGCCAACAAATATCATCATTCTTTTACCTCTTCTTGGATGTACCGGTGGGGTTTATATTGTTTTGGAGCAATAACATTTTTTTTATAGAAATTTGATGTGTTGTTATCCTCGTAGACATCAAGATCGCTAAGAGGCCCAAGAACTACAACTTGAAGATTTCTGCTTTTGCCTCAACGAAAAAACAAGCCATGGCCTCCAATAAGCCGAGCAAAGCTGATCCAACACTAGAACCTCAAACTGGTACCAAAAGAGTCAAGGCCAAGCTTGCGGGGACCTCGAGCTCGAGCTAGCCTTTGAGCCCAAGAAGGGCTCAACCAAGAAAGTAATCAAGCTAAAGAGAGCTCGAAAGAAACCTTTGTCGAGCCTAAAGATGGCTCAAAAAATTTTGTGGTGGAGTCCCAGGAATTGGCGAGGGATTCCTCTAAAGGAAAAGGTCCAACGATTAATAAGGCCACTAGTCAAGTGGTCGGCCAAGGTGCCTCGTCGAAGGATTGAAATGACAAGGAAAAGTCTGATGCGCTAGATGCTCGAATAATGCGATTGCCTGAATATATCACTTTGAGAGCCTTTATAATGAAGGATGTTACGCCGAATAGGGTATTCGATGATCATAAGGCCATGCTGTAAACCCCGCGTTATTATTCCAATGCCTTAAGGTATGAAATTTACCTTTTCAAGTAATTTTCTTTTTTGAATGGAAGGGTAAAATGGTCAATTTACATGTATTTCGAGATGTAGCCGTTATAAAGTGTAAAGGATGATGTCATTGAAGAGAAATGAGGGTAGAATGGTTATAAAGTTGATTGATAAGGTTAAATGGCATAAACGGTAACCAAGGGTATAATGGTCTTTTCATACAAAACCATATGATTAAGTGTCCATAAAAGTGCACCAAGGGTAAATTAGTCATTCACCTAATGGGATTGCTTAATGGTTAAGTGTTTTAAAGAATTCAAATGGCATTAAATGAGTACTTATCTTTATGTTGAGGTGGAAATGACCAAAACGCCCTTATATGAAAAATTTATGCCAAATGACCTTTATATCTAACTTTTATTGACCAATCATATTTGAGTATCAATGGAATGAATATTTACAAGGTTTAAAGAGAGAGTAGTCGGCCTTGGAGACCCCAAATATATCATCTTCTTCTTCATCTCTCAAATCCACCATAAAAGCCACTAATCCAAGCTTTTATTCTCAAATTTTCTTAGGATTTCAAGTTGATTTTCAAAGGAGATCACCATCCACCCTTAAAGAACTTCAATTTCAGGGTTAAAGGTGAGTTTCAAAACCCTAGTTTTTCTGAATTTTTTTGGTTAAAAGAGAAATTCATAAGTGGTTGTGTGTGTAAGGTAGAAAGGGGAAACTTTGGAGCCAAGGAGGAGTACCTTTGTGCTTTGAATACTAAGGTAAGGAAAAAAATCTCCCTTATGACTATAATTGATAACACCTAGGGTTTATGAAACTTACATTTATTTATGTTAATATGAGTGTGATGCTATGTTTTGGTTATGGATTGTTTAAATGGGTGTGTTGATTGGTGTATGTGTGCATGTGGAGGATGATTATGCCAATTAAGAGATTTGTAGTTGGACGATGTTTTGGCACTTTTTGGTTCTGTAAAAAGGGAGGTTTTTATGGCCTTTTATACTAAGAATGATATGGCAAATGATATGAATGTGCAAATGAAGGTGACATGGTTAAAATAAATAGAATTCGGATTTGGCTTTTTGAGACTTATACTGTACATGCTTCACTGAATCAGTCATAACTGAAGTTATAGAAGTCCGATTGAGTTGATTCTTGAAGTGTTAAAAATTTGAGAAACAGACCTAAAACTTTTATGTTTTAGCCAAAAATAAATTCGAATTAGAAGATAATGGAAAATTGCTTGAAAGTAACGAACTGTATGGCATCCACCTTCTTAATGGAAATTCCCATTTGTTTCTAATTCTAATAAACCCCTGAATAATCTTACTACTGAAATTCTTTGTATTGTATGAGAAATTGAATGAATTAAGTTAAGAAATTTAGTAGGAGAATATAGTATGATTGAGCATGGAATATGTTAGTCCATATGTTTGCATTCATAATGGTAATGCATATAGCTTATTTAGTTGTCTTATGAAAAATTTATGAAATGTTAAAGAATGAATTCCATGAGTCTCTTGAGGTATAAACCAAGATCAGAGGAATGGAATTCTTATGGAAACCATGAGTCCTTTGAGGTGACGACCAAGAACAAGGTAATGGTTCAAATGAATCCGATCGGATAACAAAGACTAATGAAACCATCAAGTATAAAGACAAAAGAAATAAGCATGCCATGTACATGAATATTTCATAAGTCATATATGTTCTATGTTATATTATGTATAATTATGTTATGACTTATGTTTATGAGAAAAGTCCAAAGTGTATGATATGTTTTATGAACTTGTTATGTTAAAGAATGAAGGTCATATTTTGTAGGTAGGTAAGGTCCTAAGTAATATACTTGTAAAATGATGTTTAATGAACCTTAATAGTTTATAAATGGCCATATTCCTTATGAGCGATTAGCGCTCACCCCACGAAATGTTTTAAAATGTTTTGCAGGTAAGGATTAAGGCATGAAGCTGGGAGAGGATTCCGAGGGACGCTATGAGCATGAAGGGATGTTTTAATTATGACTTTTGAATGGTTTTGCTAGTATTTAGCGTAGTAATTATGTTCATACCTCATAATGTAGTAATTATGTCCATGTTCTATAATGGAGTAAATATGTTATATTAATAAAGGAAATCAAATTGCTAGTAAATTTTATAAAAGTGTATATGTTCTAGTAAGTATTACTATGGATTTCATAATTTACTCCAAGAAAGGAAATTATATTTTTTGATTATACAATGAACTTATTATAAAAAAAAAAAAAAAATTAAACACATATATCTATATATATGTTTTAAACTACAAGTTTATTCTTTAAATAGGATTTTAAAATAAACTCTTTCCTAGGCGTGCGTTTTCTAGGTTCTCAATGGCCAAGGGATACTTAGGAAATGCCCGGCTAGGGAGGGGTTTTACATTTGGTATCAGAGCGCGATTTTGGGTGTTCGAAATGATGTTTTGATTGAATTGTTGTAGTTATTTTCTATTTAATTGATGATGAAAATGGTGTTTGTAAGTAATGGAAGTACCATTCCTCATGCGTCCCCAAGATACTCTCTCCAGCCGATTGCTGTAAGTATTTTCTTTAATTGTTTAATGAATAGAATTAGCTAATATTGATTGAAATTTGTGTGAGTAAAGGGTATGGCTGCGAGGCGTCCACGAAAGGTTAATAGGAGGGGTGAGGAGAATATTAATGATGCAGGCACTAGTGAGCCAGTAGCACCAACTACCAGAGTGCTCCCTAATAGTGGACCAGCTACGTCTGCCCAAAATGCTTCTGTTTTGGATGAGGTTGCAATCAACAGGATGATTCAGACAGCCATTACTGAAGCCTTTAGGAGGGTGATCCCGGAGGGTATAAGTAACCAAGTGAACACAAATCCCTCAGCTCCAGTAGTTCAGCCACAGCTCCAAATACCTGGCCTTCCACCTCCAAGTCGGACCAGTTATGCCGATGGGTGCTACACCTTCTGGACAAGTAGAACCAATCTATAATCTTTCTCAAAAGCACCAACCTCCGCAGTTCGGCTGGTTCAAACGATCCTGGCAATGGCAACAGAGGAGGCTGGCTGAGATCAGAACGGGCAATGGCCTTGTTTCCCATGAGTGATCAGGAAAAAGTCCGCTATGCTTCCTATTTGTTGAGAGGAGATGCTCGGGTATGGTGGAAGCTAATGGAGCATACCTATGTGACGAGTAATCTTTCCTGGAATGAATTTAAAAGGCTATTTGAAGCAGAATATCGGTCGGCAGACATGTTATCCGTGAAGACTCAAGAGTTCACGGAATTGAAGCAGGGTAATATGACTGTTAGAGAGTATGCTACAATGTTCAACTCTTTAGCCCGTTTTGCTCCTACTATGGTGAGTACTCAACAGTGTCGGTTAGAGAGATTTATTAATGGACTACACCCAAAAATTGCCCAGATTGTTATAGCGGGTGGTCAACCTCCTCAGACTTATAGTGAGGCCTTGGAACGGGCATTGAGGGCGGAGATTTATGTGAATAAGGAGGCGGATGGAGAACCCCAAGTTGGTGATTGGTAGTTCTAGTTCAGGCCAGATAGCAGTTCAGAAAGTTGAATTGGGGAATTCCACTCAAGCCTCAGAGGACAAAGGTAAAAGAAAGTTTCAGCAAGGATTTCAAAAGAAGGGTAGCAAGAATAAGAGGACTCCACAGCAACAACAGAGAAGGACTAATCTTCCCCATTGTCAAAAATGTGGGAGGCAGCATAAAGGGAATTGTCTATTAGGAACCAATGTGTGTTTCAAATGTAAACAACCGGGACACATGGCAAAGGGACTGTAAAGTTACTCAAGCTACTTCCTTCGTGTTGGAGGATCGTTGCGAGGTTCGACCGCGCAGTTTACTGCAAAGAAGTGAAGCCAATCCATCTCGAGGCTTGGTCGATTACAATTCCACTCTACCTCTTTATATGTACTGATTGATTCAGGGGCTACCCATTCTTTTATCTCATATGGTATTATAAAAAGATTAGGTTTAGAGCCTTGTAAAGTGGAACATGCTGTTAAAATCGAGATGCCTAATGGGGAGAATTATTTTGCTGATAAGTTGTTAATGGGGGAAACTATAGTGATTGATGGGCATGAGTTGAATGTTGATTTGATTGTTTTTGATATGCCTGATTTTGATATGATTTTGGGAATGGACTTCCTGAGCAAATATGGAGTATTGATAGATTGTCGGAAGAAGAAGGCCAGGTTTAACTTAGATGCTGGAGACAGTTTCACCTTTGGGGAAGGTCATCTACATAGCCTGATGATAAGTGCAGTGAAGGCAATGAAGATGATAAGGAAGGGTTGTGCAGGGTACATAGCTAATGTGGTGAATAAAGAAAAGTTTCCAAACTTTAGTGTTCGGGATGTACCCATAGTACGAGAATTCGAAGATGTTTTTCCAGAAGATTTGCCAGGACTTCCTCCAGAAAGGGAAGTGGAATTTTGTATAGAATTAGCTCCTGGTACGGCACCAATATCTAAAGCCCCGTATAGAATGGCTCCAGCAGAGTTACAAGAGTTAAAGAAGCAGCTTCAGGAGTTGTTAGATAAAGGTTTCATTCGACCTAGTCATTCTCCATGGGGAGCTCCTATTTTATTTGTGAAGAAAAAAGATGGTTCGATGAGAATGTGTATTGATTACAGGGAGCTCAATAAGGTGACGGTGAAAAACAAGTATCCATTACCAAGAATTGATGACTTGTTTGATCAGTTAAAAGGAGCTTGGTGTTTTCCAAGATTGATCTTCGGTCAGGCTACCATCAAGTGAGGGTCGCTGACAAGGATATTTCCAAGACTGCATTTCGAACCAGATATGGGCATTATGAATTTATAGTGATGCCATTTGGATTGACTAATGCACCAGCGGTATTCATGGATTTGATGAATAGGATTTTCCATGATTGTTTGGATAAATTTCTAGTAATTTTTATAGATGATATCCTGGTCTATTCCAAAACAAAGGAAGATCATGAAGAGCATTTGAAATTTGTGCTACAAAGACTACGGGAGAAAAAGTTATATGTTAAGTTCTCCAAATGTGAGTTTTGGTTGGATCAAGTAACATTCTTGGGACATGTTGTTTCACAAAAGGGTATTTCAGTGGACCCTAGTAAGATTGAAGCAGTGATTGAATGGCCAAGACCAAAGACTGTAAAAGAAGTTAGAAGTTTTCTTGGTTTAGCAGGATATTACAGGAAATTTGTGGAAGGCTTTGCTAAGTTACTTCTCTCACGACTCGACCAAAAAGGAAGCCCCTAGATCAGATGGTAGAAAGCCGTGAGAAGAGTTTCCAAGAATTGAAAAGAAGATTAACTACTGCTCCTATTTTAACACTTCCAGAGGATGGAGTAGCTTATGATATTTACACTGATGCCTCTTATAATGGTTTAGGGGCAGTATTGATGCTAAAAGGTAAGGTGATTGCTTATGCCTCTCGTCAATTGAAAGACTATGAAAAGAGGTATCCCACTCATGATCTTGAATTAGCAGATGTCATTTTTGCTTTGAAGATTTGGAGACATTATCTCTTTGGGGTGAAATGTAATATTTACACAGATCACAAAAGTCTAAAATACTTTTTCACCCAGAAAGAATTGAATATGAGGCAGAGAAGATGGCTTAGTTGGTGAAGGACTATGAATGTGATATTATGTATCAGCCAGGGAAAGCTAATGTAGTTGCAGATGCCCTCAGCAGGAAAGTCTCTTTAGCTCAATTAACTTTTCAGAAACACCTGCAACAAGAGATAATGAAAGAGGGGATAGAGTTGGAGTTTGGGAAATTATCCAAAATTGAAGTTCAGTCTAAGTTTTTGGAGGAGATTAGAGAAAAACAAGCGAATGACAGGTTTAGTAAAGGAATTGAGCAGCAGTTGAAAGATGGTAGAGAATCAGAATTCAAATGGGTGAATGGAATCTTAAAATTTAGAGATAGAGTGTATGTTCCTCAGGATATTGAATTAAGAAAGAAGATTTTAGAGGAAGCACATAGTACTCTTTACGCTGCTCATCCAGGGAGTGTAAAGATGTATCAGGATTTGAGGAAGAGCTATGGTGGCCAAGGTTAAAGAAAGATGTAACTGAATATGTTGCCAGATGCTTGGTGTGCCAACAGGTTAAAGCAGAACATCAACGCCCTTCAGGATTGTTGCAACCCCTTAGTATTCCTTCGTGGAAATGGGAAGATATTTCTATGGATTTCATTTTAGGTCTTCCTAAAGTGCAAAGGGGTTATAATGCCATTTGGGTGATTGTAGATAGATTGACTAAATCTGCTCATTTCATTCCAGTTACAAACCAAGTCCCCCTCGATCAGCTAGGCCGATTATATGTTAAAGAAATAGTAAGATTACATGGAGTACCTAATAGTATTGTCTCAGACAGGGATGTGAAATTTATGTCAGTATTCTGGAGTAGCATGCAGAAGGCATTGGGTACTAGGCTTAATTTCAGCATGACCTATCATCCTCAGACAGATGGACAGACAAAAAGAACGAATCAAATATTGGAGGATATGTTACGGGCATGTTGTATTGACCATAAGTTGAATTGGTGTGACATTCTCCCTCTAGTTGAATTCGCTTATAACAATAGTTATCAAGCAACCATTAAAATGGCACCATATGAAGCCTTGTATGGAAGGAAATGTAGATCTCCATTACATTGGGACGAAATAGGAGAAAAGAATGCATTGACTCAAGCTCTTGGTCCAGAAATGACACAAAAAATGATAGAAGATGTAAAGTTAATTCGAGAGAGAATGAAGCAGGCCCAAGACAGATATAAGAGCTATGCAGACCCAAAAAAGAAAGGATATAGAATTCCAAATAGGAGACAAGGTGTTTGTGAAAATCTCTCCTTATAAAAGGGTGATGAGGTTTGGAAGAAAAGGGAAGCTCGCCCCTAGATATATCGGTCCATATGAGGTATTAGAGAAAGTGGGCAAAGTAGCTTACAGACTTGCCTTACCAGCTAGTATGGATCGGATCCATAATGTTTTCCATGTTTCCCTTTGCGAAAGTATGTTAGTGATCCTTCGCATATATTACAAGCAAATGAAGTGGAGTTAAAAGATGAACTAATTTATGAAGAACGTCCAGTTCGATTCTGGATAGACGAATAAAAGAGCTTCGAAATAAGAAAGTACCGCTTGTTAAAATATTGTGGAGGAATCATAATGTAGAAGAAGCGACATGGGAGGTTGAGCAAGATATGAAAGAAAGATATCCAGACCTCTTCAACTAAATTTCGAGGACGAAATTCTTCTAAGAGGGGGATGATTGTAAACCCCGCGTTATTATTCCAATGCCTTAAGGTATGAAATTTACCTTTTCAAGTAATTTTCTTTTTTGAATGGAAGGGTAAAATGGTCAATTTACATGTATTTCGAGATGTAGCCGTTATAAAGTGTAAAGGATGATGTCATTGAAGAGAAATGAGGGTAGAATGGTTATAAAGTTGATTGATAAGGTTAAATGGCATAAACGGTAACCAAGGGTATAATGGTCTTTTCATACAAAACCATATGATTAAGTGTCCATAAAAGTGCACCAAGGGTAAATTAGTCATTCACCTAATGGGATTGCTTAATGGTTAAGTGTTTTAAAGAATTCAAATGGCATTAAATGAGTACTTATCTTTATGTTGAGGTGGAAATGACCAAAACGCCCTTATATGAAAAATTTATGCCAAATGACCTTTATATCTAACTTTTATTGACCAATCATATTTGAGTATCAATGGAATGAATATTTACAAGGTTTAAAGAGAGTAGTCGGCCTTGGAGACCCCAAATATATCATCTTCTTCTTCATCTCTCAAATCCACCATAAAAGCCACTAATCCAAGCTTTTATTCTCAAATTTTCTTAGGATTTCAAGTTGATTTTCAAAGGAGATCACCATCCACCCTTAAAGAACTTCAATTTCAGGGTTAAAGGTGAGTTTCAAAACCCTAGTTTTTCTGAATTTTTTGGTTAAAAGAGAAATTCATAAGTGGTTGTGTGTAAGGTAGAAAGGGGAAACTTTGGAGCCAAGGAGGAGTACCTTTGTGCTTTGAATACTAAGGTAAGGAAAAAATCTCCCTTATGACTATAATTGATAACACCTAGGGTTTATGAAACTTACATTTATTTATGTTAATATGAGTGTGATGCTATGTTTTGGTTATGGATTGTTTAAATGGGTGTGTTGATTGGTGTATGTGTGCATGTGGAGGATGATTATGCCAATTAAGAGATTTGTAGTTGGACGATGTTTTGGCACTTTTTGGTTCTGTAAAAGGGAGGTTTTTATGGCCTTTTATACTAAGAATGATATGGCAAATGATATGAATGTGCAAATGAAGGTGACATAGTTAAAATAAATAGAATTCGGATTTGGCTTTTTGAGACTTATACTGTACATGCTTCACTGAATCAGTCATAACTGAAGTTATAGAAGTCCGATTGAGTTGATTCTTGAAGTGTTAAAAATTTGAGAAACAGACCTAAAACTTTTATGTTTTAGCCAAAAATAAATTCGAATTAGAAGATAATGGAAAATTGCTTGAAAGTAACGAACTGTATGGCATCCACCTTCTTAATGGAAATTCCCATTTGTTTCTAATTCTAATAAACCCCTGAATAATCTTAACTACTGAAATTCTTTGTATTGTATGAGAAATTGAATGAATTAAGTTAAGAAATTTAGTAGGAGAATATAGTATGATTGAGCATGGAATATGTTAGTCCATATGTTTGCATTCATAATGGTAATGCATATAGCTTATTTAGTTGTCTTATGAAAAATTTATGAAATGTTAAAGAATGAATTCCATGAGTCTCTTGAGGTATAAACCAAGATCAGAGGAATGGAATTCTTATGGAAACCATGAGTCCTTTGAGGTGACGACCAAGAACAAGGTAATGGTTCAAATGAATCCGATCGGATAACAAAGACTAATGAAACCATCAAGTATAAAGACAAAAGAAATAAGCATGCCATGTACATGAATATTTCATAAGTCATATATGTTCTATGTTATATTATGTATAATTATGTTATGACTTATGTTTATGAGAAAAGTCCAAAGTGTATGATATGTTTTATGAACTTGTTATGTTAAAGAATGAAGGTCATATTTTGTAGGTAGGTAAGGTCCTAAGTAATATACTTGTAAAATGATGTTTAATGAACCTTAATAGTTTATAAATGGCCATATTCCTTACTGAGCGATTAGCGCTCACCCCATGAAATGTTTTAAAATGTTTTACAGGTAAGGATTAAGGCATGAAGCTGGGAGAGGATTCCGAGGGACGCTATGAGCATGAAGGGATGTTTTAATTATGACTTTTGAATGGTTTTGCTAGTATTTAGCGTAGTAATTATGTTCATACCTCATAATGTAGTAATTATGTCCATGTTCTATAATGGAGTAAATATGTTATATTAATAAAGGAAATCAAATTGCTAGTAAATTTTATAAAAGTGTATATGTTCTAGTAAGTATTACTATGGATTTCATAATTTACTCCAAGAAAGGAAATTATATTTTTTGATTATACAATGAACTTATTATAAAAAAAAAAAAATTAAACACATATATCTATATATATGTTTTAAACTACAAGTTTATTCTTTAAATAGGATTTTAAAATAAACTCTTTCCTAGGCGTGCGTTTTCTAGGTTCTCAATGGCCAAGGGATACTTAGGAAATACCCGGCTAGGGAGGGGTTTTACACATGCCTCCTCACAAAAGGTAGTGTCATGCCATGAGTACCCT
This sequence comes from Pistacia atlantica, assembly GCA_026229545.1. NCBI lineage: Eukaryota > Viridiplantae > Streptophyta > Magnoliopsida > Sapindales > Anacardiaceae > Pistacia > Pistacia atlantica. The sequence goes on along the minus strand of JAPEIT010000014.1, from coordinate 11,858,227 downwards.
TATGAAGGTAACATTAGCTCGCTCTTTTCCCCTTTTCCTTTATTACTTCTAGAAAAATTAGCTCACCTTTTTCTCCTTCATTTCAAGCTTGCACCATGATCCAACAAATGTATAATGATAGCTATGGCATGGTGGAATATTTGGACAAAGTCTTTAAAGAGGTGAAGACCATGAGAGAAAAGGCGTTGGAAAAAGTTTGCAAACTAAAGGATGGGGTCAAGGAGCTCAAAGGCAAGTTTTCTAAGCAAAAGGTAGAGCAAACAAAGACCTTGCCTCTCAAGGATAAGGAGTTCACTGATAAGCTCTCCCAAGTGGAGAAAGCTAAAAACTCATTGGCTATTGAGCGAGATCATCTGTAAGGCCTCAACAACAAGCTGACCTCCGAGCTCTCTATAACTTAGGCCAAACTTGGAGATTTGATGAGCAAACTTTCTTCCTACGAGTTTGAGTTGCTGCAGGTTTGTGAGGATTATAAAGAGGCCTTAGCAAATGTCATTAATCTAACTAAGGAGCTTGAAAGGGAAAAGTCTAGCAACAAGAACAATGTTTGGGAGCTATTAGTCAATTTGGTCAAGCTCATGTGGGAGGGCGATCCCTCACGTGGCTTTTCCTTCCTCCTCACTAAATATTAGACCAAGGTTAGAAGGATGAAGGTCGAGGCAACAAATTTGGAGTTCATTTACCTTGACAGTTCTGAGTCTGAGAAAGACTCAAACGGTGAGGCCTAGGGCAAAGAAGAAAAGCCGGTGATCAAAGATGTCAGCTTGCCTACTCTTCAAGTGGTTCCTAAGCAGAAAAGTGGTGAGGAAAACCCTGAGGTGATAAAGGATAGGGTTACATTGGAAGCTCCAATTGAAGATTCTAAAGCTGCCAAGGATGGCACCACCTCAGATACTCTAGCCAAAGATCTCCCTTTAGTTTAGCTCTCAAAATGTACTCTCTTTTTGGACTATTTTTGTACGAAACAAATATTATGAATGAAAATGAACTTAGTGATTTTACTTTCTAATTGATGTATGTTGCTTTTCTTCGAAATCAAAGTAGCTTAGGTAGCAAACCAAGAAATAGTGAGCTCAAATTTGCTCTTGAGTTATGCTTTTGTCAGCTTTCTCAAGAACTTCTCGAGTAGGTAAGAGCCACCTTTTCTCATGAAGACGTCGAGTTTGGGTTAATTGCCCATCTCAAGTTTTAGTCATCGAGTTTTAACTTATTCCTCCTCAAAGTGATGTTCTTGATGATTTCCCAAGTTGTGTTTCGTCAGATCGTGGGATACTTCCCTTTAAGCTTGAATTTTGGTAGTCTTGATCAAATCGCCTATTTGAGTTTTGGAGTTCGAGTTCTTCACAAAATCCTTTCTTACATCGTGACTTCGATTGATTTATAATTCTTAATAACATAAATACATAAATGACACAAGGAAAGGAACAAAACTTCACTGTCTTTATATAATGAAAAATGACCACAAAATGGCCTTGCAATTTGTTAAAAAAAAAAAAAAAAAAAAAGAAGTAAAAACTTGATCAGGCTAATGATGAACCCGAGCTGATTACTAATAGTACCTTTGGAGCTGCTCGGTGTTCCATTCTCGCAAAGCTGTTGTGCCATTTAGATACTCCAAGTGGAATGTTCCTTGCACGAGCTTTTCTAAAATCCTGAAAAGACCTTCCCATTTGGGCCTAAGTGCCCGTAAGTTCACATCTTTTACCTCGGGCACACTTTTCCTTAGGACAAGGTTCTCTACCTCGAAATCATGGCTCCTTGTTTTCAATTAAAGTATTTCTTTGCTTGCTGTTGATATGAGGCAATTCTCAATTTAGAATTAGCTCGATCGTCTTCGATCAAATCCAGCTTTAAGCACAAGAGCACCTTATTAATATCTTTATGAAAGACTTCTCGCCAAAATGAAATAATTCTAACTTCCATGTAATACTTTCTTTCTAGCTAGTATACTCGTAAAATAACAATAAAACTCACTAAAAATATATATAAGAAAATATAAATATAAACGAGTATAACATTATGGGCCCATATTTAATTTTTTTTATATACAAATCTTTACATAATATAATAAAATCTCAAAATAATAACTCGGCAGTTTTGCCCAACCCCTCCGCTGCGTGATGTTCCAAATGACCGCATCTCACCTATTACCTGCAAAAACATTGAAAACAATGGGGTGAGCACTAATTGCTCAGTAAGTAAACCCACTATGCTACCCTTCTCTCTCCGTTGCTTAAATTCTGAATTTTTTCCTTACTTCACACTTCCCTATTTTTCTCTATTCTTTCTCTACTCTTACTCTATATTTCTCTCTGTGCTTTTCTCTGTTTTTCCCTCTGTTCTTTCTCTATTATTTCTTTGTTTCGCTCTATTCTAATTCCCACTACTCAAGATAATGGGCATGGTATTATGCATATATATAATGAAAATGCACAAATGCATAAAATGTGCATTTTCTTTTCTATTTCTCTTATTCTGTTTTCTATTTCTTTTCTGTATTTCTTTCTTTCTTTCTATGCTTTCTTTCTATTCTTTCTTTTCTATTCTATTCTTTCCTTTCTTTCTTTCTATTCTTTCTTTTCTTTTCTTTTCTTTCCATTCTTTCTTTCTTTCTTTCTTTCTTTCTTTCTTTCTTTCTTGCTGATCGAACTCGGTTGAGGCATGGATTTGGAACCCTAGCTGTGTGAGTATATTATTTAATTCTGGGTGCAGTCCTCATCCACACAAACTTCTAACGGACTGTATAATTTTTCTTTCTGAATTCTAAGTCCACTCACTAAAGGCGGCGTGCATGTGGGGCTATGTCACTCACGGGCTCCCCATCACAACAACCTTTTCTTCTTTTTATCTTTTTACACTTCTTTAAATAAAAATTCAGATTTGAACTTCTTCAATATTCTCATTTCTTCCTCTTTACTCTTTAACATTCTTTAGTGCTTTTTCACGCTCTTATGAGTATGTATGCATGTAGATGGTTTCATACTTATAATTCATTCTAAATTCACATGTTTAGATGAAATAATGCAATATGGAATGCAAATGTGTCATTCTCTACCATCTACAAACTCAATCCAAAGTAAGCCATAACCATACTCATACATGCACTTCTCTTTGACATTTCATCAAACAATTCATGTGCAAAAATCAACTCTAATTTGGCTACACTTCTACCACTTTTCTAGGCCACCAAAAATTTGGTATACAATCTTCTTTCTTTAATGCCAAACCTGTCCAAAATATACACTCCAAAATTTCTACTCCAATTCTTCCAAATTTCATCCAAACTCACATCAAATATCAAATACACCAACACTACTTCTCATGGATAAGTTCTAATCATCATTCAACACCAAATCCATCAACAATTCTTCATATAAAACAAATCTATGCATAAAAGAAATTCTCTACACAATATTACTTGAATCATAACTAGGGTAGGATTTACTTACCTTAGATGTGAGCAATCCAACACTCTAATAATCTTTTTTGATCCAACTCTCTTTCTCTTAAATCCTATTAACACAAATCATCAAAATTCAACACTTTAAAAATTAAAACTCACTTCTTAGTGCAAGGATCTTACCTAAGGATGCTTGGGATTGAAAATCCACTAAAAATTACCCAAAATCTATGAATTTCCCTTGAAAAAGAATTGAAGAAATTGAGAGAATTTGGGTGGTAAGTGACGTGAAAGAGGAGAAAAAGTGGTTAGGGTTTCACTGTTCAATTCTTGATATAACATAATATTATTTATAGTTTTCCATTTTGCCCTTGCACTTTCTATAAAATTCCATCTATGTCCCTTAGTCAATTACTATAATGCCCTCATTTTATTGCATTCTCCTTGAAAGTCTATCTCTTTTCACTCCCCAAATTTTCAACTAGTTATGAGTGAAAAGACCATTTTACCCCTAATGGAATTTTAGGGAATTTTCTTCATACTTGTTCAAGATAACTTTAATAAAATTTAACTAAGCCTATAAGGGCATAAGTAAAGCTATGTACCTCGATGTGTGCATTAAATTCCATTAGGGCCATTACTTCACATCCATAAGTGAGTGAGAATGGGGTCTCTCTTGTCGAGCTTTTGGCCGCCATTCTATACAACCACAACACTTCAGGTAGCTCATCTACCTATCTTCCTTTATGAGAATCAAGCTTCTTTTTCATAGTGTATGAATGTTTTAATACTTTACCAAGTGTATTAAACCTAAGCGGAATGGGTTGCTAAGTTGATTTTATTGGTCATTTATCACCATCATAAAACAATCAAACATGAACCAAAATAATGAATATTGGGGGTTTTTACATGGTTGGAAAAATGCCTACATCCATGGGACCAAGCCCAAAATGAAGCCAATCCACTATGGTAAACTTTCAAGTTCAATTACAAAGCCAAAGATTAACCTCAGTTAAAAGAACACTCCCTGGTTTGCAACACTTCAATCTCCACACTTTGGTCGAACTATGAACTACCATAACAAGCTCCACCAAACCACCTAGTCAACCTTGAGCTCCTCTCAAGGTGCAGCATCAAAGATCCACTTTAGTTGAATCAGCTTATCAAGCTTCAATTACCAACTATGTAACCAACATAGAAGGAAGGACAAAATCAAAGTATTTTGATAAAGGTACTTGTAAGCCTGCCTAAGGATAGAAACCTAATATAAAAAATAAAAGAAACCTTTAGGAATATTCAAAGTACTTTCAAGGAAATAATCAGGATTAAATGAAATTGGATTGGAGAAGAGATTATATAGAAAATATCTGACCAATGCAAGGGGACAGGTGACCAACAAGAAAACTTTATGGTTTCACCTTTATGAAAAGTTTATTCCAATTCTCTTAGGACCACCGACCATTGTAAACAAACTTTCCAGCTCATTGCATAAATACTTGACAAGTCCCATGGACCACAAACAATATCTCATAACGAGTGATAATCCTAGGATTATACTATTTCCTAATTGATTTTTGTAGGATTTTTTGGTTACTTCTTATGAGTTGTGCCTGAATTGTTACTTAATTCTACATATTTTATGCTTTAGGCCAAAACGTGCTGTTGGAGCAAAACAAAGCAAAAATGAGTTTGTGGATCCAGAATTGAGCATGTTTCAGAAGATCAGGGAAATTATGAGCTTGATTTGAAGCACCCTCAGAGCTTGTTCAGATTGGAAATCAAGAAGATTGAAGATTCAAGTGAAAAAGCGAGTGGAGGGTAGTTTTGTAAATTCAGCAAATAAAATCAAAAGTTCGCCGCAACAAGAAAGTCTCTAGAATTTCGGACCAACTCATTTAAATTCAATGCCGCGGCAAGGAATTATCCTTGCCTTGGCGAAAACTAGAAATTTATGTTTTTTTTTTAATGGGTGTTTTCCTTTTATGGTTTGTTGTCTTAGGGTTTTAGGGTACTATATAAAGAAACGTTAGTCCATTTTTGAAAGGAGGTTGACATATTTGGAAAGAGGGGAGAGAAGAAGAAGATTTGAAGACTTTAGGTTTCAAAATTAAAGAAGATTTCTCTCACTTTTCTTTTGCCACTATGTTGAACTCTATTTTCTTTATGTATTCAATGTTTGTTTTCATTGTGATCATGAACTAACTTGTTATGGGTTAGGGTTGTGATGGAACCTTGTCTACAATGATTTAATCTATAATATCTTATTATTTTTGGATTCTATTGCGTGGATTAAGTGTTTATCTTTGTTCTTAATGCATTTGAATGTTGGGTTTTTTATTCAAATGAGTGTTGAGCACAATGAGACTAAGAAGTGATTAATGTGTAAGCTTCTTGAGATAAACACCATAGATTGAGCGAATACTAGAGATAGACAAAACACGATCTATGAAATCTAGAGAGGATCCCACTTGCTTAAGGGACCTTAAACTATTAATCTTCATTTTGTTGGGTGCAGAAGCTTAATAGGATAGCTAGGAAAATAGAGCTTGTGAAGGTATGTTTTACAACCTAGGTGCAATCCTTGCATTAGAATTTGAGAGTAATAGGATTTATAGGTTGGGATGGAGTAACTTGGTCAAATCAAAACCCTAACCTCTTTTCTTGAATTGGTAATCGTTTTTAAACTACTTACTTGTGTTAAGATTTAGTTGTTTATTATATTTTGCTTTAATTTAGTTTTAATTATCTCCTGCAAATCCAAATTCTTGTGTTCTTCAATTAGTGATAAAATTAGGAAAATCCGTACTTAGCACTCGATCCTCGTGGGAACAATACTCTATTCATCATAATATTACTTTTTGCAACTAATACACTTGCTACATATGCATGTGAATGAAACACACATAAATTTTTTGGCGTCACTGCCGATGATTGATTTTGTGTTAATATTGAAATTTTCTAGTTTTTGCTAAGTTGAATGTAATACTCACTCTCTAGCTAGTATACTCGGAAAATAACAGTAAAACTCACAAAATATATATAAGAAAATATACATGTAGATGAGCATAAAATGATGGGCCCATTACTAATTTTTCTTTAAATACAAATCTTTATAAAATATAATAAAGTCATAAAACATCAACTCAACAGTGTTGCCCAACCCTTCCGCTACGTGACGTTCCAAGCAACTGCATCTCACCTATTACTTGCAAAAACATTGAAAACAATAGGGTGAGCACTAATTGCTCAGTAAGTAAACCCGCTATGCTACTCTTCTCTCTCCGTTGCTTAAATTTTGAATTTCTTTCCTTACATCACACCTCTCTATTCTTCTCTGTTCTTTCTCTATTCTTTCTCTATTCTTTCTCTGTTCTTTCTCTATTCTTTCTCTATTTCTAATTTCTCACTACCAATGATAATAGGCATGGTATCATGCACAGGTTTCTCACTACCAATGATAATAGGCATGGTATCATGCACAGGTATGATGCAAATGCACAAATGCATAGAATGTGCATTTTCTTTTTTGTTTCTTTTCTCTGTATTTATTTCTTTCTTTCTTTTCTAGTATTTCTTTCCTTCTATTCTTTCTTTCTTTCTTTTTCTATTCTTTCTTTTCTTTCTATTCTTTCTTTTCTTTCTACTCTTTCTTTTCTCTTCTTTTCTTTCTTATTCTCTTCTTTCTATTCTTATTATCTTCTTTCTATTCTTTTCTTTCTTATTTTTTTTCTTTTCTTTCTTATTCTTTGCTTATCGGACTTGGTTGATGCATGGATTCGGAACCCTGGCCGTGTGAGTGAGTACAGTGCTCATCTACATGCACTCTTACGGACTATACAAATTCTTCTTCTTCTTCTTAGGCCAATCACTAAAGCTGGTGTGCATGTAGAAATATTCTTCTGGGTACAGTCCTCATCCACATGTCAGGGTACAGTCCTCATCCACATGTCTGGGTACGGTCCTCATCCACATGTACTCTTATGGACTGTACAAATTCTTCTTCTTCCTAGGCCGCTTACAAAAGGCGGCGTACATGTGGGAATATTCTTCTTCTTGTCACTCACTGTTTCCCCATTGCAACAACCTTCTTTTCTTTTATCTTTTTACACTTCTTTAGATAAAATTTCAGATTTGAACTTCTTTAATATTCTCATTTCTTTCTATTTACTCTATAAGATTCTTTAGTGCTTTTTCATGCTCTTATAAGTATGTATGCTTGTAGATGGTTTCATGCTTATAATTCTTTCTAAATTCACATGTTTAGATGCAATAATGCAATATGGAATGCAATAAGTCATTCTCTACTATCTACAAAATCATCTCAATATAACACATAATCATACTTATACATGCACTTCTCTTTGACATTTCATCAAACAACTTATGTGCACAAAGCAACTCTACTTTAGCTACACTTCTATCTCTTTTCTAAGCTACCAAAAATTTGGTATAAAATCCTCCATATTTAACGCCAAACCTGTCCAAAATGTACACTCCAAAATTTATACTCCAATTCTTCCATAATTCATCCAAACTCTCATCAAACGTCAAGTACATAAACACTACTTCTTGTTATAGTAGATGCCCTAGAGCCAATCAATTATTTTAGAATTGACTCTTTGTAATAGTGCTCATTGATCAATAAAAGGCATTTTATACTATATCACGTAAATCATCATTATATGTATCGATATATGTCCTTAGAATGGTAGAACCGTGATGAGGGTATCAAGTGTTTCAAATCTTGATAGTGAGAACCTTATGAGCACATATGGCGGCAATTCTAGAAACGTCCGTAGCCCTATTATTATTCTGAAGTAAGGGCACAGATAATATGGTAATGCTATCATAGTGTTGAACGACCCTGTCGAAAGCAGTGATTGATCTCACTTGTCAAGGTTGTTTGGTGACAACCTGGTGCAACACGTGGATGCTTGATGTAGGCAAGTTCACTGGACTGACCCACCAGAGGATTCCATATGGATGGTAACCCTAGTGTCTATGGAACAAATCCTCTAACGAATGGTGGTGCATGTAGTCCTTAGACTTGAGATCACCAGAGTGTCTTGTGCACCGATTGATGTAGTTTGACACTAGCCTAATGCAGTTCTATTCAGAGTTGTCAATACGATAGTGATTGGCTACATCAAGGAGTGTGTCAAGACTATGGTGGATAGACAAAGGATTCATCACTCTCGGGTACGGGAGAAGTTATCTCACGGCACAATTTAGTAAATGGCAATGACACTGAAATTGTGGCCACAGTGGGATTGAGTTGTTGCTCTATCCAGTTTATAATACAGGTCATTGATCCAGTAACTGAATACACAATATCGAGAGTAACCGATGGTTGACACTATTTGTATGCCTCGGTCTCATCGAGATAACGGATGATGAAAGGATCAAATTGTACTATAACCATATCGTTGACAGGTAGCTACTTTGCTGAATCCAAATCTATCGGGTGGCCATGATGCCTTTCTAGGGGCCAATCTTGGTCTGTGTATTAGTGAGACGATTAATTGGTGTTAATCGCGATACTATACACTACCGGTAAGATGAAGAGCCTATGGGTCACACACATAGAAGATAATTTAAGACTTAGGAAATAAGAAGGGTGTGTAAAACCCCTCCCGAGCCGGGTATTTCCTAAGTATCCCTTGGCCATTGAGAACCTAGAAAACGCACGCCTAGGAAAGAAGTTTATTTTAAAATCCTATTTAAAGAATAAACTTGTAGTTTAAAACATATATATAGATATATGTGTTTAATTTTTTTTCTTAACTATAATAAGTTCATTGTATAATTAAAAAAAATATAGTTTCCCTTCTTGGAGTAAATTATGAAATCCATAGTAATACTTACTAGAACATACACACTTTTATAAAATTTACTAGCAATTTGATTTCCTTTATTAATACAACATATTTACTCCATTATAGAACATGGACATAATTACTACATTATGAAATATGAACATAATTACTACACTAAATATTAGCAAAACCATTCAATAGTCATCATTAAAGCATCCCCCCATGCTCATAGTGTCCTTTAAAATCCTCTCCCAACTTCATGCCTTAATTCGTACCTGCAAAACATTTTAAAACATTTCGAGGGGTGAGCGCTAATCGCTCAGTAAGGAATATGGCCATTTATAAACTATTAAGGTTCATTATACAAGTAAATTACTTAGGACTTTACCTACCTACAAAACATGACCTTCATTCTTTGACATAACAAGTTCATAAAACATATCATACATTTTGGAATTTTCTCATAAACATAAGTCATAACATAACCATACATAATATAACATAGAACATAAATGACTTATGAAATATTCATGTACATGGCATGCTTATTTGTTTTGTCTATATACTTGACGATTTCATTAGTCTTTGTTATCCGATCGGATTCATTTGAACCATTACCTTGTTCTTGGTCGTCACCTCAAAGGACTCATGGTTTCCATAAGAATTCCATTCCTCTGATCTTGGTTTATACCTCAAGAGACTCATGGAATTCATTCTTTAACATTTTATAAATTTTTCATAAGACAACTAAATAAGCTATATGCATTACCATTATGAATGCAAACATATGGACTAACATCTCCCATGCTCAATCATACTATATTCTTCTACTAAACTTCTTAACTTAATTCATTCAATTTCTCATAAAATTCAAGGAATTTTGGTATTAAGTTTATTCAGGGGTTTATTAGAATTAGAAACAAATGGGAATTTCCATGAAGAAGTTGGATGCCATATAGTTCATCACTTTTCAAGCAATTTTTACCTTATCTTACAATTCGAACTGGTTCTTTCATAAAACACAAAAGTTTTAGGTCTGTGTCTCAAATTTTTAACACTTCAAGAATCAACTAAATCGGACTTCTATAACTTCAGTTATGACTGATTCAGTGAAGCATGTACAGTATAAGTCTTAAAACAGCCAAATCCGAATTCTATTCATTTTAACCATGTCACCTTCATTTGCTCATTCATATTATTTGCCATATCATTCTAAGTATAAAAGGCCATAAAAACCTCCCTTTTTACAGAACCAAAAAGTGCCAAAACATCGTCCAACTACAAATCTCTTAATTGGCATAATCATCCTCCATATGCACACATACACCAATCAACACACCGATTTAAACAACTCATAACCAAAACATAGCATCACACTCATATTAACATAAATAAATGTAAGTTTCATAAACCCTAGGTGTTATCAATTATAGTCATAAGGGAGATTTTTTCCTTACCTTAGTATTCAAAGCACAAAGGTACTCCTCCTTGGCTCCAAAGTTTCACCTTTCTACCTTACACACATAACCACTTATGAATTTCTCTTTTAACTAAAAGAATTCAGAAAAACTAGGGTTTTGAAACTCACCTTTAACCCTGAAATTGAAGTTCTTTAAGGGTGGATGGTGATCTCCTTTGAAAATCAACTTGAAATCCTAAGAAAATTTGAGAATAAAAGCTTGGATTAGTGGCTTTTATGGTGGATTTAAGAGATGAAGAAGAAGATGATATATTTGGGGTCTCCAAGGCCGACTACTCGCTCTTTAAACCTTGTAAATATTCATTCCATTGTTAATCTAATGTGATTGGTCAATAAAAGTTAGGTATAAAGGGCATTTGGCATAAATTTTTCATATAAGGGCATTTTGGTCATTTCCACCACAACATAAAGATAAGTACTCATTTAATGCCATTTGACTTCTTTAAAACACTTAACCATTAAGCAATTCTATTAGGTAAATGACTAATTTACCCTTGGTTACCGTTTATGCCATTTAACCTTATCAATCAACTTTATGACCATTCTACCCTCATTTCTCTTCAATGACATCACCCTTTACACTTTATAATGGCCACATCTCAAAATACATGTAAATTGACCATTTTACCCTTCCATTCAAAAAGAAAAATTACTTGAAAAGGTAAATTTCATACCTTAGGGCATCAGAATAATAACGTGGGGTTTACAGGGTGTTTTCGTCTTTTTAAGCGAAAGGGTATTTTTGTAATTTCACAGTGCAATTAAATTTGCTGAGGTCGTAGCCTTTATTTAATTTGTTAAAAAATTAAATAAGTGAGATTACGTTTAAATATGTGTTCGCATATATTTAAATAAGTTATCATTATTGTTAAATGTTAATATATTAAATATATATATTAATTGATTTTAATTGAGATAATGATAAACTAATATTAAAATATCTAATTGGGAGTGTTTGGAAACAAGCGGTGTTTGGGTTAGAGCCCAAGCCTATTCCATAAGGGAATAGGGCAATTAAACTTGCACTATAAAAGAAAAGGTTTCTTTGTGAATAAGTTTGATTTTTAATTCATTCATTCATTGAAAAAACAAAAACCTCCAGCCCCAAAATACTCTCCCACGCCAGACTTGGTTTTTGATTGAAAATCAAATACATTTCATTTCTTCTTTGTTCTTAAGACTAAAAAGGATCTAGCAAATCCCTCTTTAGTTCCTTGTGATTATCTTCGTGTGGACTACATCGGTTCGATCCTACACTTGGGTCGGTAGCAAAATACGTTCAGAGACAAAGTTGGAGGAGCCTCCAAACGTGCGTATGATTTCTTAAACTCTAAATTAATTTTCTGCAGATTCTTGTTTTGATATAAGCTGTAAATTTGTGCCCTGATCTTCGTTCTACGGAGCGATCCGTGTTGTTATTAATTTTTGTTTGCTGCTGCCTCAATGGATCGTTTCCTGACACTTCTCATGGATAAATTCTAACCATCATTCAATATCCATTCCATCAACAATTCTTCATATATAAGCATGTACATGCATAAAAGAAATTTTCTACAATTCATCCAAACTCTCTTTCTCTTTGTTCTTTAATGTTCTCATATGTGTGTATGTGCATGGAAATATGCTCATTCTTTGCTATTCTTTCTAAATGAAAATGTGAGAATGCATTATGGCATATAAAGATATCATTATGGAACTAGTATTTTCTACCAATAACATTCCCATACTTGAAATCAATCATAGATTATTAGACTAAAAATAACTAATAAATTGGAGGTACTTTTGAGGTAGTCATTCTGCGCAGATCATATTCAATGAGGCATATCTCTAGCTATACACATCGGATTTCTATGATCCTAGTCTCATTTTAAAGCTTAGAGAAAGGGCTATATTTAGGTCTCAACCCAGTTCGATGGGTAAGATACTCAAAAATCACTCATAAGGTCACGGATTTGACAGGGCAACTATGGTAACATGTTTTCTCTTAGGATTTTCATCAAACAATTCATATGCACATGCTACTACCATGTTGGCTACACTTCCACGACTCTCTAATTCAACCAAATTGTGAGCCAAAAACTCACTAAATTGAGTATCAAGCCTGGCTGAATTTATCACTTCTCTACACTCCAAAAATCTCAACACAAAATCTTCCACAACTTCACCAAATCATCACATAACCATACACTACTTCTCATGGCTAGAATTTATACATAAAAAACAGCTCATAATTCTCTCATGCCATCACATACAAACATGCAAAAACATTCGTTCAACAAAGTCTTGCTCAAATTAAGGTTCAAATTAGGTTTACTTACCTTGAATTTGAGCAACTCCAACACTATACTCTCTCTTCGGTAGAATTCCCTCCTTCTCAAACCCTAAGCATATACAACCATAAAAATTCAAAACTTTAAAATTTAATATCACTTCTTGGTGCAAGAATCTTACCTTTGGATGCTTAGGATTGAAAATCTATCAAAAGTTAGCCAAAATCCTATGAATTTCCTTGGAAATTTAATGAAGAAATTTGAGAGAATTTGGGTAGAGAATGGCTTGAATGGAGGGTAGAGTGGCTAGGGTTTATCTTCTTCAACTCTTAATATCATAAAATAATATATATTAGATTCCCATTTTACCCTTGCACTTTCTATGAAATTCCATCTATGTCCCTTAGTCAATTACCAAAATGTGCCCTTATTTTTATTAACTTCTCCATGTTATTCTATCTCTTTTCACTCCCCACTTTTTCAACTAATTATGAGTGAAAAGACCATTTTACCCCTAATGAAATTTTTGGGAATTTTCTTCACACTTGTTCAAGATAATTTTAATAAAATTCAACAAAGGGTATTAGGGCATAAATAAAGCTACGTACCTTGCTGTAGGCGTTACATTGAAGTTTAATTTTCAGTTTTACTTATTTTAGTGTTTTTTTTTTTTTTTTTATGTGATCTCACACTTTTTCTTTCCTTTGTAGTTTATGTGAAGAGCAAGAAGTCTCCCAGTGGTTCCTATTGATCCAAAGATTGAAAGAATAGCAAGAAGACTTATTAGAGAGAGAAGAGAAAGAATGGAGATACCTATAGAGATGGCGAAAAATAGTACTTTGAGGGAGTTTTCACTTCCACAAGTTGAGCATTGTAGTTCGAGCATAACAAGACCGCCTATTGAGGCAAATAACTTTGAGATAAAGCCAGCTATAATCCAAATAATTGAACAATCAACTCAGTTTGGGGGAGATCCAAATGATGATCCTAACCTGCACATATCCAACTTCTTGGAAACTTGTGATACATTCAAGCACAACAGAGTGACAGATGATGCTATTAGGTTGCAATTTTTTCCATTCTCATTGAGAGATAAGGAAAAAGGATGGCTAATGTCATTACCCGCTGGAACTATCACCACATGGAATGAGCTAGCACAGAAGTTCCTTTACAAGTATTATCCACCAGCTCTTTCAACAAAGATGAGAAATGACATCACCTCATTTGTGCAAGGCGACCATGAATCATTATATGAAGCATGGGAAAGATACAAGGAATTGTTGAGGAATCCACACCATTGTTTGCCTATTTGGATTCAAGTCCAAACTTTCTATGTGGGTTTGCTACCAAATGTTCAAACAATGGTAGATGCAGCGGCTAGGGGAGCTTTATAGAACAAGACACCTGAGGCAGCTCAAGAGTTACTTGAAGTTTTAGCAAACCCACATAGAAAGTTTGAAGTTGATGATAGAAAGAACGCACAGTTCTTTGCCAAGCAAGACGGTGACAAATCCATGTGAACAAGCAAATGCCATAACTTTAAGAAGTGCAATAGTCTTAGAAGACAATGAGCCAAAGAAGGAAGAAAAGAACAAGCCAGATAAGATTGAAGACTCTGATGTAGAAGTTGATGAAGAAATCATTGTTGAAAAGAAGACAACAAGTCCATGAAAAGAAGATCCAAATAAGAAGAAGATGCCAAAGACAAGGAAAGAAAAATTTCAATTTCCTAAAATACCACCAGAGTTGGCACACCACACTCTTTCTATTCCTTTCCCTCAGAGATTAAGAAAGCAAAATCAGGATAAGCAGTTTCTTAAATTTCTTGATGTTTTTAAAAACTGCATATTAACATTCCTTTTGTAGATGCATTGTAACAAATGTCGAGTTATGCTAAGTTCCTAAAGGAGGTTCTTTCAAACAAGAGGAAACTGGAAGAGGAAAGAACAATAATGCTCACAAAAGAAAGCAACGCCACTTTGAGAAAGAAATTGCCACCAAAACTTAAGGATCTAACGAGTTTCATTATCCCTTGTGTTATAACAGATGTCACATTTGATAGAGTTTTGTGTGATTTAGGTGCTAGCATTAACTTAATGCCTCTTTCTGTTTTTCAGGAAATTGGGGATCAAGGAAGTTAAACCAACCATGGTTTCTCTTCAGCTTGCTAATCCATCAATTAACCATCCATTGGGCATTGTTGAAGATGTGTTGGTTAAGGTGGATAGATTCATTTTCCCTACAGATTTTGTTGTATTGGACATGGAGGAAGACAAGGAGATGCTTGTTGAGTGATGGGAATGCGGATTTATTCAATGATTTAGGGGTGAAGCTCTAAAGAATTTAAGGTTTAATGCATGATTTCTGATGTGAATTCATGCATGTTTTGTTATCTTCTAGAATCATGGGTGTTATGTATGTTTTCAAGTATTCAGGTGCAAAAGAATGGATTATTCATGCTTGTGATGTTGTTTGAACATCCTAGACCCATTGAGTGCCGATAAATCAAAGCAAGAAGAAAAAAATAGTGAAATTCCGACTTTGCACTACAACATGATTTCCTGAGCCGTGGCATGGTACGGTTTTTGTCAAAGAAGAAATCGCCATAAACACACTTGGGCGCAGTTAAACTGTGTCACGTTGCAACTAAACCACATCGAGGCGCAAATCACATAGAATGTAAAAATGTCACATTTCCAACCCTAATTTCAGTGACTAGTATTTACAAGTTTTCCATTTTGTCTAAAAACTATATAAAGGCAGCTTTAGTCCATTTTTAAGGAGTTTTAAGGTTTTACATACACATTTTGGAGAGAATACATTTGGGGCTTCTTGGAATGGTAGAGATTGGAGAGGAAAGGAGGTTCTCTTACTCTCCTCCTCTTTTGTGTTGGAGTAGGTTGTAATGACTCTCTCTCTAGCTAGTATACTCGTAAAATAAACAGTAAAACTCACTAAATATATATATTACAAAAATATACATGTAGATGAGTGATAAGCATATTTTACACTATGATTTTGCATTGAATTTTGATAGGATTTAGGATACTTTTCATACAATTTGGGCCATAATTGCTACCTAATTCTATTAATTTGTCTTTGTAGGCCTAAACGACGATTTTTAGCATAAATGACAGTTTTGAGCGTAAATTGTGTAACTTGAGCTTGAAAACTCGGAATGACCTGAATTTAGAAGCTTTGAAAAGCTAAGAAGAAGAGCTACAACGTTCATGTTTTGGGTTTTTCCTAATTCTGACTGGACAAAGGTGAAAACGTGGTTTGAAGTCGTGAAAAGTACGCTGGGAACTGAAGAAAAACGTCTTTGGACGTGCTTCAGTATTTCTGCCATAACTTGAGCTGTAGACCTCGGATTGTGCTTATTCTTGAACTAAAAGAAATATAATTGAAAGGTATACAATTCATAAGTTTAACACCTTTCCATATTCGAACTCTATAATGCTCAAATTGGGCCTGGAAATTCTCGCCGCGGCAAGGAAAAAGCTTCGCCGTGGCGAAAACTGCAGCAGCTTTAAAAAATAAAATGACGCGTTTTGGCTTGCTAGGGCTTGGTCCTTAAGTGAGAGAGGTATAAATTAGGATGAAAAGGAAAGAAAAATAGTCTTGGTTTGTCATTTGGGAGGAAGCTCATGGAAGGAGAAGATTATTGAAGATTTGGGCTTCAAATTAGAGAAGATTTCTCCATCTTTTGCTTGTTTTCCAATGATAAATCTTGATTCAGTTTGTTTTTGTTCTTTTATTTCGTTTTTGAGTATGAACTGAGTTGTTTAGCTAGGGTTTGATGTAATCTTGATACAATGATTCAAATTTATATGAATTGATTTACTTTGAGTTTTAATTTCATGATTGAGTATTTATCTCTTTGCTTAATGATTTTTTGGATGCTTGATCACCATTCAAATGTGTGTTGTTCACAATGAGACTGAGAAGTGATTTGTGATTGTGCCTCTTCGGATAAATACCGTAGATTAAGCAAATGCTAGAGATAGGTTTAGCGATCTATGAAATCTAGATAGAATTCCATAAAGCTTAAAAGACTTTGAACTATTAATCTTCATTTTGTTGGGTGCAGAAGCTTAATAGGGATAAGTAGGGAAATGTAGCATGAGAATGTATGTTTTACAACTTAGGGAATTCGATTTTCAATCAAGGAATTAGAACTTGAGTAATAGATTCTATGATTTGGGTTAGCGTATCTAGGTGAAATCAACACCCTAGCATTTTTTTAGCATTGTGTACTTAGTTAAGTTGTTGGGTTTTGTATTTGTATTTAGTTTGCTAATCATCCATCAATCCAATTTATTGTTTCTTCAATTAGGACTTAAACTAGAGAAATCGGTACTTAGTAACACTATCCTCATGGGAACGATACTCACTCATCACTTTATTACTTTATGCGACTAGTGCACTTGCTAATTTGCATGTTGTAGTAAACACGCATCAATGAGTATAAAATAATGGGCCCAATTTTTCTTTATATATACAAAACTATACATAGTGTAAATAAATTTCTCAAGAAACTCGACAGTGTTGCCTGACCCTTCTGCATCTTGACATTCCAAGCGACCGCATCTCATCTACTACCTGCAAAAACATTGAAAACAATGGGGTGAGCACTAATTGCTCGGTAAGTAAACCCCGTTATGCTATCCTTCTATCTCCATTGCTCATATTCTGAATTCTTTCCTTACATCACACTTCTCTCTTCTTTTCTGTTCTTTTCTATTCTTTCTCTCAGTTCTTTCTCTATTCTTTTTTTGTTCCATCTCTTTGTTCTTTCTCTATTCTTTTTCTGTTCTTTCTCTATTCTTGTTTCTCACTTACTAACATGTAAGCACAATTGGAGAAACTAATTCTGAATAATATGAATGCCATGATGCATGTGCATAAATGCATAAATGCATAAAGAATGCAATTTCTTTTTTGTTTTTTATTTCTCTTCTTTCTTTCTATTTTGTTCTTTCTTTCTATGTTCTATTCTTTCTTTCTTTCTGTTATGTTCTTTCTTTCTGCGTTCTATTCTTTCTTTCAATTCTTTCTTTCTTTCTATTCTTTCTTTCTATGCCGATCAGACTTGGTTGAGGCATGGATTTGGAACCCTGGCCATGTGAGTGGATACAGTATTCATCTACATGCACTTCTATCGGACTGTACAACTCTTCTTTATGATTCTGAGGCCGCTCACTAAAGGTGGCATGCATGTAGGTAAATTTTGTTGGTACAGTTCTCATCCACATACACTTCTAACGAACTGTACACTTACTTCTTTCTAATTCTGAGGCTGCTCACTAAAGGCGACGTGTATGTGGGACTATTCTTCTCTGTCACTCACGAGTTCCCCATCACAACAACCTTCTCTTCTCTTATCTTTTTATAATTAATTCTTTTCTTTCTTTTTCTTTATTCTTTACTATTCTCATCCATATGTATGTGCATGGAACTATACTCATTCTTTGCTATTCTTTCTAAATTCAAATGTTAGAACATGAGAATGCATTATGGCATATAAAAATATCATTAGAGAACTAGTATTTTCTACCAATAACATTCCCTACTTGAAATCAATCATAGATTATTAGACTAAAAAATATTTTGAGGTAGTCATTCTGCACAGGTTATATTCAAGAAGGCATATCTCGAGTTATACACATCAGATTGCTACGATCTTGGTCTCGTTTTAAATCTTAATGATAGGGCTACAACTTTTATGTTTAGGTCTCAACCTAGTTCAATTGGTAAGATGCCCAAAACTCACTTAGAAGGTCACGGCTGTGACAGGGCAACCATGGTAACATGTTTTCTCTTAGGATTTTCATCAAAAAAATTGCATGCATACTCAAACTGTATTTGGCTACACTTCTACTTATTTCTCAAGCCACCAATATTTGGAGCAAAACTCCATTAAATCAACACTAAACCTGGCCAGGAAACTACACTCCATAAAGTCTACTCAAACTCTTTCTAAATTCAACCAAACTTCAATCAATCACCATATAGGCAACGTCTACATTCTCATGGTTGAATTTTAATTATCATCAAGTATCTATCTCATCAAAACTTCTCAAAAACATAAGCATATACATACATGTACAATTCTCTACAAACATACTCAAATCAAACTTAGGGTTGGATTTACTTACCTTGATCTTGGGTAATTCTACACTAGAAACTCTCTCTTCGGGTAGATCTCCTCTTCTTCTTAAACCCTAAGCATATAACTATAAGAATTCAACGCTTTAAAAATTAATCTCACATCATATTGCAAGAACTCTTACCTTTGGATGCTTAGGATTGAATATCTACTAAAATCCAACCAAAAATCTTCTAAATTGCCTTAGAAATTTGATGAAGAAAATGAGAGAATTTGTAGATGAAAGTGGCATGTGAGGGAGTAGAGAATGATACAGTTTTCAAGAATGAACTCAAAATATCTCGTTTATTACTTCTACTTTCCCATTTTGCCCTTGCACTTTCTATGAAATTCCATCTATGTCCCTTAGTCAATTACAATAATGCCCTCATTTTTATTAACTTCTCTATGAAATTCTATCTCTTTTCACTCCCCAATTTTTCAACTAATTATGAGTGAAAAGACCATTTTACCCCTAATGAAATTTTAAGGCATTTTCTTCACACTTGTTCAAGATACCTTTAACAAAATTCAACTAAGGGTATTAGGGAATACGTAAAGCTATGTACCGCGATGTGGGCGTTACATAGATGCCCTAGAGCCAATAAATTATTGTGGAATTGACTCTTTGTAATAATGTTCATTAATCAATAAAAGGCATTATCTTCTATATCATGTAAACCATAGTTGTATGTATTGATGATGCTTTGTTACTACAACATGCATAAATAGCAAGTGCATTAGTCACAAAAGGTAATAAAGTGATGAGTGAGTATCGTTCCCACGAGGATTGGTGGCTAAGCGCTAAGTTTTCTACTATTTTCAAGTTGAAGCAATCGAGTTGTTTGAATTAATGGGAGAAAATTAAATTTAAAACTAAAACAGAAAATTCTAAATATTCAAAACTAAATTATGAAAGCAAGATTAAAAACAAGGTAATATCAATTTAAAACAACGGGTAGGGTTTTGATTTCATTCGGACTCTATGGATTAAACCTACAGATTATGCTATTTCCATATTCACATGCATTAATTGTAAATTGAATTCTCTAAATTGCAAACACACCTTCTCAGGCTATGTTTTCCTACTTTTCCCTATTAAACCTCCGCACCCAACAAATTGAAGATTAATAGTTCTAAGCTCATTAAGCACCTAGAATCCTAGATTGATTTCATTGATTCTTAAATCTATCTCTAGCATTTAATACTACAATGGTGATTACTCAAGAAGCTTAACATGACTCATTTCTCAATCTCATCATGTTCATCAATTAAAAACATTAAAATCAGAATAATCACCACAATAATTGCAATAGCATATGAAAATAATAAAAATCAATTGCTTAATCCATGAGAATCTGAACTACGTCCAAAACCCTAACCCAAAATGGGTTAGTTCATAGCTAAATCAATACAATAAGTAAGAAAAATGATAAACATGAAGTTTAACATGATAAAATGAGAGAAAAGACAAGAGATCTCCCCTAGTTGCAGAATCCACCGGAGTTAATCCCAATTCTTCTCACTTTTTCAACACAAATTCGTCAAATCTAAAACTAAGAAGATGAAAAAGCTGCTCTAGACTAAGTAAAACACAACTCTCCCTCAAAGTGGTAAAGTTTCGCTTTTATACCTTGTAATATCCCACTTGAGGTATGTATTTAAGATTTGCTGTATTAGTTAAAAGTTTACCGTTTCAGCTTCAATTGAGTTTGTATGTTGAGTTGGTTGATTTGTTGCCTTGAAATTGGTTGAGTTTTGGTGAAGTTTGGAAATCCAATCTTCGCCGGGGCGAAGAAGAAGCTTCGCCGCGGCGAGGAGGAGCTGCACCCACGGGTAGGTTCTACGAAATATTTGGTGAAGTTTGGAAATCCAATCTTCGCCAGAAGCTTCGCCGCGGCGAGGAGGAGCTGCACCCACGGGTAGGTTCTGCCCTGTTTCGCCGGGGCGACAGAAAGTGCTTGGCCGCGGCAACGAGTCTAATAAAAAGTTTCTTGAGTTTTCTAGAGAATTCTTCTTTTGGGGCACAATGACCATTCTACCCCTAATTAGTAGGAAAAGTGAGGAGTAAAATGTAAGGAAATTTAGTAGAGATTGTGTTTGGATGGGAGTGTATTTGTAAAGAATTAAAGGATATAGATGGAATTTCTAAGGAAGGGCAAGGGCAAAATGGGAAATGATGCTTATAATATGAGCTAAAAAGAGTTAAAGTGTAGAGAAACCCTTATTCATTCATTTCCACCGCCTCTCCCATTTGCCTAATTCCTCTCAATTTCTCCATCCAATCTTCCAAGATTTCTAAGGGAATTAAGAGAGCTTTTGAGTAGAGATTTCATCTAAAGCATCCTAAGGTAAGGATTCATGCTTTAGATGTGAGTTTTATTATAGTTATAGTGAAGTCTTATTTGGTTGTTATTGTTCTTGTTGTTGTTTTGAGTTGTAGAAAGGAGACAAGACAACAAAGAAAAGGAAAAGTGCTAAAGAAGTCACCTTTTCACAAGGTAAGTAAATCCAACCAACTTGAGTTTTGAATAAGCTTTTGAGTAGAGATTTAGAGATTGAGTAGAGATATATGCTTGTATAAGTTTGATATGTTGTTGAGAATTGAGTTGAGATGAATATGTATTATGAGAAGTGTTTTTGATGTGTGATGAGAAATGGAATTTGAGATGAAGTTTGAGAGATGTTGTGTAAACCTTTTTGGAAGTGCTTTTTTTAAAAGGGATTATGAGTATTTGAGGGAGGTTTTCCCCATTTTGGATGGCTAGAGAATGAAGTATAGTAGTCATTTTAGTAGAATGTTTTTATGCACATGAGTTGTTTCATGAAATGCCTAAGTGAAATCTGCCCTGTCACTGCTGTAACTTTCTAAGTAATTTTTGGGCATCTTACGGACTGAACTGGGTTGAGACCAAAACATAGAAGTTATAGCCCTGCTTCTAAGCTTTAAAACGAGATCAAAACGTAGCAATCCGAGGTGTATAACGCAAGTTATGGCCTTTTTAGTGTGAACTGCGCAGAATGACTGTTTTGAGGAAATCTTGTATTTGGCATTTCATAAGTGCATTAGTGAGCATGAGCTAGCTATACACATTTGTTTATACACTTAAGAAGTAGCTTGAGACATAGTATAGAATTTGAGTATAAGCTACTTTAAGAGCTAAGAGAAAGAGAATAGAGTAGGTTGTGCAATGGGGAACCCGTGAGTAATGGGTAGAGTATTCCCGCATGTACGTCGCAATGAGAGAGCGGCATGAGTATGAGATAGAGAAGTGGTGTAGCCCGTGAGAGTGCATGCGGATGAGGGCTATACCCGAGTACCCGAGAGAGAGATTATACACTCACGTGGCCAAGGGTTCCGAATCCATGCATAACCGAGTCCGATCGGCTAGAATGAGTAGAGGTCACGTAGAGTGGGAGTGAGTCCCAGCTATGCCCCCGGTAAGATGGGGCCATGACTTACTAAAGAGAGTTAATAGAAAAGAGTTCTAAGAGAAAGAGAAAGAGAGAAGTACCAAAGAGAAATTGAATGAGAAGTTGTAAGGAAAGAATTAGAGAGAGAGAGTTACGGGGATAGATGAGTAGAGGATTTACTTACTGAGCATTATTTTAGTGCTCACCCCGTTGTTTTCCTATGTTTTGCAGGATCTAGGTGAGGACATGGTCGGATGGACGTCGGCGCTTGAGGAGAAGCGGTTACACTGTCTATTATGTTTTTGATGACTTTTGTACACATTATAATTTTGTGTAAAAATATATAGGTTTGTAAAGAATATATATATTTAATAAAAAGAAAATTTTGGGCCCAATTTCTTTATATTATTTTATATGTATTTCATTATGAGTATTTGAGTAGAAAGTGGTTATTACATACCTCGCCCAAAAACCTAAAAACTTTGCCTAACATTGAAACTGTATGTTTTAAAGAAACTGAAAACTGCAGACTTCGCCGCGGCGAAGAAGAAATCTCGCCGCAGTGACGAAGTGAAATGGATTCTCGTGCGTGACTCATTTCGTCGTGGTGAACCTCCATGAAGAATTCTAAAATTACATAATTGCCCTCCACTTGCTTCTTTGCTTGAATCTTCGATCTTCGATGCTCTCCCATGGGAACAAGCTTCATAGTGCTTCACTCTGCTTCAGAACTCTCCCAAATTCTGAGATCCGCTTACTTCTATGTCCAGAAACTCCAATTCGCTCATTATTTGGTCAAAATGTCAATTTTAGCCTGAAACACAAAATGTAAAGAAATAAGTAGCAATTCAGGCATAAATGAACTAAAACGTATCTAAAATCCAGCCTAAAAGCCTAATAAAAACAGTATAATTCTTGAATTAATAATTGATATATGTCCTTAGAATGGTAGAGTCGTGATGAGGGTATCAAGTGTTTCAAATCTTGAGAGTGAGAACCCTCTGAGCACATATGGTGGCCATTCTAGAAACGTCCGTAGCCCTAGTATTATTCTAACCAAGGTTACAGATAATACAGTAAGGCTATCACAGTGTGGAACGACCTTGTGAAAAGGCAGTGATAGATCTTACTTGTTAAGGTTCTTTGTTGACAACCTGGTGCAACACAAGGGTGCTTGCTATAGACAAGTTCACTAGACTGACCCACCAGAGGATTCCATATAGATGGTAACCCCAGTGTCTATGGAACAAATCCTCTAACGAATGATGGTGCATATGATCCTTAAACTTGAGATCACTAGAGCGTTTTGTGCACCGATCGGTGTAGTTTGACACTAGCCCAATGTAGTTCTATTCAGAGCTGTCAATACGGTCATGTGTGGTTGCATCGAGGAGTTATCTCATGGTGCAATTCAGTTAATGACAATGACAGTAAATATGTGATCACAGTGGGATTGAGTTGTTACTCAATCCAATTCATTATTTCGGTCATTGGTCCAGTAACTGAATACAAATATATCGAGAGTAAACTGAGGTTGACACTATTTCTATACCCCAGTCTTGTTGAGATAAGAATTTGATTGTACAATAACCATATCGTGACAGGTAGCTGATTCACTGAATTCGAATCTATCAGGTGGCTATGATGCCTTGCTAGAGGCCAATCTTTGTCTGTGTGTAGTGAGTTGATTAATTGGTATTAATCGCGATACTACACACTGCCGGTATGATAACAAGCCTACGGGTCACACGCATAGAAGATAATTTAAGAATCAGTTTGTGCAAGGGGCGTTTTCATCTTTTAGGGTGAAATAGTATTTTGGTAGTCTCACAATATAATTAAATTTGCTGAGGTTGTTACCTATATTTAATTTGATATTAAAATTAAATAAGTAAGATTATATTTAAATATATATACACATATATTTAGATGGATTATTATTATTAATTAAATGTTAATGTATTTCTATAAATACATCAATTGAGTTTAATTGAAAATAATAATAATTATAATTAAAATATCATGGCTGGGAGTGTTTGGATATAGGGGATGTTTGGGTTGAAGCCCAAGCCTATTCCTTAATGGAATAGGGTTTTATGAGCACCATAGAAGTACAAGGTTTCACTACAAGAATTTAGGCTTCTCACAACAAAATAATTTGTCACTATAAATATCAAAATTGTGACCATTTCTTTAATGTGAGGAATTATATTGGTCACCAGGTTGGTCACATTAAGCTCGTATTCTTAAGTGTATGGTCACGAAAAAGTGTTTGGTCACCATAACCTAATTATTTATTGTAACAATAATAATTTGTCACTTTAAACTAGTTTATTGTGATAAATTATTTGTAACAATAGAAATCAATTTTTATCACTACAAGTAATATTTTGTCACAATTGATTTACATTTAAAGACCAAATGATAAGCTTTATGGTGAAAAAATCATATATTATGACAAAATTGATTTTGTCAAAATTGTGAATGGTGACTAAATTATTTGGTCATAATTTTAATAGTGACAGAAATTTATTTGTCATTGACTTTATTGTAACAACATTTATTTCGTCACATGTTTGTTTATATGACAATATTATTTGTCAAAAATTATATTATGACAATATTATTTGTCAAAAATTATATAATGACAAAAATAATTTTGTAAATAATTTAATAGCATGACAAATAATTTTTTATACAAATATTTTTACATGACAGATTTTTTATTGTCAAAATAATATAAGCATGACAAATATTTTTTGACATCTCAATAATGATAAAAATATTAATGTCTGTGCTTCTAAAATGTGACGAATCTTTTTTGTGAAAAGAATATTCAAGTGAAAAAAAGAAATTATGGGGAAATTAAAATCGTGATAAATTATATTTATCAAATTTTGTTAATAGCGACAGAAATATTTTTGTCAAAAACATGAAAAGTGTAGTGACAAAAATTTAAGTCATTAAATTTTGAGACCTTATATAATTTTTTTTGTTAATATTAAAAGTGACAAAAATATCTTGTCAACAATTTAAAAGAGTAACAAAAGTTATTTTATATCAATTTTATATATACATTTCACATTTAATAAATAAAATTATAAATAATGACCTTTTTTTTCCCCCACAATGGAACGTACAACTATTATCATTATCAAAACTATGAATCCATATATCACTTTTAACTTAAGATGAAATTATATCAAGGAAAAATTTATTAAAATATATAAAGTCAACAATATTTTAATTTTAATACATTTAACACATAAAAGCTAAAGACAGTCTACTGCAGCTATTTTATTGATATAAATATGAAAGCATCCATGTGTTGACGGTCCCTTCTTGATCATTCTCTCATTCTGCAAAAAAAAAAAAAAAAAAAAAAAAAAAAAAATTAAGGTCATAGGAATATATATAGAGAGAGAAGGAGAAAAAAAAAATTAACAATAACCTCAATATAATATTACATTAATTACTAGAAAGGATTTTAATTAAAACATAATTTTCTTTATTAAATTTATTATATCAAAAAGTACATGAAGAATAAAACTAAAAAATTATTTAGACCTATTAATTAAGTAATGATCTTACCTTTCGGGGGAAATAGAACCATCTCGTCCACTCCTTTGTTGGCTTATCAATTCATCAACCTTTGACATGAGGTTTTCATGAGATTCTTGTAAAGCATTGATTATCGCCTGTTGATTTTGTATTTGCTTATTTTGATCTTGTATTTGCTCCTTCAATTGACCATTTCGTTATGCGAATTCGATTTTTTCAACATGTAAAAGAGCCTCTAATTTTGAACTTCTATTTTGGTTTACCCCCAAAACTTTCTCTAAAATTTCACATCTAGTCATATCAATACCCTCCTCTATCGCTTGTGAGTGAATTACTTTCATTTGCTCCTATTAAACAAAAAAAAAAAAAAGATAATAATAATCATTTATAACTACTCTATAATTATTGAAGAGAGCCTAAAAATAATCTATAAAAAAAAAAAAATAGTTAAATCTAAAATTACTTACATAATTTTCTTGGGCTTGTGAGTGGATCCATGTGTCATCATTCTTTCGATGTGTTTCATAGTAAACCTTCACTTCAATAGGTTCCTCATCCCTTTCTTCTATATGTTTTTCCAAATTTTCATCCACGAATCTCTCTATATTTTCCTATATTTAAAATTGACATTTAAATTATAATTATTGAAATTCAATATAAAATTAAATACGATAATAAATATATTATATAGATATATAAATTTATGTTTACAATCACAAATTTTAAATTTAAGTACTATTGGTGGATGCCCATCTGAAAAATCATGTCAGACCAAACAAAAACAATTTAACGTGTATTTACAAATATATCCAAAGCTAAAGTTATGATAATAAGCAGCCTCATTCTCTAGTCCCTATGTCACCAATTATAAATAACAAAAATAAATGCATGGGCAATTAAAAGTACAGTAAGCAATTAATCATACCATTTCATACAATCGTTGACAATATGACTTTGAGCCTGTGGTATGTGGAATTTTCACCTTCCCTCGATTGCTTGTGTTTGCTGTGCTTTGAGACTATACATAAGATTTATATTTAATAATTATATTTTGTGCACTTTAAAGTACTGTAGAATACTTTTATTAATGATTATAATTAAAAACAATTTTTTTACCTTAAATTCTTCACTTTCAAAATGATCACATATTTGCCATAACTTTCTCAACTACACTCTTTGTAAGTGGATCACTTTTAGATATATTAAATTCACTCTACAAATATTTTATATAAAAATTAGTTATTATATAATATAAAAATCTCTACTAATAATTTCTTTTTAAGAAAAAAATAAAAAAATTGACATATCTCACCTCAAGTTTGTCCCAAAGGGGTTTCTTATCTGTATCAGCCAGATTTTTCCAATGAAGTTTAAACATTGGTGCACACAATCGAGTGATAATACCCACTTCCATTTTAAATATTTTTTCAGTTGGACCAACGGGTAGATGTGCTCATTGTTTAATTATAATTCCTCCAATTTTTTGGCCCTCTTTAAGTCGTTTCTTAACTTCAAATCCTCTAGCCACACCTCGACCTCTTTTCATTGTTGTAGAAGCTATAATGATTAATAAATCATAAATTAAAGAAATTTATTAAACAAAAATTAATAAATTACAAATGATGATTTATATATTCAAAAATAAATATAAATAAAAAGTGTACCTTCATTGTTAGTTGTTGCCAAGTCATATAGTGTACATGAATGATCGGCCTCTATTGGGGGGGATCGTGAAGTTCCATTTGCTCCTATATTTTATAAAATTAATTAAAAATTATTGATTTAATTTTAAACTTCACATAAATTAATATACAAACAATAAGAAAAATGAACTATTAGAATTAACAAAAAAAAAAAAATCAACCTGTAGTATTTAATGATTCAGATCTCATAGGTTCATTTGGTGTAAGAGTCAAATCATCAATCTCAGTTGATGTGGATGGTGAGATGCCGTTTGATATTCTTGGAGATACTCTTTTTGAGTTCAACGCACATTTTGTTATTCTTGGAGATAATCTTATTGAGTTCGACTCAATTTGTTTAGGATGAATGTTCGATGGTAAAGTAGTTTTCTTCTTACGACCAGGTGCCATGATTGTTTGTATAATGAAGAAAGATTGACAACAATGTCGAAATAGAAGGAAAAAAAAAAAAAAAAGATAAAAGATTAGTAAAAGAGGTAAATAGATTATTCATTCTTTAAATATATGCTTCAATATCTACAATCAGAGAGAAACGACATTGTTAATCAAAAAATAAAATAAGAGGGATTGAAGATGAGGTGAGAAAAGACAATTAAAAAAAATATATATTTGTATTAAGAGAAATGATAAAAGTGGAGCAAAGAGGGACTTACAGAGAAGTTTCACTGAGAAGGATGTTGGAGCGTTCCTAGTAAAAGCAAAAATGAGTAGTTGGTTCTCAAATTTATAAGTTCTATATAAAGACAGAAGAGAGAGAGAGAAAAAGAAAAATGTGAGTTGATAGTTGAGAGTTTTGACGGGACAACAGTGAGCTAAAAAAAACAAAAAAAGAAGATGAAGGGTTAGTAAAGAGGTAATTAGGAAATATATTTAAAATAGGAAATATGTTTAAGAATAGAATTCAATTTTTAATTGTATATATATATTTGACTTAAGAAAGATATTTAAAATAGGAAGGATACTTAAATATTGTTTAGAATTTTAATTGTATATATACAATTGAATTAAAATAGAAAAGATGTTTAAAACAGGAAAAACTATTTAAAAATAGTTTAAAGCTTTAATTTTTATATATTCAAGAAGGAATTAAAAAACTAAATTGCCGCCTCCTTATAAATTGCCTCCAAAATTTTTACTAAATGTTAGAGAAATGGAAAATTCAACTTGCAATTATATATATCAATATCTAAGGGTGCGTTTGGTTTATTATTTTGGATAGGATTTTAGAGATAGTATTGGGTTGTTGGATAGGGGAGTATTACAAGTTAAACTTTAAAAATTTGTGAAAAATCCCTTAGGTTTACTAATTTAATTAAAGACCCTAATACATAAAATGACAAAAATACCCCCACCACCTGTAGTGCCAAATTCTGGCCACCACCGTCGGAATCTGGCCGGAAAATTTTGTTACGACACAGATCGGTCGGATCTGTGCCGTAACGCTTCGTTATGGCCTTTTCCGGCCAGATCCACCACGGATCTAACCGGAAGAGGCTAGATCTATGAACTGCTGTGGCTGTGACGGCCGAAAAAGGCTGAAACGGCGGCCAAAGATGTGGCCGTCGTTATGCATCAACGCAGCCAAGATAGCGGTATGATTTGGCCTTTTAAGGCCGATCCATTGTGGATCACCAGGAAAAGGCCAGATCTAACCATTCAAGCTATTTCCAGGTGGTATGTGACTATTATGATAGATTCCGGCTACCCTCGATGGTGGTTGCTGGAATCTGACAGGTATTGGTGGGTGGGGGTGTTTTTGTTAGTTTTTAAACTTTTTTCTGTGGGGTATTTAATGAAATTAATAAACTTATAGGGTCTCAATGTAATTAAAAAAATAGACTAATATTTTGGGAATAACGTGCCAAACAACATTTAAAAAAATAAGACTAGGAATATGGATAAAAACAATAAGCCAAACGCACCCTAAAAAATCCCCGCTTTTAATATATAGATTTAGAAAATGAAATCAAATCACGTGCGTTGATTTTGTTTATTTTTTCTTACTTTGACTTCAAGTTGCGGAAAGCGAAGTGCACAAAGAGTTACTTAAAATAAATGATGGTCAAAAAGCTTGCTATCAGAAAATTTACACGTGTGAGAGTTAATTCTCTCTTTATCCATGGATTAAGTGATATTCCACCAATGACAGACCGCTACGTGTTTAAAGTTAGCTTAATTATCGTGTTTGTATTAATTAGAATTGATGGTGTAATTATAGAAGTGGCTGCAGCCAAATCAGGTTAGTGCCTTAAATATTAAGATATTATTTAATATTAAGATATTATTTAAAACCTATCAGGATTGAATTTTTCAAAGTGCTTTTGTTTGAATAATAAGCCAAACACTATTAAAAAAATCGGTTTGAGAATATAGAAATAAATAATAAGCTAAACAGACCCTAAAGTTTTGAATTTAAAAATTTGTGTGATCACTAATTTACAACCAACTTTATTATTATTTGGTATATAAGTAGTAACATTAAAAGAGATAAATAATATACAAACCGGTCATCCTACTCAAGACAAATCCTTAGACAGGAACAAAAACACAAGGCTAATAGATTGAGAACCTACCCTCTTCTTATTTTTTCTATTTTAAGTACACAAATGATAGGAGATAAGAGTAAATGAGTAAGCAAAGGAATATGAAGACAAGAATATCTTATTATAGGACATGCCTTGAAAAAAAAAAAAAAAAAGCGCTATATACAACGTCATCCCTACTTGGGACAAGCCTTAGGTTAGGGTATGCATATTTATAATTACTTTAATTCATACTTAACCTAGCAACTTAATCCACAATTATGATATTAATTAATTATTTATTGTTAATTAATAGTACTTATAGAACACTGCAAAATTCTCTTATCCAACTAGGTAATTCTTTACAATTTGAAAGTAAAGAAAAAATTAAGGCAAGAGGGTACTTTTTTCTCAGTTTATTATTGCCAAATCGATGTGCATATGGACATTGTGTTGAAAATAGTGAATATCTACATTAATATAAATATTAATTATTCCATTAATCACATTAATAAATAATTAACATGGATAGTTAATAATTTGGAATTTCCCATAATTCTTGGCAGATCGAGATGGAACAAGATACCCTTATGTGTCAGTTAATAATTCAATTAATCTACTTAATCAATAAAAGAAAGAACTTAGAGAATGAGAATTTCTTGTTTATTTAATTAATTAATCCTGTAACAAGGACATTTAAACTCATTCTTCTATGATTTTGGTTTCTTCGTGGCTTTAGCTTATCCATTAATTATAATTATTCGTGCATTATTACTATAGTAAAAGACAAACGTATCCATACAGAGATCAAATTAATTATCATATTATTAATATTATTAAATATAACATGGAGGAATATATGTTATGTCTCTCTTGTGATTAATTCTAATTAGTTATCGAATTTTGTCCTAAGAGCCTCCTGTCCGTGGTAATTTCTATGTTATGGAGGAGTATATGTATATTCTCTTTTCACGTTTGCATTATAGATTTTTTTTTTTTCCACTTAATTTATATGTGCTTATTATATTAGATTGATTTAACAACATATACTTATCAATTAAGTTTTTTTTAGGTTTTTATATATGTTTAATTACTCAATTACTTATGCTTATAAAAAGAACAAAATTGTCTATCTTTAATATATAAAATATATATTATTATTTGACATAACTATAAATATTATAATTGAATTTTTTTTGTTATAATGTCAAGCTAATATATATTCATCATTTACATGTATATATATTCTCACTCGCCCCATAAAATTAGACGTTTAAATCAATTATTCAATTGAAGTCCTAATTGCAATAAATTAGAAATAGCACATTAAATAAAGTAGAGTATTAACTAAACCACATATCAAACACTCACCTCAAGTGTAGTAGCATGAATTACATAATTTACCTCAATATTCTAATTTCATATGATCATATATTATATATATTTTAGTACATGACAACCTAAAGGATGAAAGTGTTCTAAAGAGGACGAGACAACCGTCTGTATGGTCAAATACTGGTTGTAGGGTTTTTTCTGATATTAATTAATTTAGTCAAGTTTTATTAGTCTAGAGTTATTATTATAAGTTGGAGTAGTATTATGATTAAGTATTGCTAGTTATGGTTAGGAATATTACTCATTATATTATACCATTACAATCATTTTAAGATTATGAATTGGGATAAGATGTAAGTCTATATAAGAAGCCTAAACCATGGATTATCGTTGTATTTTTATTGGATTAGGATATATTCTAATATGCTAAAGTGAGTCTTTTCTTTCTTTTTCCAAATTAAGAGTAAATAACATGCAAAGATCATTGGTGGAGTTGCTAAATACTAATGAAACGGATTAAAAAAAATTAAAAAAAGACCAAAGGTTTAAAGACCATTTTTTTTTGTTAAAATAAAGACAGTAAGAGTCAAACTAGTGTTCCCCCAAGTCTTCCCCGTAACCACCCGGGCCAACCTGCTCATTTGTTTCACTTCCTTATTAATTATGTATATTTAGTTTCTTTATATCTATCTAGAAAGACAAACTCAGCTAAAGTGTGAGAGAAACAACGGCGTTTTAGAGTTTGTTTGTCCCCTCTCCCTGCTTATTTTCTTTCTTGCCTTTCGTCTGCCACCTTGCTCCCAATTCATTGTTTCTTCACAATGGCGAATCTTTATTTATCTTCTTTCATGTTTGGTTTTTGATACGTTTACAAGTCCTAAAACACTTGTAAACATGAGTGGACAAGGAATTACAAGTCCTAAAACACTTGCTAATTTGGTTGAATCAAAGAGTTTCATTCCAAGTCCTAAAACACTTGGATTGTGGAATGTGGAAAGCATTGGAGGAGATTCGGCCCAAGTAAGTTCCAAGGGGAGAGAGAGCCCAAGCACTTCGGCCCAAACCATTCCAAGTCCAAGTCCAACAAAGGAAGCTCAAGTCCACCAAGAGAGAAGCCCAAGTGTTGAAGTGAACCCATTCGGCCCAATTCTCATTCCAAAGGGGAAAGTCCACTTGAACCCTTATTGGATCCAATTGCAAGATCTTCAAGGCCCAATCTCTTACACCCTTATTAGTAGACTTGATTAGGATCATTGATCAAGTTTTGGGCTAATAAAGTGAGTTTTCTCAACCAATGGGGTGGTTAAAGACATGAACCCTAGAATTAGGGAATCGTGTCCCTTTTTGCATTAAATGGGTATGGCCTTGATTTTGAATGGAAGGCTTGTAATTTTTGTGTAATATTTATTAAGTTTCATTTTCTTGTATTGTATTTGTTGATTACTCTTTTAACCTTGTAATTGCCTATATAAAGGCAACTATTCTCCTTGTAAAAGTTAGTTCATGAAATATCAAAAACTTGGTTTAACCATTGAGAGAACTTTGTGTTCTTATTGAGATTTCTTAATCCAAGTCTTGGCAAGGAGATTTGGTGGTGAATCGATTCAAGTTGGTGGAGAATTCCTTTATGCTTGAAGTGTTCATTCTTGTCTTAACCTAAAATTGCAAGTAAGAGTGACATTGCCTCCATTTGTGTTTGGCTGAATTTAAGCTTGAGTTTAGGGCATATTTTTGTGTTGTTTGTTGTTGCAAATTGGTTGGAATTGGATCATTTGGTATCAGAGCTTAGTTTGTGAATTGGAGTAGGATTGATTTAGGATTGATTGAATGAAGTTGGCCGGATTTTGGAGTCTACATTGCCGGATTTAGAGTTCTTTGGCCTAAGTGTTTTCAAAATTTCTCTTTGTTACAAGTGATTGAACAATTTTTCTCTCTCATCAAACACTATTCCCCAACCAAATCCCTTACACCTTGTTCCCTTCTAACCAAACCCATTGCCACCTCACCCAAACCCTAACCAATTCCCTCCAAAGTCAACTAAACCCATTCCTTCACAACCAAACCAACCCTTAACCAAACCTTAAACCCTTAACCCAAACCCTAAACCCTAAACACAAACCCTAAACCCTAAACACAATTAAATTAACCTAATCTCATCTCCATAAACACCATTCCTTAGCCTAATCACAAAACACTATTCATAAAACACTATTCACATAATACTTACACTTAACCAAAATCACCAAAACTCATACACTTGACCTTTCCCTCCCATTTTCCATTTTTCTTTAACATTCAAAAAGTTACTGTTCATCCGGAGTTACTGTTCACAGTAGCTAAATTTTCCCAATTCTCATGGCAAACAAGTCCCCTTCCTCCCCAATTCCACCCCCAACACCATGGGAAAGTGCCAAAAAAAAAAGTTCAAGAAGAACTTGATGAAGAAAAAAGAAATATGTCAAGCATGATGGAGTTGATGGTTAACATGTCTAAAGACATTGCCAACCTTTCACAACCCAAACCCACTTTTGAGGAAACCCCACAACCACCCCCACGGGATGGTCGCCCACACTACCACCAACGAACCATCCTTAGGACACCATTGTATATGGAAAACCTAGGAGATAGTAATGATTCATCTAGTGAATCCGAAGTGCCTAGGAGGAGAAGGTTTGATGATGATAGGGGTCTTAAAGTAGACTTACCCGAATTCAATGGAAGTCTTGACCCAAATGACTTCATTGATTGGTTGCATGAGATTGAGCGGGTATTTGAATTTAAGGGCTGCAATGATGAAAAGAAGTGTAAAGTAGCCATATTAAAGTTCAAGGAGTATGCCTCCTTGTGGTGGGAAAATACAATGAAGAAGAGAGAAAGAGAAGGGAAGACTAGAATTAGATCATGGGAGAAATTGAAGAGAGTGTTGAAGAAAAGATTCTTGCCCGATAATCACAAACAAGACCTTTATCTTAAGCTCCATAATTTGAAGCAAAGAGATAGAAAAGTTGAGGAGTATATTCGGGAGTTTGAAGGGTTGATGTTGAGAAGTGATATTCCCGAAGAGAAAGAGCATACAATTGCAAGGTTCATCGGCGGTTTGAGTAAGGACATTGCATACAAGCTTGAGTTGCAAGCTTACCATTCCTTTGGGGATGTTTGCAAGCTGTCCACAAGGATTGAAAAGCAATTAAAGAGCATGAAGTCCTTGGCCCCCAAGAAACTCTTTAAGGAAAGTAACTACCAAAAGGGTTCACCTTCCTACACCAAACCGTATATGGCACGTACGGCTTATGATAAGAACAAAGCCAATGAAACACCAAAGGAGAAAACAGGTTTTGTGAAGAATGATGCTCCACGGCCTGATTTGAAGAACAATAAGTGTTTCAAGTGTCAAGGTTATGGGCACTTCCAAACAAATTGTCCAAACCGAAGAGTTATGAATCTTAGAGAGATAAATGAGATTGATGATGCTTGTCAAAGGGATTCTAGTGAAGAAGAGGAAGTAGATGAGAGTGAGAATGAGGTTATTGAGGAAGCTGATAGTGGAGAGATGCTTATGCTCAAGAAGTTGTTGCTTACTCAAGTAAACCCCCAAGAGAACCAAAGGGAGAACTTGTTCCATACAAGGTGCACTGTCAAGGGAAAAGTTTGTTCAATGATCATTGATAGTGGGAGTTGTACCAATGTTGCTTCCACTAAACTTGTGGAGAAATTGGGGCTACTGGTTGTGGATCATTCTCACCCGTACAAGCTACAATGGTTGAGCAATGGAGACACCATACAAGTAGTCAAGCAAGTAATGGTACCATTCTCCATTGGGAGGAGCTATTCAGATGAGGTACTTTGTGATATCATTCTCATGGATGCTTGCCATCTTTTACTTGGAAGGCCGTGGCAATATGATAGAGAAGTGATCCATGATGGCCGCAAGAATACATACTCATTCAAGCTCAACAAGAAGTCTATTACCCTTGCACCCTTAGCCCCTACCCAAGCCATTATCCAAGCTCCCACACAAACAACTTCCCAAACACTCTCCCAAACACCATCCAAGGCACCGACCCAAAAAACCCTCTTCCTAAACAGCACCCAATTAGAAAAAGCTTTCCTAAAACACAAACCTCTCATTGCCCTCCTTATAGCCGAGACAAACCAAGAGAGAGAGAGCAACCTGAATTTCACCCGAAAGTTCACCATCTCTTGGATGAATTTGCAGATGTTTTTCCTAGTGAGTTACCAAGGGGTTTGCCACCACTTAGGGGAATAGAACATCACATTGATTTGGATCCCGGTGCCTCTCTTCCCAATAGGCCAACATATAGGTGCAATCCCAAAGAGTCAAGAGAGCTTCAAAGACAAGTTGAGGAGTTGATTTCCATGGGATTTGTGAGAGAAAGCATGAGCCCTTGTTCAGTTCCAGCCTTGCTTGTACCCAAGAAGGATGGCACTTACCGGATGTGTATTGATAGTCGGGCCATCAATCGGATAACTATCAAGTATAGGTATCCCATACCATGGTTAGATGACATGTTGGATGAGCTTCATGGTGCAACCATCTTCTCAAAAATTGATCTAAGAAGTGGTTACCATCAGATTAGAATGAGAGAGGGAGATGAATGGAAAACGGCATTCAATACCAAGGGAGGATTGTATGAATGGATGGTGATGCCTTTCGGCCTTTCCAATGCACCAAGCACCTTCATAAGGTTAATGAATGAGGTACTCAAACCTTTCATTGGAAAATTTGTGGTTGTATATTTTGCTGATATATTGATATATAGTACTTGTGAGGATAGTCATGTAGAACACCTTAGCTTAGTGCTTGAATTGTTGAGGCAAAAGAAGTTGTATGCTAAGCTTGAAAAATGTGAGCTATTTATGAGACAATTGGTGTCCTTGGGTTATGTAGTTTCGGGAGAAGGAATTAAGGTAGTTCAATCCAAGGTAGAATCCATTCATAATTGGCCTAAACCTGGTTCAATTATGGAAGTTAGGAGTTTTCATGGTTTAGCCTCTTTCTACCATAGGTTTGTCCCTAATTTTAGTTCCATTATGGCTCCCATAACTGAATGTTTGAAGAAGGGATCTTTTGAGTGGACTAAGGCAGCAAATGAAGCTTTTAATTTGATTAAAAAGAAGTTGTGTGAAGCTCCCATCCTTGCCCTACCCGATTTCAACCAAGTGTTTGAAGTAGAATGCGATGCAAATGGTGTTGGCATTGGGGCAGTTTTGAATCAATCCAAGAGGCCAATAGCATAATTTAGTGAGAAGCTTAGTGATTCAAGGAGGAAGTATAGCACTTATGATAAGGAGTTTTATGCTATAGTGAGAGCACTTGACCATTGGAGTCACTACCTTCGGCCGAAACAATTTGTCCTTCATTTGGACCACCAAGCTTTGAGGTTCATCAATGGGCAGCTTAAACTCAACACAAGACATGCTGAATGGGTTGAGTTCATCCAATCCTTATCTTTTGTGCTGAATTACAAACAAGGATCACACAATGTTGTAGCCGATGCACTCTCTAGAAGGTATGCCTTACTTTCTTTACTTGATTCTAGAGTTCTAGGTTTTGAATTAATGAAATTGTGTTATGAGGAAGATTTGGAGATGAAAACATGCATAACTGAATGTGGGAAACCTGGTTTTGAAAATTATATTATGCATGATGGGTACTTGTTCAAAGGTAGAAGATTATGTGTCCCTAAGGGTAGTTTTAGAGAACTAATTATGAGGGAAGCACACACATAGTGGTGGGTTGGCAGGCCATTTTGGGGTTACTAAGACTTTAGAAACCATCAAGGAATATTTTTATATGCCTAAAATGTTAGGGGATGTTCAAGCTCTTATTAGAAGGTGTGGATCATGTCAAAGAGCTAAGAGTTAATTCAAGGCCGGACCATACCTACCCTTACCCATAGCCGGGCACCCTTGGGAGGACCTTACATGGATTTTGTGGTTGCATTGCCTAGGACACAAAGAGGAAAAGATTCCGTCATGGTAGTGGTTGATAGGTTCTCAAAAATGGCCTATTTCATATCATGCCATACCACGCATGATGCCTCCAAAATTGCCGAATTGTTCTTTAGAGAAGTGGTGAGACTTCATGGCATTCCAAGGACCATTGTCTGGGATAGGGATACAAAATTCTTGAGTCATTTTTGGAGAAGTTTATGGGGTAGACTAGGGACAAAATTAATGTTTAGCACCTCACACCACCCTCAAACCAATGTCAAACCGAAGTGGTGAATAAAGTGTTTGGTAATGTCCTAAGGAGTTTAGTGAGTAAGCATTTAAAGGATTGGGATTTGCAATTGGCACATGCTGAATTTACCTGCAATAGGAGTCCTAGTTC
This sequence comes from Pistacia atlantica, assembly GCA_026229545.1. NCBI lineage: Eukaryota > Viridiplantae > Streptophyta > Magnoliopsida > Sapindales > Anacardiaceae > Pistacia > Pistacia atlantica. The sequence continues at coordinate 11,820,223 of JAPEIT010000014.1, read as the reverse complement.
TATTACTGGTCAAACTCCTTTTGGGGTGTTGTATGGAGTAAACCCACTTATCCCTTTTGATCTCACTTCCCTACCCCTTGATTTTGAGCCAAGTGTGAATGATAATGAGAAGTTGAAAAAAATGAAGGAACTCCATGAAACCGCGAGAACTCAAATAGAAAAATCAAATGAGAAGATCAAGAATAAGGCAAACAAGCATAGAAAACCTAAGCTTTTCCAACCGGGGGATTTAGTTTGGATTCACTTGAGAAAGGAGAGGTTTCCAAGTAAGAGGAAGAGTAAATTAGCTCCTAGGACTAATGGACCTTTTGAGATTGTTGAGAGGGTAAATGATAATGCTTATAAGGTGGAGTTGCCTAGTGAGTATGGGGGAGTCTCGGCCACCTTCAATGTGGGGGATCTAAGCCCATACTTGGAGGACGATTTGGATTTGAGGGCAAATCCTTCTCAACCCGAGGAGGATGATACGTTTACAAGTCCTAAAACACTTGTAAACATGAGTGGACAAGGAATTACAAGTCCTAAAACACTTGCTAATTTGGTTGAATCAAAGAGTTTCATTCCAAGTCCTAAAACACTTGGATTGTGGAATGTGGAAAGCATTGGAGGAGATTCGGCCCAAGTAAGTTCCAAGGGGAGAGAGAGCCCAAGCACTTCGGCCCAAACCATTCCAAGTCCAAGTCCAACAAAGGAAGCTCAAGTCCACCAAGAGAGAAGCCCAAGTGTTGAAGTGAACCCATTCGGCCCAATTCTCATTCCAAAGGGGAAAGTCCACTTGAACCCTTATTGGATCCAATTGCAAGATCTTCAAGGCCCAATCTCTTATACCCTTATTAGTAGACTTGATTAGGATCATTGATCAAGTTTTGGGCTAATAAAGTGAGTTTTCTCAACCAATGGGGTGGTTAAAGACATGAACCCTAGAATTAGGGAATCGTGTCCCTTTTTGCATTAAATGGGTATGGCCTTAATTTTGAATGGAAGGCTTGTAATTTTTGTGTAATATTTATTAAGTTTCATTTTCTTGTATTGTATTTGTTGATTACTCTTTTAACCTTGTAATTGCCTATATAAAAGTAACTATTCTCCTTGTAAAAGTTAGTTCATGAAATATCAAAAACTTGGTTTAACCATTGAGAGAACTTTGTGTTCTTATTGAGATTTCTTTATCCAAGTCTTGGCAAGGAGATTTGGTGGTGAATCAATTCAAGTTGGTGGAGAATTCCTTTATGCTTGAAGTGTTCATTCTTGTCTTAACCTAAAATTGCAAGTAAGTGTGACATTGCCTCCATTTGTGTTTGGCCGAATTTAAGCTTGAGTTTAGGGCATATTTTTGTGTTGTTTGTTGTTGAAAATTGGTTGGAATTGGATCAGTTTTCCAAATTCAAATTTACAAAGAAAAGAAGAGACCAAAGGCAGCTCACTTCACCCAATTCAATTTTTCCCTTTTCACCCAAATCAATTTTTCCCCTTTTTCTCCTTTTCGCCTAAACTCTAACCCGAACATTAGCTACAAAAAATTTAGGACAATCAAAGGAGAGTTCATAACGAAATCAAGAAAAGAAGCAAAGGAGTAAAAGAAGAGCAAGAAGCAAGAAGCTGACCTTGAAGAAAACCAAAAAAGCAGCTCCAGATCTTGAATTTCGGGTTCTTTGGGCTAGAAACCAGTAAGTTCTTTATCTTATTATTCTTGCTGATCTAGGTTGTTTGATTTTTAATTTATGCGATCCTGGATTATAGTACAATTTCTGATCACCATATCTTATTATTATTTTTTTTTTTATTGAGATTATTTGAATTGATAGAAGTTGGATGAAACTCAATCAAAGATTTAGCCCCACATACATTCGAGGGGTACAAAATTTCTTGGATGCTGCAACATATCACGCTGACTCTGCTAGTAGAATTCGATGTCCATGCAAAAAGTGTAATAATTGTATCTTGAAAACTTTAGCAGAAGTCAAAAGTGATTTATTTCGATATGGAATTCTTGAGGATTGTACTTGTTGGATACACCATGGCGAATCTTTTCAATTGCCTGATGATAATCAATGTGGTGATTCATATAGTGGTGGAAATTTTGGAAATGAAGTTCAAGATCAAGAGAATGATGTTTCAAGAATGTTAAGTGATATATATAAAGCTTGCATGGAAACTAATGTAGAGGAGACCTCCAGCAATCAGGATAGACTTGTGTGTAAGGGGACGAAGAGAAATTTGCTAGATTGTTGAATGATGCTGGACAAGAACTTTACCCTGGTTGTAAGAAGTACTCAAGATTATCTTTTATAGTTAAGATGTTGTATATTAAGGTGACAACGAAGTGCAGTAACAAGTCTTTTAATCAAAATTTAGAGTTGTTTAAGGATGCTCTTCTAGAAAGTGAATCACTCTCGAACTCTTATTATGAGATGAAAAAATTGATGCGAGATCTTGGCCTTGGCTATGTTAATATAGATGCATGTGTGAATGACTGCATCCTATTCTGGGAAGAATATGAACATCTTGATCAATGTCCCATTTGTAGAGCTCCTAGATGGAAGTATGGTTTGGGGAAACGTAAGAAGATTGCTAAAAAGATTGTTAGATATTTTCCATTAAAACCTAGACTTCAAAGATTATACATGTCCAAAGAAGTTGCTGAAGACATGAGGTGGCATAAAGGAAAACGTGTTAATGATGATCTAATTAGGCATCCGGCTGATAATAAATAGTGGCAGGAGTTTGATAAGGAGCATGATTGGTTTGCTCAAGATCCTCGCAATGTACGACTTGGTCTTTCTAGTGATGGATTTAACCCATTTGGCAATATGAGCACTAACTATAGTATGTGGCCAGTTGTTTTGCTGCCTTATAATTTGCCACCTTGGAAATGCATGAAAGACCCTTTTTTGTTTTTGACAGTTCTTATTCCTGGTAAGGATTCTCCTAGTAATAATATTGACGTGTATTTGAAGCCATTAATAAAAGAGTTGAAAGAATTGTGGGAAAAGGGTGTGGAAACATATGATGCATATACTGGTGATAAATTTCAATTGTATGATGCACTCCTATGGACCATAAATGACTTTCTTGCATATGGAATGTTATTTGGCTGGAGTACAAAGGGAAAATTAGCTTGTCCAATTTGTAATAAGTGGACATGCTCTTTTACTTTGAGGAATGGGAATAAACAATGTTACATGGGTCATCGTAGATACTTGGATAAACAACATCCGTGGAGAAAAAGTAAAAAGTTTGATGGTAAGGCAGAGTTTCAATCAAAACTTGAAGAGTTATCAGGAGATGATATATTAAGACAATTAGCTAATATTCCAGATGTGAAATTTGGGAAATCTTCTGATACAAGGAAACGTAAACGCACAAAACAAGAGTTGAATTGGACAAGGAAAAGTATATTTTTTGAATTGCCTTACTGGAAAACATTGAAATTGCGCCACAATTTGGATATGATGCACATAGAAAAAAATATAGGTGAAAATATTTTGGGGACGATGGTGAACATGGAAGGAAAAACCAAAGATAATTTCAAAGCTTGTATGGATTTGGAAGCCATGGGTATAAGGAAGGACTTGCATTTAATACAAAATGGGGAAAAAATTTTGATGCCTTCTGGAAGCTACACTTTGTCATTAGCTAAAAAGAAAGAATTTTCTGAATGGTTAAAATCAATTAAATTACCTGATGGGTATGCGTCAAATCTATCACGATGTGTAAATGTTAATGAGTGTAAAATATCAGGTATGAAAAGCCATAATTATCATGTATTTCTACAAAGGCTACTTGCACCTACTGCGCATGGCTATTTAAAGAAGGATCTATATAATGTATTGTCTGAGTTAAGTTGTTTTTTAAGGACTTATGTTCAAAGACATTAGACACAGCCATGTTAAATAAGTTGCAGACTGATATAGTATTAATATTGTGTAAGCTTGAAATGATATACCCTCCCTCATTTTTTGTGATTATGATGCATTTGCGTATTCATCTACCACGTGAAGTTGAATTAGGTGGACCGGTTCATTATCGTTGGATGTGCTTCATTGAAAGGTAATTTAAAAAATTCTATTTTAACTTTTTTATTTCTTATATGTATGTATATAACATATTCATTCTTCTTAATGATATTATGATTTTGAATAGGTTTTTGTGTACTTTAAAAGATTTTGTGCGCAGCAAAGCTCATCCAGAGGGTTCTATCGCTGAGGCATATATTACTAAAGAATGCTTTAATTTTTGTTCAATGTACTTACGTGGAGTTGAAGCTAAAGACAATAGTTTAGAAAGAAATTATGATGGGCCTCAAATGGATATAGAGACTGGTTTTTCAATTTTTTTCACAAAGGGCAAGAACTTTGGGCGCCCCCTTGTATGAAGTGTTGTCTTCATCTGATTTCAATAAAATTCAATGGTATAAACTTCATAACTGTGAAGAGATAGAAGTCTATTTAAAGTAAGTATTTTTAATACGTAATATGTTTTCACTAGCTCATTTATATAAATATTCTTATTCATTTAATATAGTTAATTTGTTGTTATACATACAGTTTGCATAAGGAAGAAATTCAAAAGCAAAGTTTGATTAATGTGCAACAAAGACATGAAGCTGAATTTCCATCTTGGTTCAAGCAACATGTAAGTCTATTATCTGTTTTCTTAACTATTAATTTTTAATACCTAATAAATATTCATATTGCTTTATTATTGTATTTTTAGGTGACACAATTGAATGCAAATGGCTTAATTGGATCACAAGATCGGTTATATGTACTAGGGTTAGGCCTCGATATTCGTGTTGCATGGTATAGTGGCATTATAGTTAATGGAATTAGATTTCACACAGTTAAGCGTGATAAGAATTGTCGCACTCAAAATAGTGGAGTTGTGGTCAAAGGAGAACATAATTCAGAAGAAATTGATTTTTATGGTGTATTGATAGATATCATTGAGCTTGAATATTGCTATGGACATCGTGGTTTCTTGTTTAAATGAGATTGGTGGAATGTAGGTGATAAACGAAATGGAATGAAGGCATATGGCCAATTAGTAAGTGTTAATACAAGCCGAAAATGGTACATAAATGATCCTTTCGTGTTGGCTACTCAAGCAGACCAAGTTTTTTATATTAGTGATACAAAGAATGGAAGTAGTTGGAAAATTGTTCAAAAAGTATGCCCTAGGAATATATACAATGTTCCAGAAAATGAAAAGAGGGATGAAGGGTTGGTTTTTAATGATGAGCCATATCAACAGTATGAGGTAAATGATGTTAATGAGATTGAACAAATTCATGAAGAAAATTTAGAATCATTATTCCGAGAAGATGTACTCCCACAAGAAATTGATGTTAGCATTGTCCTTCCAAAGAAGAAATCAGTTTGGAAGAAAAATAAAACTGATAAATCTTATGATGGTTCCAATAATGGAGTTTCTAGAGACAAGGATGATTCCAGTGAAAAAGATTCTAGTGATGGAGAAGATTTTATTGATGGAGGAGATGATACTATTCTTGACTATTGCGATGATACTAATGGCGAACAAGATGATGATGGTGAGAACGAAGATGACGAAGATGATGATGACGACGAGGATGATGGTGAGTTTTAATATTGTACATTTGATTGTATGGGTACTTCCTTATCGTTTGGTGGGGGTAAACTTGATTGTATAATTTGTATTTTATTTCAGTTTGATTGTAATAAATATTTTGCAATTGATTGAAGAAACCCTCTTGTCTTTAATTTTGGAATATACCATCGATGAACTGATTTATTTTTGTAATTTCATCTTTGACGTGAATGTGTTAGTAGAATGCAGAAAAACTGAAGTGTTAGAAAAATGCAAAAAGTTGATTGTGTTAGTAAAATGTAGAAAAGCTAAAGTGTTAGAAAAAATGCAGAAAGTTGAATGGGATAGTAAAATGCAAAGAAGCTGATTGTGTTTAGTACAATGCAGAAAGCTGATTGTGTTAGTAAAATGCAGAAAAACTGAAGTGTTAGAAAAATGCAGAAAGTTGATTGTGTTAGTAAAATGCAGAAAAGCTGAAGTGTCTAACATACTTTCTCAGGCTATGTTTTCCTACTCTTCCCTATTAACCTTTCGCACCTAACAAATTGAAAGTTATAAAACTTAGCTCATTAAGCACAAGAATCCTAGATTGATTTTATTGGTTCTTGAATCTATCTCTAGCATCCAATACTACAATGGTGAATACCCAAGAAGCCTAACATGATCCATTTCTCAATCTCATCATGTTCATCACATATAAACAGTAAATTCAGAGTATTCACTCAATCAATCAAGTTCATATGAAAATAAAATCATTTAATCAATTAACCCATGAAATTCGGAATTATAATCAAAACCCTAACCCAAATTAGGTTAGTTCATGTCTAAATCAATAATACAATTAAAAGAAACGAAAAATTCCAAGTTCAACATCATGGAAACAAGAGAAAAGGAAAAGAATCTCCCCAATTGACGAATCCACTGGTTTCACTTCGAATCTTCACACTTTGTTTAATAAAAAATCACTCAAATTCAATTTTAGAATATATAAAAACTGTTGTCTATCTAAAAACGAACGCCCCCACAAAAAGACTAAGTTTTTCCTTTTATACCTCCCCCAAAAACCTAAGAAATTTCTGAAAAGTAAAACTATGTGTTTTGAAATTCGCAGACGTCGCCGCGGCGATGAAATAAAAATAGATCTCGTGTGTTAACTTTCTTCACCGTGGCAAAGCTCCATGTGGAATTTTAAAATTCCAAAATTGCCCTCCGCTTGCCTTTTTTGCTTGAATCTTCGATCCTCGATGCTCTCCTATGGAAACAAGCTTCCTAGTGTTCCATTCTGCTTCAAAACTCTTCCAAAATCTGAGATCCACTTACTTTTGAGTCCAGAAACTCCAAATCGCACATTATTTGCTCAAAATGTCCATTTTTGCCTGAAACACAAAATATAAAAATTTAAGTAACAATTCAGGTCAAAATGAACTAAGAAGTATCTAAAATCCGACTAAAAAGCCTAGTAAAAACAGTATAATCCTTAGATTATCAAATACCCCCAAACTAAAGATATGCTCGTCCTCGAGCATCAGGTACAAACTCACAGAAAGAAAAACAACACAAACACAAAACACAAGCACCATAAAATTGAAAAATGAACAAACACTAATTAGACTCACACTCAACATATGAATTGCCTAGAAATTACACAAGTCTCAAAGGTCGTTGAAAATTTATTATCAGAAAGTATTCAACACTCCAAGAAGTTATAAGTTACATCGATTGTCTTCCTCCATCGTTCCACCAAGTAGGTGATCCCCACTTCAATCCACATTCCAACTTCTCGGATTATTTTATGCGGAAATGCAAAGTTTATCAAATGGTGGCAGACTTCATAAGCCTAAATATCGAACTACTCTCCACTAATGTAGACTAGACATCGATAAGAATCATAAAATGGGTTCCAAGAAAAAGGATAGGAATAACAAAGTAAGAGAACTCGGTTTTCCTCACGAAAACACTCACATCAAACTCCACTTCTTCTCAACCACCAATCAAAGTATCAACCATTTTACACCCCTTAAACTTATGCATTCCTTATTTTGATTTTGAATTGAACTAAAGAACAACAAAAAAACAAAAAAAAACAAAATTTATTTATATATTTGATTTTTATTTTTTTGAAAATAAAATCATTGAATTGAGGTTAATTGCCTCTCTTATTCGTATCGCCCTTCTCACAACCCTCAAACTGTTCTTTTAACTCGCACCACTCTTCACTTTCTTGGTGTTTGCATTAGGGCCAAAATTCTCCTAAGGGCACGATTATGTGTTTAGGGTATAAGGATCGGACAATTTTTTTTGTTTGCAAAGAAAAATAAAGCAATGATAATTCATAAGGCTCAAATGGGTGACTAGGGACAATTTCATTCATGGGTCGGCTTCAAAAGGCTCAAACGTTCCGAAAAATGTCTAAATCATTTCCTCAATAATGTCTAATCCTAGAATTTCGCCTCAAGCACTTCTCTACTATGTTCTAGAATCCACCAACATTTTCAAACTTTATCTAACAACATAAAAAGAATCTAAGCATGTCAAAATAATTGGAAATGGTGGTTGAACCACTCAACAAACCTCAATCAAAATCCAGTCAATAAACAAAAACTTGAAGCAATGCTTAACATTTTTCAACAATACAATCCCAACAATCCTAGTCTCATATGGACTTATGCAATTCATCATTGGCAATCACAATAAAAACACAAACTTAGCTAAAACAAAATCAAAATTTTTTTCAAATTTTTTCCATACCCCCAAACTAAAGATGACATTGTCCCCAATGTCACATTATACATAAATTAGGAATAGAAAACAAAATTGAAAAAGGTGTGAGATAGTTCCCTGATTAATTCGTGACTTTGAAGTTCCGCTCAACATTGTGCACACCCGGTCCTTAGCTTTTTCATCATTCAACTTCTGTAAAAACAATGAAAACTGTGGTGTCCATTATGTTAGAAAAATCCACTGACTAATATAAAAGTATTACAACCCTAATCTCGTCTTTACATCAACTAGAATTTAAAACAAAAATTGAAACAACTACAACAACTAACACAATCCCAACAAAATTAGCAATTGAGTTCAATGTTCGAAATAAAAGAAAAATAGAAACAACTAAAACAATTAAACATAACGAAACTAAAACAGGTGCTCGGGTGCTCATTCTTCGGCTTCCTCTTCTTCCTCAGTGTCATCTTCTTCTATTTCTAAGCCCATCCACTCATCTAAGTCCCATTCAGCCCACTGATGTTTTGAAGTATTAATCCCGACGTTGTCGCAATAGCGAATTTGTAGCTCATGTGTCTTCCTAGCCTGCTCTGCCAGCCAATCCTGATGTCGATCCATTCTTTTCATCAGACCTATCATTTTCTGCATCATTTCTCTCATTAGGACTGGTGAACCTGATGCGATGGCCGCTTCTGTGGTTCTCCTTCTCTTAGTGCCTGATCTAGGCCTTGCTTCTGGTTGATGCGCAAGATGTTTATGGAAGTAGGTTGTGTCGAGGACTAGGGCAGCATGGATTAGTAGCTCATCAGCATGTACCTCGATGTTTGCTTTAGTACACAACTCTGTAATGAGTTATGGGAACGGAAAACTGCCTCGCCCTGGTTTGGCTGCAAGTTGAATACTTGTCAGAATGATGTTCCCCACGTCCATTCTCTTTCCTGTGGCAATAGAATATAACAAAATTGCCTTATCATACGTCATTGTACTGCAGTGCGTCTCCAGCATCATCCTAGCTGAAACAAAATACTGCCACAATTGAGCCACTGGTGTTAAACTAGTACACTTAATGGTTCTCTTGCCCTTCTTTGAAATATCCCGAGAGGCATCTCGTTTCGCTATGGTCCTAAGAATCACCTCATCATTTTTCTATGTCCTCCCAAACTCCTCATATTCATCCTTGTCAATCTAAGGTAGGCCATAGAAATCATTAATGACCTTTGCTGTGAAAATCACATCAATACCCCTTACAAAGACAACCCCTTCATCACATTCAGGGAGATTGGCATAAAACTCTCTCACCAGTGGTTCCACAGCTGCATGTTTTAAAGTTCTTCCAACTTCTCCTTTGACTCCACTCATCAGCCTCGGTGGCAGTCATCCCATGTTCAGGGATAAATCCCTGGTCTTTTCTTTTGGCTGTTGTCTCATAATTTTGCCGAGCTTTGTCACTTACAAACCGATCATCTACTTTCTTTCCCTTTCCCTTGCCCTTGGATGATGCTTTGACTTTGAGTGGCATTTTTTCTAAAACTAGATTTCAACTCAACAACACACTCAAAAATTCAAACCTGAAAAAGAAAATTGACAACACTTCCAAAAAGTTACACTTCAACCCCCAAACTAAAATTTTTTCCACAATCACCCAAACACTTCAAAATTGAAAGCCCACACTCCTCAATATCACACAACACACACACACAATCCTTCCTTAAACAAAATCAAAGGCACAATCACCAAAAATTTGCAAACCCACCAACAATCCACAAATTTCAGATCCACAAATTAAAACTCGAAATTTTTGAGAAACAATCTTAGAGAATGTGAAATCTTACCCAAAGTAAGGAGTACTTGGCACCAATTGAGCCAAAATCAACCTAGAATGCAAAACCCCCAAATCGTTGAACTTAAAAAAAATTCGTCACTTTTTGCAAAAATTTGTGTTGAAATGCGTTGGGTTGGTGTTTAGGAAGGTTAAGGAGTGAGAAATTTTGTTTGGAAATCGTTGGGGAGGCCCTGGATTGAAGTTTGAAATTTTTTTCTCTAAAATGGGTTTGAATAGTTACATGAAAAATGAAAAACGAAAGTGGGTATTTATATAAAACCGTCACCACGGTGAAATTCTTCATTCATAAACCCTAAATTCAAAACCCAGGTCTCGCCGCAGCGCAAAATTACCGAGGACACAACGCCGCGACGACAAACTATCTTCACCGCGGCGAAGTTCTCTTAATCAAATTTCACCAAATTCGTTCGCCGCGGCGAAGACAATTTTTTCGCGGCGGCAAAAACTTACCGAGAGTACAGCGCTGCAGCGAAGTCTGGAACTTTTCGCCTTCGAAATTGTCAAAAATTGCTTCGCCACGGCAAAAACTGGAATTATCATTCCTTGATTCCCAATTTCACCTGAAACACAACAAAACAAAAACACATCAATTAAAATTCAATCACAACATCAAACAAAACTAAATAACTACAAACAAAACTAAACAACTACAAACAAATCAATAAAGAAAAATAAATAATAACACTTGGGTTGCCTCCCAAGGAGCGCTTGTTTATAGTCGAAAGCTCGACTCTCTCAATTCCTCAAGTCGAGATGTCAAGCCGAATCGGGATGGACTTGCAACTCATCACCCCATCAATGTATGGCTTCAATCTTTGTCCATTGACTGTAAAAGTGCCATTTTCTTCATGTGTAACTTCCACTACTCCGGATGAGTGAATTCTTGTAACTGTGAATGGTCCGGACCATCTAGACTTAAGTTTTCCAGGGAATAGCCTAAGTCTAGAATTGAACAACAACACTCTTTGCCCCACTTCAAAATTCTTCTTCCTGATATGCTTGTCATGCCACATTTTTGTCTTCTCCTTATAAATTCGAGCATTTTCATATGCTTCGAGACGAAACTCATCGAGTTCGTTCAAAGTCAGCATCCTTTCCTTCCCAGCAACTCTTAAATCCATATTTAGCTGCTTGACTGCCCAGTATGCTATATGCTCGAGTTCCACCGGTATGTGATTGCCTAGTATGCTTCCTGATATGCTTGTCATGCCACCTTTTTGTCTTCTCCTTATAAATTCGAGCATTTTCATATGCTTTGAGATGGAACTCATCGAGTTCGTTCAAAGTCAGCATCCTTTCCTCCCCAGCAACTCTTAAATCCATATTTAGTTGCTTGACTGCCCAGTATGCTTTATGCTCGAGTTCCACCGGTATGTGACATGCTTTCCCATAGACCATCCTAAATGGGGACATACCAATTGGATTCTTAAATGCAGTTCGATAGGCCCATAATGCATCATCCAATTTTCGTGACCAATCCTTCCTAGATGCATTAATTGTCTTTTCTAAAATGCCCTTAAGTTCTCTATTAGATAGTTCCACTTGCTCGCTCGTTTGTGGATGGTAAGGTGTTGCAACTTTATGTGTCACTCCATACTTACCCAACAGTGCATCCAATTGCCTATTGCAAAAGTGGGATCCTCTATCACTAATAATTGCCCGTGGTACCCCAAACCTTGAGAAAATATGCTTTCTCACAAACTTAATCACTACCCTAGCATCATTAGTCGGCAATGCAACTGCTTCTACCCACTTCGACACGTAATCCACCGCTACCAAGATATATGTGTTCCCAAAAGAATTTGGGAAGGGACCCATGAAATCAATCCCCTACACATCAAAAAGCTCAACCACCAGGATGTTGTTCAACAGTATCTCATCTCTTTTTGAAATATTACCACTCTGTTGACACTGGTCGTACTCCTAAATCATCCGGAAAGAATCCTTAAAGAGGGTTGGCCAATAAAACCCCGATTGAAGAACCTTGGCTGCTGTCCTAGCTCCTCCAAAATGGCCACCCACTTCCCTCTCGTGACAATGCCGTAGAATGCTTTCAATCTCCTCTTCCGGGACACATCTCCGTATCACTTGATCAGCATAGTGTCTGTATAGAAATGGCTCTTCCCAAAAGTAGTACTTCAAATCTGGGAAGAATTTTCTCTTTTGTTGGAAAGTCATACTAATAGGGAGCACCCTTGATGACAAATAATTCGCAAAATCTGCATACCATGGTGCGTCATCCATTTTCATCAACTTCTCATCCGAAAATGTTTCTGTAATTGGACTTTCCTCTTCATTTTCCTAGATTGGTCTCTCAATCCTTGACAAGTGATCTACCACCATATTTTCTGACCCCTTCTTATCTCGAATTTCTAACTCAAATTCTTGAAGCAATAGGATCCATCTTATCAGTTGAGGTTTCGCTTCTTGCTTTGCCAATCAGTGCCTAAGTGCTGAATGGTCTGTGTAGATGATCACCTTTGCACCTAATAAATATGAACGAAACTTGTCAAAAGCAAAAACCACAGCCAACAATTCTTTTTTAGTGGTGGTGTAATTCAATTGTGCATTAGTGAGTGTTTTGCTAGCATATTGAATTACATGCAACACTTTGTTTTTCCGCTGTCCTAACACTACCCCTAAAGCAAAATCACTAGCATCACACATCAATTCAAATGGCATTCCCCAATCGGGAACTGCAATAATAGGTGCAGAAACAAATAATTTTTTAAGAGTTAGAAAGGCATGCATGCATTCATCATTAAAATCAAACACAACATCTTTATTCAACAAATTGCAAAGGGGTTTAGAAATCTTAGAAAAATCCTTGATGAATCGTTTGTAAAACCCTGCATGCCCCAAGAAACTTCGGACTGCTTTAACATTTGATGGTGGTGGCAGCTTCTCTATCACTTCTGTCTTTGCTCAATCAACTTCTATTCCGTCCTTTGAAATCCTATGGCCGAGCACTATTCCCTCCTGGACCATGAAGTGACACTTGTCCCAATTGAGCACCAAGTTCGTCTCCTTACATCGCTGCAAAACAAGAGAAAGATTAGTTAGACAACTATCAAAAGACGAACCAAAAACTGAGAAGTCATCCATGAAGACTTCTATGAACCGTTCCACCATGTCTCCAAAGATCGACATCATGCATCTCTGAAATGTTGCTGGTGCATTTCATAACCCAAGGGCATCCTTCAGTAAGCAAAGGTGCCAGAGGGACAAGTGAAAGTCGTCTTCTCTTGATCTTCAAGAGCGCTGGCAATCTGGTTGTATTCTAAATACCCATCCAGGAAACAATAATATACATGTCTTGCCAACCTCTCCAACATCTGATCAATGCAAGGTAGAGGACAATGATCCTTCCTTGTTGCCTCATTCAATTTTCGGTAATCAATGCACACTCTTTAGCCCGTCACCGTCCTAGTTGGTATCAATTCGTTACTCTCATTCCTTACTACCGTGATACTTCCCTTCTTCAGAACCATTTGTACCAGGCTCACCCATGGACTGTCGGAAATAGGATAAATAATCCCCGCTCTAGGAGTTTCACCACCTCCTTTCTCACCACTTCCTTCATCGAAGGATTCAATCTCCGCTGTGGTGTAAGTTGCACCCTATGGCTTAATATCATCCTCCATGAGTATCTTATGCATGCAAAATGATGCCGAGATGCCTCTAATGTCCGAAATAGTCCATCCAATTGCTAGTCTATGTTCCCTCAACACCCTAATCAACTGCTCTTCCTGCAATTTACTCAAACCTGAACTAATGATCATCGGGAAGGTTTCTGAGTCCCCAAGATATACATATTTGAGGTGGGAAGGTAAATGTTTCAACTCAAGCTTTGGAGGTTCTTCATTTTTTTCCTTTTCCTTCTCTTTTTCAAAATCAAACTCCTCAAATTCTAGATCTTGACTCTTATCAATCGGTTGAAGTGCTTCTAACAACCTAGCACATTCATTACTCGTCGACTTATCTACCTCTACTGTTTTTGATTTGGCTATACACACTTCTAGAGGTAATTGTGGGGTGTTTTCTTCAATAGTTTCTACAACCAATTTATCCACCACATCGACACTAAAACATGAATCCGATTCGGATGGAAACTTTATCGCCTCAAAGACATTGAAAGTTACTGTTTCATCTTGAACTCTCAACAGTAACTTTCCTTCTTGCACATCTATTAGGGCTCTCCCCGTGGCCAAGAATGGTCGGCCCAAAATAAGAGGAATTTCCTTATCCTCTTCCATATCCAGAACAACAAAATCTGTCGGAAAAATTATCTTATCCACCTTCACCAACATATCTTCCATTATCCCCCTCGGATGTTTTATGGACCTATCTGCGAATTGTAATGACATGGTCATTAGCTTCACTTCACCAATTCCCAACCTCCTGAAAACAGAAAAGGGCATTAAATTAATACTAGCACCTAAATCACATAAAACACGATCAAAAGTAATATCTCATATAATGCAAGGAATAGTAAGACTCCCTGGATCTTTGAGCTTCAAGGGTAACATCTTCTAGAGAATGGCGCTGCACTCCTTTGTAAGCATCATTGTTTCCTCATCTTCTAGCTTCCCTTTGTTTGATAGGATTTCCTTAAGGAACTTCGCGTAGCTCGGCATCTGCTGCAATGCATCTGCAAAAGGAATGTTAATATGCAATTTTTTTAAATATTTCAATAAATTTTGAAAACTACTTATCCTGATTCTTTTTCTTCAGTCTCTGAGGAAAAGGCATGGGTGGAGTGTGATGTACCAACTCTGGTGGTATCTCGGGGAATGGCAATTTCTCCTTCTTCTTTTGCCTTTCTTCCTTCTTCTTGTTCTCTTCCTCCAAACCGCTTGGTTTCTCATCAACTACAATCTCTTCATCAACTTCCTTTTCAGATTCTTCCTTTCCAGCTTGTTCAACTTCTTCCAAAACTGTCTCACTCCTCAAAATTATGGCATTTGCTTGCTCATGTGGGTTAGTCACTGTGTTGCTTGGTAAGGAACCCTGCAGTCTCTCATTTAGCTTCTCGGCCAATTGGCCTATCTGTACCTCAAGATTCCGAATGGACGCCCCTTGATTTTTGAAATTCGTCCTCATCTCATTCATAAAACCCGTGGTCTCCTGCATGAATTTCCCAAACATGTCCTCCAACTTTGTCACTCTTGGATCTCCCGGTTGATTATTGACCCCTGGTTGGTTATTTGGCAATGTCCTTTGGTTCCATTGATTATTTTGCTGGTTCTGATTGCCCCAAGCCAAATTTGGATGATTTCTCCACCTCGGATTGTATGTGTTGGAATACGGGTTGTTTGGATGCCTCTGATTTCCTGCCAAGTAGTTCACTTGCTCAAATGATGAAGATGAAGAAGCAAATGTGTTCCCTGCTTGACACTCGCCGCTCACATGGTTACCTACACAAAAATCACAAGTTAGTTGAGCTGCTTGAATAGAATTTACCTGCATACTTCCCAATTGTTTCTAAAATGCCGTGAGTTGGGCTGAGATAGCTGTGAAGGCATCAACTTCATGAAGACCCGTAGATTTTTTTGATATCGCTCTCTCATTTGGTCTTTGATAGTTGTTGCTTGCCAAAACCTCAAGCAACTCATAAGCCTCCTCTGGTGTCTTATTCTGCAACCTCCCGATGCTGCATCCACCATGGTTTGCATGTTACCCATTAGTCCATTGTAGAATGTTTGGACTTGAAGCCAAACTGGCAACTCATGGTGTGGACATTTCCTCATCAATTCCTTGTACCTCTCCCAAGCTTCATACGATGACTCGAATTCATCTTGTAGAAATGATGTGATAATTTCTCAGTTTTGCTAATTTCACTGAAGGAAAGAACTTGGTCAAGAATTCTGTGCTAGATCATTCCATGTTGTGATAGTTCCTGATGGTAGTGCCATTAACCACCCCTTAGCTTTATCCCCCAATGAGAATGGGAATAACCTCAACCTAATGGCATCATCTGACACTCCGTTAGACTTGAAGGCGTCACAAATTTCCAAGAAGTTCACTATATGCTGATTCGGATCTTCCTTCAAATCACCATTAAACCTTACCGACTGCTAGATCATCTGGATGATTGTCGGCTTTATCTCAAATGTGTTGGTTTGGACTTCTGGTCTCGTAATGCTCAAACCACTGCCATTAACCGTGGGAACTGAGAACCCCCTTAGTGTCCTGTTTTCTGGTTATACCATTTCAACAGCTATTTCTTCCGATTCAACCACTATATCCCCTCTTTCTCTTCTCTCTCTGTTAAGTTGTCTGGCAGTTCTCTCAATCTTAGGATCAATAGGAACCACTGGCTAATGTCTTGCTCTTCACATAAACTACACAGAAAGAGCAAAGGGAAGTGAGATCACCAACCAACTGAAAATTTAAAACAAAAATTAAAACTCCAATCTAGCTAACTATAGAAAAACTTAATGTTAACTTAAAACTCAATCCCCGGCAACGCGCCAAAAACTTGATGCGTGTTTCCTACAACATGCAAATGTAGCAAGTATACTAGTCACACAAGTAATAGAGTGATGAGTGAGTATCGTTCCCACGAGGATTGTTGCTAAGCACTAAGTTTTCTACCGTTTTCAAGTTGAAGCAATCGAATTCTTTTTGATTAAAGGGAGCAATTTAAACTATAAGTAAAACAAAATTTACTAAAATAAAAGTAAACTGTGGCAGCCCCGGATTCGGCACACAGCCCCGGCGACCCCACCATTCTACTCAGTACTGTCCCCCTTAAGGGATTTTCTTTCGCCTCCCCCATGGCTCGAACCCATGCCCAAGGGGCTATAGGCAAATGGGAAGCACCATGAGTACCATCAGGCCAGCTAATTGTAACGCCCCACTTGAGGTACGTTGTTATTGTTTCCTCTTTCGCCCTTTAAATCGAGTTGGTTTTTTTGTTATATTTGTTTGTTTGAGTGTTATGTTGAATGTTGCCCTGAAATTGGTTGAAAATAGAAGAATCTTAGTGAACCAAGCTTCGCCGGGGCGAAGAAGAGTCTTGGCCGCGGCGAAGATGTGTTGAGACCAAGGGCGAAACTCTCGACAGCTACTGCGCACAAAGGTTTCTTCGCCGCGCCGACGGGCCGATTTTTATGTTGGTTGAGTTTTAGATATTTTCTTCCCCAAGGGCAATTTGACCTTTCTACCCCTAATTAGTAGGAAAAGTGGGGAGTGAATTGTAAGGATTTTTCATGGAGAGTATGTTGTGATGGGGGTGAGTTTGTAATGAATCAAAGGATATGGATGGAATTTCCAAAGAAGAGTAAGGGCAAAATGGGAATGATTGTGTTTTTATTTCATTAAAAGGAATTAGAATCAAAGAACCCTTCATTTCTTCTTCTCAAAAAACGTGACTCTTCATTCTTCTCCTCTCAATTTCTCTTTTCTTTTGATCAAGGATTTTCAAGGGTTTTTGAAGTGATTTTGGGGTAGAAAAGCAACCTAAGGCTTCCTAAGGTAAGGATTTCTTCTTAAGTTGTGTGATTTGGGAGTTTTAACCCATATTTGAGTTTGAGGGTTTTCATTCTTTTGGTTAAGATTTGAGGAGTTATCAAGCTAAACAAGTGAAAGGAAGAAGATTGGTGAAGTCTCTCCATAGCAAGTAAGTAAAACCCAACCCAAGTTGAGATTCATGAAATTTCTTGATTAGGGTTTTGATAGAAATGATGTAAGTATGTGATGTGCATGTAATATGCCATGTATGGAGTATTAAATGGAAATTTCTATGCTTTGTGAATGTTCTTACCTTGCAGATTTGAGAAATGAGTGTTGGTTTGGCAAGGTAGTTGAAATGAAATTTAAGGGGTATTATGAATCCCCTTTTTGGAAGTGTTTTCTATGGCAGGGCTTGTGGCTTTGTGAAGTGGTTTTTCCCCATTTTGGATGGTTAGGAAAAGTTTTAGATTCATGGCTATGAGATAGTTTTATAGTGCACATGAGTTGTTTGATGAAATGCCTAATAGAGGTTGAGTGGTAGTAATGAACCTTAATTCTTGCAACATTGCATGTTGACATTTCACAAGTGCATTAGTAGAGATGAATCATCCATGTGCATTGTTATATGCATTGAAAAGTGACCTAAGAAAGAGTAGAAAACTTTGTGTATAGAAATACCCTATGAGTAGAGAGCTTAGTGGGTAAAATTACTCTAGGGTAGAGAGCATTGAAAAATGCTACAATAGAATGAGTTAGAAGAGTAGTATAGTTGGGATGATGCTTTGTGATCATCACCCGATCATTATGGGAATCGGATGGATGCTTTGTGATCATCATCCGAATAACCTTAGAGAGATGGGTCGATGCTTTGTGATCGTCACCCAATGAGTAATAGAAAAAGGGTAGATGCTTTGTGACCACTACCCGATTAATTAAGAGATATGTAGGATGATGCTTTGTGATCATCATCCAATGGCTAGTAGAAACGGGTTGATGCTTTGTGATCATCACCCGATAGTGACTAGAGACGGGTAAATGCTTGGTGATCATTACCCAAAATTCATGAGAAACGGGTAGGTGCTAGGTGATCTCCACCCGATAGTTAGGAGGAACCGAGTTGGTGCTTTGTGATCCTCACTCGGTAGTCACTAAGACCGGGTTGGTACTGTGTGAATTCCACCCGATAGCCATAGAGAGTGAAATGGTGCTATGTGAACGCCATTCGGCCGTACCTCCGGTAAGATGAGGCCATGATGTTATTAGAAACAGAAATAGAAACAATTAGAAAAGGAAAGAATTAAGAGTCATACACGGGGACAGAGTAGAGAGTTTTACTTACGAGCATTATTTGTGCTCACCCCGTTATTTTCCTTTGTGGATGCAGGTTCTAGGTGATGATTCGGTTGGAGGGCGTCGGCGCGAGGAGCAATAGCTACACTGTTCCCCTTTTTGTCTTTTGAAATGCACTTTTGTAAACAGTAACTTTTGTGTATAAAAGACATGTGAATATTAATGAAAAGAAATTTTTTGGGCCCAATTATCCATTGTTAATTGCATGCATAGTACTAGTTTCAGTAGGTGTTACATTTTTGGTATCAGAGCAAAGATTTTGGGATTGAACAGTGTACTATTCTCATCGCCACGACGTCCTCTAACCAACCGTGTGAGTAATTCTTTCCTTACAGTAATTGTTTCTTGAGTTCATTAGTGTGATCATTTTGTAGATGAGGCGTAGTTATCGAAATCGCGGTAAAGGTGTGGTGAATGAAGGAGAACCTTCTAACCCACTGAGTCTACGCCCCTCCCTTGGATGAAGCTAGAATCCGGGAATAATACAGGGTTATGATTGAAACTCAGGGGAGAGTTGTACCCCCCGTACAGGCACCGCCAGTTACGCCTGTCGAGAGAGGGCAAACGGTACCTCCCCCAGTACCGAACAGAGTTGAACCGATATATGGTCTTTCCAGTCAACATCAGCCCTCAGAGTTTAAGGGTACTACGGATCCAGTAGTAGCAGAGGAGTGGCTTGGGTCAGTAGAACGAGCCACGGGTTTATTTCCCATGTCAGACCGGGAGAAAATCCGGTATGCGAGTTTCCTGTTTCGGGGTGATGCCCGAATTTGGTGGGAATTAATGGAAGAAACTCATGACGCGACTGTGATGACGTGGGGAGAGTTTAGGCAAGAGTTTGAGGCTGAGTATAGATCAGAGGACCAAGTTCATGAGAAGGTCCAAGAATTTATCAGTTTACAGCAAGGAGCTAGCGCTGTGAAAGAGTACTCGGTGAAGTTCAACGCCCTTGCAAGGTTTGCACCGGGAATAGTTAGCACCCCGGCCTTGAGAAGGGATAAGTTTGTGCATGGATTGAAGCCGGAGATAGCCCGGGATATTATGACAAGCTCCAACCCTCCTCGCAATTACAGTGAGGCCTTGAGGCGGGCAATGAAGGCGGAGATTTTTGAGAATAAAATCTTCCCCGTAGGATCCTCGACGGGAGGACCGAAGGAGCTACCCTCCGCTCCTCAGAGAGAGAAACATGAGGGTGAAAAAGGCAAAGACATGAAGAATCAGAAAAAGAAGTTTCAGTATAAACAGAATAGAAAGGAGTGGAGGAATAAGCGACCTCGAACGGAAGGGTTTCCTCCTTGCCCTAAGTGTGGGAAGAACCACCCGGGAGAGTGTCTGAAGGATCAGAGAGTATGCTATAGGTGCCGACAGCCAGGGCACATGATGAGGGATTGTAAAGCTCCTCTTCCACCAACTGCTCAGGGTTTAGGGGGCACTGCGAATGCCAGAGTTTTTACTGTGGCACAAGGGGAAGCAGAGGCGATCCCATGCCTGCATCGGGTCTGAGTTATTATTTCATGCAGTCCCTTTATATGCTTTAATTGATTCGGGTGCTACCCATTCGTTTATATCTTATGGGATGCTTGAGAGATTAGGTTTGAAACCTACTAGAGCGGCTAAACCCATTAAGATAGAACTGCCCGATGGGGTTAGTGTTGTGACTCAAGAGATTTTGTTGAGAGAGTCCTTAGTGATCCAGGGTAGAGAGTTAACAGTTGACTTAATAGTTTTTGATATGCCCGACTTTGATGTGATTCTGGGCATGGATTTCCTAGGGAGGTATGGAGTAGAAATTGACTGTCGGAAAAAGAAGGCGAGGTTTAACCTCGACAGTGGAGATAAGTTTAGTTTTGGAGAAGGCCATCAGTTGAGCATGCTGATTAGTAATGCAAAGGCCAGGAAGATCTTGAGAAAGGGGTGTTCGGGGTATATTGCCCATGTAGTGCAGAGTGGTGATGTTCCACAGTTAGAGATCCAGAGGGTGCCAGTAGTTCGAGACTTTCTAGATGTGTTTCCGGAAGAGTTACCGGGTTTGCCTCCAGAGAGAGGTAGAATTTAGTATCGAACTAGCACCAGGGACAGCACCAATATCTAAAGCCCCTTATAGAATGGCCCCAGCTGAGCTCCAAGAATTAAAGAAGCAACTCCAAGAGCTTTTAGATAAAGGCTTCATCCGACCAAGTCATTCCCCTTGGGGAGCTCCAATCCTGTTTGTGAAAAAGAAGGATGGATCACTAAGGATGTGTATCGATTATAGGGAGTTGAATAAAGTTACAGTGAAGAATAAGTACCCGCTACCCCGGATAGATGACCTCTTTGATCAGTTGAAAGGTGCAGCAGTGTTCTCCAAAATTGATTTGAGGTCCGGGTATCATCAGGTAAGAGTGGCTGAGCAAGATGTGGCTAAAACTGCCTTTCGTACCAGGTACGGGCATTATGAATTTGTAGTAATGCCTTTTGGCTTGACTAATGCCCCAGCAATTTTTATGGACTTGATGAACAGGGTATTCCACGAGTATTTGGATCAGTTTATTGTTGTCTTCATCGACGACATTCTGATTTACTCAAAGTCCAGAGAAGAGCATGAGAAACAATTGGGATTAGTATTGCAACGACTGAGAGAAAAGAAGTTGTGTGCTAAGTTTTCCAAGTGTGAATTTTGGCTGAATCAAGTGATATTCTTGGGTCATACCGTGTCAAAGGAAGGGATTTCGGTAGATCCGAGTAAAGTGCAGGCAATCCTAGAATGGCGTGAGAGAAGTTGAAAGAAATCAGGAGTTTCTTAGGCTTAGCAGGTTACTACCGGCGATTTGTAGCAGGATTCGCCCAGTTGGCTAAACCGTTGACAGCTCTTACCAAGCAGAAAACTCCTTTTGTCTGGTCAGCAGCTTGCGAAGAAAGCTTCCAAGAGTTGAAGAAGAGGTTAACATCAGCTCCTGTGCTAGTGTTACCGCAGGAGGGTGTAGATTATGACATTTATACAGACGCCTCTTTGCAGGGACTCGGAGCTGTGTTGATGCAGTTAGGTAGGGTTATAGCTTATGCTTCTCGTCAATTGAAAGAGTACGAGACCAGATACCCTACGCATGACTTAGAGTTAGCAGCTGTGGTCTTTGCTTTAAAGATATGGAGGCATTACCTTTATGGTGTGAAGAGTAATATCTACACCGATCATAAGAGTTTGAAGTACTTCTTCACTCAAAAGGAGTTAAATATGAGGCAGAGGAGGTGGTTAGAGCTGGTCAAGGATTATGATTGTGAGATCAAGTATCAACCGGGAAAAGCCAATGTCGTGGCCGATGCTTTGAGTAGAAAAGCCCATGTTTTCCGGCTTACTAGGCAGAAAGAGTTAATAGAAGAATTGTCTAAGGAGCAGATTGAGGTGGTTCCGGGAAAAATTGCCAGCCTTGTGGTACAGTCCTCTTTACTAGAGGAAATTAGAGAAAAGCAAATGGCTGATGAGTGGTGTCAGAAAATAGTTCAGCAAGTGCATGAAGGCAAGACATCAGAGTTCTTTGTGAGAGATGGTGTCCTCTATTTCAGAAATCGGTTGTGCATTCCTCCAAATGAGGAGTTGAATCAGAAAATCCTTATAGAGGCTCATGACACACCGTACACCGCTCATCCGGGAGCAACCAAGATGTATCAGGGACATCAAGAAAGGCTATTGGTGGTCAGGTATGAAGAAAGACATCGCCGAGTTTGTGGCTAAATGTCTAACTTGTCAGCAGGTGAAGGCAGAACATCAACGGCCGTCAGGGTTGCTTCAGCCATTGAGTGTTCCAGAGTGGAAATGGGAAAGCATTTCAATGGATTTTATCACGGGTCTTCCCAGTGCAGAAAGGGTGTAATGCTATATGGGTGATTGTGGATAGGTTAACCAAGTCAGCCCATTTTCTCCCAGTAAAGGAGAGTACCACTGCAGGTCAGTTGGCTCAGATTTACCTCAAAGAGATAGTCAGATTGCATGGTGTGCCCAAGACTATAGTATCTAGAGATTCCAGATTTGTTTCAGTTCCTTACGGACAAGTTTACAGAGGAGTTTGGGTACCCGTTTAGCATTCAGTACTGCCTATCATCCTCAGACCAGATGGCCAAACCGAGAGAACGAATCAGGTGCTCGAGGATATGTTGAGAGCCTGTTGCATGGATTACAGAGTATCCTGGCATGAGATGTTACCCTTAGTAGAATTTGCCTACAACAACAGTTATCAGTCTACAATTAGAATGGCGCCTTACGAGGCTTTGTATGGTAGACGGTGTAGGTCTCCGCTTCATTGGGATGAAGTGGGAGAGAGATGAGTTGAGTACCGCTCTTGGGCCAGAGATGACTCAGAAACTTGTAGAAGATGTGAAGGTAATCCGAAGTAGAATGAAGCAAGCCCAAGATCGACAGAAGAGTTATGCCGATTTGAAGAGGAAAGAGGTAGAATTCCAAGTGGGCGACAAGGTGTTTCTGAAGGTTTCCCCTTATAAGCGAGTCATGCGTTTTGGAACCAAAGGGAAGTTAGCACCGAGGTTTGTAGGTCCTTTTGAGGTCTTGCAACGAGTAGGAAAGGTGGCCTACAGATTGGCTCTACCACCTAGTATGGATAGGGTGCATGATGTCTTCCATGTCTCGATGCTACGGAAATATGTGAGTGATCCCCTCCACATCCGGAGCGTAGAGAACGTTGAAGTAGCAGAGAATCTAGTATATGAAGAACGTCCAGTTCAGATTCTAGATCGACGGGTTAAAGAGCTTCGGAACAAGAGTGTTCCGCTAGTGAAGGTCCTTTGGAGGAATCACAAAGTGGAAGAAGCCACTTGGGAAGTAGAACGGGACATGCGAATCGTTTCCTCCCGAGTTATTTGTTTGAATTTCTGGGGACGAAATCCTTTTAAGGGGGGAAGAATTGTAACGCCCCACTTGAGGTACGTTGTTATTGTTTCCTCTTTCGCCCTTAAAATCGAGTTGGTTTTTTTGTTATATTTGTTTGTTTGAGTGTTATGTTGAATGTTGCCCTGAAATTGGTTGAAAATAGAAGAATCTTAGTGAACCAAGCTTCGCCGGGGCGAAGAAGAGTCTTCGCCGCGGCGAAGATGTGTTGAGACCAAGGGCGAAACTCTCTGGACAGTTTCGCCGCGGCGACGGGCCGATTTTTATGTTGGTTGAGTTTTAGATATTTTCTTCCCCAAGGGCAATTTGACCTTTCTACCCCTAATTAGTAGGAAAAGTGGGGAGTGAATTGTAAGGATTTTTCATGGAGAGTATGTTGTGATGGGGGTGAGTTTGTAATGAATCAAAGGATATGGATGGAATTTCCAAAGAAGAGTAAGGGCAAAATGGGAATGATTGTGTTTTTATTTCATTAAAAGGAATTAGAATCAAAGAACCCTTCATTTCTTCTTCTAAAAAACGTGACTCTTCATTCTTCTCCTCTCAATTTCTCTTTTCTTTTGATCAAGGATTTTCAAGGGTTTTTGAAGTGATTTTGGGGTAGAAAAGCAACCTAAGGCTTCCTAAGGTAAGGATTTCTTCTTAAGTTGTGTGATTTGGGAGTTTTAACCCATATTTGAGTTTGAGGGTTTTCATTCTTTTGGTTAAGATTTGAGGAGTTATCAAGCTAAACAAGTGAAAGGAAGAAGATTGGTGAAGTCTCTCCATAGCAAGTAAGTAAAACCCAACCCAAGTTGAGATTCATGAAATTTCTTGATTAGGGTTTTGATAGAAATGATGTAAGTATGTGATGTGCATGTAATATGCCATGTATGGAGTATTAAATGGAAATTTCTATGCTTTGTGAATGTTCTTACCTTGCAGATTTGAGAAATGAGTGTTGGTTTGGCAAGGTAGTTGAAATGAAATTTAAGGGGTATTATGAATCCCCTTTTTGGAAGTGTTTTCTATGGCAGGCTTTGTGGCTTTGTGAAGGGGTTTTTCCCCATTTTGGATGGTTAGGAAAAGTTTTAGATTCATGGCTATGAGATAGTTTTATAGTGCACATGAGTTGTTTGATGAAATGCCTAATAGAGGTTGAGTGGTAGTAATGAACCTTAATTCTTGCAACATTGCATGTTGACATTTCACAAGTGCATTAGTAGAGATGAATCATCCATGTGCATTGTTATATGCATTGAAAAGTGACCTAAGAAAGAGTAGAAAACTTTGTGTATAGAAATACCCTATGAGTAGAGAGCTTAGTGGGTAAAATTACTCTAAGGGTAGAGAGCATTGAAAAATGCTACAATAGAATGAGTTAGAAGAGTAGTATAGTTGGGATGATGCTTTGTGATCATCACCCGACCGTTATGGGAATCGGATGGATGCTTTGTGATCATCATCCGAATAGCCTTAGAGAGATGGGTCGATGCTTTGTGATCGTCACCCAATGAGTAATAGAAAAAGGGTAGATGCTTTGTGACCACTACCCGATTAATTAAGAGATATGTAGGATGATGCTTTGTGATCATCATCCAATGGCTTAGTAGAAACGGGTTGATGCTTTGTGATCATCACCCGATAGTGACTAGAGACGGGTAAATGCTTGGTGATCATTACCCAAAATTCATGAGAAACGGGTAGGTGCTAGGTGATCTCCACCCGATAGTTAGGAGGAACCGAGTTGGTGCTTTGTGATCCTCACTCGGTAGTCACTAAGACCGGGTTGGTACGTGTGAATTTCACCCGATAGCCATAGAGAGTGAAATGGTGCTATGTGAACGCCATTCGGCCGTATCTCCGGTAAGATGAGGCCATGATGTTATTAGAAACAGAAATAGAAACAGAATTAGAAAAGGAAAGAATTAAGAGTCATACACGGGGACGACGAGCAGTTAGAGTTTTACTTACTGAGCATTATTTGTGCTCACCCCGTTATTTTCCTTTGTGGATGCAGGTTCTAGGTGATGATTCGGTTGGAGGGCGTCGGCGCGAGGAGCAATAGCTACACTGTTCCCCTATTTTGTCTTTTGAAATGCACTTTTGTAAACAGTAACTTTTGTGTATAAAAGACATGTGAATATTAATGAAAAGAAATTTTTTGGGCCCAATTATCCATTGTTAATTGCATGCATAGTACTAGTTTCAGTAGGTGTTACATAAACTATGAAAGCAAGATTTAAAATATGGATAAAATCAATTCAAACAAACGGGTAGGGTTTTGACTTCATTCGGACTCTATGGGTTAAACCTAAAGAATTAAACCAAATTCATATTTACATGCATTGATTGTAAATCAAACTCTCAAAAGTGTCCAACATACCTTCTCAGGCTATGTTTTCCTACTCTTCCCTATTAACCTTCCGCACCCAACAAATTGAAAGTTAATAAAACTGAGCTCATTAAGCACAAGAATCCTAGATTGATTTCATTGGTTCTTGAATCTATCTCTAGCATCCAATACTACAATGGTGAATACCCAAGAAGCCTAAAATGATTCATTTCTCAATCTCACCATGTTCATCACATACAAATAGTAAATTCAGAGTATTCACACAATCAATCAAGTTCATATGAAAATAAAATCATTCAATCAATTAACCCATGAAATTCCGAACTACAATCAAAACCCTAACCCAAATTAGGTTAGTCCATGTCTAAATCAATAATACAATTAAAAGAAATGAAAAATTCCAAGTTCAACATCATGGAAACAAGAGAAAAGGAAAAGAATCTCCCCAATTGATGAATCCACTAGTTTCACCTCGAATCTTCACAGTTTGTTTAATAAAAAATCACTCAAATTCAATTTTAGAACATATAAAAACTGCTGTCCATCTAAAAACGAACGACCCTACAAAAAGACTAAGTTTTTCCTTTTATAACTCCCCCAAAAACCTAAGAAATTTCTGAAAAGTAAAACTATGCGTTTTCAAATTCGCAGACATAGCCGTTACGAAGAAGAATTCTCGCTGCGGCGACGAAGTAAAAATAGATCTCGTGCGTTAACTTTCTTCGCTGCAGCGGAGCTCCATGTGGAATTCTGAGATTCCAGAATTGCCCTCCGCTTGCCTTTTTGCTTGAATCTTCGACCCTCGATGCTCTCCTATGGAAACAAGCTTCCTAGTGTTCCATTCTACTTCAAAACTCTTCCAAAATCTGAGATCCGTTTACTTCTGAGTCCAAAAACTCCAAATCGCTCATTATTTGCTCAAAATGTCCATTTTTGTCTGAAACACAAAATATAAAAAATTAAGTAACAATTCAGGTCAAAATGAACTAAGAAGTATCTAAAATCTGACTAAAAAGCCTAGTAAAAACAGTATAATCCTCGGATTATCAATAGAAGTATAAACAAAATACTTCAGTCAAGCGATATATTATACACCATTGAGCAAGCTTTGTCACCAGAGTCTGCTGATAGTTATATCCATGAGACTAGGTATATATATGTGAAGCATACACATGATGCGAAGGCAGAAATGACTAGATACATTGTGCTACCATCAATGACACCATTACTACGATAGCAATGCCAGAAGATAGACTTAGCTTCTAATATTATAGCCTTTGCCAGATTCTTACTCTCAATTTGTCTATTACTTCAT
Source organism: Pistacia atlantica (assembly GCA_026229545.1). Classification (NCBI taxonomy): domain Eukaryota; kingdom Viridiplantae; phylum Streptophyta; class Magnoliopsida; order Sapindales; family Anacardiaceae; genus Pistacia; species Pistacia atlantica. Next base: position 11,792,754 of record JAPEIT010000014.1, on the reverse strand, counting down.
TAAGGATGATGAGAAGAATACCCTTTTCGAGCTTCTGGATATGTTGAAGGCTACTGAGTCAGGCATGAAAATGTTAGAAACATTGACATTGGTTGAAGCCAGCTCAAGTGAAAAAGAAAGGGCTCAAAAATCATTGGAAAGAATTGTTGTAGAAAGGAAGGGTGTTTGTCCTCAATGTGGGAATCCTAGCCACTAGAGGAAACATTGCAAGGCCTTCCTAGCAAAAGGGAAAAAGAATGTTACTTCTTCGTCAAGTACGTTCTTGAGATTAACTTCTCCCGTCCACATCTTGGGTCATTGACACAAGATGTGGTACTAACATTTGACTGATGTGCAAGGACTACGGTAGAGTAGATTGCTCACCGAGGGAAAGGTAGACCTACCAGTTGAAAATGGAGCACATGATGCTGCATTTGCTATAGGATCTTATCGTCTGATTTTGCCGATGGGCTTATTTCTTGGAAGTTGTAGATTATTATGATTTTTCTTCAGTTTCTAGAAATTATATTTTTGGGTCCACTTAGGACAAATGAGAATATTACTTTACTAATGGATTATTGTCCTTGAGTATAAATAATATTCTTTATGGAACTGTTTCATAATAATATGTTCTTTAGATAGACAATAAGGATAATCTCAAAATGACAACTATGCCAACTGTGGCAAGTTGAGATAAACATACCTGAAGGAATGTGGGATAGTATTAAAACTTGCATCTCCATGTACACCCTAGCATAATGGTGTATCTGAAAAAAGGGATTAGGACTTTACTGTAACACCCACATGGAGGTACGTAATTTAATTTATTCTCTTATACCCTTAGTTGATTTTTGTTAAAGTTATTTTGAGAAAATGTTAAGAAAATGCCTTAAACTTGCATTAAGGGTAAAATGGTCTTTTCACTCAAAATTAGTTGAAATTGTGGGGAGTGAAAAGAGATAGAATTTCATGGAGAATGCAATGTAACGACTCCATTCTCATAAAAACACGCATAGTAAAAGTACATGTAAAAATAGCATAAAAAGTTGGGCCCAAAATTTTCTTTTATTAAACATATGTATTCTTTATACAAATATATACAAGATTTGTATCATATGCAAAACTATCAAAATAGGGTGGACAGTGTAGCCATTTCTCTTCGTGTGCCGATGTCCATCCGACTGTGTCCTCATCTAGAACCTACAAAAACATAGGGAACAACTGGATGAGCACAAAACAATGCTCAGTAAGTAAACCCATTAACTCAAATATCCCCGTAACTCGTTCTCTAATATAACTATCTATTTTCTCTTTCTCATAACTCTTTTATACTAACTTTCTTTCTAGTAAGTCACGGCCCCATCTGACCGGAGGCACGGCTGAGACTCACTCCCACTCCCTGTGACTTCTACTCATTCTAGCCGATCGAACTTGGTTATGCAAGGATTCGGAACCTTTGGCCATGTGAGTGCATGGAATCTCTCGAGTAAACTCGGGTATAGCCCTCACCCGCATGTACTCTGCGGGCTACACCACTTCTCTCTCTGATACTCTTGCCGCTCTCTCTATGCGGCGTACATGCGGGAATACTCTACCCGTACTCACAGGTTCCCCATCACACAACCCACTCTATTCTCTTATTAAGCACTACTCTAGCTTTTACTCTATAGTGCTCATTCTCTCTTTCTCTATACTCTTAGAGTTGTCTAAACTCCAAAGTCTCTACTCTTTCTATACTCTCTTTTCTAGTGTATAAAAAAGGTATAGTTAATGCACATAAATGACTCATACTCATTAATGCATTTATTAAATGCAACTATGACATGTAGCAACAATTAAGGCTTTCTACTCTTACTTATGCTTCTCTTGAGCATTTCATCATACAACTCATGTGCATAAAAACTCTACTCTAACTCTAACTTTTCTCTTTTCTTTAATCAACCAAATGGGAGAAAACTCCCTCATAAACTCTAAATTTCCTGTTAAAAGAAAAAAACTTCCATAAACTTGCTCAAAACTTACTCCAACTTCTATCAAGCTCAACCCAACATCAAGCAAATAAAAACACTTCTCTTAACTCAATTTATGTGTATCAATCAATCATAACTACTAATCTCATTCAACAATTTAATGAATACACACACACACACACACACACACACACACACACACACACACACACACACACACACACATATATATATATATATATATATATATATATATATATATATATATATATATATATATGTGTGTATATATATATATATATCTCTACTCAAAAGAGTTCTTAAACCTCAACTTAGGTTGAATTTACTTACCTTATGGGGAAAAAGCTTCTTTAACACTTCTTCTTTCCTTTGGAAACTTGCCTTTTCTCTACAACTTAACCAATAACCACAACATGAGACTCTAATCAAAATATAATAAAACTCTCAACTTAAGCAAGAATCCTTACCTTAGGATGCTTTAGCTTAAAACCCTACTAAAAGTTACTCAAAAAGGCTCTTGAAACCCTTGGAAGATTGAAGGAATTTGAGAGAGTTTGGAAAATGAAGGAGGCGGTGGAATGGGAAAATAAAGAGTTCTGAAAGACTAAACCCCCTTAAATATCTTTTAACAACCCATTCTTCCCATTTTGCCCTTGCTCTTTCTTGGAAATTCCATCCATATCCTTTGATTCCTTACAAACACACCCCCATTCTAACATATTCTCCATGAAATTTCCTTACATTTTACTCCCCACTTTTCCTGCTAATTAGGGGTAAAATGGTCAAATAGTACCCAAGGGAAAAAATATCTAAAACTTAATAAACTTTTCACCTGGCACGTCGCCACGGCGACGAAGCTTCCTTCGCCGCGCGAAACTGTCCAGTAGCTTCCCCGTGGCTTCAACACCTCTTCGCCGCGGCGAGCCCTGTAACAGAAAAAACCTTCTAAATTTGACTCAATTCAAGGCAAAAACTCCACATATCAATACAACCAAAGACCAACCAACCACTATTCATAAAAACCGACTCAAATAAGAGCGAAATAAGAAACATTAGCCACGTACCTCAAGTGGGGCGTTACATGCAATAAAAATGAGGGCATTATGGTAATTGACTAAGGGACATAGATGGAATTTTAAAGAAAGTGCAAGGGCAAAATGGAAACTATATATAATTTTATGTTATATCAAGGATTGAAGAGTGAAACCCTAGCCACTCTTCATCTATTTTCACGCCACCTTCACCTCCATATTCTCTCAATTTCTTCAATTCTTCTTCAAAGGAAATTAATAGATTTTGGGTATTTTTGAGTGGATTTTCAATCCCAAGCATCTTTAGGTAAGATCCTTGCACTAAGAGGTGAGTTTTAACTTTTAAAGTATTGAATTTTGATGGTTTGTGTTCATAGGATTTAAGAGGAAGAGAGTTTGATCAAAGAAGATTCTTAAAGGGTTGGATTGCTGATAATACGAGGATTATACTGTTTTATTGAGGCTTTCTGGCCAGATTTTGGATACTTCTTATGTCTTTTTGCCTAAATTGCAATCTAATTTCATATGTTTTATGTTTCAGGCTAAAACATGCACTTTGAGCAAATAGTGAGCAGAATCGAGTTTCTGGACCCAGGAGTGAGTGAATCTCATGATTCAGGGAAGTTCTGAAGCGAATTTGAAGCACTATGAAGGTTGTTCCCATTGGAGAGCTTTGAAGATTGAAGATTCAAGCAAGGAAGCAAGCAGAGGGCAATTTCATAATTTTAGATTTGTTCAGCAAGGTTCGTCATGGCGAAGTCTGCGACTTTTAGTTTTTCATTAAAACGCACAGTTTTATTTTAGGAAATTTTTTTAGGTTTTTGGACGGACTATATAAGAAAATCTTAGACATTTTGAGAGGGTTCGTCTTTGTTACCAGGAGCTTTGACATTTTTGGGATAAAAGGAGAGAAGATTTGAGATTTAACCTTGTGGATTCATCAATTAAGGGAGATCTTTTACTCTCTTTTCTTTGTTTCAACATGTTGAACGTTGTGTTTACTGTTTTTCTTGCTATTTGTGTTAATTTCGTTATGAACTGACTCACTTTGGGTTAGGGTTTTGATGTAATTCGGATTCTATGGGTAATCAATAGATTATTGTTGCTTTTACATTCTATTGCATAGATTGTGTGATTATTTTGATTTTTATTGAATTTATTTGTTGAACATTATGAGATTAAGAAATTAATCATGTATGAGCTCCTTAGGTAATCACCATTGTTGTATTGAACTCTAGAGATAGGTTTGAGAATCAATGAAATCAATCTAGGATTCCATTAGCTTAGGGAAAAATAGGAATTCATAGCCTGAGAAGGTATGTTTTATGATGCGTGTTTCTTACAACATGCAAAATGTAGCAAGTATACTAGTCGCACAAGTAATAAAATGATGAGTAGAGTATCGTTCCCACGAGGATTGTTAGCAAAGCACTGAGTTTCCTAATGTTATCAAGTTGAAGCAATCAATTTCTTTGGATTGATGGGAGCTAATTCTAATTAAAACTAACAATGAATTTTAAATTAAAAACTTAATTAAGAATGCAATATGAAAACACGGATAATCAATTCAAGTAAAACGGGTAGGGTTTTGACTTCATTTGGATTTTGTGGGTTAAACCTAAAAATTACACTACATTCACATTCATACGCAATGGTTGTAAATCAAACTCACTAAGGTGTTAAACATACCCTCTCGGGCTATGTTTTCCTATTCATCCTTATTAACCTTCCGCACCCAACAAATTGAAGATTAACAATTCCAAACTCATTAAGCAAAAGAATCCTACAATGATTTCATTAATTCTTGAATCTATCTCTAGCATCCAATACTATAATGGTGATTACCCAAGAAGCCTAACATGATTCATTTCTCAATCTCATCATGTTCATCACATACAGCATTAAAACTTAGAGTAAACACACAACCAAAGCATATTCATATGAAAATAAAACAATCAAACACTTAACCCATTAAAAATCCAAACTACAATCAAAACCCTAACCCAAAATAGATTAGTTCATAGCTAAATCAATAATACAAAAACGAAAAACAGAAATAATCAAGTTCAACATAGTGAAACTGAGATAAAAGATAAGAAATCTCCCTAAAAGATGAATCCTTTAGTTAGAATTGAATCTTCTCCCTTTCACAATCCAAATCACTCAAAGTTCATCCTTGAAAAATTTAAAAGTAGCTAACCCTAAAAAGACGAAGACTCCTGGGCAAAAGGCTAAGTTTTTCTTTTGTACCTTGTCCAAATTACCCAGCCAAAACACGCACAAAGCAAAACTATGCGTTTAACAAAACTGAAAATAATAACTGTCGCCGCGGCGAAGAGAGAAGCAGACATGCTCGTTGCTGGCCTTCTTCGCCGCGGTGAAGACAATTCCTTCTCCGGGGCGAAGCTTCTTGAAAAGTTCTGAAATTACAGAACTGCCACTCTGCTTGCTTCTTCGTTTGATTCTTCAATTCTCGGTGCTCTCCCTTGGGAACAAGCTTCATCGTGCTTTATCCTGTTTCAGAACTCTCCTAACTTCTAAGATCCGCTAACTTCTGAATCAAAAATATCCAATTTTGTCCTTATTTGCTCAAAATGTCCATTTTAACCTGAAACACGAAAAGTAAAGAGTTAAGCATCAATTTAGGTCAAAATGCACTAGAAAGTACCTGAAATCCGACAAAAAGGTCTAATGAAAACTGTATAATCCACGGATTATCAACTACCCCCAAACTAAAGATATGCTCGTCCCCGAGCATATGGTACAAAACTAACGACAACAAAGACAACTAACAACAAACAAAATCACAAAACACACACAGCAAAACTGAAAAACAAAATGAACAAAACCAACAAAACTCAAATTCCACAACGAATTGCCTAGAAGTTGCACATGTCTCAAAAATTGTTGAAAAATTATTAACAGGAAATGTTCAACACTCCAAGAAGTTATAAGCTACATCGACTGTCTTCTTCAATCGGTCCACCAAGTAGGTGATCCCCACTTCAATCCACATTCCAACTTCCCAGATTATTTTATACAAAAAAGTAAAGTTTATCAAATGATGTCAGACTCCATAAGCCTAAATATCGAACTATTCTCCACTAATGAGGACTAGACACAGATAAGAATCAAAAGGTCTTTAAAAGCTTGTAACGTTAGGCTCGGGTAGTGGGTTCCAATAAAAAGGATAGGAGTAACAAAGTAAGAGAACTCGGTTGTCCTAAAGCAAAACTAAAATCACGTCGAACCCCACTTCTTCTCAACCACCAATAGACATTTCCACTAATTCACAGCCCTCAAACGCGTATCTTTCTTATTTTTGGATACCACAAACGCGGGGGAAATTCATTTAAGGTGTACATGGCGTTGTTAAACCTGAGGTCGCCAAGTACTGCTAGGTAGTTTTTAAGGCGGTTACTGGTTTCCAGCCGGTATACCCTTAAACTAGGCAAAATTGGGGTATTTTTTTTTTTTTAACGAAATCAATCAACAATTGAATTGAATTGAGGTGACTACCTCTTTTGTTTTTATTTCTTTTCTTTCAACCCCCAAACTATTCTTTTGGCCTCTTCATCATTTCTCTTCTCGCAACCCCTAAACTATTCTTTTGCTCATTTGTACACTCTTCTCGTTCTTTGTTTTGCACTAGGACCAAATTCTCCTAAGGGTACGATAGAGTGTTTAGGGAAAAGCATTGGACAATTTTTTTGTTTTCCAAGAAAAATAAAGCAATAAAATTCATACGGTTTAAAAGGGTGACTACGGATAATTTCATTCATGGGTTGGCTAGAAAGGCTCAAACGTTCCGAAAAAAATGCCTAAATCATCTCCTCACCCATGTCTAATCCTAAAATTTCGCCTCAAGCACTTCTCAACTAGGTTCTAGAGTCCACCAACATTATCAAGACTTTACCTAACCACATAAAATGAATCTAAGCATGCTAAAAAAATATGAAAATGGTGGTTGAACCACTCAACAAACCTTAATCAAAATCCAGTCAATAAACATAAACTTGAAGCAATGCTTAACATTTCTCAACAATAAAAATTCAACAACCCTATTCTCATCATTGATTTATACAATTCATCATCGGCAAAAACGAAACAAACAAAAGAAACAAATAACAAAAATAGTTTTTTTTTTCAATTTAAGGTGTACGTGGCGTTGTTAAACTTGAGGTCGCCAAGTACTGCTAGGCAGTTTTTAAGGCGGTTATTGGTTTCCAGCCAATATTACCTTAAACTAGGTTTTAATTTTATTTCCTACCCCCAAACAAAACATGACATTGTCCCCAATGTTCCATTATGCATAAATCAGGAATAGAGAAAAATAAAAACAATAAAGGTACGAGAATGCTCCCTGGTTAATCCATGAATTGTCGCTCCACAATGATCACCCGTTCTTGGACTTTTCATCATCCAAAATCTATCAAAACAATTAAAATTGTGGTGTCCTTTATGTTAGCATAAATTCACAACTAACTTGAAAATATTACAACCTAGTCTCGTCCTTTCAACAACTACAAATTAAAAACAACAACTAAACAACTAACAAAATAAACAAAATCCAAAACCAAAATAAACCGAGTTTAACGTTTCAAGTGGACACGAAATTAAATGAAAACAATTAAACAAATACAAAACAAAAACAGGTGCTCCAACTCAGTCTTGTTCTTCCTCATCTTCCTCTTCTTCCTCGGAGTCCATCCACTCATCCGAGTTCTAGTCGGCCCATTGGTATGTTGAAGTGTCAACATTGAGCTCCTTAAAGCTGTTCGTCATCAGCTCATGCATCATCTGAGTTTGCTCCACCATCCAATCCTAACGTCTCTTCATATATTTCATTAGGCCCATCATCTGCTGCATCATCTCTTTTTGTGTACCTGTGGAGCTGGATGATGTGGCAAGGTTTGTTCTCTATCTTTTTGGCCCTGCTCTTGGTTACGCAGCTTCCGTTCGGTCAAGGTGTTTCTTGTAATAATCTGAATCTAGAATTGGAGCAGCATGAATACGCTACTCGTCATCCTGAACCTTGACCCCAACTTTTAGGCATAAGGCTGTGATGAGATACGGGAAACAGTAACTTGCTCGCCCCTGTTTGGATGCTAGCTTGACGCTGTTAAAAATTATGTCTCCCACATCAATACTTTTCCTTGTGGCAATAGAGTAGAGCAAAACTGCCTTCTCATGAGTCACTGTGCTATAGTGCGATTCCGGCATTAATTTCGCATAGACAAAATATTGTCATAGCCGAGCCATCGGTATCAACTGCGTTCCTTTGAGCGTCTTCTTTTGTTTCTTTGACACTTCCCACTCTGCACCCGGTTTCGCAATAACCGGAAGGATGACATTATCCTCAAACTGCAATCTTTTAAACTACACATATTCATCCGTGAGAATTTCCGGCAATTTATAAAACTCATTAATCTCCTTTGCCGTAAATTTCACATCCTTCCCTCTTACAAAAACAGTATCGTCATGATAGTCCGAGAAGTTGGCATAGAACTCCCTTACCAACGGTTCTACAGCCAGATGTTTAGGAGCACGCATAAACATCTCCCAACGTCTCCCTCTACTCCAGTCCAAGGCTTGTGTTGTGGTCAATCCACGCTCAGGGATGATACCCTTATCCTTTCTTTGGATTACCGCCTTATATCTTTTACGGGCTTCATCATTCACAAACCGGTTGTCAACACTCTTCCCCTTACTCTTACTCTTGCCCTTGCATGGTTGCTTGATTTTCGGAGCCATTGTTCCAAATGAAATTTCAATCCAAAATTATAACCCCAAAAATTCAGACCTAATTCTACACAACTACTTCAAACCTGCAAAAACAACCCATACTTCCAAAAATTCGCAATTCACTCCCAAACTACAAATTTTTCAATTTAACACAAACACTCCAACAATTTAACACCCACACTCCTAACAATCAGTTAATGCACAAACTACTCCTCTTCAATCAATATCACAACTCAAAATAACCCAACAATTCTCAAGTCAATCGCAAAAAAAATTCTCAAATCTATGATTAGAAACTTGAAATTTTTCGCAACAAAGCTTTGGGTTATTGAGATCTTACCAAAAAGAAGGAGTGTGCACCACCAATTGAACCGGAAATGACCCAGATTAGAAAGCCCCAAATTTTCGATCCAAAAATTTTCGTGAAATTTTCGCGAAAATTGTTGTTGAAAAGGGTTGTTTTGGTGTTTAGGAATGTTGTAGAGTAAGAAATTTGGTTGGAAAAACAAAATGGAAGCAAAAGATGGAAGTTTGAAAAATTCTCTCTCAACTTAAAATGCAAGGCGGCGTGAAAAATGAAAAAGATAAAGTGAGTATTTATAGAAAAGCATCGTCGTCGCGGTGAAGAAGAAACTTCGCCGCGGCGACGTTCTTTATTTATGAACCCTAAAAATTTTCCAGGTTTTGCCCCGACGAATAATTCTTTCTTCGCCCCGTGCCTTAGCCAATTTTCCAAAAATTTATTTTCACTTTCTTCGCCGAGGCGAAAACGGCCAGGAGCTTACCCAAATTTCAAGTCTCTTCGCTACGGCGAAGAATTCTTCTTCGCCCCTGCGAAGTCTGGAACTTTTTCATACTTCCTTTGGCTAAAGACTTCACCTGAAACACCTAAAAATAATTACATAAGACTTCATAAAAACTTATAATGAAATTAAACAAAATTAACAACCAAAATGACAAACAAAAAGTTAAAAACACTTGGGTTGCCTCCCAAGAAGCGCTTGTTTATAGTCGAAAGCTCGACTCTCTCGATCCTTCAATCAGCCCGGACTATCCAAGCACATCACATCCCGAAATTTTCCCTTGTACCGGAGCCTCATTCGCTGATGATCTTTTTCACACAGTGGCTTTGTTGCAAGTTTCACTACCCATTTCCATCCCTTGGTCATAACTTTGGTAGCTCGACCCTTTTTGATCCCAGAGACCAGTTCCCTATGTGAACTCAAACTCAACTGCGGCTTGTCTTGGAATTTTATGCAACCCCTTCCGTATTGGTCCTCACTCTCAAACTGATTCGATTTGACACTGCAGCTTTTAATTTCCACCTTAGGATTATTCAGTTGGAAAGGCTCAATTCTTGACTAATCCACCACATCAATTTTTAAGCACGACTCTTGTTTAGGTGAAGCTTTCATTGATTCAAGGACATTAAATGTTATTTCTTCATCTTGCATCCTCATGATCAACTTCCCTTCTTAAACGTCGATTAACGCTCTTCCGGTGGCTAGGAACGGTCGTCCCAGGATAAGAGGAATTTCTTTCTCTTCTTCCATATCCAACACAAAGAAATCTGCAGGAAAAATAAACTTGTCCACCTTAATCAACACATCCTCCACAATGCCCCTCGGAAGCTTTATTGATCGATCTACAAGCTGCAAGCATATGGAAGTCGGCTTAACTTCACCAATTCCTAGTTTCTTGAACACAGAAAAAGGCATAAGGTTAATGCTAGCACCTAGGTCAAATAGAACTCGATCAAAGGTTATATCTCCTATAGTGTAAGGAATAGTAAAACTCCTTGGATCTTTGAGTTTCGGGGGCAACTTCTTCTGGAGAATTGCACTGCACTCTTCCATAAGCATCACCGTTTCCTCATCTTCTAGCTTCCTCTTATTCGATAAAATTTCTTTAAGAAATTTCGTGTAGCTCGGCATCAGTTGCAATGCATCTGCAAAAGGAATGTTAATATGCAGTTTTTTAAAAACATCAAGAAATTTAATAAACTGCTTATCCTGATTCTCTTTTCTGAGTCTTTGAGGAAAGGGTACGGGTGGAGTGTGATGTGCCAACTCTGGTGGAATCTCGGGGAATGGTAATTTCTCTTTCTTTTTCTTTTTCCCTTCTTCCTGCTTCTGCTCATCTTTCCTAGGCTGGGTGGTTTCTCTTCAGCTTCAATTTCTTCATCAATTTCCTCATCAGATTCTTCATTTTTCTTTGATGAAGTTTCCTTTTTCGTTGGATCTCTCACCTCTTCTAAGACTCTCCCACTTCTCAACGAAATTGCATTTACTTGCTCACGTGGGTTAGTTATTGTATTGCTTGGTAAGGAATCCTGTGGTTTCTCGTTAAGCTTCTCGGCTAATTGGCCTATCTGTACCTTAACATTCCGAATGGACGCCTCTTGATTTCTAAAATTTGTCCTCGTCTCATTCATGAAACCTGTGGTCTCTTGCATGAATTTACCAAACATATCCTCCAACTTCGTCACTCTTTGATCTCCCGGTTGATTTGTCACCCCTGGTTGGTTATTTTGAACTGGCCTCTGGTTCCATTGGTTATTCTGCTAGTTTTGATTTCCCCAAGCCAGATTTGGATGATTTCTCCACCTTGGGTTGTATGTGTTGGAGTACGGTTGTTCGGTTGTCTCTGATTTCTTGCCAAGTAATTCACTTGTTCCGTTGATGAAGATGTTGAAGCAAATGTGTTCCCAACTTGACACTCGCTGCTCACATGGTTTCCTACACAAAATTCACGTGTTAGTTGAGGTGATTGTATAGAGTTTACCTGCATAGTTCCCAACTATTTTTGAAGTGCAGTGAGTTGGGCTGAGATGGCTGTGAAGGCATCAACTTCATGAAGACCCGAAGATTTCCTTGTTGTAACTCTCTCATTTGGTCTTTGATAGTTGTTGCTTGCCAAAACCTCAAGCAACTCATACGCCTCCTCTGGTGTCTTATTCTGCAAGGCCCCTCCTGAAGCTGCATCCACCATGGTTTGCACATTACCCATCAAACCATTGTAAAATGTTTGGACTTGAAGCCAAACTGGCAAACCATGGTGTGGACACTTCCTCATTAACTCCTTGTATCTCTCCCAAGCCTCATACAATGACTCGGACTCTTCTTGTAGAAATGATGTGATATCATTTCTCAATTTTGCTGATTTAGCTGGAGGAAAGAACTTGGTAAGGAATTTCTGTGCTAGATCATTCCAAGTTGTTATTGTTCCTGGTGGTAATGCCATTAAATTCTCCATTTGACTTGAAGGTGTCACAAATTTCTAAGAAATTTGCAATATGTTGATTTGGATCTTCCTTCAAATCACCATTGAATCTAACCAACTGTTGGATCATCTGGATGATTGCCGGCTTGATCTCGAAATTGTTTGCTTGCACCGTAGGTCTAGTGATACTCGACCTACTACCATTCACTGTGGGAACTGAAAATTCCCTCAGTGTTCTATTTTCTGGTTCAGCCATTTCAACAACAACTTCTTCAGATTCTACAGCAAGATTTTCTCTTTCTCTTCTCTCTCTGTTACATCTTCTCACAGTTCTCTCAAGCTCAAGGTCAACAAGAACCACTGGTTGACGTCTTGCTCTTCGTATAAACTGAACGAACAAAAGTGAAGGAAAGTGAGATCACAATTCTAATGAAAATTAAAAACAAAAATTAAAACTTCAATCTAGCTAACTAAAGAAAAACTCAAATGTTAACTTAAAACATTCCCCGGCAACGGCGCCAAAAACTTGATGCGTGTTTCTTACAACATGCAAAATGTAGCAAGTATACTAGTCGCACAAGTAATAAAATGATGAGTAGAGTATCATTCCCACGAGGATTGTTAGCAAAGCACTGAGTTTCCTAATGTTATCAAGTTGAAGCAATCAATTTCTTTGGATTGATGGGAGCTAATTCTAATTAAAACTAACAATGAATTTTAAATTAAAAACTTAATTAAGAATGCAATATGAAAACACGGATAATCAATTCAAGTAAAACGGGTAGGGTTTTGACTTCATTTGGATTTTGTGGGTTAAACCTAAAAATTACACTACATTCACATTCATACGCAATGGTTGTAAATCAAACTCACTAAGGTGTTAAACATACCCTCTCGGGCTATGTTTTCCTATTCATCCTTATTAACCTTCCGCACCCAACAAATTGAAGATTAACAATTCCAAACTCATTAAGCAAAAGAATCCTACAATGATTTCATTAATTCTTGAATCTATCTCTAGCATCCAATACTGTAATGGTGATTACCCAAGAAGCCTAACATGATTCATTTCTCAATCTCATCATGTTCATCACATACAGCATTAAAACTTAGAGTAAACACACAACCAAAGCATATTCATATGAAAAAAAAACAATCAAACACTTAACCCATTAAAAATCCAAACTACAATCAAAACCCTAACCTAAAATAGATTAGTTCATAGCTAAATCAATAATACAAAAATGAAAAACAGAAATAATCAAGTTCAACATAATGAAACTGAGATAAAAGATAAGAAATCTCCCCAAAAGATTAATCCTTTAGTTAGAATCGAATCTTCTCCCTTTTACAATCCAAATCGCTCAAAGTTCATCCTTGAAAAATGTAAAAGTAGCTAACCCTAAAAAGACGAAGACTCCTGGGCAAAAGGCTAAGTTTTTCTTTTATACCTCGTCCAAATTACCCAGCCAAAACACGCACAAAGCAAAACTATGCGTTTAACAAAACTGAAAATAATAACTGTCGCCGCGGCGAAGAGAGAAGCAGACATGCTCGTTGCTGGCCTTCTTCGCCGCGGTGAAGACAATTCCTTCTCCGGGGCGAAGCTTCTTGAAAAGTTCTGAAATTACAGAACTGCCACTCTGCTTGCTTCTTCGTTTGATTCTTCGATTCTCAGTGCTCTCCCTTGGGAACAAGCTTCATCGTGCTTTATCCTGTTTCAGAACTCTCCTAACTTCTAAGATCCGCTAACTTCTGAATCAAAAATATCCAATTTTGTCCTTATTTGCTGAAAATGTCCATTTTAACCTGAAACACGAAAAGTAAAGAATTAAGCAACAATTTAGGTCAAAATGCACTAGAAAGTACCTGAAATCCGACAAAAATTTCTAATGAAAACTGTATAATCCACGGATTATCATTTTACACATTAGGGAGTTCAATTTATAATCCGTGCATGTGAGTGTAGACGTAGCATAATTCGTAGAATTAATTCATAGAGGCCTAATGAAGTCAAAACCCTAACCGTTTGCTTTACTTGATATTACCCTTGTTTTAATCTTGCTTTTATTAATTAGCTTTTTAAATACTTTGTAAATTTTGCTTTCAGTTAGTTTTAATTTCTCCCATAAATCCAAACACTTTCGGTTTCTCCAGCTTGAAAACAATTAGGAAAATCAATGCTTAGCAACCAATCCTTGTGGGAACGATACTTTTCTTATCACTTTATTACTGGTTGCGACTAGTGCACTTGCTATATTGCATGTTGTAGTAACAACGCATCAATTGCTCACATATAAGGTAAGTAAATCCTACCCTAAGTATGATTTAAGTTATGTTGTGTAGAGAATTTCTTCTATGCATATATATGTGTTATATGTAGAATTGTTGATGGATTTGGTGCTGAATGATGATTATAACTTATCCATGAGAAGTTGTGTTGGTGTATTTGATGCTTGATGAATGTTTGAATGAACTTTGGAAGAATTGCGGTGGAAATTTTGAAGTGTTTATTTTGGGCCGATTTGGTGTTAAATATGGAGGGTTTTATTCCCACTTTTTGGTGCTTAGAAAAGGGATAGAAGTGTAGTCAAATTAGAGTTGTTTTGTGCACATAAGTTGTTTGATCAAATGTCAAAGAGAAGTGTTTATATGAGTATGATTATGTGTTATATTGAGATGAGTTTGTAGATGGTAGAGAATGACATGTTTGCATTCCATATTGCATAATTGCATTTAGACATGTGAATTTAGAAAGAATTATAAGCATGAAACCATCTACATGCATACATATTCATAAGAGCATGAAAAAGCACTAAAGAATGTTAAAGAGTAAATAGAAAGAAATGAGAATATTAAAGAAGCTCAAATCTGAATTTTATTTAAAGAAGTGTAAAAAGATAAAAAGAAGAAAAGGTTGTGGCGATGGGGAACCGTGAGTGACAAGAGGAATTTTCCCCACATGCACGCCGCCTTTAGTGAGTAGCCTAAGAAGAAGAAGGAAGAATTGGTACAGTCCGTAAGAGTGCATGTGGATGAGGGCTGTACCCAAGAAAGAAGAATACACTTACATGGCCAAGGTTCCAAATCCATGCCTCAATTGAGTCCGATCGGCAAAAAGAATAAGAAAAGAATAAGAAAAGAAAAGAAAAGAAAAGAATGAGAAAGAATAAGAAAACAAAAGAAAAGAAAAGAATGAGAAAGAAAAGAAAAGAATAAGAAAAGAAAATAATAAGAAAGAAGCACAGTAAAGAAAGAAAAACAGAATAAGAACCGAAAAGAAAATGCACCTTTTATACATTTGTGCATTTCCATTTTATATATGCATAATACCATGCCCATTATCTGAGTAGTGGGAAATTAGAATAGAGAAAGAACAGAGTAAGAGTAGAGAAAGAATAGAGAAGAATAGAGAAATGTGAAGTAAGGAAAGAAATTCAGAATTTAAGCAACGGAGAGAGAAGGGTAGCATAGCGGGTTTAGTTACTGAGCAATTAGTACTCACCCCATTGTTTTCAATGTTTTTGCAGGTAATAGGTGAAATGCGGTCACTTGGAACATCACGCAGGGGAAAGGTTGGGCAAAACTGTCAAGTTAATATTTTGAGACTTTATTATATTATGTAAAGTTTTGTGTATAAAGAAAATTACATATGGGCCTATACTTTTATACTCGTTTATATATTTTCTTATATATATTTAATGAGTTTTACTGTTATTTTATGAGTATATTAGCTAGAAAGAGAGACATTACACTTACTTGATATGGTTAGATCCTTGATGAGTTTCTATGATTTGCCCACATGATTCTAGGGTTGTGCCCTAGAGACTGCGACTCACGTACCAAACCGTGTGCCATCAAGGTTTGTAGATAAGACTCCATATGATTAATAAAGTGGGCGAAGGCCCAACTTGTCTTATCTAAGGATTTGGGTTTGCGAAGCTTATGTCAAGAAACTGACTTCGAACAAGCTGGGCCCGAAATCCTGCATATGTATATTTGTGGGGTATCCTAAGAAGACCAAAGGATACTATTTCTACCATCCAGAACAGCAAAAAAATTTTGTCGCTCGTACTGTTGTCTTCCTAGAAAAGGAATTTTTTTAAGAAGTACTAGTGGGAGAAAAGTAGAACTCGATGAAGTTCTAGTACCACAAGATACATTAGACGAAGGATGGGAAGATGTGCCATAAGAGGTGGTTGAACATCGCAAGGAGGTTACTCCATAATTTGTGGATCAAAGTGAACCACCTTAGGTAGCACAAGAGCTATGCAGATCTGGGAGAGTACGTCCTGAGCTCGAGAGATATTTTTTCTCATTAGTCAGCATGGTGACGTACTGGTCTACCAAGACAATGAACCCAGAACCTGTGATGAGGCTGTATCATATCCAGATTTCATTAAATGGTTTAAAGCATAAAATCCAAGATGGACTCCATGTACCAGAAACCAATTATGGTTTTTGGTGGATTCACCTTAAGGGGTAAAACCCATAGGGTGTAAATGGGTCTTCAAGAAGAAGACTGACATGGATGGCAAGATGCATAATATATAGCAGGACTAGTTGTCAATTATTTCAAACAAATTCATGGAATTGACTGTGAAGAAATCTTTTGTTGGTTGCCATGGTTAAATCCATCTAGATTATGCTTGAGATTGTTGCATATTATGACTGTGAAATTTGGCAAATGGATGTCATAACTATTTTCCTGAATTGAAACCTTGAAGAGGATGTGTATATGACACAACCCGATGGTTTCATTCTCGATGGACAAGCTAATGACTATAAGATTTGGCAAATGAATGTCATAGCTGCTTTCCTGAATGAAAACCTTGAAGAAGATGTGTATATGACACAACCCAATGGTTTCACTCTTGATGGAAAGGTTAATAAGATATGCAAGTTGCAGAGGTCCATATATGGACTCAAGTAAGCTTCAAGGAGTTGGAACATTCGTTTTGATGAAGCCGTAAAAGAATTTGGTTTTATCAAGAACGAAGATGAGGCCTATGTTTACAAGAAGGTAAGTGGGAATGCAGTGGCATTCCTAATGTTGCATGTCGATGACATACTTCTAATAGGGAATGACATACCGAACTTGTAGTCTGTAAAGACTTGGTTATCCAAGTGCTTCTCCATGAAAGACTTAGGAGAAACAGCCTACATTCTCGGAATGAAGATCTATTGTGATAGATAAGGTAGGTTGCTTAACCTAAGTCAGAGTACATAGATTAGGTACTGAACATATTCAGTATGAAAGAATCTAAGAAGGGATTTCTTCCGATGGCACTTGGTGTCTATCTCTCTAAGGATATGTGTCCTTAACCACACGATGAGAGAGATAGAATGAAAAGGATCCCACATGCTTCAACAAGTGGATCCATCTTGTATGCTTAGATTGATATCTAATGTGCATCAAGCACTTGTAGTGGATATCAATCAGACTCAAGTGAGCAATGCCATGTTGTATGCTCAGATTGATATCTAATGTGCATCAAGCACTTGAAGGGGATATCAATCGGATCCAAGTGAATGAAGCTATGATTGCAAGCTCGGACTGATATCTAATGTGCATCAAGCACTTGTACGGGATATCAATCGGAATCCAAGTGAATGAAGCTATGATTGCAAGCTCGGACTGATATCTTATGGGCATTAAGCACTTGTAAAAGATATCAATAGGATCTAAGTGAGCAATATGTTATGTACTTAGATTGATGTCTTATGTGCATTTAGCAATTGTAGAAGGATATCAATAAGATCTAAGTGAGTTTAAGTGAGTGAACAGATTCGCACAGCGGAAAAAGCAAGAATATAAAAAAAAAACAAATCTGATCATCACATTAAAGACCCAAAACAAAAAATCTGGGCAAAGATTACAACGTCTTGATTTTATAAACGAAAATAGTGTAAAAAAAAATATGTATAAATCAAAAGTCTAACCCATACAAGGATTCGGAATACATTACCAAAGTTTGGAGCTCCTTCAATGTCTCTAATTTGGTCTCGCTCCCAATTCAAAGTAGAACTACACTCACGTCATCCACACGAAGATAATCCGTAGAACTATCAAGGGATTTGCTAGATCCTCTTGATGGCTTCAAGAATCAATATTTTTTTCCAATGAGTCAAGAAGAGAAAGAATATTTCTCTTCAATCAATGGGTGGGCCGTGAGAGAGAGAGTAAAAGGGTGGCTAGGGTTTCAATTATTGAATAATCATATTTTGTTTTAGTTTAAGTTGCACTTATATAGTGCAACAATTAAAACTCTATTCCAATAAGGAATAGACATGGGCTCTAACCCTAATTCACCCTTGCAACCAAACACACCCTTTATGGTATTTTAAGTTTAATTAATTATTAATATAATTAAAATCAGTTAATATATAATAATATATTAATATTTAATTATTAATAATAATCTATTTAAATACATGCGCAACATATATTTAAATATAATCTCACTAATTTTAATTTTAGTATTAAAATTAAATACAGGCAACGACCTCAGCAAATTTAATTGCACTGTGAGATTGCCAAAATACCCTTTCATCATAAAAGACAAAAATACCCCTTTCATAAAAAATGATTCTTAAATTATCTTCTAAGTGTGTGTGGCATGCTGTCGTAGGCACCCATAATTAAAACCCTAAAAATACACGTAGTAGTGTGAGTTGGGATCGTTCCCATGGAGAGTGTCTAGCCGAGTTTTATGTTACGTGAACCAGTATGGGGGTGTTTGAGTAAAAACAGAACACAATTTCAGGAAAAGAAATTCAACCTAAATTACTGAAATAAATCAAAATAACGAAACTTGGTTTAGGTCAACATCCACCATCGGAATCTTACAATTGATCATTGATGCAAAAATAAATCAATTCTTACTTTGAGTATTCATCGTTGGAACTATTTTCCTATCTCTCCTTAGATGTAATTAATTAGGAAACAAGCGATCTAATTAATCTTACTACTAAACAACCCTAGACAAGCGCTAAAGATTTAATCTAGTGGCAGTGATGGGAATGCAAAATGTCATATTTAACCCCCTTAATGTTTAGTCTTTTATATGTATTTGTTTCCTAATTGTACTCATTATTACTTTATTTTGGTTTAGGAAGCAAATGGAGGTGTTAATTGAAAAACGGAATTAATTAGGGGAATTCGGACAGTTTCGCCACTGCTTCGTATTCTGGCCATAATTCTCTCATCCGAGCTCCGATTGAGATGATTCAAAATGATGTGGAACGCTAAGAAAGAGATCTACAACTTTTATGTTTTTAGTTTTTAGAGATACTGGCTGAATAAATGTTGTAATCGAGCTTGAAGTTGACGCACCTGCATTGCCGACGTCCTAGAGCGTTCTGACTTGTTATGCAAGTCAGTCTATTATTGCATGTTTTGAAGACATACATGCTGCACAAAAATTACAGCTGGAAACACCACTTTCCTATTTTATTAGGACTCTATTTTATTTTAGTTCCAATTAGAATTAAATTAGGATTAATGTTATTTTAGGATAGGAGAATATTTCTTTTAGGAGATTGAGTGGGATTCGAATTCTAAAATTGGATTTTAAAAGGGAGATCAGATTAGGTTTGAAGGGACCACGCCTCTCTCTCTTTTCCTCTCTGGAATTTTCTTTCTCTTGAGTTTTTGTGATGGCCATGAGCGGCTAGAACTTTTGTAACTTGGTCGAAGGAAACGGAAACCTTGGAATCAAATAAACTATGAGATCTTTCTATTTTTAGTGTTAAATTCATGTTTGAGTATTGAATGTTATTCTGTGCATATTTTCATGATTGATGCATTTAATTACTAGGATGCCTACTAGTGTATTATTTGTTGAAATCTACTGCTAAGTTTGATATCAAATCCGTAATTGTTTGATCCCTCCAACTTGTGAAGCAATTAGGGTTAGTAATTTGCTGCGTCAGGAATTAGTAACCTTACGAAGAACATTCAACTAAATTAAATACAACCGCTTGTGTTTGTGTTGTTTAGCTTCATCGATCTCTCTAATTCTTAAGGCTGCCACTAGATTAAATCTTGAGCGCTTGTCTAGGGTTGTTTAGGGGTAAGATTAATTAGGATCGCTTGTTTCCTGATTAATTACAATTAAGGAGAGATAGGAAATTAGTTCCAACGGTGAATATTCAATGTGTGAATTGATTATCTTTGCATCAATGATCGTAGTAAGATTCCGATGGTGGATGTTGAGAGACCAAGTTCGTCATTTTGATTGAATTGAATTAAATTGTTTTTTTTCTTTGAGATTGTTTTCTTTTTGCACAAACCCCCAGCCTTTTTCACATCAAAGAAAATTCGGCTAGACACTCTTCATGGGATCGACCCTTGCTTACCCTATTTACAGTTCAGTAGTTAGGTTCGAAGGTTTTAATTAGGGTGCCTACGACGACATGCCAGATTTTGGCGCCGTTGCCGGGGAGTGATTCTAGTTGATTATTTTTGTTTTTGTGATTTTGTTATTGCATTTTTTGTTATATATTTTTTTTATTTTGCAGAAAAAAGAAAAGAAAAAAACTGTGAACAGTAGTACTATTCATAAGGAAAATTTTGGTTGAGTTAAGAGTGCTGTGAGTACCCGTTTCGAAGAAAACGACGTTCTGAGCAAGACTGGAAAAATTTCTAGCCTCACCCTCTTGAGGCCAAATTCGAATGTTTTGATACAATTTTTTCCGTTTTAGTGTTTCTGGCCAATTTAACTTAATTTTTTTTTTTAAATTTTCCAGTTAGTTTTCAATTTTTGTCATTCATTCTAATTCTTTTATTAGGTTTTTTGTTGTATGACCAGGTCCTCTAACCTTGGTGAATTAACATTCGATCCAGAAATTGAAAGCACTTTGCGTAGGTTAAGGAAGGAAGTTCGGAGAAATTCTGAGGAAAGCAATTTGGCTTTTGATTCCCAATTTGCTAGCAACTCTGATATAGAAGAGGAGGACGTCATGGCGGGAAATCGGACTTTGAAAGAGCTTGCTGTCCCTGATTTGAATCAAGCACCTTTATGCATAACATTTCCTGTTTTAGATGCTGCCACTACTTTTGAGTTAAAATCTGGACTAATAAATCTCTTGCCCACTTTTCATGGCCTTGCAGGTGAAGACCCTCACAAGCATCTAAAGGAGCTTCATGTGGTTTGCACGAGTATGAAACCTACGGGGGTGACCGAGGAGCAAATTAAATTAAGAGCTTTCCCGTTTTCTTTGAAGGATTCGGCTAAGGATTGGCTTTATTATCTACCCTCCGGAACTATAACCACATGGAACGAGATGAAGAGATTATTTTTGGAGAAATATTTCCCAGCTTCGAGGGCAGCCAACATTCGGAAAGAAATTTGTGGTGTAAGGCAGCACAACGGAGAGTCCCTACTTGAATACTAGGAACGCTTTAAGAAATTGTGTACAAGCTGCCCCCATCATCAGATTAGTGAGCAGTTATTGATCCAGTACTTCTACAAGGGCCTTACATACACTGATAGGAGCATGATTAATGCTGCAAGTGGAGGAGCTTTGGTGGATAAGACCCCTGAGGCCGCGAGGAACTTGATTGCAAATATGGCGGCCAATTCTCAACAGTTTGGCAGGAGGCTTGACCTTCCATCTAGGCATGATAATGAGGTAAATATTTCTTCCCTAGAACAACAAATCTCGAGTCTAACTTCTCTTGTTCGTCAAATGGCTGTAGGTAATATGCAAACAGTGAAGGCTTGTGGAATTTGTTCGGTAGTAAGGCATCCAACTGACATGTGCCCAACTCTTCAAGAGGAGCCTGTTGAGCAAGTGAATGCAGCAGGTGGTTTCCCTGGACAACTGCAAAGGAAGTATGATCCTTATTCGAGCACATATAACCCTGGATGGAGGGATCACCCTAATCTTGGCTATAGGAATCAACAAATGAGTCAGCCCTACCCTCAAAACAGCCCAAATTACTAGCAGTACAAGCAGCCATACCCCCCAAGACAACAACCGAGCCAAACTTCTAATTCTGGTATGTCTTTAGAAGATATTGTTAAGCCTCTTGCAACTAATACTTTGCAATTTCAACAGGAGACAAGAGCCAGTGTTCAAAGTTTGGAGAATCAAATGAGTCAAATGGCAACCGCGATCAATAGGCTAGAGGCACAAAGTTCGGGGAAATTACCTTCTCAAACGGTGGTAAATCCAAGAGAAAATGTAAGTGTGATCATCTTGAGAAGTGGTAAAGAGGTTGAGATTCCAATGAAGGTAGCCCTTGCATCGTCGAAGGAAGAAAAGGAGAAAGATGTAGTTGTAGACAGCAACGTTCCCAATGATGATGGTTTTCCTAAGCGTAAGTTTCCGCCTCTGTCCAACTATAAACCGGTACCACCTTTTCCTCAAGCTTTAGCAGAATCTAGAAGAGATGAGCAAAACAGAGATATGTATGAGAGTTTTCGTAGATGCGAGGTAAATATTCCACTTTTTGATGCTATTAAACAAGTACCTCGTTATGCTAAATCTTGAAAGAATTGTGCACACTTAAGAGCAAACAGAAACTTAAGGGGTGTGAAAAGGTGAGAGTGGGAGAAAATGTTTCTGCAGTGATTCAGAGAAAACTTCCAGTGAAGTGCAAGCATCCAGGTATGTTTACTATCCCTTGTACGATAGGTAACACTAGGTTTGAGAAGGCCATGATAGAGTTAGGAGCTTCTATTAATGTCATGCCATATTCCATATATGCTTCTTTGAAACTTGGACCTTTGAATAAAACTGGTGTTGTGATTCAATTAGCTAATGGATCTAATGCCTATCCTAAGGGTGTAGTTGAGAATGTTTTGGTACAAGTTAATGGCTTAATTTTCCCTACTGATTTCTATGTACTTGATATGGAAAATGGTGATCAAACTGCCCCTATTTTGTTAGGAAGACCATTCTTAAAAACATCCAAGACTAAGATAGATGTTCATAGTGGCATACTTACAATGGAATTTGATGGTGAAATTGTTAAGTTTGACATTTATGATGCCATGAAATATGATGATGATGATGATGATCATGTTTATTCTATTGATGTGGTTGATTCTTTAGCACAGGAAGTTTTTGAACTCAATGGAAAAGATGGATTGGGAGTTGCCATTAGTAAGCATCTTGAGGAAGAGAATGAGGAGTTAGCTTTTAGTACTGATTTGCAGGAAACGCATGGAATGATTCTCCAAAGTTACAGCAGGAGTCAGGTAACTTTCCTTGTATTGCATTACCAATTTCTAACGAGAGGCCTTTACCTTCTGTTTTGTAGGCCCCCGTTCCAGATATGAAGCCTCTCCCTAGTTACCTCAAGAACGTGTTCCTGGGAGATGGTAGAATGTTAATTAGTGCATCGCAAGAACAAAAGCCTTGAGTCGAGCCAACGACAATAAACAAAGGCGCTGCTTGGGAGGCAACCCAAGGGGAGTTTGTTTTCTTTTCTTGCATTTTAATTTTGGTTATTTTTGCCCTTTTCTTTGCATTTCATCTTCCATTGGGGACAATGTCAGTTTTAAGTGTGGGGGAGGGGATTTAGGTTGTGTTTTAATTTATGTGTTGATTTAGGTTTTTTTTTAGGTTCTGTTTTTAGTGTTTAAAAAAAAAAAAAATCTGCCTAGTTTAAGGGTATATCGGCTAGAAACCAGAACCCGCCTTAAAAACTGCCTAGCAGTACTTGGTAACCTCGGGTATAATAACGCCACGTACACCTTAAACGAAATACCCCCGCATTTGTTTTTAGGAAGGTTTATGCTTTAAGTCATGTCTTTGAACGTCTAGTGATGCATGAAACAGTAACTTGACTTTGTTGTTGAGCATATTCCTTGACTTAGGATGTTAGCAATATTTCATAAAATAGAGTTAATCATATTTGAATCTTTGCAGTTTGAAATAATATGTCTTGAGAAGTTGTGTAGACTTGGTGACGAACCATGATTGAGGAGTGTATAACAACCCTTAAAAGAAAAAAAAAAAATTGTTTCTCTTAAGCTAGTCCTAAATTTGGGTTTAAGCAAATAGGAAAAAGAAAAGAAAGGTATGTGGTGAGTCGAGATGGAGCGTAAAACGCACTCACTCATAAACACAACCATGAAATGAGATGGAGCATAAAATGCACTCATTCTTTTTCAAAAGAGAAAAAAAAATAAAAAAAAGAAAAAAAGAAAAAAAAATTTGTATCCTTAGTTTGCTACCCAGTTTGTACTAGTAAAGAGAAACAGTAAAAGAAAAGTTGAGAGGGGAGTTGTACATGAATTGGTTGTGATTAGTTCCCTTGTTTGCATTGAGTGATTAAGAGTAATTGTGGAAGATGATAAAGAGAGATGAATGTCATTAACTCTGTTTTATTTTATTTTGCTGCTTCCTAAGTTAGGTATGAATATGCATGGATTAAATATTGTTGCTTATGCATCATGCTGATGTTCTTGAGATGACTTGAGATGATAGTGTTCCTGATATGACTTGAGTGTAGGGTTTGTTTGAATTAGTTTGCCCGAGGATGTGCAAAAGCTAAGTGTGGGGGAATTTGATGGGAATGCAAAATGTGATATTTAACCCCCTTAATGTTTAGTATTTTATATGTATTTGTTTCCTAATTGTACTCATTATTACTTTATTTTGGTTTAGGAAGCAAATGGAGGTGTTAATTGAAAAACGGAATTAATTAGGGGAATTCGGACAGTTTCGCTACTGCTTTGTATTCTGGCCATAATTCTCTCATCCGAGCTCCGATTGAGATGATTCAAAATGATGTGGAACGCTAAGAAAGATATATACAACTTTTATGTTTTGAGGTTTTAGAGATACTGGCTTAATAAAGGTTGTAATCGAGCTTGAAGTTGACGCACCTGCATTGCCGACGTCCTGGAGCGTTCTGACTTGTTATGCAAGCCAGTCTATTATTGCACGTTTTGAAGACATACATGCTGCACAAAAATTACAGATGGAAACACCACTTTCAAATTTTATTAGGACTCTATTTTATTTTAGTTCCAATTAGAATTAAATTAGGACTAATGTTATTTTAGGATAGGAGAATATTTCTTTTAGGAGATTGAGTGGGATTCGAATTCTAAAAGTGGATTTTAAAAGGGAGATCAGATTAGGTTTGAAGGGACCACGCCTCTATCTCTTTTCCTCTCTGGAATTTTCTTTCTCTTGAGTTTTTGTGATGGCCATGAGCGGCTAGAACTTTTGTAACTTGGTCGAAGGAAACGGAAACCTCGGAATCAAATAAACTGTGAGATCTTTCTATTTTTAGTGTTAAATTCATGTTTGAGTATTGAATGTTATTCTGTGCATATTTTCATGATTGATGCATTTAATTACTAGGAGGCCTGCTAGTGTATTATTTGTTGAAATCTACTGCTAAGTTTGATATCAAATCCGTAATTGTTTGATCCCTCCAACTTGTGAAGCAATTAGGGTTAGTAATTTGCTGCGTCAAGAATTAGTAACCTTACGAAGAACATTCAACTAAATTAAATACAACCACTTGTGTTTGTGTTGTTTAGCTTCATCGATCTCTCTAATTCTTAAGGCTGCCACTAGGTTAAATCTTAAGTGCTTGTCTAGGGTTGTTTAGGGGTAAGTTAATTAGGATCGCTTGTTTCCTGATTAATTACAATTAAGGAGAGATAGGAAATTAGTTCCAACGGTGAATATTCAATGTGTGAATTGATTATCTTTGCATCAATGATCAGTAGTAAGATTCCGATAGTGGATGTTGACAGAGACCAAGTTCGTCATTTTGATTGAATTCGAATTAAATTGTTTTTGTTTTTGCTGAGATTGTTTTCTGTTTTTGCTGAGATTGTTTTCTGTTTTTGTACAAACCCCCAGCCTTTTTCACATCAAAGAAAATTCGGCTAGACACTCTTCGTGGGATCGACCCTTGCTTACCCTATTTACAGTTCAGTAGTTAGGTTCGGAAGGTTTTAATTCTGGGTGCCTACGACAGCATGCCAGGCAACCTTAAGACCTAGAGAGATCGATGAAGCTAAACAACACAAACACAAGCGGTTGTATTTAATTCAGTCAAATGTTCTTCTTAAGACTTAACAATTCCTGACGCAGCAAATTCTTAAACCCTAATTGCTTCACAAGTTAAAAGGATCAAACAATTACAGATTTGATATCTAACTTAGCAGTAGATTGCAACAAATAATAAACTAGTAGGTCTCCTAATAATTAAACGCAACAATCATGACAATATGCATAGAAGAACATCCAATACTCAAAACATAAATTCAAAATTAAAAACAGATAGATCTCATAGTTTTATTGATTCTGAGGCCTCCGTTTCCTTCGACCAAGTTCTAAAAGTTTAGCCGCTCATGGCTATGAAAAATTCAAGAAAAACGAATTCCAGCAGAGAGAAGAGAGAGGCGTGTGTGATATCTCTCTCAACCTGGGTTTCAAATTAGGGTTATATGAACGGAGAACTTCGTTGATCTTCGCCGCAGTGAAGACTGTTTTCTATAAATACTCACTTTGGTTTTTCATTTTTCACGCGACTTTTCAAATCCATTTGAGAAAATTTTTTTCCAATTTCAATCCTTTGCCTTCCAAGTGTTTCCCCAACCAAAGTTTTCACTCCTTAACCCTCCTAAACATCAAAATAACTCATTTCAACAACAAATTTTTCAAAAATTTCACGAAACTTATTTTTGCACAATTTCAAGTTTTAATGTGTAGATCTGAAAAATTGATTATTGGTTGAGTTGTGAATTTTTGGGTGATTGTGAGCTCCATTTTGTTGAGGAAGGGTTGATTGTGCATGTTGTGATACTGAAGAGTGTGGGTTTTGAGTTTTGGAGTGTTTTGTTGAATTTGGAGAAATCGTAGTTTGGGGGTCTGATTGCGAATTTTTGGAAGTGTTTTCAATTTTCTTTTTTAGGTTTGAATTGTTTGTTGAGGCGAACCTAGGCTTGAATTTTTGGGTTGCTCTGTGAGTTGAATTATAGAAAATGGCACCCTAAGTTAAGGTTCCATACAAGGGCAAGGGAAAAGGAAAGAAAGTGGACAACCGCTTTGTGAATGAAGAGGCCTAGAAACGATATCAAGGGGCTATCCAAAGAAAAGATAAGGGCTTTATTCCTGAGCGCAGATTGACCGCGAGTCAGGCTTTAGACTGGAGTCGAGGGAGACAATGGGAATTGTTTATGAGTGCTCCTGCACAACCGGTTGTAGAGCCGCTAGTAAGGGAGTTTTATGCCAACCTCCTGGATTGTGAAGAGGGTACTGCATTTATGAGAAGGGTTGATGTGCCGTTTACAGAAGATGTGATCAATGAGTTTTATAACCTGCCTAGGCTTTATCAGGATGAGTACGCAAGGTTTAGGGCGTCACAGTTTCAGGATAGTATTATTCTTCTGGTCATTGCAAAACCAGATGCAATTTGGGCAGAGTCGAAGAAACAAAAGAAGATCATTAAGGGAACTTATTTGACACCGATGGCTCGATTGTGGCAGTATTTTGTTAGTCCGAGGTTGATGCTGGAAACGCACTATAGCACGGTAACTTACGAGAAGGCATTATTGCTTTATGCTATTGCCACAGGAAAGAGTATAAATGTGGGACGAATTATCTTTAACAACATTCATCATGCCACCAAACCAGGGTGATCAAGTTACTCTTTCCCACATCTCATTGCAACCTTGTGCACTAGAGCTGGAGCCAAGGTGGATGATGATGAGCAACGTATTCATGCTGCCCCCATCCTCGATTCAGATTATTTTCAGAAGCATCTTGAATGTCCGAAAGCTGAGCAACCAAGAGTAGGAACAAAACGGCAGAGAACCACACAAGGCCCTGTCACATCCTCCAGCTCCACAGCTACATAGAAGGAGATGATACAGCAGATGATGGGTATGTGTAACAATTGCTGTAAACTAGTAAAATGCTTGCATAATAATAATAGAAACTGGGCCCAAAACTTTTCTTTCTATTATATGTAATAAATCTTTTATACACAAAGAGTATTATTTTACAAAATGCTATTTAAAAACAAAAACAGGGGAAACAGTGTAGCTATTGCTCCTCGCTTGCCGACACCCCTCTAACTGCATCATCACCTAGATCTTGCATCCACAAAGGAAAATGACGGGGTGAGCACAAAATAATGCTCAGTAAGTAAACTCTCTATCTGTCTATCCCCGTAACTATTTTTCTTAATTCCTTCCTCACACTTTCTTTCTATTGTTTTCTATTAACGTTATGGCCTCATCTTACCGGAGGTATGGTCGGATGGCATTCACACAACACCATCTCACTCTTCATGACTGTCGGGTGGAGTTCACACAGCACTAAACCGCTCTTAGTGACTACCGAGCGGGGATAACAAAGCATCTAACCGGTTTTCATAACTATCGGGTGGAGACCACAAAGCACCTACCCGTTTCTCATGACATTTGGGTGACGATCACAAAGCATCAATCCTTTTCTAATAACTATCGGGTGACGATCACAAAGCATCACTCCTTTTCTAATAACTATCGGGTGACGATCACAAAGCATCAACCCATTTCTACTAAATATCGGGTGACGATCACAAAGCATCAACCCCTTTCTAATGACTTTCTCTACTCTAGCACTTCTCATTCTCTCTACCCGTAGAGTAGTTGCATTCACAAAGTTCTCTACTCATAAAGCAAGTGCATACACAAAGTTTTCTACTCTTCTTAAGTCACTTCTCAATGCACAAATAATGCATATGGATGGTTCATCTCCACTAATGCACTTATGAAATGCCAACAAGCAATGTTGCAAGAATTAAGGTTCACTACTCATACTCAAACCTCTACTAGGCATTTCATCAAACAACTCAATTGCATAACAAAACTCTACTATAACAATAATTCTATGTCTTTCTCTAACCATCCAAAATGGGAGAAAACTCCCTCACATAGTCATAAATCTTGCCATAGAATAACACTTCTAAAAAGGATTTCT
Source organism: Pistacia atlantica (assembly GCA_026229545.1). NCBI lineage: Eukaryota > Viridiplantae > Streptophyta > Magnoliopsida > Sapindales > Anacardiaceae > Pistacia > Pistacia atlantica. Next base: position 11,763,836 of record JAPEIT010000014.1, on the reverse strand, counting down.
CAATATCCTTCAATTCCATCTCAAACTACATTCCCAACCCACATCTCACTTCTCATAATTAAAGTGTATGAACAACCATAAAGCAATAATTATCTCCATTTAAATCTTAATAACATAGCATATCACATGTATATACATACACACATAATTGCAATTAACTCTCTATTCAAGAAAGTTCTTAAATCTCTACTTGGGTTGGGGTTTACTTACCTTGTGATGGAAAGATCTCACTAGCTCTTCCTTTCTCTTGGTTTGCTTGATTTTCCTCTACCCTTTAAACAATTAAACAATTCAACCAAAAGACCTCAATATTCAAATATGCATAAAATCTCACAAAACTTCACATCCAAAGCAAGAATCCTTACCTTAGGATGCCTTAGATTGATTTTCTACCCCAAATCACTCCAAAAGCCCTCTAAAAATCCTTGAACAATTGGAAGAGAAATTGAGAGGAAGTAAAAAGGAGAGTGGCGGTGGAGAAGAAGAATGAAGGGTTTTTCCATGACTTAATTCCTTTTAATACAATTTATGCACAAGCATTCCCATTTTGCCCTTACTCTTCCTTGGGAATTCCATCTATATCCTTTGATTCATTACAAACACATCCCCATATTAACATATTCTCCAAGCAAATTCCTTACATTTTACTCCCCAATTTTCCTACTAATTAGGGGTAGAATGGTCAAATTGCCCTTAGGGAAGAAAATATCTAAAACTTAACAAACATTTTGGTCGGCCCGTCGCTGCGGCGAAAAATCTTCTTGTTGCTACAGCGCGTCAAGACTTTACGGCGAAGCCTAGAACACTAAACTTCTTCTATTTTCAACCAATTTCAAGGCAAGCATTCAACATACCACTCAATCAAAGGCCAACCAAACAAATAATACTAATAAACCGACTCAAATAAGAGCAAAAGGAGAAACATTAGCTACGTATATCAAGTGGGGCGTTACAATACTTCCCCCTTAAAAGAATTTCGTCCCCGAAATTCATACAAATAACTCTGGGAAGTGATTCTGCATGTCCCGTTCTACCTCCCAAGTGGCCTCTTCCACTTTGTGATTCCTCCAAAGGATCTTCACTAGCGGAACACTCTTGTTCCGAAGTTCTTTAATCCTTCGATCTAGAATCTGAACTGGACGTTCTTCATATACTAAATTCTCTATTAACTCAACGTCCTCTACACTCAGGATGTGGAAGGGATCACTTACATACTTTCGTAGCATTGAGACATGGAAAACATCATGCACCTTGTCCATGCTAAGTGGTAGAGCCAACCTGCAGGCCACCTTTCCCACTCGTTGTAATACCTCAAATGGACCTATATATCTCGGTGCTAACTTTCTTTTGCTTCCGAAGCGCATTACTCGCTTGTAGGGGGAAACTTTCAAAAACACTTTGTCACCCACTTGGAATTCCACTTCTTTCCTCTTCAAGTCGGCATAACTTTTCTGTCGATCTTGGGCTTGTTTCATTCTATTCCTGATTAACTTCACATCTTCAACCAGTTTCTGAGTCATCTCTGGCCCAAGAGCGATACTCAATTCATCTTTTTCGCCTACCTCATCCCAATGTAGTGGATACCTACATCGTCTACCATATAAAGCCTCGTAAGGCGCCATTCTAATTGTAGACTGATAACTGTTGTTATAGGCAAATTCCACTAAAGGTAATATCTCATGCTAGGATACTCTATAATCCATGCAACAGGCTCTCAACATATCCTCGAGCACTTGATTCGTTCTCTCGGTTTGGCCATCTGTCTGAGGATGATAGGTAGTACTGAATGCTAAACGGGTACCCAAATTCCTCTATAAACTTGTCCAGAAAGTTGAAACAAATCTGGATTCTCTATCTGACACTATAGTCTTGGGTCACACCATGCAATTTGACTATCTCTTTGAGGTAAATCTGAGCCAACTGATCTGTAGTGGTACTCTCCTTTATTGGAAGGAAATGGGTTGATTTGGTTAATCTATCCACAATCACCCATATAGCATTACACCCTTTCTGTACTCTAGGTAGACTTGTGATAAAATCCATCGAAATACTCTCCCATTTCCACTCTGGAATACTCAATGGTTGAAGCAACCCTGACGGCCGTTGGTGTTCTACTTTCACTTGCTGACAAGTTAGACATTTAGCTACAAAATCTGCAATGTCTTTCTTCATACCTGACCACCAATAGCCTTTCTTTACATCTTGATACATCTTGGTTGCTCCCGGATGAGCAGTGTTCAGTGTGTCAAGAGCCTCCATAAGAATTTTTTGTTTCAACTCCTCATTCGGAGGAATGCACAACCGCTTCCTGAAATAGAGGACACTATCTCTCACAAAGAACTCTGATGTCTTGCCCTCAAGCACTTGTTGAACTGTTTTCTGACACCACTCATCGGCCACTTGCTTTTCTCTGATTTCCTCCAGTAAGGTAAACTGTACCTCTAGACTGGCAGCTCTTCTTGGAACCACTTCAATCTGTTCTTTAGATAATTCTTCTATTAACTCTTTCTGCTTGGTAAGCCGAAAAAGATAGGCTTTTCTACTCAAGGCATCGGCTAATACATTGGCTTTTCCTGGTTGATACTTAATCTCACATTCATAATCCTTAACCAGCTCTAACCACCTTCTTTGTCTCATATTCAACTCCTTTTGAGTGAAGAAGTACTTTAAACTCTTATGATCGGTGTAGATATTACTCTTTACACCATAAAGGTAATGCCTCCAAATCTTTAAGGCAAAGACCACGGCTGCCAACTCTAGGTCATGCGTAGGGTATCTGGTCTCGTACTCTTTCAGTTGAGGAGAAGCATAAGCTATGACCCTACCTAACTGCATCAGCACGGCGCCAAGTCCCTGCAGAGAGGCATCTAAATAAATGTCATAATCTACACCCTCATGTGGTAACACTAATACAGGAGCTGTTGTTAACCTCTTCTTCAACTCTTGGAAGCTTTCTTCACATGCTGCTGACCAGACAAAAGGAGTTTTCTGTTTGGTAAGAGTTGTCAATGGTTTAGCCAACTGGGCGAATCCCACTACAAATCGCCGGTAGTAACCTGCTAAGCCTAAGAAACTCCTGATTTCTTTCACTGTTCTCGGCTTTTGCCATTCAAGGATTGCCTGCACTTTACTCAGATCTACCGAAATCCCTTCTTTCAACACAGTATGGCCCAGAAATATCACCTGATTAAGCCAAAACTCACAATTAGAAAATTTAGCACACAACTTCGTTTCTCTCAGTCGCTGCAATACTAAACTCAAGTGTTTCTCATGTTCTTCCCTCGACTTAGAATAAATCAGGATGTCATCAATGAAAACAACAATAAACTGATCCAAATACTCATGGAATACCCTGTTTATCAAGTCCATAAAAACTGCTGGGGCATTAGTCAAGCCAAAAGGCATCACTACAAATTCATAATGCCCATATCTTGTACGAAAGGCAGTCTTAGCCACGTCTTGTTCAACCACTCTTACCTGATGATACTCGAACCTCAAATCAATTTTAGAAAACACTACCACTCCTTTCAACTGATCAAAAAGGTCATCTATCCGGGGTAGAGGGTACTTATTCTTCACTGTAACTTTATTCAGCTCCCTATAATCAATACACATCTGTAGTGACCCATATTTCTTTTTTTCACAAACAGGATTGGGGCTCCCCAAGGAGAATCACTCGGTCGAATAAAGCCTTTATCTAAAAGCTCTTGGAGTTGCTTCTTTAATTCTTGAAGCTCAGCTGGGGCCATTCGATAAGGGGCTTTAGATATTGGTGTTGTCCCTGGTGCTAGTTCGATACTAAATTCTACATCCCTTTCTGGAGGCAAACCTGGTAACTCTTCCGGAAACACATCTAAAAAGTCTCGAACTACCGGCACCCTCTCTACTGGTACCCTCTGAATCTCTGGCTGTGGAACATCACCACTCTGCACCACATGGGCAATAAATCCCGAACACCCCTTTCTTAACATCTTCCTAGCTTTCATACTACTAATCAGCATGCTCAACTGATGGCCCTCTCCAAAACTAAACTTATCTCTGCTATCAAGATTAAATCTCGCTTTCTTTTTTTGGGCATATCAAAAACTAGTAAATCAACTGTTAACTCTCTACCCTGGATCACCATGGACTCTCTTAACAACATCTCTTGCGTTAGAACACTAACCCTATCGGGTAACTCTATCTTAATAGGTTGAGTCACTCTAATAGGTTTCAAACCTAATCTCTCAGTCATCCCATACGATATAAACGAATGAGTGGCTCCTGAATCAATTAAAGCATATAAAGGAACTGAATGAAATAATAACTGACCAGTAACGGCTGATGGACTGGCCTCTACTTCCCCCTATGCCACAGTAAACACTCTGGCATTCACAGTACCTCTTGAACGCTGTACGGGTGGTGGAAGAGGAGCTTTACAATCTCTTATCATGTGCCCTGGCTGTCGGCACCTATAACACACTCTCTGGTCCTTCAGACATTCTCTTGGGTGATTCCTCCCACATTTAGGGCAAAGAGGAAACCCTTCCGTCCGGGACTGCTTATTCTTCCACGCTCTTCTGTTCTATCTATACTGGAACTTCTTCTTCTAATTCTTCCTTTCTTTACTTTGTACACCTTCTTGTTTCTCTCTCTGTGGGGCGGAGGGTGGCTCACTTTGTCCTCCTGTCGAGGACCTACTGGGGAAATTTTATTCTCAAAAATCTCTGCCTTCATTGCTTGCCTTAAAGCCTTACTATAATTTCGAGGAGGATTAGAACTTGTCATTATATCCCGGGCTATCTCCGGTTTCAACTCGTGCACAAATTTATCCCTTCTCAATGCTGGACTACTACCTATTCCAGGTGCAAACCTTGCAAGAGAATTGAATTTCACTGAGTACTCCTTCACGGCACTAGACCCTTGCTGCAAGCTGATAAATTCTTGGACCTTCTCATGAACTTGGTCCTCTGTTCTATACTCGGCTTCAAACTCTTGCCTAAACTCTTCCCAAGTCATCGTTGCCACATCATGAGTTTCTTCCATTAATTCCCACCAAATTCGGGCATCACCCTGAAACAAGAAACTCACATACCGGATCTTTTCCCGATCTGACATGGGAAATAACCACCCTGTCGCTCATTCTACAGACCCAAACCACTCTTCTGCTACTACTGGATCTGTAGTACCCTTAAACTTTAAGGGTTGATGTTGATGGTTCAACTCTGTTCTGTACTAAGGGAGGTACCGGTTGTCCTCTTTCGACATTCGCAACTGGTGGTACCTGTACGGGGGTTTCAACTCTCCCTTGGGTTTCTGCCATGACTTGCTGTATAATTCCTTGAATTCTAGCTTAATCCAAGGGAGGGGGCATAGACTCTGATGGGTTAGAAGGTTCTCATTCATTCACCACACCCTTACCACGATTTCGGTAACGACGCCTCATCTACTAAATAATCGCACCAATCAACTCGAGAAACAGTTACTGTAAGGAAACAATTAACTCACATAGTCAGTTATAGGACGTCATGGCGATGAGAATAGTACACCGTTCAATCACAAAATCTTTGCTCTGATACCAAAAATGTAACAACTGCTGTGAACTAGTAAAATGCTTGCATAATAATAATAGAAACTGGGCCCAAAACTTTTCTTTCTATTATATGTAATAAATCTTTTATACACAAAGAGTATTATTTTACAAAATGCTATTTAAAAACAAAAACAGGGGAAACAGTGTAGCTATTGCTCCTCGCTTGCTGACGCCCTTCTGACTGCATCATCACCTAGATCCTGCATCCACAAAGGAAAATGACGGGGTGAGCACAAATGTAACACCTACTGAAAACTGTACAATGCATGCATAATAACAATAGAAAAGTTGGGCCCAAAGTTTTCTTTTCATTACAATTCATGTGCCTTTTATACATAAAAGTCTTGTTTACAAAAATGTATTTTAAAAGACAAAACAGGGAAACAGTGTAGCTATTCCTCATTGCTTGCCGACGCCCCTCCGACCAGCAACATCACCTAGAACCTGCATCCACAAAGGAAAATAACGGGGTGAGCACAAAATAATGCTCAGTAAGTAAAACTCTCTATCTGTCTGTCCCCGTGTGTGACTCTTAATTCTTTCCTTTTCTAATTCTGTTTCTATTTCTGTTTCTAATAACATCATGGCCTCATCTTACGGAGGTACGGCCGAATGGCGTTCACACACACCATTTCACTCTCTATGGCTATCGGGTGGAATTCACACGTACCAACCCGTTCTTAGTGACTACCGAGTGAGGATCACAAAGCACCAACTCGGTTCTTTCTAACTATCGGGTGGAGATCACCTAGCGCCTACCCGTTCCTCATGAATTTTGGGTAACGATCACCAAGCATTTACCCGTCTCTAGTCACTATCGGGTGATGATCACAAAGCATCAACCCGCTTCTACTAGCCGTTGGATGATGATCACAAAGCATCAACCTACATATCTCTTAACTAATCGGGTAGTGGTCACAAAGCATCTACCCATTTCTATTACTCATTGGGTGACGATCACTAAGCATCGACCCATCTCGTAAGGCTATTCGGATGATGATCACAAAGCATCAATCCGATTCCCATAACGGATCGGGTGATGATCACAAAGCATCATCCCAACTATACTACTCTTCTAACTCATTCTATGGTAGCATTTTTCAATGCTCTCTACCCTTAGAGTCATTTTACCCACTAAGCTCTCTACTCATAGGGTATTTCTATACACAAAGTTCCCTACTCTTTCTTAGGTCACTTGTTAATGCATATAATAATGCACATGGATGATTCATCTCTACTAATGCACTTGTGAAATGCCAACATGCAATGTTGCAAGAATTAAGGTTCATTACTCACACTCAAACCTCTTTTAGGCATTTCATCAAACAACTCATGTGCACTATAAAACTCTATCATAGCCATGAATCTAAAACTTTTCCTAACCATCCAAAATGGGGAAAAACCCCTTCACAAAGTCATAAATACCTGCCATAGAAAACACTTCCAAAAAGGGTTCCATAACACCCCTTCAAATCCATCTCAACTACCTTGTCCATCCAACAACCCATTTCTCATATTTGCAAAGTAGTAACATTCACAAAGCATAGAAATCTCTATTTAATCTTTCATACATGCCATATCACATGTATATCACATACATACATCATTTCTATCAAAACCCTAATCAAGAAATTTCATAAATCTCAACTTGGGTTGGGTTTTACTTACTTGCTATGGAGAGACTTCACCAAATCTTCTTTTCACTTGGTTTGCTTGACTATTCTCTCTACTCTTAACCAAAAGAATGAAAACCCTCAAAAACCAAAATGAACTAAAATCCACAAATCACACAACTTAAGGAGAAATCCTTACCTTAGGGAGCCTTAGGTTGCTTTTCTACCTCAAATCCCTTCAAAAATCCCTTGAAAAACCTTGATCAAAAGAAAAGAGAAATTGAGAGGAGAAGAAGGAAGAGTCACGTTTGAGAAGAAGAAATGAGGGGTTTCTTTGATTCTAATTCCTTTTAATGAAATATTAACACACTCATTCCCATTTTGCCCTTATTCTTCTATGGAAATTCCATCCATATCCTTTGATTCATTACAAACTCACCCCCATATCAACATATTCTCCATGAAAAATCCTTACAATTTACTCCCCACTTTTCCTGCTAATTAGGGGTAGAATGGTCAAATAGCCCTTGGGGAAGAAAATATCAAAAACTCAATAAACATTTTATTCGGCCTGTCGCCGCGGCGAAACTATCTAGAGAGTTTCACCCTTGGTTTCAACACATCTTCGCCGCGGCGCTTCTTCGCCCCGGCGAAGCTTGGTACACTCAAATTCTTCTATTTTCAACCAATTTCAGGGCAAACATTCAACAAAACATTCATTCAAACAATATTACTAAAACCAACTCAAAAGAGAGCGAAAGAGGAAACAATAACAACGTACCTCAGGTGGGGCGTTACAATTCTTCCCCTTAAAAAGAATTTCGTCCCCGAAATTCAAACAAATAACTCTGGGAAACGAGTCTGCATGTCCCGTTCTACTTCCCAAGTGGCCTCTTCCACTTTGTGATTCCTCCAAAGGACCTTCACTAGCGGAACACTCTTGTTCTGAAGCTCTTTAACCCTTCGATCTAGAATTTGAACTGGACGTTCTTCATATACTAGATTCTCTGCTACTTCAACGTCCTCTACGCTCAAGATGTGGAGGGGATCACTTACATATTTCCATAGCATCGACACATGGAAGACATCATGCACCCTATCCATACTAGGTGGTAGAGCCAATCTGTAGGCCACCTTTCCTACTCGTTGCAAGACCTCAAAAGGACCTACATACCTCGGTGCTAACTTCCCTTTGGTTCCAAAGCGCATTACTCGCTTGTAGGGGGAAACCTTCAGAAACACTTTGTCGCCCACTTGGAATTCTACCTCTTTCCTCTTCAAGTCGGCATAACTCTTCTGTCGATCTTGGGCTTGCTTCATTCTATTTCTGATTACCTTCACATCTTCTACTAGCTTCTGAGTCATCTCTGGCCCAAGAGCGGTACTCAACTCATCTCTCTCTCCTACTTCATCCCAATGAAGCGGAGACCTACACCGTCTACCATACAAAGCCTCGTAAGGCCCCATTCTAATTGTAGACTGATAACTGTTGTTGTAGGCAAATTCCACTAATGGTAACATCGCATGCCAGGATACTCTATAATCCATGCAACAGGCTCTCAACATATCCTCGAGCACCTGATTCGTTCTCTCGGTTTGGCCATCTATCCCCGAGGATGATAGGCGATCTTGAATGCTAAACGGGTACCCAAACTCTTCCGTAAACTTGTCCGAGGAAGGTGAAACAAATCTGGAATCTCTATCTGACACTATAGTCTTGGGCACACCATGCAATCTGACTATCTCCTTGAGGTAAATCTGAGCCAACTGATCTGTAGTGGTACTTTCCTTTACTGGGAGAAAATGGGCTGACTTGGTTAATCTATCCACAATCACCCATATTGCATTACACCCTTTCTGCACTCTGGGAAGACCCGTGATAAAAATCCATTGAAATGCTCTCCCATTTCCACTCTGGAATACTCAATGGTTGAAGCAACCCTGACGGCCGTTGGTGTTGCTTTCACCTGCTGGCAAGTTAGACATTTAGCCACAAACTCTGCAATGTCTTTCTTCATACCCGACCACCAATAGCCTTTCTTAATATCCTGATACATCTTGGTTGCTCCCGGATGAGCGGTGTACGGTGTGTCATGAGCCTCCATAAGAATTTTCTGTTTTAACTCCTCAATTGGAGGGAGACACAACCGATTTCTAAAATAGAGGACACCATCTCTCACAAAGAACTCTGATGTCTTGCCCTCATGCACTTGCTGAACTATTTTCTGACACCACTCATCAACCATTTGCTTTTCTCTAATTTCCTCTAGTAAAGAGGACTGTACCACAAGGCTGGCAATTCTTCCTGGAACCACCTCAATCTCTTCCGTAGACAATTCTTCTATTAACTCTTTCTGTCTGGTAAGCCGGAAAACATGGGCTTTTCTACTCAAGGCATCGGCTACTACATTGGCTTTCCCCGGTTGATATTTGATCTCACAATCATAATCCTTGACCAGCTCTAACCACCTTCTCTGCCTCATATTCAACTCCTTTTGAGTGAAGAAGTACTTTAGACTCTTATGATCGGTGTAGATATTACTCTTCACACCATAAAGGTAATGCCTCCAAATCTTTAAGGCAAAGACCACGGCTGCTAACTCTAGGTCATGCGTAGGGTATCTGGTCTCGTACTCTTTCAATTGACGAGAAGCATAAGCTATAACCCTACCCAACTGCATCAGCACGGCGCCAAGTCCCTGCAGAGAGGCGTCGGTAAAAAATGTCATAATCTACACCCTCCTGCGGTAACACTAGTACGGGAGGCTGATGTTACCTCTTCTTCAACTCTTGAAAGCTTTCTTCACACGCTGACCGACAAAGGAGTTTTCGCTTGGTAAGAGATGTCAATGGTTTATAAGCTGGGCGAATCCCGCTCAAAGGGGCGCGGTAGTAACCTGCTAAGCCTAAGAAACTCCCTGATTTCTTTCTTGTTCTCGGCTTTTGCCATTCCAAGTTACGCACTTTCGGATCTACCGAAATCCCTTCCTTTGACACGGTATGACCCAGGAATATCACTTGGTTCAGCCAAAACTCACACTTGGAAAATTTAGCACACAACTTCTTTTCTCTCAACCGTTGCAATACTAATCCCAAGTGTTTCTCATGTTCTTCTCTAGACTTTGAGTAAATCAGAATGTCGTCGATGAAGACAACGATGAACTGATCCAAATACTCATGGAATACCCTGTTCATCAAGTCCATAAAAATTGCTGGGGCATTAGTCAAGCCAAAAGGCATTACTACAAATTCATAATGCCCATATCTGGTACGAAAGGCAGTTTTAGCCACATCTTGCTCAGCCACTCTTACCTGATGGTACCCGGACCTCAGATCAATTTTGGAGAACACTGCCGCTCCTTTCAACTGATCAAAAAGATCATCTATCCGGGGTAGCGGGTACTTATTCTTCACTGTAACTTTATTCAACTCCCTATAATCGATACACATCCTTAGTGATCCATCCTTCTTTTTCACAAACAGGATTGGAGCTCCCCAAGGGGAATGACTCGGTCGGATAAAGCCTTTATCTAACAGCTCTTGGAGTTGCTTCTTTAATTCTTGGAGCTCAGCTGGGGCCATTCGATAAGGGGCTTTAGATATTGGTGCTGTCCCTGGTGCTAGTTCGATACTAAATTCTACCTCCCTCCCTCTCTGGAGGCAAACCCGGTAACTCTTCCGGGAACACATCTAGGAAGTCTCGAACTACTGGCACCCTCTGAATCTCTAACTGTGGAACATCACCACTCTGCACTACATGGGCAATATACCCTGAACACCCCTTTCTCAACATCTTCCTGGCTTTTACATTACTAATCAGTATGCTCAACTGATGGCCTTCTCCAAAACTAAACTTATCTCCACAATCGAGGTTAAACCTCGCCTTCTTTTTCCGACAGTCAATCTCTACTCCATACCTCCCTAGGAAATCCATGCCCAAAATCACATCAAAATCGGGCATATCGAAAACTATTAAGTCAACGATTAACTCTCTACCCTGGATCACTAAGGACTCTCTCAACAAAATCTCTTGAGTCACGACACTAACCCCATCGGGTAACTCTATCTTAATGGGTTGTGCCGTTCTAATAGGTTTCAAACCTAATCTCTCAAGCATCCCATAAGATATAAACGAATGGGTAGCACCCGAATCAATTAAAGCATATAAAGGGACTGCATGAAATAATAATCACCAGAACGGCGATGGACTCGGCCTCTCGCCCCTTGTGCCCACAAGAAAAACTCTGGCATTCGCAGACCTCATGAACCCACGAGTTGGTGGAAGAGGAGCTTTACAATCTCTCATCATGTGTTTTCTGTCGGCACCTATAGCACACTCTCTGATCCCTCAGACACTCTCCCGAGTGATTCTTCCCACACTTAGGTCAAGGAGGAAACCCCTCTGTCCAAGGTCGTTTATTCTTCCACTCTTTTCTATTCTGTTTATACGGAAACTTCTTCTTCTGATTCTTCATTTCTTTGCCTCTTACACCCTCATGCTTCTCTCTCTGAGGAGTAGAGGGTAGCTCCTTTGGTCCTCCTGTCGAGGATCCTACGGGGAAGATTTTATTCTCAAAAATCTCCGCCTTCATTGCCCGCCTCAAGGCCTTACTGTAATTTCGAGGAGGGTTGGAGCTTGTCATAATATCCCGGGCTATCTCCGGCTTCAAGCCATGTACAAACTTATCCCTTCTCAAGGCCGGAGTGCTAACTATTCCCTGCAAACCTTGCAAGGGCGTTGAACTTCAGTACTCTTTCACGCGCTAGTCCCTTGTCAGAAGCGATAAATTCTTGGACCTTCTCATGAACTTGGTCCTCTGATCTATACTCAGCCTCAAACTCTTGCCTAAACTCTCCCCACGTCATCACAGTCGCGTCATGAGTTTCTTCCATTAATTCCCACCAAATTCGGGCATCACCCCGAAACAAGAAACTTCGCATACCGGATCTTCTCCCGGTCGACATGGGAAATAAACCCGTGGCTCGTTCTACTGACCCAACCCACTCTTCGCTACTCTGGATCCGTAGTACCCTTAAACTCTGAGGGTTGATGTTGACTGGAAAGACCGTAAATCGGTTCCACTCTGATCGGTACTGGGGGAGGTATCGTTTGTCCTCTTTCGACGTATGCGGCGGTGCTCATGCGGGGGTACAACTCTCCCCGAGTTTCAATCATAACTTGCTGTATTATTCCCGGATTCTAGCTTCATCCAAGGGAGGGGGCGTAGACTCTCGTTGGTTAGAAGGTTCTCCTTCATTCACCACACCTTTACCGCGATTTCGATAACTACGCCTCATCTACAAAATGATCACACTTATAAACTCAAGAGACAATTACTATAAGGAAAGAATTACTCACACGGTCGGTTAGAGGACGTCGTGGCGATGAGAATAGTACACTGTTCAATCCCAAAATCTTTGCTCTGATACCAAAAATGTAACACCTACTAAAAACTGTACAATGCATGCATAATAACAATAGAAAAGTTGGGCCCAAAGTTTTCTTTTCATTACAATTCATGTGCCTTTTATACATAAAGAGTACTGTTTACAAAAATGTATTTTAAAAGACAAAACAGGGGAAACAGTGTAGCTATTCCTCATTGCTTGCCGACGCCCCTCCGACCGCAACATCACCTAGAACCCTGCATCCACAAAGGAAAATAACGGGGTGAGCACAAAATAATGCTCAGTAAGTAAAACTCTCTATCTGTCTGTCCCCGTGTGTGACTCTTAATTCTTTCCTTTTCTAATTCTGTTTCTAATAACATCATGGCCTCATCTTACCGGAGGTACGGCCGAATGGCGTTCACACAGCACCATTTCACTCTCTATGGCTATCGGGTGGAATTCACACAGTACCAACCCGTTCTTAGTGACTACCGAGTGAGGATCACAAAGCACCAACTCGGTTCTTTCTAACTATCGGGTGGAGATCACCTAGCGCCTACCCGTTCCTCATGAATTTTGGGTAACGATCACCAAGCATTTACCCGTCTCTAGTCACTATCGGGTGATGATCACAAAGCATCAACCCGCTTCTACTAGCCGTTGGATGATGATCACAAAGCATCAACCTACATATCTCTTAACTAATCGGGTAGTGGTCACAAAGCATCTACCCATTTCTATTACTCATTGGGTGATCATCACTAAGCATCGACCCATCTCTGTAAGGCTATTCGGATGATGATCACAAAGCATCAATCCGATTCCCATAACGGTCGGGTGATGATCACAAAGCATCATCCCAACTATACTACTCTTCTAACTCATTCTATGGTAGCATTTTTCAATGCTCTCTACCCTTAGAGTCATTTTACCCACTAAGCTCTCTACTCATAGGGTATTTCTATACACAAAGTTCCCTACTCTTTCTTAGGTCACTTGTCAATGCATATAATAATGCACATGGATGATTCATCTCTACTAATGCACTTGTGAAATGCCAACATGCAATGTTGCAAGAATTAAGGTTCATTACTCACACTCAAACCTCTTTTAGGCATTTCATCAAACAACTCACGTGCACTATAAAACTCTATCATAGCCATGAATCTAAAACTTTTCCTAACCATCCAAAATGGGGAAAAACCCCTTCACAAAGTCATAAATACCTGCCATAGAAAACACTTCCAAAAAGGGTTCCATAACACCCCTTCAAATCCATCTCAACTACCTTGTCCATCCAACAACCCATTTCTCATATTTGCAAAGTAGTAACATTCACAAAGCATAGAAATCTCTATTTAATCTTTCATACATGCCATATCACATGTATATCACATACATACATCATTTCTATCAAAACCCTAATCAAGAAATTTCATAAATCTCAACTTGGGTTGGGTTTTACTTACTTGCTATGGAGAGACTTCACCAAATCTTCTTTTCACTTGGTTTGCTTGACTATTCTCTCTACTCTTAACCAAAAGAATGAAAACCCTCAAAAACCAAAATGAACTAAAATCCACAAATCACACAACTTAAGGAGAAATCCTTACCTTAGGGAGCCTTAGGTTGCTTTTCTACCTCAAATCCCTTCAAAAATCCCTTGAAAAACCTTGATCAAAAGAAAAGAGAAATTGAGAGGAGAAGAAGGAAGAGTCACGTTTGAGAAGAAGAAATGAGGGGTTTCTTTGATTCTAATTCCTTTTAATGAAATATTAACACACTCATTCCCATTTTGCCCTTATTCTTCTATGGAAATTCCATCCATATCCTTTGATTCATTACAAACTCACCCCCATATCAACATATTCTCCATGAAAAATCCTTACAATTTACTCCCCACTTTTCCTGCTAATTAGGGGTAGAATGGTCAAATAGCCCTTGGGGAAGAAAATATCAAAAACTCAATAAACATTTTATTCGGCCTGTCGCCGCGGCGAAACTGTCCAGAGAGTTTCACCCTTGGTTTCAACACATCTTCGCCGCGAAGCTTCTTCTTCGCCCCGGCGAAGCTTGGTACACTCAAATTCTTCTATTTTCAACCAATTTCAGGGCAAACATTCAATAAAACATTCATTCAAACAATATTACTAAAACCAACTCAAAAGAGAGCGAAAGAGGAAACAATAACAACGTACCTCAGGTGGGGCGTTACAACAAAATAATGCTCAGTAAGTAAATTCTTTATCTGTCTATCCCCGTAACTATTTTTCTTAATTCCTTCCTCACACTTTCTTTCTATTGTTTTCTATTACCGTTATGGCCTCATCTTACCGGAGGTATGGTCGGATGGCATTCACACAACACCATCTCACTCTTCATGACTGTCGGGTGGAGTTCACACAGCACTAAACCGCTCTTAGTGACTACCGAGCGGGGATCACAACGCATCTACCCAGTTTTCATAACTATCGGGTGGAGACCACAAAGCACCTACCCGTTTCTCATGACTTTTGGGTGATGATCACAAAGCATCAATCTTTTTCTAATAACTATCGGGTGACGATCACAAAGCATCACTCCTTTTCTAGTAACTATCGGGTGATGATCACAAAGCATCAACCCATTTCTACTAAATATCGGGTGACGATCACAAAGCATCAACCCATTTCTACTAAATATCGGGTGACGATACAAAGCATCAACCCATTTCTAATGACTTTCTCTACTCTAGTACTTCTCATTCTCTCTACCCGTAGAGTAGTTGCATTCACAAAGTTCTTTACTCATAAAGCAAGTGCATACACAAAGTTCTCTACTCTTCTTAAGTCACTTCTCAATGCACAAATAATGCATATGGATGGTTCATCTCCACTAATGCACTTATGAAATGCCAACAAGCAATGTTGAAAGAATTAAGGTTCACTACTCATACTCAAACCTCTACTAGGCATTTCATCAAACAACTCAAGTGCATAACAAAACTCTACTATAACAATAATTCTATGTCTTTCTCTAACCATCCAAAATGGGAGAAAACTCCCTCACATAGTCATAAATCTTGCCATAGAATAACACTTCTAAAAAGGATTTCTTAATATCCTTCAATTCCATCTCAAACTACATTCCCAACCCACATCTCACTTCTCATAATTAAAGTGTATGAACAACCATAAAGCAATAATTATCTCCATTTAAATCTTAATAACATAGCATATCACATGTATATACATACACACATAATTGCAATTAACTCTCTATTCAAGAAAGTTCTTAAATCTCTACTTGGGTTGGGGTTTACTTACCTTGTGATGGAAAGATCTCACTAGCTCTTCCTTTCTCTTGGCTTGCTTGATTTTCCTCTACCCTTTAAACAATTAAACAATTCAACCAAAAGACCTCAATATTCAAATATGCATAAAATCTCACAAAACTTCACATCCAAAGCAAGAATCCTTACCTTAGGATGCCTTAGATTGATTTTCTACCCCAAATCACTCCAAAAGCCCTCTAAAAATCCTTGAACAATTGGAAGAGAAATTGAGAGGAAGTAAAAAGGAGAGTGGCGGTGGAGAAGAAGAATGAAGGGTTTTGCCATGACTTAATTCCTTTTAATACAATTTATGCACAAGCATTCCCATTTTGCCCTTACTCTTCCTTAGGAATTCCATCTATATCCTTTGATTCATTACAAACACATCCCCATATTAACATATTCTCCAAGCAAATTCCTTACATTTTACTCCCCAATTTTCCTACTAATTAGGGGTAGAATGGTCAAATTGCCCTTAGGGAAGAAAATATCTAAAACTTAACAAACATTTTGTTTAGCCCGTTGCCGCGGTGAAAAATCTTCTGTCGTCGCGACAAAACTGTCTAGCAGCTTCCCCGGCTTCAACGCCTCTTCGCCGCGGCGAAGATTCTTCTTCGCCTCGGCGAAGCCTGAAACACTAAACTTCTTCTATTTTCAACCAATTTCAAGGCAAGCATTCAACATACCACTCAATCAAAGGCCAACCAAACAAATAATACTAATAAACCGACTCAAACAAGAGAAAAAGGAGAAACATTAGCTACGTACCTCAAGTGGGGCGTTATAATATGATGAAACGTATGGCAAAACGTCAGGATTGGTTGGCCGAGTAGACCCATATGATGTATGATATGCAGAAAGCTCAACGTTGACACTATAGGATTCTAATGGGCTAACTGGGATTCAGATGAGTGCATGGGCTCCAAATCGGAAGAGGAAGAAGAGGAAGACGAGGGAGGCGAAGAATGAGCACTAGAACACCTATTCTGTTTTTCTTTATTTTTATTTGTTTTTAGTTGATTTTGTTTTTCATTTCAAACATTAAACTCGGTTTATATATTGTTTTGGGTTGTGGTAGTTGTTTTAGTTACTTCATTTTCTTTTAATTTGTAGTTTGTGCAAGGACGAGATTAGGTTGTAATACTTTCATATTAGTCTGTGAATTTTTCTAACCTAGTGGACACCACAGTTTCAATTGTTTTGACATATGTTGGGTGATGAAAAGGTCACAGATCGGGTGTGCACTGTTGAGTGAAACTTCACAGATTAATCAGGGAACTATCTCGTACCTTTGTTATTTTTGTTTTTCTATTCCTAATTTATACGTAATGGGATATTGGGGATAATGTCATCTTTTGTTTAGGGGTAGGAAAATTAGAAAATTTTTTATTTTGTTTATTTTACTTTGACTTGATTGTTTTTGCCGATGATAAATTGTATAAATCAATGATGCGAATTGGATTGTTGCGTTTTTATTGTTGAGAAATGTTAAGCATTGCTTTAAGTTTAGGTTTATTGACTGAATTTTGATTGAGGTTTGTTGAGTGGGTCAACCACCATTTTCACTTTTTTGGCATGCTTAGATTCATTTTATGTACTTAGGAAAAGTTTTGATAATGTTGGTGGACTCTAGAACCTAGTAGGGAAGTGCTTGAGGCGAAATTCTAGGATTAGACATGGTTGAGGAGATGATTTAGGCATTCTTTTTGGAACGTTTGAGCCTTTCTAGCCAACCCACGAATGAAATTGTCCCTAGTCACCCGTTTGAGCCGTATGAATCATTGTTGCTTTATTTTTTCTTGGCTAACCAAAAATTGTCCGATCCTTATACCCTAAACACTCTGTCGTACCCTTAAGAGAATTCAATCCTAATGCAAACACAAAGAACAGGAAGAGTTGTACGAATAAACTAAAAGAATAGTTTGGGGGTCGTGAGAAGGGCAATAAAAATAAAAGAGGTATTTCACCTCAATTCAATTGATTTGTATTCTTTTCAAAAAATAAAAAAATAATAATAATAATAATTCTTTTGCCAAATTTAAGGGTATCTCGGCTGTAAACCAATAATCGCCTTAAAAACCGCCTAGTAGTACTTGGCGACCTCTAGTTTAACGACGCCACAACACCTTAGATGCATTTCCCCTACCGAATTTATGGTATTAGAAATAAGAAAGGTACAAGTTTGAGGGTTGTAAATTAGTGGACACGTTGATTGGTGGTTGAGAAGAAGTGGAGTTCGATTTGATTTGAGTGTTTGCATGAGGAAAACCGAGTTCTCTTACTTTGTTATTCCTATCCTTTTTCTTGGAACCCACTTCTCGAGCCTAGTGTTACAAGCTTATAAAGACCTTTTGATTCTTAGCTTTGTCTAGTCCTCATTAGTGGAGAGTAGTTCGATATTTAGGCTTATGGAGTCTGCCACTGTTTGATAAACTTTGCATTCCTGCATAAAATAATTCGGGAAGTCGAAAGGTGGATTGAAGTGGGGATTACCTACTCGGGGGACCAATTGAGAAAGAAAGTCGATGCAACTTATAACTTCTTGGAGTGTTAAACATTTCTCTATTAATAATTTTGCAACAACTTTTGAGATTGGTATAAATTCTAAGCAGTTGTTTTGTGAGTCGAGTCTTTTGTTTCTCTTATTCAATTTTTGTCATTTACTATTTTGTATTTTTGAATGTTTTTGTTTTTGTTTTATCTTGTTTTGTACCTAATGCTCGGGGACGAACATGTCCCTATTTTGGGGGTATTTGATAATCCAAGGATTATACTAGTTTATTTAAGCTTTTACGCCGGATTTTAGATACTTCTTAGTTTATTTTTGCCTGAATTGCTACTTAATTCCTTACATTTTGTGTTTCAGGTTAAAATGGACATTTTGAGCGAATAAAGACAGATTTGGAGTTTCTGGACTTAGAAGTAAGTGGAGGGCAATTTTGTAATTTTAGAATTCTTCAGGAAGCTTCGCCCCGGCGAAGGTTGTTTTTCGCCATGGCGAAATGGGCCAGTGACGCACCAAATTCAGTTCCTTTCTCGCCGCGGCGAAGTCTGCATTCTCCAGTTTTTGTAAAACGTACAGTTTTGTTTTTAGGCTAAGTTTTAAGATTTTGGGGGAGGTATAAAAGAAAGACTTAGTCTTTTTGTTTAGGGCGTTCGTGGAGAGATAGACAACAGTTTTTACATTTGCTTAGATTTATTTTTGAGTGATTTTTGGATTAAACAAAGTGTGAAGATTCGAGGTGAAATCAGTGGATTCGTCAATTGGGGAGATTCTTTTCCTTTTCTCTTGTGTCCATGATGTTGAACTTGGAATTTTTCATTTCTTTTAATTGTTTTATTGATTTAGCCATGAACTAACCTATTTTGGATTAGGGTTTTGATGTAGTTCGGATTCTAATGGGTTAGAGAGTGGATGATTATTAATTTCATATGATTTTGCTTTGATTGTGTGATTATTCTATATTTATTGTTTTTATGTGATGAACATGATGAGATTGAGAGATAATTCATTTAAGCTTCTTGGGTAATCACCATTGTATTATTGGATGCTAGAGATAGATTCAAGAACCAATGAAGTCAATCTAGGATTCTTGTGCTTAATGAGCTTAGATTTATTAACTTTCAATTTGTTGGGTGCAGAAGATTAATAAGGAAAAGTAGGAAAACATAGTCTGAGAAGGTATGTTGGACACCTTAGAGAGTTCGATTTACAATCACTGCATGTAACTATGATTTTAGTTTAATCTTTGAGGTTTAACCCATAGAGTTCGAATGAAGTCAAAACCCTACCCGTTTGTTTGAATTGATTTTATCCCCTTTTAAATCTTGCTTTCATAGTTTAATTTAATTTTAGTAAAATTTTGTTTTAATTATAGTTTAAATTGCTCCCTTGAATCCAAAAGAAATCGATTGCTTCAACTTGAAAACGGTAGAAAACTTAGTGCTTAGCAACAATCCTCATGGCAACGATACTCACTCATCACTCTATTACTTGTGCGACTAGTATACTTGCTACATTTGCATGTTGTAGGAAACACGCATCAAGTTACAGAATTGCCCTTCTGCTTGCGAGTCCAGAAACTCCAAATCTCTCTTTATTCGCTCAAAATGTCCATTTTAACCTGAAACATGAAATGTAAGGAATTAAGTAGCAATTCAGGCAAAAATAAACTAAGAAGTATCTAAAATCTAGCCTAAAAGCTTAAATAAACTTGTATAATCCTCGGATTATCAGGAATCACGGAAAATCTTTCCCAGACGTTTCCTAAAAGATAGACTTCTAGATTTGTCAAAATCTTATCAGATATGGAAAACAGAATACGTCTCCAGCTTGCACCAGGATTTTCGCAATGAAAAAGATCTTTTCTGGGCTTGATAACTTCATAAACATTGTAGTCCTGGATGTGTAGATGAATCTGGGCTCTTGAATCATCCACTTTCGATATCTAACGCTCCAGTTAGGCCCGTTCGAATATTCAATACTCAGCCAGGAAATCCTTCCGCGACTAGGATTCCAGGTCCGGTTTTGCAACAACTACTGAGAACCCAAACATACTCGGATTCTCGCCCATAATACCTTCCTGAAAATCTTGATTCGTTTACTTTAATTTCTCTGAAGAACACTTTTGCAATCGAGAAATCTAACTCTATGAAAAGCCTGAAAAACGCAGCACTGGTCAGAATAAAAAAAATTCTGGAATTTCCTAATCTTTTATCACTTATTTCCTAAAGTCTATCCAACTATGCCAAACTCACAAAATAAACTCTAATCAACTCAAATAGGCATAAAACATAACAAAAAACATAATATGGAAGGAATGAAAATATATAAATTACACTCTTATTAATACCTCAAATGACTGAACTCAAATGACTGAAAGTCAACAGGGTCCAAAACTCCATCCCTTTGAAGTTTTATAATGCGGGTCTTATTAACATGACCCAATCTACATTGCTAGAGATATGTCTGGTTTTGATCGCTATGTTTAGCTTTCTTGGTTTCAACATTGAGAATATCTTTATTGTTTAAATCAAGAACATATAACCCATTATATAGCTGATGTGCTGTTACCATAACATGCAATATAGCAAGTGCACTAGTCACACAAATTAATAAAGTGATGAGTGAGTATCGTTCCCACGAGGATTGGTTACTAAGCACTGATTTTCCTATTTGTTTTCAAGTTGGAGAAACCGAAAGCGTTGGATTTATGGGAGAAACTTAAACTAAATTGAAAGCAAAATTTACTATGTAATTAAAAAGCTAATTAATGAAAGCAAGATTAAAGTACGAGTAATATCAATTTAAGCAAACGGGTAGGGTTTTGACTTCATTAGGACTCTATGGATTATTCTATGAATTATGCTACCTCTACACTCACATGTACGGATTGTAACTCGAATTCCCTAAATTGTAAAACATACCTTCTCAGGCTATGAATTCCTACTTTTCCCTATTAAGCTTCCACACCCAACAATTTAAAGATTAATAGATCCAAGTTCATTAAGCTGATGGAATCCTAGATTGAATTCATTGATTCTCAAACATATCTCTAGCGTTCAATACAACAATGGTGATTACCCAAGCAGATCAACATGATTCATTTCTCAATCTCATCATGTTCAACAATTAAAATCAATAAAAATTAGAATAATCACACAATCCATGCATTGGAATGTAAAAGTAACAATAATCTATTGATTACCCATAGAAATCCGAATTACATCAAAACCCTAACCCAAAGTGAGTTAGTTCATAATGAAATTAACACAAATAGCAAGCAAAATAGTAAACACAGTAGTTAACATGTTGAAACAAAGAGAAAAGAGTGAAAAGATCTCCCATAATTGATGAATCCATAAGGTTAAATCTCCAATCTTCTCTTCTTTTCTCCCAAAATGTCAAAAGCTCTCTCAACCAAGACGAACCCCTCCCAAAATGTCTAAGTTTTTCTTATATAGTCCGTCCAAAAACCTAAAAACTTTGCTAAAATAAAATTGTGCGTTTTAATGAAAAACTGAAAATCACAGACTTCTCCGCGGCAACGAATTCCCAAGATTTTATCGCCGCGGCAAAGAAAGAACTTCACCATGGCGAACCTTGCTGAACACTTATGAAATTATGTAATTGGCCTCTGTTAGTAAACGGTCCCATATACGCAGTGGAAACAAAACAAAAATTAATATAGAGATCGTTTACATGAGCCAAGATCAAGGGTATAATTTTACAATACATATTAAAATAAAATCTGCAGAAAAATAAATCTGAGTTTAAAGAAAACAAACGCACGTTGGAGGCTCCTCTAAATTTGTCAACGAATGTTTTGCTACTGATCCAAGTGTAGGATCGAACCCACGTAGTCCACACGAAGACAATCTCAAAAGAACCAAAGAGGGATTTGCTAGATCCTCTTTAGGCTTCAAGATTAAGAAGAAGGCAAATCAATTGAAATTGATTTTAGGCCAAGAATGTTTTTGCCGTGTCAGTGTATTTCCAAAAGGGGTTGCTCTGTTTTTTTCAAAGAAAAATTATATCACTTTTAATTAACACACTTTTCCTTTTATAGTTAATCAATTTGCCCTAATCCCATATGGAATAGGCTTGGGCTCCAACCTAAACGCCCCATGTTGCCAAACACTCCCAATTTGATATTTTATTTATTTCATCATTATATCAATTAAACTTAATTAATATATATTTAATCTATATATTAAGATTTAACAATAACGATGATTTAATTAAATATATGTGAACACATATTTAAACGTAATTTCACTTATTTAATTTTTCTAATTAAATAAAGGCTACGACCTTCAGCAAATTTAATTGCACTGTAAAATTACCAAAATACCCTTTCGTCTTAAAAGGACAAAAACGTCCTTCCTTCTTCTTGGATCTTAAATTATCTTCTATGTGTGTGACCCATAGGCTCCTCATCATATCGACAGTTTATAGTATCGCGATTAACACCAATTAATCGTCTCACTAATACACAGACCAAGATTGGCCCCTAGAGGCATCATGGCCACCCGATAGATTCAGATTCAGCAAAGCAGTTACCTGTCAACGATATGGTTACCGTGCAATTCGATCATTTCATCATACGTTATCTCGACGAGACGAAGGCATAGAAATAGTGTCAACCTTCGGTTACTCTCGATATTATTTATTCAGTTTCTGGACCAATGACCCGTATTATAAACTGAATTGTGCCGTGAGATAACTTTCTCCCGTACGCGGGAGTGATGAATCCTCTGTCAATCCCCCATAGTCTTGATACACTCCTTGATGCAGCCAATCACCACCGTATTGACAGCTTTGAAAAGAACTGCGTTAGGCTAGTGTCAAACTACACCAATCGGTGCACAAGGCGCTCCGGTGATCTCAAGTCTAAGGATCACATGCACCACCATTCGTTAGAGGATTTTGTCCATAGACACTGGGGTTACCATCCATATGGAATCCTTTGGTGGGTCAGTCCAGTGAACTTGCTGCGGTGTAATCGCCTACAGCAAGCACCTATGTGTTGCACTAGGTTGTCACCAAACAACCTTGACAAGTGAGATCAGTCACTGCCTTTCGACAGGGTTGTTCAACACTATGATAGCCTTACCATATTATATGTGCCCTTACTTCAGAATAATACTGGGGCTATGGACGTTTCTAGAATGGCCACCATATGTGCTCATAGGGTTCTCACTATCAAGATTTGAAACACTTGATACCCTCGACACGGTTCTACCATTCTAAGGACATATATCAATACATATTGCAATAATAATGATTTACGCGATATAGTATAAAATGCCTTTTATTGATTAATGAACATTATTACAAAGAGTCAATTCCACAATAATTGATTGGCTCTAGGGCACTTACTCCAACAATCTCCCACTTTCACTATAGCCAATCATTCATGCACTCAACACTGAATGACCCAAGTGCCTGCACTATAGCCAGTCATTCATGCACTCAACATTGAATGACCTAAGTGCCCATCATGCTTCTGCTACAACAAAAACTTTAATAGTGGGTTGGTAGGTATTCCGTAAATCTGCACATTCCCTTTCTTATCATCCCTCAGATCAGATTGAATCAACTAAGTAAGTGTTTGGATAACTGGTGAGACCGTGATTCCTCAGCCACAACAATGGCTCCATTGTTATCGTAGTATAATGATACTGGATTAGCAATGCTTGAAATCACATCAAGTTCAGTAATGAACTTCTTGATCCAAACCGCCTACACGGCTGCATTAAATAATGCGTTACACTTAGCATCAATTGTAGAGTTCGTTGCAATACACTGATTTGAGCTCTTCCAGCTCACTGCAGTTACATTGAGACAAAATTGTGTAATCCCAAATTGTGAACTATAATCATCTTTTTCCCGTTTAGAAATAGCGTGACTGTATTCTCTTACAGTGAGCTCATCTTTCCTCTATAATCCAAGAATATATATTCTTAAGCCCTTTTTAAGTACTTAAGAATGTCCATTGACACTCAGCTAGTGTCATTCACTTGGATTTAGTTGATATCTTCTACTAGTGTTGAATGCACATAAGACATCAATCTAAGTACATAACATATTGCTCACTTGAGCTTGATTGATATCAACTACAAGTGCTGAATGCACATTAGATATCAATCTTAGCATACAAGATGGATCCACTTGCTAAAGCATGTGGGATCTTCTTCATTCTATCTCTCTCATTGTGTGGTTAAAGACACATATCCTTATAGAGATAGACACCATATGCCATCAGAAGAAATCCCTTCTTGGATTTTTCTATACTGAATGTGTTCAGTACCTTGTCTATGTACTTTGACTTAGTTTCAGCAACCTACACGATCTATCACGATAGATCTTTATTCCAAGGATGTAAGATGCTTCCCCTAAGTCCTTCATGGAGAAGCACTTGGATAACCAAGTCTTTACCGATTGCAAGTTCGGTATATCATTCCCGACCAGAAGTATGTCATCGACATACAACACTGGGAATGCTACTGCGCTCCTACTCACTTTCTTGTAAACACAGGGCTCATCTTTGTTCTTGATAAAACCGAATTCTTTTACAGCTTCATCAAAACGAATGTTCCAGCTCCTTGAAGCTTGCTTGAGTCCATAAATGGATATCTACAACTTGCATGCCTTATTAGCTTGACTATCAAGAACGAAACCATCAGGTTGTGTTATATACACATCCTCCCCAAGGTTCTCGTTCAGGAAAGTAGTTTTGACATCCATTTGCCAAAACTCATAGTCATGATATGCAGCAATTGCAAGCATCATCCGGATGGATTTAATTATAGCAACCAGCGAAAATGTTTCTTCATAGTCAATGCCATGAATTTATTTGAAACCTTTGGCAACTAGTCGTGCTTTATAAGTATGCATGTTGCCATCCATGTCAGTCTTCTTCTTGAAGACCCATTTACACCCTATGGGTTTTACCCCTTCAGGTGGTTCCACCAGAGACCACACTTGGTTCTGGTACATGGAGTCCATCTCAGATTTCATGGCTTCAAGCCATTTAATGGAATCTAGATCTGATATAGCATCTTCATAGGTTATGGGTTTTGGTAGACCAATACGTCACCATGTTGAGTCATGAGATAACCATATCTCTCGGGCTCATGGCGTACTCTCCCAGATCTGCGTAGCTCTTGTGCTACCTAAGGTGGTTCACTTTGATCCACAAGTTATAGAGTAACCTCTTCATGATGCTCAACCACTTCCTGTGGGACATCATCCCGTCCTTCATCTAGTATATCTTGTGGTTCTAGACTTCATTGAGTTCTACTTTTCTCCCATTAGTACTTCTTAGAAATATTCCTTTTCTAGGAAGACACCAGATCGAGCAACAAAAATTTTGTGCTCTTCTGGGTGGTAGAAATAGTATCATTTGGTCTCCTCTGGATACCCCACAAATATACATTTACAGGATTTTGGGCCCAGCTTGTTCGAAGTCAATTTCTTAACATAAGCTTCGAAACCCCAAATCCTTAGATAAGACAAGTTGGGCTTTTGCCCACTCCATAGCTCATATGGAGTCTTATCTACAGACTTTGATGACACACGGTTCAAAACGTGAGTTGTAGTCTCTAGGCCATAACTCTAGAACGATGCAAGTAAATCACTAAGACTCATCATGGACCTAACCATATCAAGTAAGGTCATGTTCCTCCTTTCCGACACTCCTTTGTGTTGGGGTGTATAAGGAGGGGTGAGTTGTGATACTATCCTACATTCCTTCAGGTATGTTTAGCTCAACTTGCCAAAGTTGGCATAGTAGTCATTTTGAGATTATCCTTGTTGTCTTTCTTAAGAACATATTATTATGAAATAGTTCCATAAAGAATATTATTTATACTCGAGGACAATAATCCATTAGTAAACTCATATTCTTATTTGTCCTATGTGGACACAAAAATATAATTTCTAGAAACTGAAGAAAAGCCATAATAATCCACCAATTCCAAGAAACAAGTCCATCAGCTAAATCAGACGATAAGATCCTATAGCAAATGTAGTAGCACGTGCTGCATTTCCAACTGGTAGGTCCACCTCTCCCTCGGCAAGCAATCTACTCTACCATAGTTCTACACATCAATCAAATGTGAGTACCACATCTTGTGTCAACTAGATGTTTACAGGAGAAGTTAATCTCAATAACGTATCTGACATAGAAGTAACATTCTTCTTCCCTTTTGCTAGGAAGACCTTGCAATGTTTCCTCCAGTGGCTGGGATTCCCACAGTGAGGACAAATGCCTTTCCTTTCTGCAACAGTTCTTTCCATCGACTTCTGAGCCCTTTCCTTTTCACTTGAGTTGGCTTCAACCAACGTCAATGTTTCTGACATTTTCATGCTTGACTTAGTAGCCTTTAACAAATCCAGAAGCTCGGAAGACGAATTGAGAATAACAATCTGGCAAAGACTGTAATATTAGGTTTATCGCTAAACCTTCATTAAGTCCGCATCCCAAAATCTTAAACTTGTTCATATACTCGATCTACTTGAGTATATGATCAACAATTTTGGTACCCTCTTCCATCCTACATCTGAATAACGACCGAGACATCATATGCTTCTCATTTCTTCGAAGAAAATGAAGAATAGAAGGTAAATCCATTTTCTGGCACTGTTGTCGCAGTAATGGTGCCATTGATGCAAGCACAATGTATCTAGTCATTTATGCTTTTCCATCATGTGTATGCTTCACATATACATACCCATTATCATGGATAGCACTATCAGCAGGCTCTAGTGATAGAGCTTGCTCAATGGTGTATAATATATCGCTTGACTAAAGTATATTATTTATACTTCTATACCAGTCAACGAAATTTTCACCATTCCATTTCTCTCCCAGTTCGATGATTTGTCGCAGTGATGTTGGGATCATTTTGCTCAAATTTAAGTGAATCTACAAATACAGAAAAATAACTATTATTACCATGTTCATTATTATTGTTTAATATAGTCTTTTATTAAACGAAGCTCCCACTATTTTACTCAAGTCAATAGCCCTCACCATTAACTCGGGAAAGTCCGTTGACTTTCCTAGTGGATCGAGATCCCATCCTGCCCATTTCAAACCTTCACTTTTGCAAACAAGCCAAAATGAGCTGATTAGGTAGGCCAACAAACTTAATCTACACCAATTGATAGCTCCCACTATCAACCTCAAATGTTAGAAAGCCAACAAGCCAATCACACAATCCAATGGACACTACATGCCATCGTCCTCAAGTGTGATTCTCAGTATCAGTAGAGTGGACACTACATGTCACCACGTACACACAATATGTGTACTGCTCTACTATGCCTATGATGCGTGTTTACCAACCTTCGCTTTGGCGAACAAGCAAAACCGTCATTTTAAGTCAACCCATCACCATTAAGGAAAACTCTAATGCATTTTAACCTCCCACTGGTAGAAGTGTACCCTTTGCTTTGGTGAACAAGGTTTCGACGAACAGTGGTTTGATTAAAACCATGGTGATGGAAGGCTTTCGTGACTTAATATGCTTTGATTGAGGGTTTCTTATTTAATGTCTCACCAGGTTATTATCTTTATTAGAATGACATTGTTTGGCATGTTTTTCAACATTCAACCTTAGCATGCATTCTAAACATAATATAAAACGTGCCGGTACATGGCCCAACTAAAACTAATTTCCTCGAGCCTAGAGGAATCGGTGGGTCACCTAGGGGTCCTATAATAAACATCTTGAGTCTTCAAGTATGGTTGCCTCACCCTTTGCTCCGTCTTCAAGTACATTACAAAAACTATCGTTCTAAATTTACAATAAATAATTATACAAATTCTTGACATCAATAAATTTAGAAACCTCAATTTACATTCGAGGGGAATTAGATGAAAAGAGAATGTACATCGAGAAGAGGAGAAAGGCAGGACACGTAGGCCCTATTTAATAAATAATACAACCATACATGCCTAAAATATTTTAAAACATTCAACCTTAGGTCTAAGGCTCATGTACAGGGCACCATGCAATATACAAACAAGTAAAAAGCATACATTTCAAAAACAATCAATTTTTGAAATTTGTGGGTCAATTCATATACCCCCTGACAATTTACAGAACTGCAGTTTGGTCTAAAAGTTTTGAAACTTTACATTCTGGCCCCTATGCACTCGGTAGGCATAGAAATAGTTTCAACCTTCGGTTACTCTCGATATTATTTATTCAGTTTCTGGACCAATGACCCGTATTATAAACTGGATAGAGCAAAAACTCAATCCTACTGTGGCCACCGTTTTAGTGTCATTGCCATATATTGAATTGTGCCGCGAGATAACTTTCTCCCGTACCCGGGAGTGATTAATCCTCTGTCAATCCGCCATAGTCTTGATACGCTCCTTGATGCAGCCAATCACCACCGTATTGATAGCTCTGAAAAGAAATGCATTAGGCTAGTGTCAAACTACACCAATCGGTGCACAAGGCGCTCCAGTGATCTCAAGTCTAAGGATCACATGCACCACCATTCGTTAGAGGATTTGTTCCATAGACACTGGGGTTGCCATCCATATGGAATCCTCTGGTGGGTCAGTCCAGAGAACTTGTTGCGGTGTAATCGCCTACAGCAAGCACCCATGTGTTGCACCAGGTTATCACCAAACAACCTTGACAAGTGAGATCGCCACCGCCTTTCGCAGAGGTCGTTCAACACTATGATAGCCTTCTTGTATTATATCTGTCCCTTACTTTAGAATAATACTGGGGCTATGGACATTTCTAGAATGGCCACCATATGTGCTCATAGGGTTCTCACTATCAAGATTTGAAACACTTGATACCCTCGTCACGATTCCACCATTCTAAGGACATATATCAATACATATTGCAATAATAATGATTTACGCGATATAGTATAAAATGCCTTTTTTTTTTTTGTTAATGAACATTATTACAAAGAGTCAATTCCACAATAATTGATTGGCTTTAGGGCACCTACTCCAATAGCCTTTGCTTGCTTCCTTGCTTGAATCTT
This sequence comes from Pistacia atlantica, assembly GCA_026229545.1. NCBI lineage: Eukaryota > Viridiplantae > Streptophyta > Magnoliopsida > Sapindales > Anacardiaceae > Pistacia > Pistacia atlantica. Next base: position 11,734,419 of record JAPEIT010000014.1, on the reverse strand, counting down.
CGATCTTTGATGCTTTCCAATGGGAACAAGCTTCATAGTGCTTCCAATTCGCTTCAGAACTTCTCCAAATTCTGAGATTCGCTCGCCTCTGGGTCTAGGAACTTGATTCCGCTCATTATTTGCTCAAAGTGCACGTTTTGGCCTAAAACATAAAACATATGAAATTCAGTTGCAATTAAGGCAAAAACGACATAAGTAATCAAAATCTGACCAAAAATCCAAAATAAAACAGTATAATCCTCGGATTATCAAACACCCCCAAACTAAAGACATGCTCGTCCCCGAGCATCAAGTACCAACATGACTAAAAGAAAAACAACTAACAAACGAAACACACAGCAACAAAATTTAAAATGAAATGAGAAAAAAAATTAGACTCAAACTCAAACACAACGAACTGCCTAGAATTTATACAAGTCTCAAATTTTTTTGAAAAATTATTACTGGAAAATGCTCAACACTCTAAGAAGTTCTAAGTTGCATCGACTCTATTGGTCCCCCGAGTAGGTGATCCCCACTTCAGTCCACATTCTGACTTTCTGGATTATTTTTATGCAGAAATGCAAAGTTTATCAAATGGTGGCAGACTCCATAAGCCTAAGTATCGAACTACTCTCCACTAATGAGAATTAGCATCACTAAGGATCAAAAGGTCTTTATAGGCTTGTAACGTTAGGCTTGGTTAGTGGGCTCTAAAGAAAAGGAAAAGATAAACAAAGCAAGAGAACTCAGTTTCCTTTAAGCAAACACTAAGAACTACATCAACTTCCACTTTCTTTCTCAACCACCGCTCAAGGTGTCAACCATTTTATAACCCACAAACATGCACACTTCTTATTTTTGCTTCTGAAATGCATCTCTCAAATTCTATATATATACTTATTGAGGTTAATTACCCCTTTATTCTTCTTGCCCTTCTCACGACCTCCAAACTAATCTTTTAGTTCATTAGCATCCCACACAACTCTCCAAGCTCTTTGTGTTTGCATTAGGTTCAAAATTCTCTTAAGGGTTGTGAAACGCGTTTAGGGTGAAGGGTTTGGGTATTATTGGTTGTACAAGAAAACAAATTAGGACAACGATGATTTCATAAGGCACAAATGGGTGACTAGGGATAAATTTTCATGGTCGGCTGGAAAGGCTCAAACGTTTCGAAAAACTGCCTAAATCACTTCCTCACTAATGTCTATTCCTAGAATTACGCCTCAAGCACTTCTCAACTAGGTTCTAGAGTCCACCAACATTAGCAAGACTTCGCCTAACCACATAAAATGAATCTAAGCATGCCGAAATAATGAAAATGGTGGTTGAACCACTCAACAAACCTCAAGCTAAATCAAGTCAACAAACCTAAACTTGAAGCAATGCCTAACATTTTTCAACAATAAAATCCCAACAATCCTATTCTTATCATAGACTTATGCAATTCATCATTGGCGCAACAAAACATGAAAACATTAAACACAAATCAATTTTTTTTTTTTGAAATTTTCCTACCCCCAAACTAAAGATGACATTGTCCCTAATGTCAAATTATGCACAATTTAGGAATATAAAAACAAAATTTATGAAGGTATGAGATAGGTTCCCTGATTAATCTGTGAAGTCTGAATTTCGTTCAACAGCATGCACACCCATTCCTTAGATTTCTCATCACCATAATCTGTAAAACAATTAAAGTTCTGTGGTGTCCACTGTGTTAGAAAATGTCACTAACTAATATGAAAATATTACAACCTAATCTTGCCCTTATAACTCTAGGAAGTTCAAACAAAAATTAACAATCTAAAACAAAAAGAAAATTAGGTTTAATGTACAAAATAAAAGACAATGAAAATTAAAAAAAACTACAAAACAGGTGCTCAGGTTTCATCCTTCGGCCTCCTCCTCTCCTTTGGTGTCGTTATCTTCTGTTTCAGAGCCCATCCATTCCTCGGAATCCCAGTCTTCCCATTGGAAGCTCGAAGTATCAATGTCTAGCTTGGTGCAGCAGTTGTGTTGCATATCATATAGCATCCGGGTCTGCTTTGCCAGCCAACCTTGACTTTGTTCCATCCGTTTCATCTTACCCAAAATCTGCTACAGCAGCTCCTTTGTTGTGGATGCTGAACTTGATGTTGTGGCAGTGCCTTCTGTAGTTCTCTGTCTTTTTGTTCCAAATCTGGGTCCTACATTGGGTGGATGCTCAAGATGCTTGTTAAAGTAGTTAGTGTCGAGGACTGAGGCAGGATGGATAAGTGGTCCATCATCTGCATTCTCGACTCCCGCTCGAGTGCACAGCTTAGTGATGAGATGTGGGAAGGGGAAGCTCCCTCACCTTGGTTTTGCTGCATTCTGTATACTTGTCATGATAATGTTCCCTACATCCATTTTCTTTCTGGTGGCAATGGAGTAAAGCAACAATGCCTTGTCAAAAGTCACGGTACTATAATGCGTCTCCAGCATTATTCTTGCACATACAAAGTATTGCCACAACCTAGCCATAGGTATCAAATTAGTTCTCTTAATGCTCATCCTTCGCTTCTTTGAAATCTCCCAAGGGGTATCCGGCTTTGCTATTACCTTCAGAATCTGATCCTCCTTAAACTGTCTCTTCTTAAATTCCAGATACTCATCATGGTCAATGATAGTCCGAGAATTATACTGTTTTTATTAGGCTTTTAGGCTGGATTTTAGATACTTCTTAGTTCATTTATGCTTGAATTGCTACTTCATTCTTTACATTTTATGTTTCAGGCCAAAATGGACATTTTGAGCAAATAATGAGGGAATTGGAGTTTCTTGACTCAGAAGTAAGCGGATATTAGAAGTTGGGAGAGTTTTGAAGTAGAGTAAAGCACTATGAAGCTTGTTTCCATGGGAGAGCATCGAAGATCGAAGATTTAAGCAAAGAAGCAAGCGGAGGGCAATTTTGTAATTTTAGAATTCTTCATGAAGATTCGCCACGGCGAAATGAGTCACGCACAAGAGTTACTTTTATTTCGTCACCGCGGCGAAGTCTATAATTTGCAGTTTCTTTAAAACGCACAGTTTCAATTATAGGCAAAGTCTTAGGTTTTTAGGCGAGATATAAAAAAAGAACTTTACCATTTTGATAGGGATGGTGTTTTCCTTAGTCTAGAGCAGTTTTTTCATCTTCTTAGTTTAGATTTGACAAATTTTTGTTGAAAAGTGAGAAGATTTGGGATTGATTCTGGTGGATTCTTCAACTAAGGGACATCTCTTGTCCTTTCTCTCATTTTATTATGTTGAACTTTGTGTTTATTTTTTTTCTTGCTTATTGTATTGATTTAGCTATGAACTGACCCATTTTGGTTAGGGTTTTGATGTAGTTTGGATTCTCATGGATTGGGCAATTGATTTTTATTATTTTCATATGCTATTGCATGGATTGTGTAGGTATTCTGGATTCATTGCTTTTAATTGATGAACATGATGAGATTCAGAAATGAGTCATGTTAAGCTTCTTGGGTAATCACCATTGTACTATTGAATGCTAGAGATAGATTTAAGAATCAATGAAATCAATATAGGATTCTAGGTGTTTAATAGCTTAGAACTATTAATCTTCAAATTGTTGGGTGCGGAAGTTTAATAGGGAAAAGTAGGAAAACATAGCCTGAGAAGGTAAGTTTTATAATTTAGAGAATTCGATTTTGGCATGCTGTCGTACGCACCCAAAATTAAAACCCTAAAAATACACGTAGTAGTGTGAGTAGGGATCGTTCCCACGGAGAGTGTCTAGCCAAGTTTTATGTTACGTGAACCATTATGGGGGGCATTTTAATAAAAACAGAAACAATTTCAGGAAAAGAAATTCAGCCTAAATTACTGAAATCAATCAAAATAATGAAACTTGATCTAAGTCAACATCCACCATCAGAATCTTACAACTGATCATTGATGCAAAAATAAATCAATTCTTACTTTGAGTATTCACTGTTGGAACTATTTTCCTATCTCTCCTTAGTTGTAATTAATTAGGAAACAAGCGATCTAATTAATCTTACTACTAAACAACCCTAGACAAGAGCTAAAGATTTAATCTAGTGGCAGCCTTAAGACCTACAGAGATCGATGAAGCTAAACAACACAAACACAAGCGGTTGTATTTAAGTCAGCCAAATGTTTTTCTTAAGACTTAACAATTCCTGACTCAAAAAACTCTTAAACCTCAATTACTTCACAAGTTAAAGGGATCAAACAATTACTGATTTGATATCTAACTTAGCAGTAGATTGCAACAAATAATAAACTAGTAGGCCTCCTATTAATTAAACGTAACAATCATGACAATATGCATAGAAGAACATCCAATACTCAAAACATAAATGGAACACTATAAAATTAGATTAGATCTCATAGTTTTATTGATTCCGAGGTCTTTGTTTCCTCCCACCAAGTTATGAAAGTTTAGCCGCTCATGGCCATGAAAAACTCAAAAGAAAATGAAGAAGAAAGACAGAAAGAGAGGCGTGTGTGATATATCTCAATCTGATCTCTCTCTCCTTTTAAACATATCCCATTCAAGTATTTGAATTCTACTAAATCTCCTCAAAATATTCTAATATCCTAAAATAACATTTATCCTAATCGGATTCTAATTAATTGAAAATAAAATAAAGTCTGAAAAGAAAATAGGAAAGTGGTGTGTCTAGCTATAACTTGTGTGCAACACATCTTCAAATCTTCCAATAATAAACTGCCTCTTTATTGCATGACAAGGCAGAATGTTCCAGAACGTCGGTAGTGCAGATGCGTCAACTTCAAGCCCAATTACAACCTTGATTCAGCGAGTATCTCTCCAAACTCAAAACATGAAATTGTATATCTCTTTCTTAGGGTTCCACAACATTTTGAATCATCTCAATCGGAGCTCGGATAAGAGAGTTATGCCCGGATTACGAAGCGATGTTGAAACTATCCGAATTCACCTAATTAGTTATGTTTTGCATTTAACGCCTCCATTTGCGTCCTAAATCAAAATAGAATAATAATGAGTACATTTAGGTAACAAATAAGTATAAAAGACTAGACATTAAGGGGGGATAAATATGACATTTTGCATTCTCATCAGATTTACAATCAATGCATGTGAATATGGAAATAGCATAATCTGTAGGTTTAATCCATAGAGTCCGAATGAAGTCAAAACCCTACCCGTTGTTTAAATTGATATTACCTTGTTTCTAATCTTGCTTTCATAATTTAGTTTTGAATATTTAGAAATTTTTGTTTTAGTTTTAAGTTTAATTTTCTCCCATTAATCCAAACAAATTCGATTGCTCCAACTTGAAAACAGTAGAAAACTTAGTGCTTAGCAACCAATCCTTGTGGGAACGATACTCACTCATCACTTTATTACTTTGTGCGACTAGTGCACTTGCTATTTATGCATGTTGTAGTAAATACGCATCAAGTTTTTGGCACCGTTGCTGGGGATTAAGTTTTGTGTTAACATTAAAATTTTCTTGTGTTAGCTAGATTAGAGCTTTATTTTTGCTTAATTATTGTGTGTTTAATTTTTGTTTTTCTTTTAGTTTGGTTTGTGATCTCACTCTTTATATTTTTCTGTGTAGTTTATACGAAGAGCAAGACGACAGCCCGCGGTTCCTGTTGATCCTGAGATTGAAAGAACCACTCAAAGACTTAACAGAGAAAGAAGAGAAAGAGAGGCCACAGTTGAACCAGAAGTCATAGTTGTAGAGATGGCAGAAAACATAACACTAAGGGAGTTTTCAGTTCCCTTAGTTGATGGCAGTGGGTCAAGTATTACTAGACCAGCAGTACAAGCTAACAACTTTGAGATAAAACCGGCTATCATCCAGTGATCCAGCAGTCGATACAATTCAGGGGGGATTTGAAGGAATATCCAAATCTACACATTGCCAATTTTTTGGAGATTTGTGATACTTTCAAGTCAAACGGAGTATCAAATGACACCATTAGATTGAGACTATTCCCATTTTCATTGAAGGATAAAGCTAAAGGATGGTTAATGGCATTACAATAGGAACGATCACAACATGGAACGATTTATCATAGAAGTTCCTGACCAAATTCTTTCCTCTAGCAAAATCGACAAATCTGAGAAATGATATCACATCGTTTATACAGGAAGAGTCAGAATCATTGTATGAGGCTTAAGAGAGATACAAAGAATTACTGAGAAGGTGTCCACATCATGGATTGCCAGTTTGGATGCAAGTCCAAACATTTTATAATGGATTGATGGTGAATGTGCAAACTATGGTGGATGCAACCTCGGGAGGAGCACTATAGAATAAGACTTCGGAAGAAGCACACGAGTTGCTTGAGGTTCTAACAAGCAACAATTATCAAAGACCTAATGAGAGGGTACAACCGAAGAAATCTATGGGTCTTCATGAAGTTGATGCATATATAGTCATTTCAGCCCAATTGACAACACTTCAGAAACAGTTGGGAAGTATGCAGGTAAACTCTATTCTAGCTCCTCAACTAACTTGTGATTTTTGTGCAGGTAATCACGTGAGCAGTGACTATCAAGTAGGGAATATGTTTGCTTCAGCATCATCATCGAAGCAGATTAACTACTGGGCAAGAAATCAGAGGCAACCAAACAATCCCTATTCCAACACATATAATCCGGGTTGGAGGAATCATCCAAATCTATCTTGGGACAATCAAAACCAGAAAAATAATCAATGGAACCAAAGAGCATTGCCAACTAACCAAACAGGGGTGAATAATCAACCAGGAGAATGTTTGCGAACTTTACACAGGTTTTATGAATGAGATGAGAATGAATTTCAGAAATCAATGGGCGTCCATTCGGAACTTGGAGGTACAGATGGGGCAATTAGCTAAAAAGGTAAATAAGAGACCACAGGGGTCTTTCCCAAGCAACACAGTGACTAACCCACGTGAGCAAGCAAATGCAATAATTTTGAGGAGTGGGACAGTTTTGGAAGAGGTGGAAAAATCAAGAGAAGAAGAAAAGCCATCAAATGAAAAGGAAGAATCTGATGAGGAAGTAGATGAAGAGATAGTGGCTGAAGAGAAACCATCTAGTTCTAGGGAAGAAGAGCAGAAACGGGGAGTGAGGCAAAGACAAAGCAAAGAGAAATTGCCATTTCTCGAAACTGAAGAAAAAGAATCAGGATAAGCAGTTTTCCAAATTCATTGAAATATTTAGAAAATTGCATACTAACATTCCTTTTGCAGATGCATTGCAACAGATGCCAAGCTACGCGAAATTTCTTAAGGAGATTTTATCAAACAAAAGGAAGTTAGAGGATGAGGAAATAGTGATGCTCACAGAGAAGTGCAGCGCCATTCTCCAGAAGAAGCTACCCCCGAAACTCAAAGATCCAAGGAGTTTTACTATTCCTTGCATTATAGGAGATATTACTTTTGATCGAGTTTTATGTGATTTAGGTGCTAGCATCAATTTAATGCCTTTTTCTATTTTCAGGAGATTGGGAATTGGTGAGGTGAAGCCAACGACCATGTCGTTGCAACTTACAGATAGGTCCATAAAACATCCAAGGGGTATAGTTGAAGATGTGTTGGTGAAGGTGGATAAGATTATCTTTTCGGCAGATTTTGTTGTATTGGACATGGAGGAGGATAAGGGAATGCCTATTATTTGGGCCGATTGTTTTTGGCCACGGGAAGTGCACTCATTGATGTGCAGGAAGGAAAGTTGCTGTTAAGAGTTCAAGATGAAACAGTAACGTTCAATGTATTTGAAGCTATAAAGTTTTCAGCCGAGTCGGATTCGTGCTTTAGTGTTGATGTGGTGGGTAAACTAGTAGCGGAGGTCATTGAAGAGAACACTCCACACTTACCTCTAGAAGCGTATATTACCCAATCAAGAATAGTAGAGGTAGAGGAGTCGGCAAAGAATGAATGTGCTAGATTGTTGGAAGTACTTCGGCCGATTGATGAGAACCAAGATCTTGAATTTGAGGAATTTGATTTTGAGAAAGAGAAGGCAAAGGAAAGAAATGAGGAACCTCCAAAGCTTGAATTGAAACCCTTGCCTTCCCACCTCAAATACGTGTATCTTAGGGAATCGGAAACATTCCCAATAATCATCAGTTCAAAGTTGAGCAATTTGGAAGAAGAGCGATTGATTCGGGTTTTGAGAGAACATCGATCAGCAATTGGATGGACTATTTTGGATATTAGAGGCATCTCTCCATCTTTTTGCATGCATAAGATACTCATAGAGGATGATATCAAGCCTAGAGTTCAACGACAACGAAGATTGAACCCTTCGATGAAGGAAATGGTGACAAAGAAGGTGGTGAAACTTCTAGATGCGGGAATAATTTATCCCATTTCTGATAGTCCAGGGTGATTCTAGTGCAAGTGGTTTCGAAGAAGGGAGGTATCACAGTGGTAAAGAATGAGAGCAATGAATTGATACCAACTAGGACGGTCACAGGCTGGAAAGTGTGCATTGACTATCGAAAATTAAATGAAGCGACAAGGAAAGATCATTTTCCACTTTCGTTCATTGATCAGATGTTGGAGAGATTGGCAGGGCATGCTTATTACTGATTCTTGGATGGTTATTCAGGATACAATCAGATTGCCATCACTCCTCATGATCAAGAGAAGACGACCTTCACTTGTCCCTATGACACCTTTGCTTACCGAAGGATGTCCTTTGGTTTGTGCAATGCACCAGCCACATTTCAGAGATGCATGGTGTCGATCTTCGGAGATATGATGGAGCGGTTAATAGAAGTCTTCATGGATAGCTTCTCTGTTTTTGGTTCGTCCTTTGATAATTGCTTATCTAATCTCTCTTTTGTTTTGCAGCGATGTCAGGAGACAAACTTGGTGCTCAATTGGGAGAAGTGCCACTTCATGGTCCAGAAAGGAATAGTGCATAGAATCTCAGAGGACGGAATAGAAGTGGATCGAGCAAAGACGGACGTGATTGAGAAGCTACCACCACCCTCCAATGTTAAAGCAGTTCGAAGTTTCTTGGGGCATGCGAGGTTTTATAGATGGTTCATCAAGGATTTTTCTAAGATTTCTAAATCCCTTTGCAATTTATTGATTAAAGATGTTGCTTTGATTTTAATGATGAATGCATGCATGCCTATCAAACTCTAAAAAATTTATTAGTATCTGCACCTATTATTGCAGTCCCCGATTGGGGACTACCATTTGCATAGATGTGTGATGCTAGTGATTTTGTAATTCAGTATGCTAGCAAAACACTCACTGATGCCCAATTGTATTACACCATGACTGAAAAATAATTGTTGGCTGTGGTTTTTGCTTTTGATAAATTTCGTTCATATTTGCTAGGTGCCAAAGTGATAGTCTACACGGACCATTCAACACTTAAGCACCTATTGGCAAAGCAAGAAGCAAAACCTCGGCTGATAAGATGGATCCTATTGCTACAAGAGTTTGAGTTGGAGATACGAGATAAGAAAGGGTCGAAAAATGTGGTAGGGGACCATTTGTCAAGGATTGAATGACCAATTCAGGGAAATGAAGAAGAAACCCAAATCAGAGAAACTTTCATGATGAGAAATTGATGAGAGTGGAGGAAGCACCGTGGTATGCAGATTTTGCAAACTACTTGTCAGCGAGACTGCTCCTCATTGGCATGACCTTCCAACAAAAGAGGATGTTTTTCTCAGATTTGAAATACTATTTCTAGGAAGAGCCATTCCTTTATAGACAATGTGCTGATCAGATGATACGTAGGTGTGTTTTGGAAGAGGAAATGGAAAGTATTCTAAGGCATTGTCATGAGAGGGAAGTAGGTGGCCGTTTTGGAGGAGCTAGGATAGCAGCCAAGGTTCTTCAATCTCGGTTTTATTGGCCAACCCTTTTTAAGGATTCTTTCCGGATGGTTCAGGAATGCGACCAATGTCAACGGAGTGGTAATATTTCAAAGAGAGATGACATGACGTTTAACAACATCCTTGTAGTTAAGCTGTTTGATGTGTGGGGAGTTGACTTCATTGGTCCTTTCCCAAATTCTTTTGGGAACACATACATTTTGGTAGCAGTGGATTATGTATCAAAGTGGCTGGAAGCAGTTGCAATGCCGTCTAACAATGCCAGGGTAGTGATTAATTTTGTGAGAAATAATATTTTCTCAAGATTTGGAGTACCACAGGCAATCATTAGTGATGGAAGATCACACTTTTGCAATAGGCAATTTGATGCCCTGTTGGGAAAGTATGGGGTAAAACATAGAGTTGGAACAACTTACCATCCACAGACCAGCGGGCAAGTGGAACTGTCGAACTGAAAACGAAGGGAATTTTAGAAAAGATAGTTAATGCATCCAAGAAAGATTGGTCACGAAAATTGGATGATGCATTATGGGCCTACCGAACTACATTTAAGACTCCAATTGGTATGTCCCCGTTCAGGATGGTTTATGGGAAGGCATGTCACTTGCCGGTAGAACTCGAGCATAAGGCCTATTGGGCAGTAAAGCAGCTCAACATGGATTTAGGGAAGAATGGATGCTGACTTTGAATGAACTCGATGAGTTCCCTCAAGAAGCTTATGAGAATGCTAGAATGTACAAGGAAAAGACCAAGAAGTGGTATGATAAGCATATCCGGAAGAAGAACTTTGAAGTGGGTCAGAAAGTGTTGTTGTTTAACTTTAGACTTAGGCTTTTCCCAGGAAAACTTAGGTCTAGATGGCCCGGACCCTTCATAGTTACAAGAGTTTACCCATTCGGAGTAGTGGAGGTGTCACATGAAGAAAAAGGCACATTTAAGGTCAATGGCCATAGGTTGAAGCCATACATCGATAGAGTGATGAGTTGCAAGTCAATTCCCCTCTGGCTTGACATTCCGACATGAGAAATTGAAAGAGTCAAGCTTCTCGACTATAAAAAAGCGCTCCTTGGGAGGCAATCCAAGTGTTTTCCTTTGTTGTTGTTTAATTTTTATTTGCTTAGTTTTCTTATGATTTTAGATGAAGTCTAATTTGAGTGTTTTTGGGTGTTTCAGTGAATTATCAAATCAAGGTGGAAAATGGAATTGTCCAGTTTCCACCGCGGCGAAGTACATTTGTGAAAATTTGGAATTCGAAAAGTCCCAGACTTCACCATGGCGAAGTATCTTTTTCGTTGAGGCGATGCGTCTCTATATTTTTTCGCCGCAGCGAAGAATTTTGTTTCACAGTGGTGAAGCAAGTTGGGCAAAAATCATAAAGGGAAATTTTGCCGCAGCGAAGAAAGTTCTTCACTGGGGCGATGCACTACTGTAATTTTTCGCCGCGACAAAGAATTTGTCTTCGCTGCGACATTGACTGGGTTTGGTTTAGGATTTGGAAATGAACAACTTCACCGCGGCGAAGCCTAGTTTTTATAAAAACGTGAATGACCTTTCATTTTTTTGCAAAACTTTTCAAAGCCATTTGAGAGAAAAATTGTCCAACTTCAATCTAGAGCCCTCCCAGTGATTTCCCAACAAAGTTTCTCACTCCTTAAACTTTCACAACACCAAAACAACTCGATCTAACCAAGATCTTTGAGAAAAATCGAAGAAATTTATGGGTTCAAGAAATTGGGGATTTTGCAATCTAGGTGATTTTTGGCTAAATTGGTGGCGAATACTCTATTTTTTGGTAAGATTTCAAGTTCCCTAAGCTTTTAATCACAATTTTTTGAGCATAGATTTGTGAATATGAAAATATTGATTGTGGTTGAGTTGTGAATTTTGGTGATTTTGTGCGTTAATATTGTGTTGGAGGAAGTGTTGATCTTGCATTGTGTGATATTGAGGAGTGTGGATTTTAAATTTTGGAGTGTTTCGTTGAGTTTGGAAAAATTGTAGTTTGGGGGTTAAGTGTAAATTTTGGAAGTGTTGTTTTATAGCAGGATTGATTGTGGCTGTTCATAGGGTGCTTAGGGTTGAATTTGGGAGTTGATTGATAGTTTAGAAAAATGCCGCTTAAAGTGTTGTCCAAGGGAAAAGGAAAAGGAAAAGGAAAGAAAGTAGACAACCGATTTGTGAGTGAGCAAGCTCAGACACGCTATGAAGGGGCAGCCCAAAGGAAAGATAAAGGATTTATCCCTGAGCGTGGATTAACCGCAAGCCAGGCTATAGATTGGAGTCAAGGGAGACGTTGGGAACTGTTTATGAGTGCACCTGCACAAGTGGCGGTAGAGCCGCTAGTGAGAGAATTTTATGCCAACCTCCCAAAGTGTGAATCTAGTACTATGTTTGTGAGGGGTAATGATGTGGCATCTACCACGAAGGTGATCAATGAATTTTATAACTTGCCTAAGATTGACCGGAATGACTATGCTGATCTTAGGAAGACACAGTTTAAGGATCATATCATTCTTCCGGTCATTACAAAACCGAACACCACTTGGGAGGTTTCAAAAAAGGGTAAAAAGAGCATCAAGGGAACTAACTTGACACCGGTGGCTCGGTTGTGATTTTATTTGTGCGAGGATGATGTCGGAGATGCACTATAGCATGATGACATATGAGAAGGCATTACTGCTCTATTCTATTGCCACAAGAAAGAGTATGGATGTGGACAAATAATCCTAAACAACATTCGGCATGCAGCCAAACCAGGGCAAGGAAGTTACCCCTTCCCACATCTCATTACAGCTTTGTGCACTCGAGCAGGAATCGAGGTACATGATGATAAGCCAATTATCCATGCCGCCCCAATCCTCGACTCAGACTATTATCACAATCACCTTGAACGTCTAGACGATGAGCAACCTAGCATCGGGACAAAACAATAGAGAACCACACAAGGAGCTGCTACATCATCTAGTTCCACAGCCACTATGAAGGAGATGATGCACCAGATGTTGAGTAAGATGAAGAGGTGGGAACGATGTCAAACATGGATCGCAGATCAGACCCGAATGATCTATAATTTGAACATATCTGCTACCAGAAGCTGAATATTGATACTTCAGCATTCCACTGGGAAGATTGGGATTCAGATGAGTGGATGGCCTTCGACACAGAAGAGGACGACATCGAAGGAAAGGAGGAGGCCGACAAATTAGCCGGAGCACCTGTTTTGTATTTTGTTTTTGTTTGTTTTTGTTTTGGTTTATTATTGGGTATTGTGGAACTTTGAACTGATTTTTGATTAGTTTGTGGTTTGTTTTTGGATTGTTTTTCGTTTAGTTTAAATTTTTGTTGAACTTTTTAGTTGAAAAGACGAGATTAGGGTTGTAATATTTCCATATTAGTTAGTGAATTTTTCTAACACAGTGGACACCACAGTTTTCAATTATTTTTACAGATTTTGGTGATGAAAAAGTCAAGGACAGGGTGTGCACACTGTTGAGAGAAACTCCAACTTCACGGATTAATCAGGGAACTATCTCGTACTTTTACAGATTTTGTTTTTCTATTCCTAATTTATGCATAATGTGACATTGAAGACAATGTCATCTTTAGTTTAGGGGTAGGAAAAATTTGAGAACTTTTGGACTTTTTATTTTATTTTATTTCTATGTTTTGTTGTGTATGCCAATGACGAATTGTATAAATCAATGATGAGATTAGGGTTGTTGGGATTTTATTGTTGAAAAATGTTAAGCATTGCTTCAAGTTTATGTTTATTGATTGAATTTTGATTGAGGTTTGTTGAGTGGTTCAACCACCATTTTCATTTATTTTGTCATGCTTAGATTCATTTTATGTGGTTAGGTAAAGTTTGATAATGTTGGTGGATTCTAGAACCTAGTAGAGAAATGCTTGAGGTGAAATTCTAGGAATAGACATAGTTGAGGAAATGATTTAGGCATTTTTCAGAACGTTTGAGCCTTTCCAGCCAACCCACGAATGAATTGTTCCCTAGTCACCCACTTGAGGCTTATGAAATTATCATTGCTTTTTATTTTCTTGCAAACCAAAAATTGTCCAATCCAATTACCCTAAACACATAATCATACCCTTTGGGAGAATTTTGGACTTAATGCAAACACAAGGAACCTGAAGAGTTGTATGAATGAACTAAAAGAATAGTTTGGGGGTTGTGAGATGGTCAAGAAGAATAAGAGAGGTATTTAACCTCAATTGATGTTAAAAAAAAAAAAAAAAAAATTGTTTGAGAATTGCATTACAATAGCAACAATAAGAATTGTTCAGGGTTAAAGGTTGTTAAATGGTTGACATTTTGAGTGATGGTTGAGAAAAGAAGTGGGAGTTGGATTAAGTCTTAGTGTTTGCTTTAAGGAAACCAAATTCTTTTGTTTGTTTATCTTTTTCTCTTCTTTTGGAGCCCACTACCCGAGCCTAATGTTACAAGCTTGTAAAGACCTTTTGATTCTTAGCAATGTCTAATCCTTATTAGTGAAGAGTAGTTCGATATTTAGGCTTATGGAGTCTGCCGCCATTTGATAAACTTTACATTTCTATATAAAATAATCCGGGAAGTCGAAAGGCGGATTGAAGTGGGGATCACCTACTCGGGGGACAAATAGAGAAAGATAGTCGATGCAATCTATAACTTCTTGGAGTGTTGAAAATTTTTCTAGTAATAATTTTTCAACAATCTTTGAGACTTGTATAAATTCTAGGCAATTCGTATGTTGAGTTGAATCTAATTTTTGTTTGTTCATTTCCAGCTTTGTTAAGTTGTGTTTTGGTTTTTTTTTTCTTTCTTTCTTTGAGTTTTGTACCTGATGCTCGAGACGTGCATGTCTTTAATTTGGGGGTATTTGATAGTCTGAGAATTATACTGTTTTTTATTAGGCTTTTAGGCCGAATTTTAGATACTTCTTAGTTCATTTATGCCTGAATTGCTACTTAATTCTTTACATTTTGTGTTTTAGGTGAAAATGGACATTTTGAGCAAATAATGAGGGAATTGGAGTTTCTGGACTTAGAAGTAAGCGGATCTCAGAAGTTGGGAGAGTTCTGAAGCAAAGTAATGCACTATGAAGCTTGTTTCCATGGGAGAGCATTGAAGATCGAAGATTTAAGCAAAGAAGCAAGCAGAGGGCAATTCTATAATTTTAGAATTCTTCATGAAGATTCGCTGTGGCGAAATGAGTCACACACAAGAGTTACTTTCACTTTGTTGCCGCGGCGAGATTTCTTCTTTGCCGCGGCGAAGTCTGCAATTTTTAGTTTCTTTAAAATGCACAGTTTCAATTTTAGGCAAATTCTTAGGTTTTTGGGCGAGGTATAAAAAAAAAAAAAAAAACTTTACCATTTTGAGAGGGATGGTGTTTTCCTTAGTCTAGAGCAGCTTTTTCATCTTCTTAGTTTAGATTTGACGAATTTGTGTTGAAATGTGAGAAGATTTGGGATTGAATCTGGTGGATTCTTCAACTAGGGGAGATCTCTTGTCCTTTCTCTCATTTTATTATGTTGAACTTTGTGTTTATTGTTTTTCTTGCTTATTGTATTGATTTAGCTATGAACTAACCCATTTTGGGTTAGGGTTTTGATGTAGTTCGGATTCTCATGGATTGAGCAACGAATTTTTATTATTTTCATATGCTATTGCATGGATTGTGTACGTATTCTGGATTTATTGCTTTTGATTGATGACCATGATGAGATTGAGAAATGAGTCATGTTAAGCTTCTTAGGTAATCACCATTGTAGTATTGAATGCTAGAGATAGATTTAAGAATCAATGAAATCAATCTAGGATTCTAGGTGTTTAATGAGCTTAGAACTATTAATCTTTAAGTTGTTAGGTGCGGAAGTTTAATAGGGAAAAGTAGAAAACATAGCCTGAGAAGGTATGTTGCTATGTTTTCGAATTTAGAGAATTCGATTTACAATCAATGCATGTGAATATGGAAATACCATAATCTGTAGGTTTAATCCATAGAGTCCAAATGAAGTCAAAACCCTACTTGTTGTTTAAATTGATATTACCTTGTTTCTAATCTTGCTTTCATAATTTAGTTTTGAATATTTAGAAATTTCTGTTTTAGTTTTAAGTTTAATTTTCTCCATTAATCCAAACAAATTCGATTGCTCCAACTTGAAAACAGTAGAAAACTTAGTGCTTAGCAACCAATCCTTGTGGGAACGATACTCACTCATCACTTTATTACTTTGTGCGACTAGTGCACTTGCTATTTATGCATGTTATAGTAAACAGGCATCAGTCAATTTGAGGTAGTCCATAGAAATCATTGATCACCTTTGCATCAATTGGCACATCAATACCCCTCACAAATACATGCCCAAGATTACACTCAGGAAGGTTGGCATAAAACTCTCTCACTATCAGTTCTATGGGTAAATGTTCAGGGTCACTCATGAATTCTCCCTTGACTCCACTCTTTTGCATGGGTAGTGGTCAATCCACGCTCGGCAATAAACCCTTTATCTTTTCTTTTGATTGCACCTTCATACCATTGCCAAGCCTTGTCACTTACAAACATATTGTCTACTTGTTTCCCTTTTCCTTTACCCTTAGAAGCTATTTTGATCGGCATGTTCAGTTTTGACTGTGAATACCCAAATGTACGCCCAAGCTAAGGATTCAACCAGACAATTCAATGCTAAGTACCCTTACTACTGACCACAATCTCTCTTGCAAAAACCCCAAAGTTTTAAAAAAATTGCACCTAGACCCCCAAACTCACTATTCGTCCAAACTCAACAAAACACTCCCAAATCATAAATCCAACTTCTTCAACACAATACAAAGCAAAATCTACACTCCTTTAATCAAAATCAAATCACAAACTTCACCAAAAATCAACAACTCAACACATTCAAACAATATTTCAAACTTAAAGAACTACAATCAAAATTGAGCAATTTAGATGTTATAGAACTCGAAATCTTACCCTTCTCATGCTGAATGCACCACCAATTTCGGCTTAGATTGCAAGATCCCCAATTTTTTAAAACCAAGGGTTTCCAAAATTTTCTTCAATTCTTGCAAAAATCCTTGCTAAAATGAGTTGTTTTGGTGTTTGTGAGGGTTAAGGAGTGACGTAAGAGGTTGAAAATTCACTGGAAAGACTCTGAATTGAAGGTGGAAGTGTTTGGCTCTTGGATGCGTTTTGAAGTTTTTCGTGAAAAATTAAGAGTCGCGTGGGTTTTTATTTAAAATAGTTATCGTCGCAACAAAGTTCTTAATTCCCAGTTGATGCCGTGGCGAAGAAAATTCTCGCCGCGGCGAAAAATTCCAAAGAGAAACTTCGCCACGACGAAAATTCCGCAATACCTTTTATGTCGCGGCGAAGATCGTTGCAGTAAAAAATTATAGAGAAAATAATGCCTCGGTGAAGAACTTGTTTCGTCGCGGCCAAGTCTGGACTTTTCGACTTCCATTTTGTGCAAAGTGTACATCGCTGCGACGAAGAAAAAGATTTGCCGCAGAGAAAAACTAGAAAATTCCCTTTTTCGCCTTAATTTGATAATTCAGATGAAACACCCAAAAACACACAAAATTTCAATTATCCTAAACCATAAAACAACTAAACAAATTCAAAAGCAATACAAAAAAAAAAAAATGAAAATGAAAACACTTGAGTTGCCTCCTAAGAAGCGCTTGTTTATAGTCGAAAGCTCGAATTTCTCAAGTCCTCATGTTGCAATGTCAAGTGTTAGAGTAGATGCCCTAGAGCCAATCAGTTATTGTGGAATTGACTCTTTGTAATAATGTTCATTAATCAATAAAAGGCATTTTATACTATATCGCGTAAATCATTATTATTGCAATATGTATTGATATATGTCCTTAGAATGGTAGAACCGTGACGAGGGTATCAAGTGTTTCAAATCTTGATAGTGAGAACCCTATGAGCACATATGGTGGCCATTCTAGAAACGTCCATAGCCCCAATGTTATTTTGAAGTAAGGGCACAGATAATACGGTAAGGCTATCATAGTGTTGAATGACCCTGTCGAAAGGCAGTGGCCGATCTCACTTGTCAAGGTTGTTTGGTGACAACCTGGGTGCAACACATGGGTGCTTGTTGTGGCGATTACACCGCAGCAAGTTCACTGGACTGACCCACCAGAGGATTCCATATGGATGGTAACCCTAGTGTCTATAGAACAAATCCTCTAACGAATGGTGGTGCATGTGATCCTTAGACTTGAGATCACCAGAGCGCCTTGTGCACAGATTGGTGTAGTTTGACACTAGCCTAACATAGTTCTTTTCAGAGCTATTAATACAGTGGTGATTAGCTGCATCGAGGAGTGTATCAAGACTATGGTGGATTGACAGAGGATTCATCACTCCCGGGTACGGGAGAAGTTATCTCATAGTGCAATTCAGTATATGGCAATGACACTAAAACTGTGGCCACAGTGGGATTGAGTTGTTGCTCTATCCAGTTTATAATACGGGTCATTAGTCTAGAAACTGAATAAATAATATCGAGAGTAACCAAAGGTTGACACTATTTCTATGCCTTTGTCTCGTCGAGATAATGTATGATGAAAGGATCGAATTGCTGCGGTAACCAGATATCATTGTGTAGCTACTTTGTGAATCCGACTATCTGGTCGGCCATGATGCCTTCTGAGGGGCCTAATCTTGGTCTGTGTATTAGTTAGGACGATTAATTGGTGTTAATCGTGATACTATACACTGCCGATATGATGAGGAGCCTATGGGTCACACACATAGAAGATAATTTAATATCCAAGAAGAAAGAAGGACGTTTTCGTCTTTTAAGGCGAAAGGGTATTTTGGTAATTTCACAGTGCAATTAAATTTGCTGAGGTCATAGCCTTTATTTAATTTGTTGGAAAAATTAAATAAGTGAAATTACGTTTAATTGTGTGTTCGCACATATTTAAATATATTATCATTATTGTTAAATGTTAATATATATATTTAAATATATATTAACTGATTTTAATTGAGATAATGATGGAAAAATAAAAATATCAAATTGGGAGTGTTTGGCAACATGGGGCGTTTGGGTTGGAGCCCAAGCCTATTCCATATGGGATTAGGGCAAATTGATGTACTATAAAAAGAAAAAATGTGTTAATTAAATGTGACTGATTTTTCTTTGGAAAAACACAGTAGCCCCTTTTGTAACAACTGCTGTAAACTAGTACAATGCATGCATAATAATAATAGAAAATGGGCCCAAAACTTTTTTTTTTTATTATATGTAATAAGTCTTTTACAAAGACAAAAACAGGGGAAACAGTGTAGCTATTGCTCCTCGCTTGCCGACGCCCCTCCGAGGTGAGCACAAAATAATGCTCAGTAAGTAAACCCTCTATCTGTTTATCCCCGTATGTATTTCTCTTAATTCTTTCCTCACACTTTCTATTGTTTTCTACTAAACGTCATGGCCTCATCTTACCGGAGGTACGGCCGGATGGCATTTACATAGCACCATCTCACTCTTCATGACTGTCGAGTGGAGTTCACACAGCACTAACCCGCTCTTAGTGACTACCGAGAGGGGATCACGAAGCACCTACCCGGTTTTTGTAACTATCGGGTGGAGATCACATAGCACCTACCCGTTCCTCATGACTTTCAAGTGACGATCACAAAGCATCAACCCGTTTCTAATAACTAATCGGGTGACGATCACAAAGCATCAACCCATTTGTAACGACTCGATTCTTATAAAAATATGCATAGTAAAAATACATGTAAAATAACATAAAAAGTTCGGCCCAAAATTTTCCTTTATTAAACATATGTATTCTTTATACAAATATATACAAGATTTATATCATATGCAAAACTATCAAAATAGGGTGGACAGTGTAGCCATTTCTCTTCGTGTGCTGATGTCCATCCGACTGTGTCCTCATCTAGAACCTGCAAAAACATAGGGAACAACTGGATGAGCACAAAACAATGCTCAGTAAGTAAACCTATTTACTCAAATATCCCCGTAACTCTTTCTCTAATTCTTTCCCTACCATTTCTATTGACTCTTTCTCTTATCTAACTATCTATTTTCTCTTTCTCATAACTCTTTTATACTAACTTTCTTTCTAGTAAGTCACGGCCCCATCTGACCGGAGGGACGGCTCGGACTCGCTTCCACTCCCTATGACTTCTACCCATTCTAGCCGATCGGACTTGGTTATGCATGGATTCGGAACCTTTGGCCATGTGAGTGCATAGAATCTCTCGGGTAAACTCGGGTATAGCCCTTATCCGCATGTACTCTGCGGGCTACGTCACTTCTCTCTCTAATACTCTTGCCGCTCTCTCTATGCGGCGTACATGCGGGAATACTCTACCCGTACTCACAGGTTCCCCATCGCACAACCTACTCTATTCTTCTTATTAAGCACTACTCTAGCTTTTACTCTATAGTGCTCATTCTCTCTTTCTCTGTACTCTTAGAGTAGTCTAAACTCAAAAGTCTTTACTCTATTTTCTAGTGCATAAATAAAGCATAGTTAATGCACATAAATGACTCATACTCATTAATGCATTTATGAAATGCAACTATGACATGTAGCAACAATTAAGGCTTTCTACTCTTACTTATGCTTCTCTTGAGCATTTCATCATACAACTCATGTGCATAAAAACTCTACTCTAACTCTAACTTTTCTCTTTTCTTTAATCAACCAAATGGGAGAAAACTCCGTCATAAACTCTAAATTTCCTGTCAAAAGAAAAACACTTCCATAAACTTGCTCAAAACTTCCTCCAACTTCTATCAAACTCAACCCAACATCAAGCAAATAAAACACTTCTCATAACTCAATTTATGTGTATCACTCAATCATAACTACTAATCTCAATCAACAATTTAATGAATACACACACACACACACACATATATATATATATCTACTCAAAAGAGTTCTTAAATCTCAACTTAGGTTGAATTTACTTACCTTATGGGGAAAAAGCTTCTTTAACACTTCTTCTTTCCTTTGGGAGCTTGCCTTTTCTCTACAACTTAACCAACAACCACAACATGAGACTCTAATCAAAACATAAAAAAACTCTCATCTAAAGCAAGAATCCTTACCTTAGGATGCTTTAGATTAAAAACCTACTAAAAGTTACTCAAAAAGGCTCTTGGAAATCCTTGGAAGATTGAAGGAATTTGAGAGAATTTGGAAATGAAGGAGGCGGTGGAATGGAAAATGAAGAGTTCTAAAAGACTAAACCCCCTTAAATATCTCTTAACAACTCATTCTTCCCATTTTGCCCTTGCTCTTTCTTGGAAATTCCATCCATATCCTTTGATTCCTTACAAACACACCCCTATACTAACATATTCTCCATGAAATTTCCTTACATTTTACTCCCCACTTTTCCTACTAATTAGGGGTAAAATGGTCAAATAGTACCCAAGGGAAAACATATCTAAAACTTAATAAACTTTTCAACCAGCACGTCGCCGCGGCGACGAAGCTTCCTTCACAGCGGCAAAACTGTCCAGCAGCTTCCCCATGGCTTCAACACCTCTTCGCAGCGGCGAAGATTATCCTTCGCCCTGGCGAGCCCTGTAACAGCAAAAACCTTCTAAATTTGACTCAATTCAAGGCAAAAACTCAACATATCAATACAACCAAAGACCAACCAACCACTATTCATAAAAACCGCCTCAAATAAGAGCGAAATAAGAAACATTAGCAACGTACCTCAAGTGGGGCGTTACAATTCTTCCCCCCTTAAAAGAATTTCATCCCCGAAATTCATACGAACAACTCTGGGAAGCGATTCTGCATGTCTTGTTCTACTTCCCATGTGGCCTCCTCTACTTTGTGATTCCTCCAAAGAACCTTCACTAGAGGAATGCTCTTGTTCCGAAGCTCTTTAATCTTTTTATCTAGAATCTGAACCGGCTGTTCTTCATACACAAGGTTCTCTACTAGCTCAACATCCTCAACACTCAGGATATGGGAGGGATCACTTACATATTTCCGCAACATTGAGACATGAAAAACCTCATGTATTTTATCCATATGAGGGGGTAGTGCTAACCTGTAGGCAACCTTCCCCACTCGTTGTAGAATCTCAAATGGACCAATGAATCTCGGTGCCAACTTCCCTTTGTTCCCGAAGCGCATCACTCGCTTATAGGGGGAAACTCTCAGAAATACTTTATCACCCACTTGAAATTCGACCTCTTTTCTCTTCAAGTCGGCATAGCTCTTTTGTCGATCTTGGGCTTGCTTCATCCTATTTCTGATCAATCTAACATCTTCTATCAGTTTCTGAGTCACCTCTGGCCCAAGAGCTGTACTCAACTCATCCTTTTCACCTACCTCATCCCAATGTAGGGGAGACCTACATCGTCTACCATACAAAGCCTCGTAAAGCGCCATCTTAATTGTAGACTGATAACTATTATTGTAGGCAAACTCCACCAGGGGTAGCATTTCATGCCAAGATGCTCTATAATCCATCCAACAGGCTCTCAACATATCCTCAAGCACCTGATTCGTCCTCTCGGTTTGGCCATCTGTCTGAGGATGAAAGGCAGGACTGAACGCCAATCTAGTACCCAAGTTCCTTTGTAAACTCATCCAAAAGGTTGAGACAAATCTGGAATCTCTATCTGACACTATTGTCTTGGGCACACCATGTAACCTGACTACCTCCTTAACGTAGATCTAAGCCAACTGATCTGTAGTGGTGCTTTCCTTTACTGGAAGAAAATGGGCTGATTTGGTTAACCTATCCACAATCACCCATATAGCATTATACCCTCTCTGGACTCTAGGGAGACCGGTGATGAAATCCATTGAAATACTCTCCCATTTCCACTCTGGAATACTAAGTGGTTGAAGCAACCCTGACGGCCGTTGGTGTTCTGCTTTCACCTGCTGACAAGTCAGACATTTAGCTACGAACTCTGCAATGTCTTTCTTCATACCTGTCCACCAATAGCTTTTCTTTACATCCTGATACATCTTAGTTGCTCTAGGATGAGCAGTGTACAGTGTGTCATGAGCCTCCATAAGAATTCTCTGTCTCAACTCACCGATCGGAGGAATACACAACCGATTCCTAAAATAGAGAACACTATCTCTCACACAGAACTCTGATGTCTTGCCCTCAAGCACTTGCGAACTATTTTCCCGACACCACTCGGCCACTTGCTTTCCTTTCACTTCCCACAGTAAAGTAGTCTGAATCTCTAACCTTGTAATCCTTCCCGAAATCACTTCGATTTGCTCTCTACACAACTTTTCTATTAACTCTTTTTGCTTAGTGAGTCGGGATAAATAGGCTTTTCTACTCAAGGCATCGGCTACTACATTGGCTTTCCCCGGTTGATATTTGATCTCGCACTCATAATCTTTAACCAGCTCTAACCATCTTCTCTGCCTCATATTCAACTCCTTATGAGTAAAGAAATACTTTAAACTCTTATGATCAGTATAGATATTGCTCTTTGCACCATAGAGGTAATGCCTCCAAATATTTAAGGCAAAGACCACGGTGCCAACTCTAAATCATTCGTAGGGTATCTCATTTCATGCTCTTTCAACTGCCGAGAGGCATATGCTATCACCCTACCTAATTGCATTAACACCGCACCAAGTCCTTGCAAAGAGACGTCTGTATAAATGTCGAAATCTCCACCCTCTTGTGGCAACACTAACACTGGGGTTGTTGTTAACCTCTTTTTCAATTCTTGGAAACATTCCTCACAAGCTTCTGACCATACAAAATGAGTCTTCTGTTCGGTAAGAGCTGTCAATGGTTTAGCCAACTAGGCGAACCCTCCCACGAATCGTCTGTAGTAACCTGCCAAGCCTAAGAAACTTCTGACCTCCTTTACTGTCCTTAGCCTCTGACACTCAAGGATTGCCTGCAATTTACTCGGGTCTACAGAGATCCCTTCCTTCGATACAGTATGGCCCAAGAATATTACTTGATCGAGCCAAAACTCACATTTTGAAAACTTAGCATACAACTGCTTTTCTCTCAACCGTTGCAGCACTATTCTCAAATGTTCCTCATGCTCTTCCCTCGATTTAGAGTAAACCAGGATATCATCTATGAAAACCACTATAAATTGATCCAAACAATCGTGAAATACCCGGTTCATCAAGTCCATAAAAACTATTGGGGCATTAGTCAAACCAAACGGCATCATTACAAACTCATAATGCCCATACCTTGAACGGAAAGCAGGCTTAGCTATATCTTGCTCAGCCACTCATACCTGATGGTACCCTGACCTCAAATCAATCTTGGAGAATACTGCTGCCCCCTTCAACTGATCAAACAAATCATCTATTCGGGGTAGTGGGTACTTATTCTTCACTGTCACCTTATTCAGCTCTCTGTAATCAATACACATCTGTAGTGATCTGTCTTTCTTCTTGACAAACAAAATTGGGGCTGCCCAGGGAGAATGACTTGGTCGGATAAAACCTTTATCCAAAAGCTCTTGGAGTTGCTTCTTTAATTCTTGAAGCTTTGCTGGGGCCATTCGGTAAGGGGCTTTAGATATTGGTGCTATCCCTGGTGCTAGTTCGATACTAAATTCAACCTCTCTTTCTAGTGGCAAACCTGGTAAATCTTCTGGAAACACATCTAAAAACTCTCGAACTATAGGTCCCTTCTGAATCTCTGGCTGTGGAACATCACCACTCTGCACTACATGAGCAATATATCCAGAATACCCTTTTCTTAACATCTTTCTAGCCTTCACACTACTAATTAACATACTCAACCGATGGCCCTCTCCAAAGCTAAATTTATCTCCACTATCGAGATTAAATCTCGCTTTCTTCTGACAATCGATCTCTACTCCACACCTCCCTAGGAAATCCATGCCCAAAATCACATCAAAGTCGGGCATATCAAAGACTATTAAATCGACTGCTAACTCTCGACCATGGATCACTATGGATTCTCCTAACAACATCTCCTAAGTCAACACACTCACCCCATCGGGTAACTCAATCTTAATAGGTTGACTCACTCTGCTAGGTTTCAAACCTAATCTCTCAATCATCCCATGCGATACAAAAGAATGGGTAGCCCTAGAATCAATTAATGCATATAAAGAAACAGCATGGAATAACATCTGACCAGTTACAGTTGATGGACTGGCCTCGGCTTCACCCTGTGCCACCGTAAAAACTCTAGCATTAGTACCTCTCAAACTCTGAGTTGCAGGTGGAAAAGGAGCTTTACAATCCTTCTTCAGATGCCTTAGCTGTCGGCACCTGTAACACACATTTCTATCCCTCAAACATTCTCCTGAATGGTTCCTCCCACATTTAGCACAAAGGGGCAACCCTTCGGTTCTAGGCCGCTTGTTCTGCCAATCCCTCATGTTACTCTTGGGTTGAAACTTCTTCTTGGCCCTTACTTTTCTATTCCTTGATGTATCCACTCTCTCCCTCTGCAAAGTAGTGGACGGTTCACTAAGTACTGGTAAAGATGACCCTTCTGCAATGTGCTTATTTACATAAATCTCTACCCTTAACGCCCTTGTCAAAGCCTCACTATAGGTATGAGGAGGCTCAGCTCCTGTCATCACATCTCGGGCAATATCGGATTTCAACCCCTGAACAAATTTATCCCTCCTTAACACTGGAGTGTACACTATCCCGGGTGCAAATCGGGCGAGGGAATTGAATCTTACCGAATACTCCTTCACCGTACTAGTCCCCTGTTTCAAATTAATGAACTCTTGGACTTTCTCATGTACTCGATCTTCCGTTCGATACTCGGCCTCAAACAGTCTATTAAATTCTTCCCAAGTCATCAGAACCGAGTCATGAGTCTCTTCCATTAGTTCCCACCAAATTCGGGCATCTCCCCGAAACAAGAAACTAGCATATCTAATTCTCTCTCTGTCATTCATGGGAAACAAGGCCACTGTCCGCTCTACGGACTTAAACCACTCTTCTGCTTCTAGCGGATCCCTTGTACCTCTAAACTCTCACGGCTGGTGCTGGCTTCCAAGCCCCTGAACCAGATCAACTCGATTCGGTACTACCTGAGGTACCGGCCCCTCACGCTCTTGTCTTACGGGCCGTCCTCTACTAGGGGTCTCAGTTCTTTCTGGTACAACTCTCCCCTAACTCTCTGCTAACACCTCTTGAACAAAATTCCGGATCAATGTCGCATCAAGAGTAGGGGGGTTGGTTCTGGTGGGTTAGAGGGTTCTCCCTCATTCATTACACTCTTACCCTTATTCCGGTTACTACGCCTCATCTACAAAACGACCATACTTGATCAATTCGAGAGAACACTTAACGTAAGGAAAGATTAACTTACACAGTCGGCTCTTGGACATCGTAGCGATGAGAATGGTACACTGTCAAATCCCAAAATTTTTGCTCTGATACCAAAAATGTAACGACTCCATTCTTATAAAAATATGCATAGTAAAAGTACATGTAAAATAACATAAAAAGTTCGGCCCAAAATTTTCCTTTATTAAACATATGTATTCTTTATACAAATATATACAAGATTTGTATCATATGCAGAACTATCAAAATAGGGTGGACAGTTTAGCCATTTCTCTTCGTGTGCTGATGTCCATCCGACTGTGTCCTCATCTAGAACCTACAAAAACATAAGGAACAACTGGATGAGCACAAAACAATGCTCAGTAAGTAAACCCATTTACTCAAATATCCCCGTAACTCTTTCTCTAATTCTTTCCCTACCATTTCTATTGACTCTTTCTCTTATCTAACTATCTATTTTATCTTTCTCATAACTCTTTTATACTAACTTTCTTTCTAGTAAGTCATGGCCCCATCTGACCGGAGGCACGGCTGGGACTCGCTCCCACTCCCTGTGACTTCTACTCATTCTAGCCGATCGGACTTGGTTATGCATGGATTCGGAACCTTTGGCCATGTAAGTGCATAGAATCTCTCGGGTAAACTCGGGTAAACTCGGGTATAGCCCTCATCCGCATGTACTCTGCGGGCTACACCACTTCTCTCTCTAATACTCTTGCCGCTCTCTCTATGCGGCGCACATGCGGGAATACTCTACCCGTACTCACAGGTTCCCCATCGCACAACCTACTCTATTCTCTTATTAAGCACTACTCTAACTTTTACTCTATAGTTCTCATTCTCTCTTTCTTTGTACTCTTAGAGTAGTCTAAACTCAAAAGTCTCTACTCTTTCTCTACTCTCTTTTCTAGTGCATAAATAAAGCATAGTTAATGCACATAAATGAATCATACTCATTAATGCATTTATGAAATGCAACTATGACATGTAGCAACAATTAAGGCTTTCTACTCTTACTTATGCTTCTCTTGAGCATTTCATCATACAACTCATGTGCATAAAAACTCTACTCTAACTCTAACTTTTCTCTTTTCTTTAATCAACCAAATGGGAGAAAACTCCGTCATAAACTCTAAATTTCCTGTCAAAAGAAAAACACTTCCATAAACTTGCTCAAAACTTCCTCCAACTTCTATCAAACTCAACCCAACATCAAGCAAATAAAACACTTCTCATAACTCAATTTATGTGTATCACTCAATCATAACTACTAATCTCAATCAACAATTTAATGAATACACACACACACACACACATATATATATATCTACTCAAAAGAGTTCTTAAATCTCAACTTAGGTTGAATTTACTTACCTTATGGGGAAAAAGCTTCTTTAACACTTCTTCTTTCCTTTGGGAGCTTGCCTTTTCTCTACAACTTAACCAACAACCACAACATGAGACTCTAATCAAAACATAAAAAAACTCTCATCTAAAGCAAGAATCCTTACCTTAGGATGCTTTAGATTAAAAACCTACTAAAAGTTACTCAAAAAGGCTTTTGGAAATCCTTGGAAGATTGAAGGAATTTGAGAGAATTTGGAAAATGAAGGAGGCGGTGGAATGGGAAAATGAAGAGTTCTCAAAGACTAAACCCCCTTAAATATCTCTTAACAACTCATTCTTCCCATTTTGCCCTTGCTCTTTCTTGGAAATTTCATCTATATCCTTTGATTCCTTACAAACACACCCCTATACTAACATATTCTCCATGAAATTTCCTTACATTTTACTCCCCACTTTTCCTGCTAATTAGGGGTAAAATGGTCAAATAGTACCCAAGGGAAAACATATCTAAAACTTAATAAACTTTTCAACCAGCACGTCGCCGCGGCGACGAAGCTTCCTTCGCCGCGGCGAAACTGTCCAGCAGCTTCCCCGTGGCTTCAACACCTCTTCGCAGCGGCGAAGATTATCCTTCGCCCCGGCGAGCCCTGTAACAGCAAAAACCTTCTAAATTTGACTCAATTCAAGACAAAAACTCAACATATCAATACAACCAAAGACCGACCAACCACTATTCATAAAAACCGACTCAAATAAGAGCGAAATAAGAAACATTAGCAACGTACCTCAAGTGGGGCGTTACACCGTTTCTAATAACTAATCGGGTGACGATCACAAAGCATCAACCCTTTTCTAATGCTCTTCTCATTCACTCTACTCTAGCACTTCTCATTCTCTCTACCCTTAGAGTAGTTGCATCTATAAAGTTCTCTACTCATAGAGCAAGTGCATACACAAAGTTTTGTACTCTTTCTTAAGTCACTTCTCAATGCACAGTTAATGCCTATGGATGGTTCATCTCCACTAATGCACTTATGAAATGCCAACATGCAATGT
Source organism: Pistacia atlantica (assembly GCA_026229545.1). Lineage (NCBI taxonomy): Eukaryota > Viridiplantae > Streptophyta > Magnoliopsida > Sapindales > Anacardiaceae > Pistacia > Pistacia atlantica. Next base: position 11,705,880 of record JAPEIT010000014.1, on the reverse strand, counting down.
TGCAAGAATTAAGGTTCACTACTCATACTCAAACCTCTATTAGGCATTTCATCAAACAACTCAAGTGCATAACAAAACTCTACTATAACAATAATTCTATGTCTTTCTCTAACCATCCAAAATGGGAGAAAACTCCCTCACATAGCCATAATTCCTGCCATAAAATAGCACTTCCAAAAAGGATTTCTCAATTCCATCTCAAACTACATTTCCAACCCACACCTCACTTCTCACAATTGAAGTGTATGAACAACCACAAGCAATAATAAGCTCCATTTAAAACTCAATAACATAGCATAAAACATGTATATAACATACATACATAATTGCTATTAAAACCCTAATCAAGAAAATTCTCAAATCTCAACTTGGGTTGGGATTTACTTACCTTGTTAAGGAGAGATCTCACTAGCTCTTCCTTTCTCTTGGTTTGCTTGACTCTTTCTCTACTCTTAAAACAAATGAACCAAAAGACTTCAATATTCAAATGTACATAAAAACTCACAAAACTTCACATCCAAAGCAAGAATCTTTACCATAGGATGCCTTAGATTGATTTTCTACCCCAAATCACTCCAAAAGCCCTCTAAAATCCTTGAACAAATGAAAGAGAATTTGAGAGGAAGAAAGAAAGGAGAATGGTGATGGAGAAGAAGAATGAAGGGTTTGCAATGACTTAATTCCTTTTAATGAAATTTGTGCACAACCATTCCCATTTTGCCCTTACTCTTCCTTGGGAATTCCATCTATATCATTTGATTCATTACAAACACACCCCCATATCAACATATTCTCCATGAAAATTCCTTACACTTTACTCCCCACTTTTCCTACTAATTAGGGGTAGAATGGTCAAATTGCTCTTAGGGAAGAAGATATCTAAAACTTAACAAACATTTTGGTCGGCCCATCGCCGCGGCAAAGAAGATTCTATCGCCGTGGCGAAACTGTCCAATAGTTTCCCGTGGCTTCAACACCTCTTCGCCACGGCGAAGATTCTTCTTCGCCCTGGCGAAGCCTGGAACACTGAACTCCTTCTATTTTAACCAATTTCAGGGCAAGTATTCAACATATCACTCAATCAAAGGTCAACCAAACAATAATACTAATAAACCAACTCAAATACGAGCAAAAGAAGAAACATTAGCTACGTACCTCAAGTGGGGCGTTACACGTTTGAAAACACTCCCATGGCAGAAACACTTTTGCTTAGAAATCAATTCAATTTGATTTGCTTTCTTCTTAATCTTGAAGCCAAAGAGGATCTAGCAAATCCCTCTTTGGTTCTATTGAGATTGTCTTCGTGTGGACTACGTGGGTTCGATCCTACACTTGGATCGGTAGCAAAACATTCGTTGACAAATTTGGAGGAGCCTCCAATGTGCGTATGTTTCTTTTAAACTCAGATTTATTTTTCTGCAGATTTTATTTAATATGAATTGTAAAATTATACCCTTGATCTTGGCTTATGTAAACGATCCCTGAATTATATTTTTTGTTTCCGCTGCGTATATGGGACCGTTTACTAACATCAAGTTCGATGGGAAATGACTTACAACTCATCACCCTATCAATGTATGGCTTCAATCTCTGTCCATTGACATTAAATGTACCATTTTCTTCATGTGACACCTCCACTGCCCCGTATGGGTAAACTCTTATAACTATGAAGGGTTCGGACCATCTAGACTTAAATTTTCCTAGGAAGAGCCTAAGTCTAGAATTATACAACAAAACTTTCTGACCCACTTCAAAGTTCTTCTTCCTGATATGCTTGTCATGCTACTTCTTGGTCTTTTCCTTATAAATTCGAGCATTCTCATGCGCTTCATGACGGAATCCATCGAGTTCATTTAAATTCAGCATCCTTTCCTCCCCAGTAGCTCGTAAATCCATGTTTAGCTGCTTGACCGGCCCATATGCCTTATGCTCAAGTTCTGCCGGCAAGTGATATGCCTTCCCATATACTAAATTGAGACATACCAATTGGTATGCCCATAATGCATCATCTAATTTTCGTGACCAAACTTTCCTAGATGCATTAACCGTTTTCTCTAAAATTCCCTTAAGTTCTCTGTTCGACAGTTCCACTTGCTCGCTGGTCTAAGGATGGTATGGTGTAGCCACTCTATGTTTCACTCCATATTTTCCCAATAGCGCATCTAATTGCCTATTGCAACAATGAGACCCCCCATCACTAATGATTGCCTGTGGTACCCCAAATCTTGAGAAAATGTTCTTTCTCACAAAGTTAACCACCACCCTGGCATCATTGGATGGCAATGCAACTGCTTCCACCCATTTCGAAACTTAATCCACCATTACCAAAATGTACATGTTCCCATAAGAATTTGGGAAAGGACCTATGAAGTCAATTCCCCACACATCAAATAGCTCAACAACTAGGATATTGATGAGAATGCAAAATGTCATATTTAACCCCCCTAATGTCTAGTAGTTTATACTTATTTTCTGCCTAAATATACTCATTATTATTCTATTTTGATTTAGGATGCAAATGGAGGCGTTAATTGCAAAACGGAACTAATTATGTGAATTCAGACAGTTTCGACATTGTTTCGTAATCTGGGCATAACTCTCTCGTCCGAGCTCCGATTGAGATGATTAAAAATTCTGTGGAACACTAAGAAAGAGATCTACAACTTTCAAGTTTTGAGTTTGGAGAGATACTCGCTGCATCAAAGTTGTAATCGGGCTTCAAGTTGATGCACCTGCACTGCCGACGTTCTGGAACATTTTGCCTTGTCATGCAAATCAATTGGACAGTTTATTATTGGAAGATTTGAAGACATGTGGCACGCAAGTTACAGCTCAGAATCACCACTTTCCTATTCTATTTTAGGACTTTATCTTATTTTCAATTAATTAGAATCAAATTAGGATTAATGTTATTTTAGGATATTAGAATATTTCTTTTAGGAGATTTAGTGTAATTCAAATACTTGAACTGGATATTTTTTAAGGAGATCAGATTAGGTTTGGGGGGGACACACGCATCTCTCTGGTCTTCTCTGTAACTTTTCCTTTGGAATTTTCGTGATGGCCATGAAAGGCTAATTTTTATAACTTGGTCGAAGGAAACAGAGGCCTCGGAATCAATAACTGTGAGATCTAATCTGTTTTATTTCAGTGTTCAATTTTATGCTTTGAGTATTGGATGTTCTTCAATGCTTATTTTCATGATTGTTCATTTAATTGCTAAGAGGCCTACTAGGTTATTATTTTTTATAATCTACTACTAAGTTAGATATCAAATCCGTAATTGTTTGATCCCTCTAACTTGTGAAGCAATTAGGGCTAATAATTTGCTGCGCCAGGAATTAGTAATCTTAAGAAGAACACTTGACTAAATTAAATACAACCGCTTGAGTTTGTGTTGTTTAGCTTCATCGATTTCTCTAATTCTTAAGGCTGCCGCTAGATTAAATCTTTAGCGCTTGTCTAGGGTTGTTTAGTGGTAAGATTAATTAAGATCGTTTGTTTCCTAATTAATTACAATTAAGGAGAGATAGGAAAATAGTTCCAACGGTGAATATTCAAAGTAAGAATTCATTTACTTTTGCATCAATGATCAGTTGTAAGATTCTGATGGTGGATGTTGACGGAGACCAAGTTTCGTTATATTAATTGATTTTGAATTGAATTGTTTTTGGCTAAGATTGTTTTCTGTTTTACTTAAAACCCCCCAACCTTATTCACATCATCAAAAATTCGGCTAGACACTCTTCGTGGGATCGACCCTTGCTTACCCTATTTACAATTCAGTAGTTAGGTTAGGAAGGTTTTTAATCTTGGTTGCCTACGACAGCACACCAGATATTATTCAACGACATCTCATCTCTCCTGTAAATATTTCCACTCTGTTGACATTGGTCACATTCCTGAACCACCCGGAAGGCATCCTTGAATAAGGTTGGCCAATAAAATCCAGATTGAAGGACCTTGATTGCTGTCCTAGTTCCTCCAAAATGGCCACCCACTTCCCTCTTGTGGCAATACTGTAGAATACTCTCAATTTCCTCTTCCAGGACACACCTACGTATCATCTGATTAGCACAGTGTCTATACAGAAATGGCTCTTTGATAATCCAAGATTTATACTATTTTTATTAGGCTTTTTGGTCGGATTGTAGATACTTCTTAGTTTATTTTTGCCTGAATTGCTACTTAATTCTTTACATTTTTGTGTTTCAGGCCAAAATGGACATTTTGAGCAAATAATGAGCGAATTGGAGTTTCTGGACCCAAAAGTAAGCGGATCTCAGAAGTTGGGAGAGTTTTGAAACAGAGTGAAGCACTATGAAGCTTGTTCCCATGGGAGAGCAGCAGAGATCGAAGATTCAAGCAAAGAAGCAAGCAGAGGGCAATTCTATAATTTCAGAATTATTCATGAAGGTTCGTCGCAGCGAAAACTGTTGAGCAGGAGATTATTTTTTTCCTTGTCGCCGCGGTGAAACTCTTTCTTCACTGTGGCGAAGTCTGCTAATTTTAGTTTTTCCAAAACGTACAATTTTATTTTAGGAAAGTTTTTGGTCTTTGGGCGAGGTATAAAAGAAAAACTTTACCATTTTCTTGGGGGTCGTCCAGTTTTCGTCTGTTCTCATTGAGTTTTGGACTGATTTGAAATTTAGAGAGAAGATATGAGCTTGAATCTTGTGGATTCTTCAACTAGGGAGATCTCTATTCTTTTCTCTGCATTTTAATACGTTGAACATTGTGTTTACTGTTTTTCTTACTGTGTATTTTGATTTAGTTATGAACTAACCCATTTTGGGTTAGGGTTTTGATTAAGTTCGGATTTCTATGGGTTAATGAATTGATTATTGCTATTTCCATATTCTATTTCATAGATTGTGTGGTTATTCTGTTTTTAATGGAATTTATTTGATGAATATGATGGGATTGAGAAATGAATCATATTGAGCTTCTTGGGTAATCACCATTGTAGTATTGAATGCTAGAGATAGATTTGAGAATCAATGAAATCAATCTAGGATTCCCGTAGCTTAATGAACTTGGATCTATTATTCTTCAATTTGTTGGGTGCGAAAGTTTAATAGGGAAAAGTAGGAATTCATGCCTGAGAAGATATGTTTAACAACTTAAAGAATTCAATTTACAATTTGTTCATGTGAGTGTGGAATTAACATGGTCCGTAGAATCCATCCATAGAGTCTGAATGAAGTCAAAACCCTAACCGTTTGTTAAATTGATATTATTCTTGCGTTTAAACTCTTGCTTCCATTAATTAGTTTTTAATACTTAGTAAGTTTTGTTTTAGTTTTAGCTTTAATCTCTCCCACTAATCCAAACAAAGTCGGTTCCTCCAACTTGAAAAACATTTAGGAAAATTAGTGCTTAGCAACCAATCCTCGTGGGAACGATACTCACTCATCACTTTATTACTTTGTGCGACTAGTGCACTTGCTATTTATGCGTGTTGTAGTTACAACGCATCAAGTTTTTGGCACCGTTGTCGAGGATTGAGTTTTGTGTTAACATTAAATTTTTCTTGTGTTAGCTAGATTGGAGCTTTATTTTTGCTTAATTGTTGTTTGTTTAATTTTTGTTATTCTTTTCGGTTGGTTTGTGATCTAACTCTTTCTATTTTTCTCTGTAGTTTATGCGAAGAGCAAGACATCAGCCAGTGGTTCCTGTTGATCCTGAGATTGAAAGAACCACTAGAAGACTTAACAGATAAAGAAAAGAAAGAGAGGCTACAGTGGAACCAGAGGTTATAGTTGTTGAGATGGCAGAAAATAGAACACTAAGGGAGTTTTCAGTTCCCTTAGTTGATGGCAGTGGGTCGAGTATTTCTAGACCAGTAATACAAGCCAACAACTTTGAGATAAAGCTGACAATCACCCATATGATCCAACGGTCAGTACAGTTCAGAGGAGATTTGAAGGAAGATCCAAATCTACACATTGCCAATTTTTTGGAGATTTGTGATCCTTTCAAGTCAAACTGAGTGTCAGATGATGCCATCAGATTGAGACTATTCCCGTTTTCATTAAAGGATAAGGCAAAGGGATGGTTGATGACATTACCAATAGGAACGATTACAACATGGAACGATTTAGCACAGAAGTTCCTGATCAAATTCTTTCCTCTAGCAAAGTTGGCAAAGCTGAGAAATGATATCACATCGTTTATACAGGAAGAGTCAGAATCATTGTATGAGGCTTGGGAGAGATACAAAGAATACAGAGGAGGTGTCCACATCATGGGTTGTCAGTTTGGATGCAAGTCCAAACATTTTATAACGGATTGATGGTGAATGTGCATGGATGCAGCATCAGGAGGAGCACTACAAAATAAGACTCCGGAAGAAGCTCACGAGCTGCTTGAAGTTCTAGCAAGCAACAAATATCAAAGACCCAATGAGAGGTTACAACCAAAGAAATCTATGGGCCTTCATGAAGTTGATGCATATACAGCCATTTCAGCCCAATTGACAGCACTTCAGAAACAATTGGGAAGTATGTAGGTCAATTCCATTCAAGCACCTCAACTAACTTGTGAATTTTGTGCAGGTAATCACGTGAGCAACGAATGTCAAGTGGGGAACACGTTTGCTTCAGTATCATCATTGGAGCAGGTTAACTACTTGGCAGGAAATCAAAGGCAACCGAACAATCCATACTCCAACACATATAATCATGGTTAGAGGAATCATCCGAACTTGTCTTGGGGCAATCAGAATCAGTAGAACATTCAATGGAACCAAAAAGCATTGTCAAACAACCAAACAGGGATGAACAATCAATCAGGAGAGCAAAGAGTGACAAAATTGGAGGACATGTTTGGAAAGTTTATGCAAGAGACCATAGGTTTTATGAATGAGACGAGATCGAATTTCAGAAATCAAGGGGCGTCCATTCGAAACTTGGAGGTACAAGTGGGTCAATTGGCTGATAAGTTAAATGAGAGACCACATAGCTCACTTCCAAGCAACACAATGACTAACCCACATTACCAAACAAATGCGATAACCCTGAGAAGTGGGACAGTGTTGGAAGAAGTGGAAAAAAGAGAAGAAGAAAGTCCATCAAAGGGAAAGAAAAAGGAAGACTCTGATGGGGAAGTTGATGAAGAGATAGTTGCTGAAGAGAAACCATCTAGTTCTTGGGAAGAAGACCAAAAACGGGAAGTGAGGCAAAGACAAAGGAAAGAGAAACTGCCATTTCTTGAGATACCACCAAAATTGGCACATCACACCCCTCCTGTGCCATTTCCTTAGAGATTGAAGAAAAAGAATCAGGATAAGCAGTTTTCCAAATTCATTGAAATATTTAGAAAATTGCATATTAACATTCCTTTTGCAGATGCATTGCAACAAATGCCGAGCTACACGAAATTTCTCAAGGAGATTTTATCCAACAAAAGGAAGTTAAAGGATGAGGAAACAATGATGCTCACGGAGGAGTGCAGCGCTATTCTCCAGAAGAAGCTAGCCCTGAAACTCAAAGATCCAGGGAGTTCTACTATTCCTTGCATTTGATCGAGTTTTATGTGATTTAGGTGCTAGCATCAATTTAATGCCTTTTTCTGTTTTCAGGAGTTGGGAATTGGTGAAGTGAAGCCAATGACCATGTTGTTGCAACTTGCAGATAGATCTGATAATCATATTTTACAGTATGATTTTGCATTGAATTTTGATAGGATTTAGGATACTTTTCATACAATTTGGGCCATAATTGCTACCTAATTCTATTAATTTGTTTTTGCAGGCCTAAACGATGATTTTGAGAATAAATGACAGTTTTGAGCGTAAATTGTGTAACTTGAGCTTGGAAACTCAGAATGACCTGAATTTAGAAGCTTTGGAAAGCTAAGAAGAAGAGATACAACTTTCATGTTTTGCGTTTTTCCTAATTCTGACTGGACAAGGGCGAAAACTTAGCTTGAAGTCGTGAAAAGTACGCTGGGAACTGAAGAAAAACGTCTTTGGACGTGCTTCAGTAGTTCTGCCATAACTTCAGCTGTAGAGCTCGGATTGTGCTGATTCTTGAACTACCAGAAATATATTTGAAAGGGATATTATTCATATGCTTAACACGTTTCCAGATTCCTACTATATCATGATCAAATTTGGCCTGAAAGTTCCTCGCCGCAGCAAGAAAAGGCTTCGCCCGCAACGAAACCTGCATCAGATGTAAAAATAAAACGACGCGTTTTGGCTTGCTAGGGCTTCATCCTTAAGTGAGAGAGGTATAAATTAGAGCAAAAAGGAAGAGAAAATGGTCTTGGTTCATCATTTGGAAGGCAGCTCTTGGAAGGAGAAGAGTATTGAAGATTTGGGCTTCAAATTAGAGAAGATTTCTCTATCTTTTGCTTGTTTTTCAATGATGAATCTTGATTCAGTTTGTTTTTTTATTTTATTTCATTTTTGAGTATGAACTGAGTTGTTTAGCTAGGGTTTAATGTAACCTTGATACAATGATTCAAATTTATATGAATTGATTTACTTTAAGTTTTAATTTCATGATTGAGTGTTTGTCTCTTTGCTTAATGACTTGTGGATGCTTGATCACCATTCAAATGTGTGTTGTTCACAATGAGACTGAGAAGTGATTTGTGATTGTGCCTCTTGGGATAAATACCGTAGATTAAGCAAACGCTAGGGATAGGTTTAGCGATCTATGAAGTCTAGATAGAATTCCATATAGCTTAAAAGACTTTAAACTATTAATCTTCATTTTGTTGGGTGCGGAAGCTTAATAGGGATAAAGTAGGGAAATGTAGCCTGATAAAGTATGTTTTACAACTTAGGGAATTCGATTTTCAATCAAGGAATTAGAACTTGGGTAATAGATTCTATGAATTGGGTTAGCGTATTTAGGTGAAATCAACACCCTAGCATTTTTTAGCATTGTTTAATTAGTTAAGTTGTTGAGTTTTGCTTTAATTTCATTATGATTCATTTATATTTTGTTAATTTGTATTTAGTTTGTTAATTTTCCATCAATCCAATTTATTGTTTCTTCAATTAGGACTTAAACTAGAGAAATCGGTACTTAGTAATACTATCCTCGTGGGAACGATACTCTTCTTATCACTTTATTACTTTTTGTGACTAGTGCATTTGCTACATTTGCATGTGTATGAAATCATGCATCAAGTTTTTGGCGCCGTTGTCAAGGATAGTTGATTATTAATATTGATAGCATCTAGTGTAGTGCTAAATTGAAGCTTTTGTTTCATTTTTTGTAGTTAATCGTAAATATTGTAGTCTTAAGCTTGAGTTCTTTTCTTTGTAGTTTTTATTTCTATTTATTTATTTTGTAGTTAAGCTTAATTAACTGTTTCTTGTGGTGCATGTGGAGATCATGGCAGAAGTACATAGAACGTTGATGGATTACGCCATATCAACAGTGCAAGAATGCAATTATGGTGTTACAAGGCCACCTGTTGTAGTGAACTTTGAGATTAAGCCGACAGTAATTCAGATTATCTAACAGTCAATCCAATTTGGTGGAAACTCATATGAGGATCAAATTTTGCATATCGCTAGCTTTCTAGAGATATGTGACACATTCAAGGTTAATGGAATGACTGATGATGCAATTAGGTTGAGATTGTTCTCATTTTCACTAAGAGATAAGGCAAAAGTTTGGCTCATGTCACACCCAGTTGGGACAATCACCATATGGGACGGATTAGCTCAAAAGTTTCTTGCAAAATACTTTCCACCAGAGAAGACGGCAAAAATGAGAAACGACATTATCTCTTTCATGCAAGGCAATGATGAATCACTTTATGAAGCTTGGGAGAGGTACACAGAGTTGTTAAGGAAATATCCACATCATGGTCTACCGTTTTGGATACAAGTCCAAACATTTTACAATGGGTTGCTACCAAATATTCAAACTATGGTAGATGTGGCAGCAGGCGGAGCCTTAAATAACAAGACCCTAGAAGATGCTTATGGATTGCTTGAGGTGATGGCCAACAATAACCACCAAAGACCTAATGAGAGAGCAATTCCAAAGAGAACAATAGGTCTACATGAAGTCGATCTGTTTGCCACATTATCTGCACAAATTGCATCACTTCAAAGCCAATTAGGAGGTATGAATGTAAATTCTATTCACTCACCTTTTATAACTTGTGAATTTTGTGTAGGAAACCATGGGAGTGTGGAATGCCAAGATGGAAACTAGTTAGTCTTCTCAATAACCGAGCAAGTGAATTACATGGTTAGTTCACAAAGGCTGCAAAATGACTCAATCTCCAACACCTACAATCCTGGTTGGGGGAATCACCCAAATTTGTCTTGGAGTAATCAAAGCAATCCATTAAATCAAAGGACAGTAACAAACCATCAACCAGTGGTGAATCATCAACCATGTGAGCAAAGAATGTCAAAATTGGAGGCTATGTTCGGGAAATTCATGCAAGAAACCACAAGATTTATGAATGAGACACGCTCAAACTTGAAAAATCAAGGAGTGTCCATTCGAAATTTCAAGTGGGGCAATTGGTTGAACAATTGACAGAGAGATCTCAAGGTTCTTTGTCGAGCACAACGGTCATAAATCCTAAGGACCAATTAAATGTCATAACATTGAGGAGAGGTATAGTGTTGAAGCAACCCCACAATGATGAAAAGTGGGAAGAACATGAAGACAAGACTAATGAAGAGGAAAATCTCAAAGCGGAGGGGTGTGCAAGATACGTAGGGGAATTTCAACCAAGCAACTCACCTCACAAGGAACAATTTGAGGAATTTGGTGTAAATGCGCACAAGTCAAAAGTGGTGTTGGAAGAGACTCCAAACATTGGACTCAACCAATCACCATCTCATCTCAAGTACGCATGTACGAATTTGAAGTTCCGAAAATATGCTTATGAGAATGTCCGAAATTCCAAAGGAAAGACCAAGAGGTGGCAATGGGAAGTGAAGAACCCCACAAGGATCCACATTGATGAAAGAACGAGAAAGTCGAGCTTCCGACTATAAACAAGCGCTTCTTTGGAGGCAACCCAAGTGTTTTCATTTGTTTGTCATTTGTTTGTTGTTTTGAATTTGTTTAGTTGTTTTATGAATTAGAATGATTTTGATTTCGTGTGTTTTTGGGTGTTTCAAGTGAAATATCGAATTAAGGCAAAACAAGGGAATTTTCCAGTTTTCGCGGCGGTGAAGCATTTTATTCGCCGCGACGAGATACATTTTGTAAGAAGAGGAATTCAAAAAGTCCCCGACTTCGTTGAGGCGACGTGCTCTTCGGAATTTTTCGTCGTGGCATTGACTGTGTTTCATTTTTGTATTGCATAAAGAACTTTATTCTTCACCGTGGCGAAACTATTTTATTTAAAAAAACCCACGCGACTTTTCATGTTTCACGAAAAACTTCAAAACACATCCAAGAGCCAAATACTTCCACTGTCAATCTAGAGAGTTTTCATTGAATTTTCTTCCCACTATTCCACTCCCTTACCTCTTTAAACAATCATGCACCTTTAAATTGCCCCGGTTTAACCCATTTTGAAGGTTGGAAGCTTGGGCTTGGTAAGGTTAAGAGTTTTTGTGCACTTTATTTGTTCACTTTCAATTGTGGATTTGTTTTTTGTTGAAAAATTGCTTGAATTTATTGATTGTGGATGTTGGTTGAGAATTTGAGGATTGAGTTGATTGTGGAGTGTAGAAATTGTTGATTTTGATTTAATTTGGTGTTGAGGAAGTTGGGTTTGTTATGTTGAAATGCTTTTAGCAATTTTTGGAGTTGTGTAAAGAGGAAGAAGTAGAAGAAGATTGAAGCCTGAAGCACTTTTCTTTTTAGTTTTAGTTTTTATTTCTTTATGTTTTGTAAGTAGGAATTGATGTTGATTTCCTGGTTTTTAGCTATTTATTTGTTTTTGTTTAGATTTTAGGTTTAGTTCAATAAGGTTGAGATGAGGATGTAATTCTTTCATATTAAGCAGTGAGGGTATCTAACACATTTGGCACCATCGATTTTCATTTGTTTGACAGATGATGATGATGAGGAAGCCAAGGAATGGATGCCAGGATTTTACACAAAAATCGACCTTTACGGATTAATCAGGGGAGTATCTTGTAACCTTTACTTTTGTTTTTCTATTCCTTGAATATGCATGATGTGACATTGGGACAATGTCATTTTAAGTTTGGGGGTAAGAAAATTTTTAATTTTTTTGTGTGTTTAGTTTCTTTGTGTGTTTTAGCTCGAAATTGTGTTTTTTTTTTGTTTTGAGTTCTTTGATTGTTATTTGTTTTGTGTGTGTTGTGTTGTTGTTGCCTAGATGAATTGCATAAGTCTATGATGAGAGTAGGATTGTTGGGATATTATTTATGGAAAATGCTAAGCATTGCTTCAAGTGTATGTTGGTTGATTAAATTTTTTTTTTTTTTTCTCTAGAGGTTTGTTGAGTGGTTCAACCACCATTTTCATTCCTTCGACATGCTTAGATTCATTTTATGTGGTTAGGTGAAGTCTTGATAATGTTGGTGGACTCTAGAACCTAGTTAAGAAGTGCTTGAGGCGAAATTCTAGGATTAGACATTGTTGAGGAAATGATTTAGGCATTTTTCGGAACGTTTGAGCCTTTCCAGCCGACCCATGAATGAATCTTTCCCTAGTCACTGTAACACCCACATCAAGGTACATAATTTTACTTATGCCCGAATACCCTTCGTTGGATTTCTTTGAAGTCACCTTACACAAATGTGAAGAAAATTCCAAAGTTCATTATGAGACAAAGGAGATGGTTGGAGTTAGATTATGATTGTGAGATTAAGTATCAGCCTGGAAAAGATAATGTAGTAGCTGATGCCTTGAGTAGAAAAGCTTACTTGTCCCGACTCACAATGCAGAAAGAACTATTGGAAGAATTTTTCAAGGAACAGATAGAGATGGTACTAGAAAGAATTGCCAGTTTAGAAATTCAATTTACTTTACTAGAAGAGATTAAAGAAAAGTAAGCTGTCTATGAGTAGTGTTAGAAAATGAGTTGACAAGTGGTGATAGTAGATAGATTAACCAAATCAGGGCATTTTCTTCCAGTAAAAGACAGTACCACGTCAGATCAGTTAGCCCAGATTTATATCAGAGAGATAGTTACATTGCATGGGGTGACCAAGGCTATAGTATCAGATAGAGATTCCAGATTTGTTTAAGCTTTATGGACCAGTCTACAAAGAAACTTGGGTACCAGGTTAGCATTTAGTACAACTTACCATCCACAGACAGATGGCCAAATTGAGAGAACCAATCAGGTGCTTGAGAACATGCTGAGAGCGTGTTGTATGGATTATAAAACGACCTGGCATGAGATGCTACTATTGATAAAGTTTGCTTACAATAACAGTTATCAGTCTACAATTAAGATGGCTCCTTATAAAGCTTTATATGATAGACGCTATAGATCCCCACTACTGGAGAGAAAGATGCTTTCAATACAGCTCTTGGACCGAAGATAACTTAGAAAATGATGGAAGAAATTAAATTGATTAGGAACAGAATGAAGCAAGCTCAAGATAGACAAGAGAGCTATACGAAGTTAAAGATAAAGGATGTAGAATTTGAAGTGGGTGATAAAGTGTTTATTAAGATTTCCCCTTACAAGCGAGTAATGCGGTTTGGTGGTAAAGGAAAACTTGCCCTTAGATACATTAACCCCTTTGAAGTATTGCAACAAGTAGGAAAAGTAGCATACCAGTTAGCACTACCACCAAATATGGATAGAGTGCACAATGTTTTCCATGTATGAATGTTTCAAATGTATGTTAATAATCCCTCCTATATATTAAAAGTAAAAGAAGTGGACTTAGAAGAGAATCTTGTTTATGAGGAGCGTCCAATATAGATATTGGATAAAAAGGTTAAGGAACTTCAAAACAAGAGCATTCCATTAGTAAAAGTCCTATGGAGGAATCATAAAGTAGAAGAAGGTACATGGGAAGTAGAACAAGATGTACGTAACTACTATCCTGAGTTGTTCACTTGAATTTTGGGGACGAAATTCTTTTAAGGAGGGGAGAATTGTAACACCCACATCAAGGTACGTAATTTTACTTATGCCCTAATACCCTTTGTTGGATTTCTTTGAAGTCACCTTAGACAAATGTGAAGAAAATTCTTTAAAAGTTCATTAAGGGTAAAATGGTCTTTTCTATAACGCCCCATCTAAGGTACGTTGTTATTGTTTCCTCTTTCGCTCTTATTTGAGTTGGGTTTGGTAATATTGTTTGAATGAATGTTATGTTGAATGTTTGCCCTGAAATTGGTTGAAAATAGAAGAATTTGAGTGTACCAAGCTTCGCTGGGGCGAAGAAGAATCTTCGTCGCGGCGAAGATGTGTTGAAACCAAGGGTGAAACTCTCTGGACAGTTTCGCCGCGGCGACAGGCCGAAAAAAATGTTTATTGAGTTTTTGATATTTTCTTCCCCAAGGGCTATTTGACCATTCTACCCCTAATTAGCAGGAAAAGTGGGGAGTGAATTGTAAGGATTTTTCATGGAGAATATGTTGATATGGGGGTGAGTTTGTAATGAATCAAAGGATATGGATGGAATTTCCATAGAAGAATAAGGGCAAAATGGGAATGAGTGTGTTTATATTTCATTAAAAGGAATTAGAATCAAAGAAACCCCTCATTTCTCTTCTTCTCAAACGCAACTCTTCATTCTCCTCCTCTCAACTCCTCTTTTCTTTTGATCAAGGATTTCCAAGGGATTTTGAAGTGATTTCGGGTAGAAAAAACAACCTAAGGCTTCCTAAGGTAAGGATTTCTCCTTAAGTTGTGTGATTTGTGGATTTTAGTTCATTTTAGTTTTTGAGGGATTTTCATTCTTTTGGTTAAGTGTAGAGAGAATAGTCAAGCAAACCAAGTGAAAAGAAGATTTGGTGAAGTCTCTCCATAACAAGTAAGTAAAACCCAACCCAAGTTGAGATTTATGAAATTTCTTGATTAGGGTTTTGATAGAAATGATGTATGTATGTGATATACATGTGATATGGCATGTATGAAAGATTAAATAGAGATTTCTATGCTTTGTGAATGTTACTACTTTGCAAATATGAGAAATGGGTTGTTGGATTGACAAGGTAGTTGAGATGGATTTGAAGGGGTGTTATGGAACCCTTTTTGGAAGTGTTTTGTTTGACAGGTTATTATGACTTTGTGAAGGGGTTTTTCCCCATTTTGGATGGTTAGGAAAAGTTTTAGATTCATGGCTATGATAGAGTTTTATAGTGCACATGAGTTGTTTGATGAAATGCCTAATAGAGGTTTGAGTGTGAGTAATGAACCTTAATTTTTGCAACATTGCATGTTGGCATTTCACAAGTGCATTAGTAGAGATGAATCATCCATGTGCATTGTTATGTGCATTGACAAGTGACCTAAGAAAGAGTAGGAAACTTTGTGTATAGAAATACCCTATGAGTAGAGAGCTTAGTGGGTAAAATTACTCTAAGGGTAGAGAGCATTGAAAAATGCTACCATAGAATGAGTTAGAAGAGTAGTATAGTTGGGATGATGCTTTGTGATCATCACCCGACCGTTATGGGAATCGGATTGATGCTTTGTGATCATCATCCGAATAGCCTTAGAGAGATGGGTCGATGCTTAGTGATCGTCACCCAATGAATAATAGGAATGGGTAGATGTTTTGTGACCACTACCCGATTAGTTAAGAGACATGTAGGTTGATGCTTTGTGATCATCATCCAACGACTAGTAGAAGCGGGTTGATGCTTTGTGATCATCACCCGATAGTGACTAGAGACGGGTAAATGCTTGGTGATCGTTACCCAAAATTCATGAGGAACGGGTAGGTGCTAGGTGATCTCCACCCGATAGTTAGGAGGAATCCGAGTTGGTGCTTTGTGATCCTCACTCGGTAGTCATTAAGAACGGGTTGGTACTGTGTGAATTCTACCCGATAGCCATAGAGAGTGAAATGGTCTTTGTGTGAACGCCATTCGGTCGTACCTCCGGTAAGATGAGGCCATGATGTTATTAGAAACAGAAATAGAAACAGAATTAGAAAAGGAAAGAATTAAGAGTCACACACGGGGACAGACAGTTAGAGAGTTTTACTTACTGAGCATTAATTGTGCTCACCCCGTTATTTTCCTTTGTGGATGCAGGGTTCTAGGTGATGATGCGGTCGGAGGGCGTCGACAAGCAATGAGGAATAGCTACATTGTTTCCCCTGTTTTGTCTTTTAAAATACATTTTGTAAACAGTACTCTTTATGTATAAAAGACGCATGATTGTAATGAAAAGAAACATTTTGGGCCCAATTTTCTATTGTTAAATTGCATGCATTGTACTAATTTTTAGTAGGTGTTACATTTTCACTCAAAATTAGTTGAAATTGTGGGGAGTGAAAAGAGATAGAATTTCATGAAGAATGCAATAAAACTAAGGGCATTATGGTAATTGAGTAAGGGACATAGATGAAATTTTAGTGAAAGTGCAAGCGCAAAATGGGAATACATGCATATATTATTCGATATAAGGCTTTATTTGAAGAAACCCTAACATACTTCAGCCCTCGTTAACACCACCTATACCCCATTTTCTCTCAATTTCCTTCACTAAATTTCAAAGGAAAATCATAGGATGTGGTTTGGATTTTTGGAGATTTTCAATCCTAAAGCATCCTAAGGTAAGATTCTAGCAAAAGGAATGTGATTAAACTTTAAAGTTTTAAATTTTTTATGGTTTTTATATGATCTAGGTCCAAGAGAAAGAGATTTAGAGCAAAAGGGAAATTATCTCACATATTCAAGGTAAGTAAACCTACTTTGAAACTTAATTTGAGCAAAACATGTGTTGAATGAATTTTTGTATGTTTGTATGTGATGGTATAAGAGAATTGTGGGCTGTTCTTGATGTTTATTGATGTATTAATTCTAGCCATGAGAAGTAGTGTATGGTTATGTGAAGATTTGGTGAAGTTGTGGAAGACTTGGTGTTGAAATTTTTGAAGTGTAGAGAATTGTGAAAATGGACAGGTTTGATGCTATAATTAGTGAGTTTTTGGCTCACAATTTGGTTGAATTAGAGAGTTGTGGAAGTGTAGCCAATAAGGTAGTTGCATGTGCATATGAAGTGTTTGATGAAAATCCAAAGAGAAATTGCATGCATGAGTTGGCTAAACCCTAATGAGGAAAGGGTTAGATAAAGGAAAGACTTGAAGTTTGAATGTATATTATTGATCTTTTAACCTGTTTTCACAGGGGAGAATTGTTAGGAAAGGTTAGGGAGTAAGTGGAGGTAAATAGGTATGGAAAAGCCTTAAAGTAGGCATGTTACCAAGGTTGCCCTATCAAATCTGTGACCTTCTGAGTAGTTTTTGGGCATCTTAGCTATTGAACTGGGTTGAGTTGTAAATAAAAGTTGTAGCTCTTTCTCTAAACTTTAAAATGAGACCAAGATCATAGCAATCGGAGGTGTATAACTCAAGATATGCCTTCTTGAATATGACATGTGCAGAATGACTATCTCAAAAGCGCTTCCACTTTATTAGTTTATTTGTAGTCTAATCATCTATAATTGATTCCAAGTATGAAAATCATGCTTAAAGGGTTGTGAAGCATGTTTGAATGAGTGGTCTTTATGATTATTTAATGATTGTATGAACATATATATTTGATGTAATGGATGACCATGGAGGCTATGTGTAATATGTTATATATCACCTAAGTATGAGCTTGTGCATGTATAAACAAGCCTAAGGATGATATATTTCTATGAATTTATTATGCATCCACAAAATGGTCATGATGAAATGATATGTTCATATATGGAAGTTTATGTTTTTTAAAGAATGCAAGTGTAGAATTTCCATAGCTTGGAAATTCATGTTGAAATGTGCATAGTATCTCTTTCTATTCTATACTATGATATAAGGTTTTTGCGATAGGGAACCCGTGAGTGATAGAGATGCCCACATACACGCCGCCACGAGCGAGCGGCATCAGGAAAGAGATATAGTATTTGTATAGTCCATGAGTAGTGTATGTGGATGAGGATTGTACCCAGTAGAGTATACCTAAATGCACGCCGCCACGAGCGAGCGGCCACATCAGAGAGATACAGTACTTGTACAGTCCGTGAGTAGTGCATGTAGATGAGGACTGTACCCACTCACATGGCCAGGGTTCCAAATCCATGCATCAACCTAGTCCGATTGGCAAACTAGAAAGAAGAAAGAGAAGAAAGAGATACATAGAAGAAAAGAAAGAGATACAACATAAGAGAAACAGAAACAAAAAAGAAAAGAAAGTTCTTTTCTCAGGAAAGTTTTATTATTCTGCATATGTATTATGCTACTTACATGATTCAATATTTTTATATGCTCAACGATGTACAGTTTTATTCATTGTCCTTGCACATTGGTGAGTAGCAAATCAAAGTATCAGAAAAGAATGCAGAATAACAGAAAGGAATGAATAATATTAGCAAAGAATAAAGTGAGAAAAGGAAAATCAGAACATGAGTAACGGAGGAAGAACAATCGTGCAGTTTGGTTTACTTACTGAGCAATTAGTGCTCACTCCATTATTTTACTGTTTTGCAGGTACTAGATGATTTGCAATCGGGTGGGACGTCAAGAAGTGGCGGGAGTTTGGCGGCACTATTCAAGATTACCTTGTGCTTACTAATGTATATCAGTATTTTGTGTATATATTTATACAAATTAAAATTAGAATTTTCGGATTTTACCTTATGTATTTATGTTTATAAAAGTTATTTAGTGGATTTTATCATATATTTTTCAAAGAATTACTAGCTATACAGTGTATTATAGTCACCCATTTGAGCCTTATGAGATTATCATTGCCTTATTTTCCTTGCAAACCAAAAATTGTCCAATCCCTATACCCTAAACACTTTATCATACCCTTTAGGAGAATTATGGACCTAATGTATGACACAAAAGAGCTTTGAGAGGTGTGTGAATAAGTGATAGACCAAAATCTTAAGTTTGGGGGTTGCAAAAAGGGCAACAAGAAGGGGCAATAGACCTTAATGGTGTAAATATTTGTTATTGCAAAAAAAAAAAAAAAAAAAAAAAAAAAAAAAAAAATCTTTAGTTCAATTCAAAATAAAAAAAATAAGAGAAATGCATAAGTTTGAGGGTTGTAAAATGGTTGACACTTTGATTGGTGGTTGAGAAAGAAAGTGGAGATTGATGTAGCTCTTAGTGTTTGCATTAGGAAAACCGAGTTCTCTTACTTTGTTTATCCTATCATTTTCCTTGGAGCCCACTACCTGAGTATAACATTACAAGCTTGCAAAGACCTTTTGATCCTTAGTGATGTCGAGTCCACATTAGTGAAGAGTAGTTCGATACTTAGGCTTATGGAGTCTACCACCATTTGATAAACTTTACATTTCTGCATAAAATAATCCGGGAAGTTGGAAGGTGGATTGAAGTGGGGATTACCTACTCAGAGGACCGATAGAGAAAGATAGTCAATTCAATTTATGACTTCTTGGAGTGTTTAGCATTTTTTTTGTAATAATGTACCAACAATTTTTGAGACGTGCGTTGTGATTCAATCTAGGTATTTGTATTTCTTTTTGTTTTGATTTTTATTCTTTTTTGCTCAAGGACGAGCAAATCTTAAGTTTGGGGGTATTTGATAATCACATTTTACACTATGATTTTTCATTGAATTTTGACAGGATTTAGGATACTTTTCATACAATTTTGGCCATAATTGCTGCCTAATTCTATTAATATGTCTTTGCAGGCCTAAACGATGATTTTGAGTATAAATGACAGTTTTGAGCATAAAAGTTCTTTAAATTGCATTAACTCCCATAGAATATAAAATTTATTTGAAACCCCTCTTGCAGGAGAGGCGACTCTACTTGTTTTCCAAACCAGGGGCACATCTGTAACTAGAATAAACTATTGGGGGAAGTACCCTAAATTCACTTAGTTTTTATGAAACTTCAGGGGTGGCTTTGAAAGATTTTTTGGGAGGTTTATCAAAATAATTAGAATTTAAGGGGAGGAATCTGATTAATTTTGAAATAATTGGTGCTACTTGTATTTTAGCCAAATTTTGAGGAGACTAATGATTTTTGGAGTTTTGGTGCTTTCATAAGTCCGTTTAGCTAGATTATGAGAATGTTTTATACATGTTGAGTTCATACAATTTTGTGCTTGTATTGAGTAGGATGATGCTACTTTTGAGGCTGCTCTTGATTGGTTATACTTAACTTTGCCGGGGAATGAACTTCCTTTAAAATTTTCTACTGGGACTTCTCATCACTTGAATGGAGGTAATTTATATGTACTGTATATTATGGTGTTATATTTTGAGTGTATAGAAATTAAGTGTAAACCAATGGCATATTTCTAGAAGTTTCTACTGTAGTACGAGGTATTGATGCTAGGAACGTTTTTTATCCTTGGATGAAGATCACTAATGGTTCAGACCTTCATGTACTGGTACCTTGTATTATAGAATGACCCATATTTGATAATGATGCTAATGCTCTTGTTATCACGTGTTAGGAGCTTTTGTTTCTGTCATATCGGTTGTATGGGAAGATTGGATTCCATCTGATGGTTCATCAGCAAATACTAATGAGGAAGTGCAAAAAATTTCAGTTAGGACCAAGGGACGTCAAGGTTATGATGCTCTATATTCACGCCAACCATCTCAAGGAGATTGGATCCGACAATATATGGAACAACAAGAAGAGCTTCGTGGATGGTTATAAATTATGATTTTTCATGAGTAGAGATGACTGGCTCTTGAAAATAATCGACTCACCCTATATTTAATATGTTTATGATTGAATTCATATAATTGAGCATCTCCTGTTGTTTTTATTTCCCTTGAAATGGATATGATAATTTTTAGAGTTTTTTTGTTGAAATGGGAGTTTATGAGGCAAATTTTGTGCCTCTAGCGGCATAAGGCAAGGTGACCCACTTTCACCTTTCTTGTTTATCATTATAGTTGACACCTTGGGTAGGCTAGTTGACAAGGCTGAGGAGCTCAATTATATGGAAGGTTTCAAGGTTGGTAAGGATAATTTTGAGGTCTCCTATCTCTTATTTATGGAAGTCACAATCTTCTTCTCTTTTGAGAACTAGGACAAGATCTCCAACCTAATAATAGCGGTAGAAACCTTTTATTTGATTTTGGGATTGAAAATTAATTTGTCTGAAGGTGTAACTGTTGGAATTAATTGCCATGAACATAAATTGATTTAATTGGCAAATTCTATTGGTGTTGAAGTTGGTAAGTTTCTGTTAAAATTCTTGGGTTTTCCGTTCTTTGGAAATTAAAGAGCTTAAGCGTCTTGAAACCCTGTTGTGAAAACTATAGAGAGAAGATTGAAGGATTTGAAGAAGGCAGTTCTCTCAAAAAGGGGTAGATTGACTTGGGTATACTTGGTGTTATCTGGTTTGCCCACATACTTTCATCTCTTTTCCAAATTAAAGTTCATAAGACTATGGGTTTCTTTTGGAAGTTTTTAGAGGGAAAGAAGTGTCACAAAGTGAAGTGAAATGTGGTTTAAAGGTCTTAAGAAAAAGGAGGTCTCAAGATTGGATATCTCATTGCAAGTTCAAGGTTCTCCTTTGACTGTGGTGATTCCTTTAAAAGGTCCTTCTTTTTGGCATGTTATCATTAAAAGCAAAACCTAAAATTAATTTTGATAGGCAGGACTCAAAGGTTGCATTTAGAGAATCAATTAGAGTCCTCAAATGCTCATTTCTTGAGGGTATGATGATTTCTTCAGACCTCATGGTTGAGGTTGGAAAGTTAGATAGGCTTGAGGTTTGGGAGGATTCTATATTAATTCTTCTCTTCTATATCAGTTGTCTCTGTTTTGATGCAAATGTGCAAGAATATCTTTGGAAAGCATTGATAATTTTTTTCTTCTTTGTCTGTGACATTGAATTTACGGAATAAGTTTAACTACTATATTGACTTCAGTTTCCCAAAATTCTTAAGTGTCTTTGCTTATCAAAAGGTTGTCGAAAACTTCTGTTTGATTGAACTGAGGTCTATCAGCTGTTTTATGGGTTAATGATTAAAAGAAATAGAAGAGTATTTCAGGATTCGGGAAAAGAATAATTTGAATTGTTATGGAACAAAGCTCGTTTCTTGCGTCGTTGCTGGCTTCTAGTTCAATGGATATGATAAACACATTTGTTTCCCATCAATTATGACTGTGTGGTAGGGAGCAAATGACTTTCTTTTTCTATACACTTATTTTGTACCACTTGTTTCCAATGATTTTTTTTCAGAGACTCATACCATGATTTACTAGTGTGAACCTCTGGCTCACTTCCTCTTGTAGATGTCTCTTCTCTAGTATAATAATCAAATTCTATAAAAAAGATGGTTGAAAATTTGAAGCTTGATAGTTAATCTAGAGAAAGAATCACTTCTTGTTTGATATATCTGTGTTTACTTTGTTTTGATGTGAAAAAATTTGAACAATATGTTTCCATGTGTTACTCATTGATAATGAGTTTAAGGCTTGTGGATATGAGTTAGGCTTTTGTAAAAGTATGTTCTTTAATCAGAAGAATAATAGTCAATGTTTTTTAAAGAGTTAATGGTAGTTTCAGTGATTGCAAGAAGAGTGAAAGTTGAGAAGATTATGCAATTGACAAGAGTTCTATCAAGGACGTATGCTCTTTTGATTCTTGGTATCATACTGGATGATGTTTTGATTGAAACAAAAATGAAATTGTTATGTGCACCCAGTTGGAACTAGTTGCGCACTATAACACAGAAAAACAAATACACATTGAGTAGAAATGAAAATAGCTCACATGGGTATTGTTAAGAGCTTACTCTTGTTAGGCCTTTACCTAGCAACTTAAGCTTTTGGGTTTAATGTTAATGTGTTACTAGAACCAGGTTAACCTGGGTGTTCTACAATTTCTATTATTGGGTGGTTCAGTAATTTACAAGGTTATTCTGTTCCTTTGATTCTGAAACAGGTTTCCTTTCATTATTTTGATTAATCTTTTTTGTATTAATAGGTCTCTAAACCTAGGTCATATGATGTTATTGCTAGAGAGTACCTTGAGGCTCTTTTGGAAACTACAAAAGCTAAAGAAAAATGGGACAAGAAAAGCCGGGGAACAAGCGGGAGATATGATCCGCAAACTCAAGCAAGAGTTATGCTTTAGGTTAAATCTAATTTCTTTCCTGATCTATGTTTAAATATGGTTACTTTTCACCTTTTGCTTTGAGCGTTTGGATTTATTGAGCGGGATTGTCGGATAATGCCTTGGCATCGATTTTGAGCTTGAACATGTCCTTATGCTTGACAATATAGTTTCTAGATCCATGCCTTATGATGACCCCGAGGTTGTAACATCGATGAAATATATGGTGCTTCAGATTTTGTTGAGCATACAGATGAATCAATAGTTGGTGGAAGCAAGGAGTTTCCACTCAAACCTATTCCTTCTGGAGTATCTATTCAGGAGAAAGTAGAGGATAAAGTCAAGGGATGTGGAGCTTGGTGGATTCTTTTCAGAAGATGCTCCATCCAATGAAGCATTACCTATTGAAATTATGAAATTACAGAAGAAAGAAAACATGAGAATGTTATGTAGTGACAAGAATATAGAGAAATTAGATGGCATCTAGAAGAAGGTAATGTGTGATATGCAACAATTTTTAAGGCTAGTTTTGTTACTGCGGAATGTTTATGTGTTAGCTGATGCATAGCTAAATCTTCTATTATACATTCTATTTTTAAAAGCTTCAGAAAAGATGAATCAAAGTTGTAAGACTTATTCATAAAATAGACTATACAACCTCTGGTCTTTATAGGACTGAAAAAGAGAGGAAAAAATAGTAAGAAATAACTACAGATATTTACACCTAGATTATTTCCGTGAATATATATATATATTGACTAAACTAATATTGTACAGATCTCAACCAAATCAAGGAGATTTGGTCAATTAATCAGAAAGATTATTTCCTGATTTCTGTGAATCATGTTAGGATTCTCAACACTTCCCCTCAAGTTGGACTAAAAATATCTTCCATGTCTAGCTTGCTAATCAACTCCTCAAACTATTGTTTCGGTAGCCTTTTTGTCAAAAAATCTGCAATCTGTTCAATAGTTGGTACATAAGGCACACATATTAGTCCATCTTCTATTTTTTCCTTTATAAAGTGCTTATCAATTTCAACATGCTTCGTTTTGTCATGGAGCACAGGATTATGAGCAATAGATATAGCAGACTTGTTGTCACAATATAGTCCCATTGGTAGAGCACTAATTATCTTTAGATCCTCTAGGAATCATTTAATCCATAGAATCTCACAAATCCCAAGCGCAGCAGCTCTAAACTCAGCTTCTGCACTACTCCGAGGCACCACATTTTGTCTTTTGCTCCTCCACATGACTAAGTTTCCTCCAATAAATGCACAATATCCAGATGTTGAGCATCTATCCATAATGCTACCAGCCTAATCCGCATCTGTATAAATCTTCGCTTGTAGATGACCATTATTTCTAAGTAGCAAGCCCTTTCCTGGTGTGCCCTTTAGGTATCTAAGAATCCTATAGACAGCTTCAAAGTGCTTAAGTCCTGGTGAGTGCATAAATTGACTGACAACACTTACAGCAAAAGTGATAGCTGGCCTTGTGTGAGAGAGATAGATTAATTTGCTCACCAATCGCTGGTACCGTTCTTGGTCAACAACATCCTCAAGTTTAGCAGGTTGTAGCTTCAAATTTGGCTCTATAGGAGTCTCAGCTGCCTTGCATCTTAGCAGGCCTGTTTAATTAAGAAGTTTAAGTGTATATTTGCGTTGTGAAACCGAGATACCCTTTCTCGACCTTGCAAACTCCATCCCTAGGAAGTACTTGAGTGTGCCCAGGTCTTTAATTTCAAATTCTTTTGCCAAGAAACCCTTTAGTTTGACAAGTTCAACATCATCATCACCTGTCAAGATTATGTCATCTACATAAACAATTAGTATAGCTAGTTTCCCCTCTTTTGTGTGTTTATGAAATAAGGTATGGTTAGCTTGGCCTTGTTTATAGCCCTGTCTTTTTACAGCCTTAGTAAACCTCTCAAACCATGCACGAGGGGATTGTTTAAGGCCATATAAAGATTTCTTCAACCTACACACATTATTCTTCCCTAGCTTTTCTTCGAATCTAGGTGGTAAATCCATAAAGACTTCCTCTTCCAAGTCTCCATTCAAAAAAGCATTTTTAATATCTAACTGATGTAATGGCCAGTTAAAGTGAACAGCAAGAGAGAGAAGAATTCTAACAGAATTTATCCTGGCTACTAGGGCAAATGTTTCTTGATAGTCTATCCCATAAGTTTGCGTAAACCCTTTTGCCACTAAGCGTGCTTTATACCTCTCTACTTGACCATTAGCATTACATTTAATTGTGAATACCCATTTGCACCTGACAATTTTCTTCCCACTAGGTAGTTCTGAAACTTCCTAGGTTTTGTTTTTTAGGAGGGCATTCATCTCTTAAAAAACTGCTAATTTCCAATCAGGATGTTCTAGAGCTTCCTTAATTGTCCTAGGCATAAACTATTTAGATAAATTGGATACAAAGGCTTTATGTTGGCTGGACAACCTATGATAGGATAAATATTTGGCAATTGGATGCTTAGTACATTCTTCGACACCTTTTCTAAGAGTTATTGGAAGGTAAAGATCTGGATATTCATCAAGAATAGTAGGTAGAGGGTCTAAAACAGTACTTGGAGTTTCTTCGGGAGTAGAATTTGAGGGTAATGATTAATCAAGTGCCACTGAAGTAGGTTGGACTCTATTGTTCAAATGATACCTCTTCCTTGAATAAACATATAATTACTCTACAGGTTGCTCAAGTAGTGGTGGTTCCACCTCTGTTTGTGTTGAAACAATACCTTGGTCTGAATTCTCAGAGTTGGTAGTATTCATAGGATTCACAACCTTTGAAGAAACTTCAGGAAATATAGTATTAGGTAATGGAATAGAAGTCTGCCAAAAATGATGTTCACTTTTACTCTCCCCCTGAAGGTCATTTGATATGAAAAAAGGTTGTTTTTGTAGGAACACAACATCTATACTAAAATATATCTTCCTTGTTTTGGGATTAAAGCACTTATACCCTCTTTTATTTGGTGCATACCCCAAGAATACACATCTCTCTGCTTTCGGGTCAAGCTTAGATCTAAGATGGGCTGGAATGTGAACAAAAATAGTACATCCAAAGGTTTTTAAATCCATCATGGTCATATTTCTAAGATGATGGAATTTTTTTTAAGAAACTTAAGAGGTGTTTTATACTTAAAGACATGTGAATGCATTCTATTTATTAGATAACATTCTGTTAAAATAGCATCACCCCATAATTTCTTAGGTACATTCATAGTAAACATAATGGCATGGGCAACCTCAAGTAAATGTCTATTTTTTCTTTCTGTGATCCCACTTTGTTGAAGGGTATCGCGACAAGTTGATTGATGTTCAATTCCCTTTTTTTTTCAGAAAATTTTCTAGGTATTCATTAAAGTATTCTGTACCATTATCACTACGCAAAATACGTATCTTAGTTTGAAATTGATTTTCCACCATTTTATAGAAATCCATAAACAATTTCTTGACCTCAGATTTTTCACTCATTAGATATACCCAACTTAGTCTAGTGTGGTCATTTATAATGTTAACAAACCATTTTCTCCCAAAAAGATTAGTAATTTTTTAAGGACCCCACACATCGCTATTGTTGTAGATAATCATGCAAAATCTTACAGATATTGCATGATTAAGTGTATAAATCTATAATTGGATATTAGGATTGTAATCAATATATATTAGGAACAAATCTGTAAAATAGGAAGTTAGAATATTTATTTCCTAGATTAGATTATTTATTTCCTAGATTAGTTCTTTATTTTCCTATATATATTGATGTATAATTTGTCAATACAATATGAAAAATATTGCAATCAGTTCTGTATTTGTAACATGATATCAAAGCAATTCCAGGTTGTTTTCTTTTCAATTCGTTTTTTTTTTTTTCTGCCCAAGTGAGCATTATTTGTGAGTCACCCTAGAGAGTGGCCGTTTTTTCTCACCGCCTGCCTAGGAAGAAGCCTCTTCTGCCGATCAGCCATTCCCTGAACTCCAATCACCCTTCCTGGCTTCGTCTTGTTATTTCTGGCAATTCCGTGTGATTAGTTCCTCAATATCTTAGCGAGGTCAGAACAGTTTTGTTGGTTTCTGTTGGTATCAGTTTTGTTGGTTTCTGTTGGTATAGAGTTTGTTCTTTGAAGAGTTTTTGTTGGCTATTTTCATCTTCTTACCATGACTTATAAGTCTATAATTGATATGGTTCCTGTAATGTCAAAAATTACGGAACATAAGCTTAATGGGTCTGATAACTATTTTGATTAGAGTAAGACAATTCATCTTTATCTGCGAAGCATTGGTAAAGATGATCATCTCACCAAAGATTCGTCTGAAGACGATTCAAAGCAAACATGGTTGAGAGAGGATGCCCGGTTGTTCTTGCAGATACGAAACTCTATCAACAGTGAGATATTTGGTTTAATTAATCATTGTGAATATGTGAAGGAATTGATGGACTATCTAGATTTTTTGTATTCTGGGAAAGGGAATGTTTCTCGTATTTTTTATGTATACAAAGCTTTTTATTGAGCTGAGAAACAAGATGGGTCTCTTACGGCCTATTTTATGGATTTTAAAAGGACATATGAAGAACTTAACATTCTTCTACCAGTGAGTGCTGATGTGAAAGTTCAACAAGCTCAACGAGAGAAAATGGCGATTATTAGTTTCCTAGCTGGACTCCCTTATGAGTTTGAATCTGCGAAATCTCAGGTTCTTGCTAGTTCTGAGATCACCTCCTCCAAGACATATTTACTAGGGTTCTTCGTACAGAAAGCATTCCATCTGTTTAATCGAGTAGTGCTCTTGTAAGTCAGAATCATGACACCAAGCGTTCATATAACAGGAGCAATAATAGAGGAGGGGGTTCGAATTATCATGAGAATCAGAGTCAGGAGTTCGGAGGGATGTGTGCTGTTATTGTCATGAACTCGGTCATACAAAGCACACGCGCAAAAAGTTACAAAATAAGGCCTAGAAACCTCAGTCAGCTCATGTTGTCGTTACTGATACTTCTGAGAAGAAGGTTATGATTTCAGCTGATGAGTTTGCCAAGTTTTCTCTGTATCAAGAATCATTGAAGTCCTTATCTACTTCCATCACTGCTCTCGCCGAGTCAGGTAAACCAAATACATATCTTATTTCCTCATCCTCCAAATAGGTCATTGATTCTGGTGCCACAGATCATATGACAGGTAATCCTAGTCTCTTTTCATCATATCAGTCACATAATTCCTCATCTAATGTTACTTTAGCTGATGGGTCAACTTCTTGTGTTCTTGGGTCTGGTTCTGTTAACCCTACTCCGTTAATTTCCCTATCCTCTGTATTGAGTCTACCACAGTTCACTTTTAATTTAATTTATGTGAGTAAACTCACTCTGTGCTCTTAAATGTTGCATCTCATTTTTCCCTGATCATTTCCTATTTCAGGATCTTACGATGAGGCAGATTATTGGTAAAGGACATGAATCTGGAGGGCTTTACATCCTTGACACACAGGTGCCCAAAACCATTGCATGTTCCAGTATTTCGACCCCTTTTGAGGCACATTGTCGGTTAGAACATCCTTCTTTACCATTGTTAAAGAAACTATGTCCTCAGTTTAATAAATTATCTTCGTTAGATTGTGAGTCATGTCAATTTGCCAAACACCACCGTCTTTTTTCAAGTCCAAGAGTCAATAAACGGGCTAGTGTCCCTTTTGAATTAGTTCATTCAGATGTTTGGGGTCCCTGTTCTATTATGTCTAAACCTGGATTTAAATATTTTGTTACCTTTGTTCATGACAACTCTCGTGTAACTTGGCTTTATTTAATGAAAAATCATTATGAGTTGTTTTCTCATTTTTGTGCCTTTTGTGCTGAAGTTAAAACTCAATTTAATACTTCTATCCAGACATTAAAAAGCGATAATGCCAAAGAATATTTTTCGAGTTCTTTTCAGTCTTATACGAGCCAGCATGGCATTCTTCATCAATCCTCTTGTGTTGACACACTGTCCCAAAATGGAGTAGCCAAGAGGAAAAATAGGCACTTTCTTGAAACCACTCGAGCCCTTATTATTTCAAATGCAAGTTCCTAAACAGTTTTGGGCCGATTCAGTTTCCACGGCCTATTTTCTAATTAACTGCATGCCTTCCTCTATTCTAAATGGTTCTACTTCTTACAATGTTCTCTTCCCGTCTAAGCCTTTGTTTGCTATTGCCCCAAAGATATTTGGTAGTACTTGTTTTATTCATGATGTTCGACCCCAGGTAACCAAGTTAGATCCCAAATCTCTTAAATGTGTTTTTCTAGGTTACTCTCGCCTTTAGAAGGGATATCGATGTTATTGTCCTAGTCTTAATAAATATCTGGTGTCACCTGATGTTACTTTCTTAGAAAACACCCATTGTTTTCCTACTTCGTCTACCTATACATGTCAGGGGGAGGACGATGACTTACTAATCTATACTCCCACATCCCTACCAGCTACTTTCATACCTGAGGCTTCCCCACCTACTGTTCCTCCTCCGGCACCATCACATGTCTGTCCACTACCTCCATTTTGCATTGTCTATTCTCGTCGATAGGAACCTCCTGTACCAGTCCCTTCATCGTTAGACCCAATCTCCAGTGATCCCGATACCTATGTTCCTCGTCAAGAAGACACTCAGACTTCATGTCCTACCTAAGACTCTTCGTCGTTGGATCCAACTGATAATCCGTAAATTATACAGTTTTTATTAGATCTTTTTGTCGGATTTCAGGTACTTTCTAGTGCATTTTGACCTGAATTGTTGCTTAATTCTTTACTTTTCGTGTTTCAGGTTAAAATGGACCTTTTGAGCAAATAAAGACAAAATTTAATAGTTTTGACTCAGAAATTAGCGGATCTCAGAAGATAGGAGAGTTCCGGAGCAGGACAAAGCACGATGAAGCTTGTTCCCAAGGAAGAGAGCCGAGAATCGAAGAATCGAACGAAGAAGCAAGCAGAGTGGCAGTTCTGTAATTTCAGAACTTTTCAAGGAGCTTCGCCGCGGCGAAGGAATTGTCTTCGCCGCGGCGAAGTAAGCCGAGCGATTGGGATTTCTTCATTCTTCGCGCGCTAGATCAATTTATTCATTTTGTTAAACGCACGTATCGTGTTGTGCATGTTTTGGCTGGGTTTTTGGACTAAGTATAAAAGAAAAACTTAACCTTTTGCCAGAGGGGAGCTTGAGCTGTTTAGGTTTAGTCGATTTTACACTTTTCTTAGAGTAAAGCTTTGAGTTTTTCGGATTGTTTAAGGGAGAAGATTCAGATTTTGACTAGAAGATCCATCTTTTGGGGAGATTTCTTATCTTTCATCTCAGTTTCATTATGTTTAACTTGTTTACTTCTATTTTTCGTTTTTGTAGTATTAATTTAGCTATGAACTAATCTTTTATGGGTTAGGGTTTTGATTGTAGTTTGGATTTTAAATGGGTTAAGTGTTTGATTGTGTTATTTCCATGTGAATAAGCTTTAGTTGTGTGTTACTCTGAAATTGAATGCTGTATGTGATGAACATGATGAGATTGAGAAATAATTCATGTTAGGCTTCTTGGGTAATCACCATTATAGTATTGGATGGTAGAGATAGATTCAAGAATTAATGAAATCAATTTAGGATTCTTGTGCTTAATGAATTTAGAATTATTAACCTTCAATTTGGTGGGTGCGGAATGTTAATAAGGATGAATAGGAAAACATAGCCGGAGAGGGTATGTTTAACATATTAGTGAATTCGATTTACAACCATTGCGCATGAATGTGAATATAGTGTAATTTTTAGGTGTAACCCATAAAAATCCAAACGAAGTCAAAACCCTACCCGTTTTCCTTCAATTGATATTCCGTGTTTCATCTTGCTTTCTTAATTAAGATTTAATTCTTTTTTAATTTCATTATTGTTTTTCATTACAATTTGCTCCCACCAATCCAAAGAATTCGATTGCTTCAACTTGATAACGTTAGGAAACTTAGTGCTTTTCTAACAGTCCTCGTGGGAGCGATATCCTACCCATCATTCTATTACTTGAGCGACTAGTGCACTTGCTAGTTTTGCATGTTGTAAGAAACACGCATCAAGTTTTTGGCGCCGTTGCCGGGGACTGTTTTTAAGTTAACATTAAGTTTTTCCTTAAGTTTAGCTAGATTGAAGTTTTAATTTTTGTTTTTAATTTTCATTAGAGTTGTGATCTCACTTTTCTTTCACTTGTGTTCGTTCAGTTTATGCGAAGAGCAAGACGTCAACCAGTGGTTCTGTTGACCTTGAGCTTGAGAGGGATGTAAGAAGACTTAACAGAGAGAAGAGAAAGAGATAATCTTCTTGCGAGAATCTGAAGAAGTTGTTGTTGAAATGGCTGAACAAGAAAACATGACACTGAGGGAATTTTTAGTTCCCACAGTGAATGGAAGTGGGTCAAGTATTACTAGACCTACAGTACAAGCAAACAACTTCGAGATCAAGCCGGCAATCATCCAGATGATCCAACAGTCGGTTAGATTCAACGGTGATTTGAAGGAGGATCCGAATCAGCACATTGCAAATTTCCTGGAAATTTGTGACACCTTCAAGTCGAATGGAGTATTGGATGATTCTATTAGGCTACGTTTATTCCCATTCTCATTGGGAGATAAAGCAAAGGGGTGGTTAATGGCATTACCACCGGGAACAATAACGACGTGGAATGATCTAGCACAGAAATTCCTAACCAAATTCTTTCCTCCAGCTAAGTCAGTGAAATTGAGAAATGATATCACATCATTTCTACAAGATGATGCCGAGTCGTTGTACGAGGCTTGGGAGAGATACAAGGAATTAATGAGGAAGTGCCCACATCATGGTTTGCCAGTTTGGCTTCAAGTCCAAACATTCTATAATGGTCTGATGGGCAATGTACAAACCATGGTTGATGCAGCGTCAGGAGGGGCTTTGCAGAATAAGACACCAGAGGAAGCGTATGAGTTGCTTCAGGTTTTGGCAAGCAACAACTATCAAAGACCGAATGAGAGAGTTACAACGAGGAAATCTTCGAGTCTTGATGAAGTTGATGCCTTCACAGCCATCTCAGCCCAACTCACTGCACTTCAAAAACAGTTGGGAACTATGCAGGTAAATTCTATACAAGCTCCTCAACTAACATGTGAATTTTCTGCAGGAAACCATGTGAGCAGCGAGTGTCAAGTTGGGAACACATTTGCTTCGACATCTTCATCAACGGAACAAGCGAACTACTTGGGAGGAAATCAGAGACAACCGAACAACCCATTTTCCAACACATATAATCCGGGTTGGAGAAATCACCCAAATCTGGCCTAGGGAAATTAGAATCAACAAAATAACCAATGGAACCAGAGGCAAGTTCCAAATAACCAACCAGGGGTGACCAATCAACCGGGAGATCAAAGAGTGACGAAGTTGGAGGATATGTTTGGTAAATTCATGCAAGAGACAACAGGATTCATGAATGAGACGAGGACAAACTTTAGAAACCAAGGAGTGTCCATTTGGAATCTTGAGGTACAAATGGGCCAATTGGCCGAGAAGCTGAATGATAGACCACAGGGTTCTCTACCAAGCAATACCATAACCAACCCCCGTAAGCAAGTAAATGCAATCTTGTTGAGAAGTGGGAGAGTCGTAGAAGAGGTGAGGGACCCAAGGAAAGAAGAAACTTCATCAAAGAAAAATGAAGAATCTGATGACGAAATTGATGAAGAAATTGAAGCTGAAAAGAAACCACCCAGCCTGAAGAAAGATGAGCAAAAGCAGAAAAAAAAGAAAGAGAAATTGCCATTCCCCGAAATTCCACCAGATTTGGCACATCACACTCCACCCATACCATTTCCTCAAAGACTCAGAAAAGAGAATCAGGAAAAGTAGTTTATTAAATTTCTTGATGTGTTTAAAAAATTGCATATCAACATTCCTTTTGCAGATGCATTGCAACAGATGCCAAGCTACGCGAAGTTCCTGAAAGAAATTTCATCGAACAAGATAGATAATATTGAGTGATTCTCTGATGCAGATTGGGCGGGTTCCAAGATAGATAGGAGATCCACTACGGGCTATTGTGTTTTTATTGGTGGAAATTTGGTCTCATGGAAAAGTAAGAAGCAAACTGTTGTGTCCCGATCTTGTGCAGAATCAGAATATAGGGCTATGGCCCAGTCTGTGTGTGAAGTAATATGGATATATCAGTTTTTGACTGAAGTTGGTCTTATGACCTCTTTGCTAGCAAAATTGTGGTGTGATAACCAAGCCGTTCTTCATATTGCTTCTAATCCTGTATTTCATGAACGAACTAAGCACATTGAAATTGATTGTCATTTCATTCGTGAGAAAATACAGCAAGGTTTAATTTCTACAGGATATGTGAAGATTGGAGAGCAACTAGGAGATGTTTTTACTAAAGCTTTGAATGGGGTTCAGATTGATTGTATTTGTAATAAGCTGGGCATGATTAGCATCTATGCTCCATCTTGAGGGGGAGTGTTGTAGATAATCATGCAAAATCTTACAGATATTGCATGATTAAGTGTATAAATCTATAATAGGATATTAGGATTATAATCAATAACAAATCTGTAAAATAGGAAGTTAGAATATTTATTTCCTAGATTAGATTATTTATTTCCTAGATTAGTTTTTATTTTCCTATATATATTGATGTATAATTTTCAATACAATATGAAAAATATTACAATTAGTTCTCTGTTTGTAACAGCTATGAATTAAACAGGAGGGTTTAGAAGCACGATAAGATTTTGACTTATAAGGAATTCTATGGCTTTTTGATACTTGAAAACTTTCACAAAATAAGATACTACAATCAACATTGTGAAAAAGTTTTAGAAATAGATGTTTCATATATGGAAAACTAAGATGTCCTAGTCTTTGATGCCGTAGCATTATTTGATCAAAAACAGAAGTAGAACTACTAACATTACTTAAGCTAAAAGCTTGTTTATTCTTAGTGAGATTGTCATTGAAGTAATAGAGTCCATCCACCATTTTAGCACTACCAATCATCGTCTCCAAATTCCGGTCCTGAAATTCACAATGTGAGTCAAAGAAGGTGACAAGATAATTAGAATCTTTAGAAAGCTTACTAACAGAAAGCAAATTGAAAGATAATCTTGGAACATGTAGGACTGATTTTAGTTCAATGGTGTTGGAGAGTTTAATTGAGCCTTTGCCAGCAATGGGTGAAAGGCTTCCATCAGTAATCTTTACCTTTTGATTTCCAGAACATGGTATATAGGAGTCAAAGAGCTGTGCTTGGTCATGTGATCAGAAGCTCCTAAATCTATGATCCAAGGAACTGGAGTAAGTTTACAAGAAAAGGCACTAGGAATATCACCTGTTTGTGCTAAGGACACGCTTGAAACACTAGGTGGCTGGCTGGAATTTAGTAATTTAAGAAGTTGATCAACTTGCTACTTGGTAAAAATTTGGTCAACCTTCTCGACTTCATTGGCTGATGGGACTCCATGACCACTGTAAAATAAACGTAATGAATATTCACACTTTTTATTCATAGCTTAAAAGGATACATATTTATATACACTTGTAGTGTTTTAAACTAGGTAGGTGATCAATCTAAATTAGGATAGAAGTGATCCCTATAATCAAGGATTTTAATGTGATCCCTATCATCTAGGAAGTCATATACATCTGTAACACTCCCCCTCAAGCTGGAGTATAGATATCAATCATACCCAGCTTGTTACAAAGATAATCAACTCGAATCCCAGTTAGAGCCTTTGTAAAGATATCTCCCAATTGTTCTCCAGTCTTCACATACCTAGTGGAAATCAGACCTTGTTGTAGTTTCTCACGGACGAAATGGCAATCAATCTCAATGTGTTTTGTTCATTCATGGAACACTGGATTAGATGCAATATGAAGAGCCGCTTGGTTATCACACCATAATTTCACTGGTACTGAAGTTTCAAGGCCTATTTCAGTCAGGAACTTATCTATCCACATTATTTCACAAACAGCTTGTGCCATAGCCCTATATTCTGACTCTACACTTGATCGTGACACGACATTCAGCTTCTTGCTCTTCCATGATATTAAATTTCCTCCGACAAAGACACAATAGCCTGATGTGGATCTTCTATCTACCTTGGAACCTGCCCAATTTGCATTTGAGAAACATTCAATATGACAGTGACTATGATTGGCATATAATATACCGCGTCCAAGGGCTATTTTCAAATAACATAAGATCTGCTCCAAAGCCACCCAATGATGAACTGTTGGGGAGGCCATAAACTGACTGACAACACTTACTGAATATGCAATATCTGGATGAGTGACCGTAAGATAGTTTAACTGCCCGACCAATCTTTTATATTTCTCAGGATCTCCAGATAATTCACCATCTTTCGTAAGCTACACATTAGGAACCATCGGAGCACTACATGACTTTGCCCCCAATTTTCCTATCTCAGTTAATAAGTCGAGCACATATTTCCTCTGAGAGAGGAATATACCTCGTTTGCTCCTTATAACTTCATCCCCCAAGAAATACTTTAATATCCCTAAGTCTTTTGTGTGAAACTGGGTATGGAGAAAAGACTTAAGAGATATGACGCCCACACTGTCACTCCCAGTAATAACAATATCATCCACATACACAACTAGAAGAATGATGCCAGTTTTAGACCGTTTGTAGAAAACAAAATGGTCAGTTTTACATTTCAGCATACCAAATCTCTCAATAGCCTGAGTAAACTTTCCAAACCAAGCACGAGGACTCTGTTTTAAACCATATAGAGATTTGCGAAGATAACATACTTTCCCATACTCCCCTTAAGCAACAAACCCATGAGGTTGCTCCATATATACCTCTTCCTAAAGATCGCCGTGAAGAAAAGCATTCTTGATGTCTAGCGGATACAAAGGCCAATCATAAGTAGCTTCCATAGAGATAAACAGCCGAATAGAGGTAAACTTAGCCACAGGGGAAAAAGTATCAGAATAATCAACTCCATAAGTCTGAGCATACCCTTTAGCAACCAGACGAGCTTTTAGTCGAGCAACTGACCCATCTAGATTAACTTTAACTGTAAACACCCATTTGCATCCAATTGCCTGTTTCCCTAAAGGTAAATCTACCAATTTCCAAGTACCATTGTCATCTAAGGCATTCATTTCCTCTATCATTGCATTACGCCAACCAGGATTAGAAAGGGCTTCATGAATAGTTTTAGGGATAGTAATAGAATCAAGGGAAGCAATAAAGGAACATGGTGAATGTGAAAAATGATCATAAGAAACACAAGAAGAAACAAGATAAGTGCACTGTCGTTTACCTTTTCGCAATACAATAGGAAGATCATCACTTGAAACTAGATTGGATGACGAAGAAGTTGGTGCCGGACATAAAACAGGAGCAGGTGGATGAAGAGAGTAACCTTTGGCAGCAGTAGGAGCAGGAGCAGGAGAAAGAGCAAGATCAGAGATAGGAGCCGATGCAGGAAGCGTAGGAATAGTGACAAGGTCAGAGACAGATTCCAGTTTAGATATTGGTGCAGGGGAAGTGAAGGTATAAACTAATAAATCATCATTATCATCATCCTTTGGACCATTTGTAGGAGAAGAGGGAAAGTATAGTGTTTCTTCTAGAAAGGTAACATCAATGGAAACAAGAAACTTATTAAGACTTGGACAATAACATCGATATCCTTTCTGAAGTCGAGAATAACCAAGAAAGACACATTTTAATGACTTGGGATCAAATTTAGTGACTGATGGTTGAACATCCCGAACAAAGCAAGTGCTACCAAATACCCTAGCTTCAAGAGGAAATAATGCTTTGTTAGGAAAAAGAATACTGTACGGGGTCTTACCATGAAGGACAGAAGACGGCATGCGGTTAATCAAAAAACAGGCGGTGGAAACGGCATCAGCCCAGAATGGTTTAGGAACATTCTTTTGGAATAATAAGGCTCTAACAATTTCAAGAAGATGTCTGTTTTTTCGTTCTGCTATTCCGTTTTAAGATGGAGTATCAACACATGAAGTTTGATGAAGAATGCCATTCTGGGTCATGTAATTTTGAAAAGAAACTGACAGATATTCTTTTGCATTATCACTGCGCAATGTATGAACATAAACATTGAATTGAGTTTTAATCTCAGTACAAAAAGCAGGGAAATAAGAAAACAAATCAGTACGATTTTTCATTAAGAATAACTAAGTCATATGAGAGTAATCGTCCACAAATGTAACAAAATATCTAAAACTAGTTTTAGACAGAACTGGACAGGGACCCCAAACATCAGAGTGAACTAACTCAAAGGGAGAATTAGCTCTTTTATTGACTCTAGGACTAAAACTGACACGATGATGTTTAGCAAATTGACATGACTCACACTCTAATGTAAACACTTTATTAAACTGAGGACACAATCTCTTTAGTGAAGGAAGAGATGGATGGCCCAAACGACAATGTGCTTGAAACGGGGATGCAACACTAGAACAAGTGACAGGTGTAGATTTTGGTCTATCGAGAATTTATAAACCTCCAGATTCATGTCCTTTACCAATAATCTTCTTCGTCGTAAGATCCTGAAACAAGCAATAATTGGGAAAGAATAAAACACAATAGTTAAGAGCACAAGTAAGTTGGCTAACAGAAATTAAATTGAAAGAAAAATCTGGTAAATGTAAGACATTTGACAAGGGAAGCTGTGGAGTAGGGGTAACTGTGCCAGACCCAAGAACACAGGATGGTGACCCATCTGCTAAAGTCACATTCGAAAGGGTTTTTGATTGATAAGTAGCAAAAAGACTGGGATTACATGACATGTGAGCTGTTGCACCAGAGTTAATGACGAATTTGGAGGATGAGGAAAGGAGACATGTATTTGGCTTACCTGAGTTAGCCATAGCCGTGACAGGAGTAGGTGAAGCCTTTAATGATTCCTGGTGCAATGAAAACTTGGCAAATTCATCTATAGAGATAAGAACTGACTGATCCGAAGTATCATTGGTGGATGCAACATGGGCAGATGGCAATAGTGACACATAATTCCTCCCATATTACTATTTGACCCTCCTCCTTTGTTGCCACTTCCAAATTGTGATCGCCTAGATTCATAGTCATTCTTTTGACTGACGAGAGCACTACTAAACTGAACCAATGGGGTACCTTCTGTGCGAAGTACCCTACCAAAGACATCCTGCAATTAAGAGATCTCTAGACTGGCTAGAACCTGAGACTTAGCAGTCTCAAATTTAGAAGGAAGACCTGTAAGAAAACTCATGACTGCCATTTGCTCTTGTTGTTTTTGTTGAACTTTGACATCAGCATTGAAGGGTAACAACATGTTCAACACTTCATAAGTCTTCTTAAACTCCATAAAATAAGCTGTAAGAGACTTATCTTGTTTCTCTGCAGGGTAGAATGCCTTACACACTTCATAAATATGAGAAACATTCCCTTTTCCAGAATACAGAAACTCCAAATAATTCATCAGTTCTTTAATAAACTCACAATGATTAATTAGGCCAAGTACCTCACCGTCAATAGAGTTCCGTATTTGTAGAATCAACCGAGCATCATCCCGGAGCCATCTCTTTTTTGAATCATCCTCAGGTGGATCATCAGTCATATGATCATCTTTATCAATACTCCACAAATACAGTATAATAGTTTTACGCCAATCATGGTAATTAGTTATACCAATGAGCTTATGTTCTGTAATTTTTGACATCGTCGGTATCATTTCCATCACTGGCTTTGTATCATACATGTCTTAAATAGATGATAATCCCAATGCACACCAACAAACGATTAAAACAAAGCAAACTAACTAAATTTCAGTGACACACCAAATCAATCAATAGTCACCACCAACCAGAGGCCACAGCAAGCAAAAAACCAATAACCAAACGAAAACAAAGTGCTGAAAGATCACAACTAAGTCCTCAGAAATATCCAAACAAAGAACAGCAATGAACCAGTAAGAGATTACCCAATCCAACACGAAAATGTGCTGTAAAAGTACCGACAAAGCAGACGAAGAGAATCGGAGGAAAAGTCAGATGTGCACGTGCTCTCACGTGCCGGTGTGTGTTACTATTCACCAGAGTTTCGGGTGGCACGTGGAGCTCATGCGCGGTGATTCTAATGGCCAAAAATTAGGGTTTTGCCGATCGAAGGCTTCTGAATGTCCCTTGGGTGGCGGTGTTGAACAAATCTCAACCTAAACAGGTTTTCCCAATTTGAAACCCAAACCCTAATTTCCCAATTTTGAAACCCAAACCCTAATTTCCCAATTTTGAGACCCAAACCCTAATTATCTTTTAAGGCTCTGGTACCATGTAAAATAAACGTAATGAATATTCACACTTCTTATTCATAGCTTAAAAGGATACATATTTATATACACTTGTAGTGTTCTAAATTGGGTAGGTGATCAATCTAAATTAGGATAGAAGTGATCCCTATAATCAAGGATTTTAATGTGATCCCTATCATCTAAGAAGTCATATACATCTGTAACAACCATGTTTTTCATTGTTTCTTGTGCTCTTCCAATCTGCAAGTTTCCCATTGAGATTCTAGCAGTTTTCTCAGGTATGGCATGGTTTTTTACAATAGTCACACAAACCTGAGGACGATCATGGTTCTGCTCTTGAGTCTTGACACGTGTAGCATTGATATCAGCAACAATAAGGGTCGAGTTTTCAACAATTCCAGCAGTCCCTTTCTTCCCCAACATGACTCCTCGATGACTGTCTTCACGTTTGACCTCCGAGAAGACTTCTCCAATAGATGGTAGTGGCCGTCTGTCAATAATTCTAACCCGTACTTCATCAAACTCCATGTTCAGGCCAGCAAGGAATTTGTAGATCCGAGAATTCTCCACCATCTTGTTGTAATAGGCTTGATCTTCAATATTTTTCCACTCATAGGTGTTAAACAGATCATATCTTGCCAAAGTCCTTTAAGAATGTTGAAGTACTTGGTCACACCTTCACTTCCCTGTCGGATTTCTCCAAGCTTCAATTCGATCTCATAGCATTGGGACTGATTCCTAAAATTAGAGTACATTTGATTAACATTATCCCATAGCTCCTTCACGGTTGGATAGCACATATAGTTTGCATCAATATCCTCCTCCATGGCATTAACAATCCATGCCATAATCATTGAGTTTTCTGAATCCCAAGTTGCATAGGAGGGGTCAGATTTCTCGGGTGCCTTGGTTTCTCTTGTTAGGTACCCAATCTTCCCCCTACCTCTGATATACATGCGCATAGATTGAGACCACCTAAAAAATTTTTTTTCATTCAACCTAATGCTGGTGATCTGGACAGAGTGTGCGTCAATAGGCTTGGCAGTGGTAACAGGTGTGGTTGCCGGAGTGGAAATCATAGGAAATTTCTGACATGGTGACAAATGAGAAGGAAGGCTACTAAAGACAAAGATTTAGAGGCTAGGGTTTACAAGGTAAGAGCAACCTGGCTCTGATAACATAAAAGCTTAAGAAAAGATGAATCAAAGTTGTAAGATTTATTCATAAGATAGAGTGTAAAGCCTTTGGTCTTTATAGGACCGAAAAAGAGAGGAAAAAATAGTAAGAAATAACTACAGATATTTACACTTAGATTATTTCCCTAAATAGCTAGATATATATATAGTAATATTGACTAAACTAATATTGTACAGATCTCAACCAAATCAAGGAGATTTGGTCAATTAATCAGAAAGATTATTTCCTGATTTTTGTGAATCATGTCAGGATTCTCAACAATTTTCACGTTTTTCATTGAGAATATTTGTGATGTTTGCCATTATGCAATACTAATTTGGTCATGGATGATTCTGAATATACAATATCAGATGCAATATAGTTTTGTTTATTACTTGCAATTAGTTTTCATATATATATATATATAGGAATTAATTTTGATGGACCTATACATGCAATTTAATATTTGACTCTAGTGGCATTTGTCGAAAGGTATCTGTTTGGTCTTTTATTTTGGTGATATGGGCTAATGATGACAGGGGGAGCCACAAAAGATTCCAAAAGCTGTTCTTCATCAGTTATGCCAAAGATTAGGGTGAGAAGCACCAAAATTTAATAAACTAGTCGGGAAAGAAAATAGTTTCTGTTATTCTGTTATTGTATTACGTAAAGCTAGTGGCAGGGGCAAGAGCAGAAAAGCTGGTGGGTTAATCACTCTTCAGCTTCCCAACCAGGATGAAACCTTGCTAAGGTATTTATATATCATTCTCCTCCACATACACAAATAAATTTATGCTGATAACATGCATAGGACAAGAGATAAAGAAATGAATTGGAAGGTGATCAAATTCTAGAGACTTTTAGCTAGGAGGGTATTGTTTTCTTTTTCCCCTTTTAATTTTTTCAAATTTCAGAAATCTAAATACAGTAGGTTGGAAATTTTCTTATTTAATTGCATTTGAATGAAATAGAACTTAATGTTCATCCTGATGTTTCTACCTCTTTAGTATATCTGGAGATTGGAGTCACATTCTACCCTTGACTAAATATGGCATTGAGTGTCACATTGAAACAGACATTCAGAATATACTTTCATGATATCTAGGAACACCTTTTCTTCTTTAGCAAGAGACAACAAAAATATACAAAATTAGCCTGGGACCCCTTCTTAAGATATAAATGCTTTTCCTAGAACTAACTAGATAAAGTAAGAGCTTTTTTTCATATTCAGTGTGTCCAAAGCTCCAGATGCTAAGTTTTCTTTTTGTAGGCATTGATTCATCTGGTGATATGGACATTGGGATCCCACTGGAATAGATAATAGCTATATACTAGTATATTGTTTGGGCATTTTGAAACTGAGGTGTAAGACTAATTATATTCCTCAATAATTTTCAGTGAAATTAATTCTTATAAATGGATTTGTGATCCCTTGTTCTCCATGCCAAATATCAACTTATTAAATGCTGGAAGTTACTGGTCTGTACACTTGAATATTTTTTTTTTATTTATATTCAAAATGAAATGTTATTCTGTT
Organism: Pistacia atlantica; assembly: GCA_026229545.1. Lineage (NCBI taxonomy): Eukaryota > Viridiplantae > Streptophyta > Magnoliopsida > Sapindales > Anacardiaceae > Pistacia > Pistacia atlantica. The sequence goes on along the minus strand of JAPEIT010000014.1, from coordinate 11,663,681 downwards.
GCATAACATGGGTAGTATAGATCCGAATCACCAACCAACTTGATCTATGTGTATGGTAACCTGGAGAGGAGATGTAGGAAAATGGTGGGCCTGGTGAAATTTGCATTGATTTAGATGGAGTTCACATTGGGTTGACCATAAGGCTAGTCTATCCCAGAATAAACATTTTCATGTTAATATCCTTTAAAGGTTTTAGTCCTCCCTTGGCTTGTGCAAAGGTTGCTTTGGATTGCTCTTTTCTGTACCCATAAGGGATTAGCCCGATGGTCAGGCCTGTGGTTTGCTCCAACAAGGTCTGAGATTCAAGCCCACTCATGGGCACTTGCATGGCTAGTAAAGCCATGTTTATCTCAATGATGGCAGGGTTTGTTGGGGGCTCCATTAAAAAAAATAAAAAAATAAAAAAATAAATAAAAATTGCTCTTTTTTGTTGAATTTAATCAGATGTAATTTCTGAACAAAAACACTTTATGAATGCTCATGCAATGACTTATGTATTTAACTTACAGATATATCTGGTTGCAGGATGCACAGAATAGAGTCGTGCTTTTGCTCTTTATTACCTGTTTCCTAATCTTCCAATTGACCTAGCAATTGCTGAGCCTTATGCTTTGCTTGTTTTGCAGTGGATAGAAGGTGATCCTTTAATCCTCCTATTGATATCAAAATGCTTATTAGTTTGAAATGCTGTAGCAAGCATTTTGAAAAGCCATGTTGTTGCAGTATCTAAGAATTGCTAAATTTTTTGGGTGCTTACAGGGGAATCATTAACTAAAATTGGAGACAGTGAGGAAGATAGAAGGGCTAATTTTGTGGATAAATTGCTGAGTTTCTAGTTCCAATGCTGTTCTCAAAGTTCCTAACGATTTGGTTTGGTTTTGATTCATTTCAGAGGTCCAATGTTCAAGAAAATAAAAAATTTGAGAGTTGCAGAAGCCGATCCAATTTTTGGAAGTATGCCCTTTCCTTTTGTTAAATTTTTTAAAATAATAACACAATAGAGTAAAAGAAGATTGGGGAGAAGAAATACAAGAAAAATAGAGAAGTTGGTTTAACCTCCAAGATTTTCTTTTTTTCTTTTACAGGCAAATAGTACAAACCCTAATTGGCACTCCAGTAATAATAAAATTGCAGGTTCTGGCTCAATAAGTTCACATCCATATGACAATAAAGAAACCTTAACACATTCCTCTTGTTGCATTCAATGCAAATGATGTAGTTAAATTGTTATTGATAAGGCAACTAATTTCTATGAGATTTTTTTTCTTCTGCATTCTTTACTGTTGAATACTATTATTATTTTTCCCATCTACTACCTACTGGGTATCCTTCTTGTTTCATATTGAAAGTGTTCTATTACCAATTATTGTGAAGGAAGAATGATAAAGAATAGTAGGAGTGTTCTGTTTATGGGGGAATATTAAGAAGAAAGTATGCTGGGTTATTTTGCAAAGATTAGAAGTCGGATGGCTTGAATTTCAATTAAGCAAGATGTAATACATTGTCGTTTTATACAGTGTAACAAACTATAAATATGTTTGTTTTCTGTTAAAGACTCAGTTAATAAAAATCAATGAATTCCAAAATATTCATCTTTCTTCTCAGCTCAGTTTTTCGTTTTTCTTGGTCTCTTTAATTTTCTTGATTCTTCATCCCAATACTGAATTTCTACATGGTATCAGAGCCCTAGACAAGCGTCTATGGTTAATCTTAGCTTTGAATCTTCAAGTTTGAATTCACAATCAATTGATATGGATAATGTTAACACCAACTTTACTACCTCAAACACTACACCCGCTTTACCAACGATTTCGATGAAATTGCTGGAGAAAAACTACTCATTTTGGTGTTCGCAAATCCTACCAACTCTGGTCTCTCTTGGAATCGATGATTTTGTTACCGGAGAAAGAATCTGTCCTCCTCCATTTGTGTTCGATAAAGCTGATGAATATGGGCAAACTATCAAGAAGTCAAACCCTAACTATTCCTCTTGGAAAAAGATCAATCAATTCCTGGTGAGTTGGTTGTGTTCTATACTTTCAGAATCAATGTTTTGTCATGTTCCTAAATGTAGCACTGCTTATGAGATTTGGAGTACTTTAGAGCTTCATTTTCATTCTATTTCTGGAGCTAGGACTCTACATCTTAGAAATTTGTTGCAATGCACTAAGAAAGAAAATTGTATTGTTAGTGAATATGTGTTGAAAATGAAGGAGTTGGGAGATGAACTGATAGCTAGTGGTGTGAATGTAACTGATGAGGAGTTGTTACTCTATATACTGGATGGCTTAGGGCCGGAATATGACGCAGTAGTGGCCAATTTGACCTCCACTAGTAGTCAAACGACACTGCAAGAGGCTCATTTTTTATTGCATAAACATGAAATTAGGCTTGAAAGGCAACATAATGTGTTCTCTAACTTTCATGAAGCTCTTCTGGTGTCCAAACAACAGAGTCAAACTGATTCTTTTTTAGGTCCTCATCATGTCAATCCTACCTTAACCCCAAACTCTCAGCCTCAAATACACTCCCAGCCTCAACCATCTCTCTCACAATTCAATCCTAATACTTGTCAGTTTACTAGAAATAATATGAGTCAAGGCTTTTCCAGATCAGGCTTTGGTCTACCACATCAACAATCACTCTCTCAGTTTCCAATGACAAGTGAAGGCTTTAATCCTTTTAATCAGTACCAGGTTTACAACTCACAACTAGTGCGTAGCAGGGGACGAGGAAGGGGTTATTTTAGACCCAACCTGATCTGTCAAGTCTGTGGTAAAGGTGGACATTCTGCCCTGCAGTGTTACCATAGATTTGATCATACTTACCAATACCAAAGTTTTGGAGTTGCTGGAGTCGGTTCATCTACTAATTCTCTTGGCTATAATGTTGAATCTGGTTCTCAAGGATCTTCCCACTTCAATGCCTCCCAAAGCCGAACTCAGATTCCTCACTCAAACAACTCAGCACAAGCATTTCTGATGACAAAGACTACTATGGCAGATCAGTTATACAACAAGTCAGCCTCTACTTCGTACAATGGTTCTGGATTTTCTAGAGTTTATCAGTAGAATAACAGTTACCCTCCTCCACAAAATCTGACCTCTCAAGTGTTTTCACCCACAGTTGGATCCTCTAGTGTTACTGCTTTACCTGAAGGAAGTCAATCTTATTTGTCCTCTGCACATAATTCTCACAGTATACCAGTTGCCAATCCTGATACAATTATGGATCAGACTTGGTATATTGATTCTGGAGCAACTAACCACATGACAACATATATGAGTAACCTGGTTATCAAGGACAATTATCAAGGTGGCTCCACAGTTCAAGTGGGCAATGGATAAACAATTCCAGTCTCCCAAATAGGTGTGTCCTTTCTCAACTCACAAAATTCTCCTAGGATCTTGCATCTCAAGAATGTGTTGTGTATACCACATATAGCAAAAAATTTGTTAAGTATATCACAAATTACTAAAGACAATGAAGTTATTGTTGAATTTCACTCTGACCGTTGTCTTGTAAATGATAAGTGCACTCAAGATGTACTGTTGCAAGGCTTCTTGAAGGATGGTCTGTATCAGCTGAAAGGTTCTTGCTCATTTGTGGCCTCTTCTATTGGAGGCGCTTCCGGTTCTAAAGCTTTCTGTCATGTTGCTGTTGTCAGCAATACAAGTACTAGTATTAGTAGTAGTGATGATAAGACATGTCATGTTCCTGATTGTTTCAGTCTTACACCAACTGTTAGTAACTCAAATAAAGAGAGTGTATCTCAAATAAGTAAGTCTGATGTACTGTTGACAGCATTGTGGCATGCTTGGTTGGGGCATCCACAAGTTAAAACTCTCAAGGATATTATGAATAAAATTCATGTACATGGTTGTTTTGATAATAAAATGTTTGGTGAAGCATGTCAATTCGGCAAAATGTCACAGACTTCTTTTCCCATTTCTGCATCCAAATCCACAAGACCTCTTGAGTTGGTGTATTCGTATTTATGGGGCCCTGCTCCAATTTGCTCTTCCGAAGGTTTTAAATATTATATATTATTTGTGGATGACTATAGTAGATACATGTGGATATATCCACTTAAGCTTAAATCTGAGGCATTCAAAGTTTTTACACATTTTCATAAGTTTGTTGAGAATCAATTTGGATGTTAAACTCAAGACTCTACAAACTATCGGGGAGGTGAATTCAGGCCCTTTACTGAATATTTAAAAGAGCATGGCATTGGTTTTAGACATCCATGCCCTTATCTACATCAGCAAAATAGTAGAGTTGAAAGGCGGCATAGAACAATCACCAAATTTGGATTAACACTTGCTAGCACATGCTAGTATGCCTTTGTGTTTACGGTGGCAGGGCCTTACATGCAGTGTATACATTGTTAACAAACTTCCTTCATCTGTTCTTCACTTTTACCATGCTTCAACACCAATAAACAAGAGAAACCTATAAAAAAGAGCTGACTAAGTTTGAACTGGTATTTTTTCATGAAGTTTTGCTGACATTAAGTGGGAGATTCAGAGCAAGAATTCTTCCTCCAATTAGAGAAATATGAAATAGTGTATTCTAGAAATAGTTGAATTTAATTCTGACAAGAGCATCGTGATTTATTTTCTAATTAGATTAAATATGTTATTTTTAATATTGGTGTGGTCTGTTCTCTAATTTTTATAATGCCAATCTGCAGGAGTGAAAAATCTAAAAGTATCTGAAAGTTCTCACCTGAAACAGGAACAAGAAAAGAAAAGGAAAATGCAGAAATACAAGGTTTGTATATCTTTCTTAATTCTCCTTGGAAAGAAAATTTCTCCAAGGCAGGCGAGCTTTTGGCTGTATAAAAGGTTCCTTTGGCTTTTATGTTAAAATTTTCTGCCACCCACCAAAAGCTTTTTCTTTTTCTTTATACATATTAGCTTCTCTGGTTTATAAATGGCATGCCTGTTCTGTTTGGATGATTCTTATTTTTATTATTGACATTGTGTATTAACATTATCAGGAGCCTATTTTGAGCATTTTAACTTTCACAAGCTTATTTTGGCTACTTGTGAAAATTGTTGTCAAGTATTTTCCTTTGTTCCTCTGTATGGGACAATATTGGTTCTTGCAGACACAAAAGAATAGTATTTATTTATTCACTACTCTGTTTATATTGCTGGATAACAGTGTGTCGCAATATTTTGTGCCAGAATCTATTGGGTGTAGCCGAAGTAGTTTGTTTCATAACCTCAAATTGAAGCTGGCATTTTCTTTCTGAAATTTTCAAATATTAAATTACCCTTACTTGCATGATAGTCATAAAAATTTCAGTTTCCTACCTGCATCATTATGCATGTACACTTCATCTGGCCACTATAAATTTCTTGGTTTCTATTCATGCGTTTTCATTCTTGGACCATAAGTATTCTAAATATTCTGGTTCTATTCATGCATTTTCAATATGGTTGAAGTCGGGCATCTCTTTGTTTGATTATTACAGATGTACATGTTTTTCCTATCAGGATATGTTGAAAACCAGACATGTGCTTCCAATTGCTGTGCTGAAAGGTGATATATTGCAACTGCTGAATGAAGGAGAATAATGTCCTTGTCGTATGTGGAGAAACAAGATCTGGAAAGACTACTCAGGTCAAATTTATATTTAGTCTGTCTTTTATGAATTTTTTTTGATATAATTTGGCCTCTAGACTTTATCATGGCCATTTTTATTTTTATTTTTATTTTTTGGTCACTTGTCTTCTCCTACCTTCCAAGAACCACACTACAGCCTGCTTTCTAACTGGCCTTTTAATGTAGGTTCCACAATTTATATTGGATGATAATGATTGAGTCAGGATGTGGTGGAAACTGCAACATTATATGCACACAACCAAGAAGAATAGCGGTGGGTACATGATTTTTCAGATTAAAGTATTATTTTCTAATCTTTCTTGGTTACATGATACAATAATACATGACTAACCTTTCTAATTAATTTGTTCATGTTATGTAGAATAAGGAACAGAATCTTGGTTCATTATGGGCTTCACTTTCTAGCAAATTTGACAATGTTCCATTCTTTTTTAATTTTTAATTAATATTAGTTATTGCTTTCTATTGAGTTTCTATTAGTGGACCGATTGTCAGCTTTATTGTAACTTCTGTTTCTATTAATAGAAAATCATGTATTTAGTTCATGCTCTATTAGCATTTATACCTAGAAGATCATTGTTCCATACCTTTTGGAATGGGTTATTTTATTTGAGCAACATTGGTTGAGGACTATTTAGCCGACATTTTACTTGTTCTTTGCCCCCTGTAGATAAGCATGATTCAGAATCCAGCTTTTGGTTAGGGGGGTGGGCAATTACATTTTAGGACACTTCAGAGATGTTAATAGTTTTATGGTAATTTTGTGATAGAGGATTTGGACTGTGGGGCTTTTACTCACTTTCTTTGGTTGTTCAATTAGCTATCTCACTTTCAAAATTTCATTCTAATAAATATGTTCTGAAGATCTTTCTCCTACTTACTGTGCGGTTGTTATTGCCTATATTGTGCGTGATATTACTTATTGATGAAAGGTCAAGAGATACGTATCTCTCCTGTTTATCAATAAATTTTAGTCTTACTGGTGCTTTATTGTAAAATATCCTGGAAACATTCGACTTATGTAGTACATTTTTGCTGCCTTGTATGTAGGCTATTTCTGTGGCTGAAAGAGTTGCTTATGAGCGCTGTGAATCTTCTCCAGGTTCAGATGGTTCTTTGGTTGGTTATCATGTTCGTCTTGATAGTGCAAGGTATACGTTGGCATCCTTTTCTTATTAATTTTGTGAATCTGCTAATGGCATCACATCACCACATATAATGTTTAAGTTGCATTCATTGTTTCTCTGCATTTTGATGAGATTATGGTCTTGTGCTTTTAGCTTGATATCTGCTGATATATTCAATATTTGGTTGAACTGTTCATAGTTTAAAATATGTGGTCTGTTTTTATGTAGCAGTGTGAGATCTAGTTATCAATAAGGTGTAAGAGGTTATAAAAGGAAGGTGGTTCTTCAGGATTACGGTTGCATTTGCTCCTTTTTTAATGAGATTGCAGGAATTATGAAGGGGTTTTTGTGGAGTCGTAAAGTATATGAATATAAACATTGTATGATGAAAATCAAAATGAGCTTTGACCAAGGTTAGAAGAAACATGCTGTGGGCGCATAGTTGTCAATTATTATGTTAAAAGCTTATTTATAAGCTGCTATTTGTGAGATCTTGTAATGAGCATGATGCTTGTGGAGTGAACTGATAATTGCTAAACATTAAGCTTGGATTTTTAAGGAGCTTTGAAATCAATTGATGACTTTTGTTTTCTGCCGTTAATTAATCCACTCTTTTATATGTCCTTTACATTCCATTGAACTTTATAACCATTGTGAATTGGAGGATTTTTTTGGGGATTTTCTTGAATTGTTGGACTATTCCTTAAAGCTGCTGTATATTTATTTTTTTGATCTATCTTATGATCTCCTTTTCTTTTTCCGGTATGACCTAAAAATTCTTCTTTATCTCATTGCTTATGGTACTTTTCAACTTCTACTTTTAACTTTTAGTTTTATCCCCAATTTTGTATTTGACGTTTATTGGATAATATTTGTATCCATGGTTTTGTGCCTTTATTGCCTCCAGGAGAATATAGTCCCACTTTTCTTAGAATATTATTGTCGTTTCCTTTTAACTTTTGAACTTCATTTTGCTTGCATTTTATCTATTCAGGAATGAAAGGACAAAACTTCTGTTTTGTACAACAGGTATTCTTCTGAGGAAAATTGCGGTATGTCCCATAGTTGAATTGAATTTACTTAACGAAATGCCTTAATTATGGTTTATTTTCATTAGTATGGTGTAAGATTATTTCAGTAAGTTGCTTGTCATTAATAATTCATAAGGAGCTTAACATCACTTGTAGTACTTATTCCATTTGATCTAGTGCCTTAGTATCTCTCAGCCTGAGTCTCTCTGCTGCACTATTATAGACTAAACAATCAGATTTGTATTCACCGGTGAAGACATTGGCTAAGGCTTTTGTCTATAGCAAATAGTCTGTCACAGATTCATACAGTTGGATTTGTAGAGTTTTTGTTGCATAAAGGATTCTACAGATCTTTTTGTATCTTATAAAACAAATGATTTAACAATTATAATCATGATATTTAATAATATAACATTTAGGTAAGTTGAGATAAGAGGAAGCTCCTTGGGGAATGAATTTATTGTCTTTCTGTGAGTTATTTTTGGAACAGGTTAAATTATTTTTTATTTTGCTTATACCAGTTTTTTTTGCTTGCGGGATCTCTATGTGGTCTATTTAGCTTATGATGGTTCTTTTCAATTTGCAGGGGGATAGAAATTTAACTGGCATTACTCATGTCATAGCTGATGAAGTGCATGAACGATCTCTCTTGGTGAGTAATGCAAAATTTATGGTGTTTCTTAGGAATATCTTCATGATCCTTTGACAAACTTAATTGGCAGTCCAAGACATCTCTCCACGTCGATTGATTATAGAATGACTATAATTACCAAATTTAAGGATTTTCCTGTGTTTTGTTTTTGCAAAGGAGAATCATCCATTTTATATTAAGCATTTGGAGGCTTATTACTTTGCATGGATAAAGGTGATATGGAATGAGCTGGTCTGATGCTTCAAAGGTGTCTGTCTTGTATATTCCCAGCAACGCTGATGTTGACAACTATTGGAAAAGCAAAGACCTATATTCAAGTAAATTATCTGATCATGGGAAGCCCTATCCTTGATAGTTTAAAAATGGCACACAGGTCTCAAACTCTGACTTCTAAGAGAATGTTAGTTCAATATATTGATATAATTATTCAAGTAAGATGTTTCGTAATTTGGCGTTAGAAAGGAAAAAGATCCCAGTTTTCCGTATTAACGGGATGGTCTACCTTAATTGGAGGACTCTTGATTGTTGTATCTTAATTTCCTGTTGTCTTTATATCTTCTTAGAGTGAACACTGCCAAAATCAAGCCAACACATAGCTTTCTCTTTATTACTGGGCTGTCATTTGTGTTTTGTCTGAGAAGAGCCTGTTCTTACATGTGATCTTTTTTCCCAGAGGTTGTCAAGGATAAACAAATTTTGCATTGATACCACTTTGTGAAACTTAGGAATCAAAATTGACTAGTTTCTTTTCAGAAAACGGAAAATAGAATGACCATTTGGGCATAAGAGACCTATCTTGTTTCTCAGCTTGATAAAAAGCTTTGCATACATAAAAAATATGAGAAACATTCCCTTTCCCAGAATACAAAAAATCTAGATAATCTATCAATTCCTTCACATATTCATAATGATTAATTAAACCAAAACCAAGTATCTCACTATTGATGGAGTTCCGTATCTGCAAGAACAACCGGGCATCCTTTCTCAACCACGTTTGCTTTGAATCGTCTTCAGATGAATCTTTGGTGAGACGATCATCTTTACCAATGCTTCGCAGATAAAGACGAATTGTCTTACTCCAATCAAAATAGTTATTAGACCCATTAAGCTTATGTTCCGTAATTTTTGACATTACAGGAACCATATCAATTATAGACTTATCAGTCATGGTAAGAAGATGAAAATAGCCAACAAAAACTCTTCAAAGAACGAACTCTATACCAACAGAAACCAACAAAACTGATACCAACAGAAACCAACAAAATTGTTCTGACCTCGCCTGAGATACTGAGGAACTAATCACACAGAATTGCCGGAAATAACAAGATGAAGCCGCGAAGGGCACTCCCCAGGGTGACTCACAAATAATGCTCACTTGGGCAGAAAAGAAAAAAAAAACGAATTGAAAAAAAAATAAAAAACAACCTAGAATTGCTCTGATACTACAAACAGAAAACTGATTGTAATAATTTTCATATTGTATTGACAAATTTTACATCAATATATATAGGAAAATAAAGAACTAATCTAGGAAATAAATATTCTAACTTCCTATTTTATAGATTTGTTCCTAATATGTATTGATTACAATCCTAATATCCTATTATAGATTTATACACTTAATCATGCAATATCTGTAAGATTTTGCATGATTATCTACAACAAATGTTATCAGATAATTTGATGGTTCCTTTCCCAGCTATGGAAGATAAGCTTCCATTAGCAATTTGAACCTTTTTATTACCTGGATAGGGTGAGTATGAATGGAACAAGTCTGATATACTGGTCATGTGATCAAAAGCACCCGAATCTATGATCCAAGGTGTAGAATTTAAGTGACTAAAGAGGGCTTGAGAGATACTACATGTCTGAGCAAGGGAAACACTAGATTGGCTAGGAATTGGACTGGAAGTCAGCAGCTTAATGAGGCGATCCATTTGCTCTTTGTTAAGACTTTTCTCCAAACTCTCCACTTCATTGGCAGTAGAAATTGCTCGATTGTTCTTGTCACCACCCTTGTTGCTCTTCCAATCTACTGGCTTGCCATGAAGTTTCCAACAAGTCTCACGAGTGTGTCATGGTTTGTTATAGTAATCACACCAGACACGAGGCTTTTGAGTGGAGAAAGACCGAGCAACATTAAGATCAGCAACGAGAGCAGATTTTTCAACTGTACCACCAGAAGGCTCCTTTCCCAACATCACCCCTCGATGGCTTCCTCCCTCCTTACCTCCGAAAACACCTATTCAAGAGTAGGAAGAGGTTTCCTACCAATAATTCTACCCCTGACCTCATCAAATTCAACATCAAGGCCAGCAAGAAATTTAAAGATTCTCCGTTTCTCCACGATTTGTTTGTGGTGTTTAAAATCATCTGAGCTCTTCCACTCATAATCATTGAAGAGATCCAGATCTTGCCACAACCTCTTAAGAGCACTAAAATAGCGAGTCACACTTTCTCCCCTTGGCGAATTTCACCTAGCATCAATTCCAACTCAAAGACTTGGGACTAATTTTCAAAGTCAGAATACATCTGACAAACATTGTCCCAGAGCTCCTTTGCCATAGAGAAGCACATAAAGTTGGCACCTATTTCTTCTTCCATAGAGTTCACCAACCGTGCCATCACCATTGAAGTTTTTTGCATCCCAGACACTGTAAGCAGGATCAGAAGTATCAGGTGCCTTAGTCTCTCCAGTTAAGTAACCAATCTTACTCCGTCCACGAATATACATGCGAACCGATTGAGACCACCTCATGAAATTTCCCTCGTTCAACCTAATAGTTGTAATCTGGACAGAATGGTTGGATTCAGTATGGGTAAGTTTGGGTTCAAAGGTTTTGGTACCTTGGGAGGTGACAAAAGTCTTGCTGGATTGTTTAGACATATTGGAAAGAGGGGCTAGGAATCAAAAAACCAGAGAAAAAAAACTGAACAGTAGCAAATAGAAAATGCTCTATTTTCGGTAAGAAAAACAGAGCAAAACAGAGCACGTTTCAGCAAGGAAAAAAAAAAGGACTGGAGAAGACAATATTCAAAGGACCTAACCTGGCTCTGATGCCATCTAGAATTTAGGGTTGAGAAGAAAAGTGTTTTTCTTATTATTTCACGAATAGCAGTATAGCTTTTTATAATGTTTACAATAGACTAAGTTGTGAAATATCCTTAAATGCTAAAGATACATTCCGCCTAACTAGGAAAGAAATAAACTATATTTACATCAAATATACACTTAGCAAAAATAGAATGATCTGACCAAATCAAGAAGATTTGCTCAAAGAATCGAAATCTTCCAACATTACCTTTACTAGTACATGTTCATGCCTGCTTGAGGCTTCTTTGTGAAGATATAAAATCAACTATAGTTTTGTTGATGTGATGTGTCCTCATAAAATGACTTAGCCAAGTCAAAGTGGTGATTGCTTTTAAGGAAAACCTTTTTTTCTTAATATATTTCATCAAATTAAGATTCTTGGTAAATCAGTTAACTTTTATGGATTGGCATGCTGAATTTTCTTCCTGTAATTATTGTCATGGTTTTTTGTCTGTAAGAGTTTTAAAATCACCCTCTGGGTAACGAATTCTTTTGATTTTGATAGCTGCAGTGTGGTCCTGTGAACAACCACAGGGGGAAGAAGAGTGTTGTCTTATCTGCATGGGGTGATGATTCTATGCTCTCAGAAGAGTATATTAACTCCTATTATATTCCAATTAGTTATCAATCTTTTGGCAAAAGAACACAGCAGAATTTGGTACTTACCTTTCGATGCTAATTTAGCTTTAGTTATGGTACTATTTTCTTTCTTTTTACTTTTCTGCATCTGTAACATGAAACTTCATGGTCTTTTGCTCAGAAAAGATTGATTGAAGATGTTATAGACTATGATCTTCTTGAAGACTTGGTATGTCATGTTGATGAAACATGTAGTGAGGGTACCATACTCATTTTTACCTGTAAGTTCTTCCAGTAATCCTTTCAAATTGATCACTCATTCATGGGCCCGTGTTGTCTCTACATCAAAACTGTTATTTTGATGTAATAGTGCTTCATAAACAGGGAGTGTCAGAAATCTACATTTTACTTGATAGGTTAGTGGCTTCTTATCGATTTGGTGGACCATCTTCAGATTGGATTCTTCCTTGACATACATCTATAGCATCAACTGACCAAAAGAAGGTGTTCTTACGACCTCCTGATAACATATGGAAGGTAGATTTTGCTTTATTTTACTCTTGTCGTTAACGATAACGATATATACTTTTCTTCAGTGATTCTCTGTTTGCAACGAACTTCTTATGTTTTATTTTTTGGGGATAATATTGTGCTAGTCTGCTTTAACTTAAGAAATAAAAGACTGCAGAATTTTTTTTTAATACTGAATTTTTGGCGTTTTCCACTAAATGTAAGACTCGTTATACTTTTACAAAAACTGTGATAAATGATGTTATTTAACACCTATATCCTTATGATCTTGGTTATCGTTGCTATGAAATAATTAATTTTGCTCCCGAAATTATCGATTTCATCTTCAAATACTTATGATCCAGGTTATCATTGCTACAAACATCGCTGAGACAAGTATAACGATAGATGATGTGGCGTATGTGATTGACTGTGGAAGGCATAAGGAAAACCGTTATAATCCACAAAAGGTTTGCGCCATTTTGATAAAAGTCATATGCTCATGTCATTCAGAATGTCAACTTTGCTGGATCATTTTCAAACCATTTCCTTTTATAGGATTTGGCATGATGAATCAGAAAACTTCTCAGTGACAATTATAATATATTTGATGGAGCAGAATTTGACCAAAAAAATGACGATTTGTTGATTAGATGTTTCTTTCTAACGTGGCAATAATGTTGCTGACAATTAACAAGTTTTACAAAACAAATTTGGTTGGTGGCCAGGGCTGTCTTTAAATTTATAGCAATATTGGAAATATGTAATTATATGACATAAATTTGTTAGGTACCCTGTTTGAAATTTGTTTTATAAAAACAAAACTGAAAATGGATTACAACAAAAGGTTTTTGGCCTAATTATTATTATTGTTATTTTGATAGGAAAGACGATAAAACTAATTATTATTATTGATAACTTAGAATTAACAAACTCGTCTAACAAACTTGAGTTCAAAACTGGGAACTAGAGGAACCCTAGAATGTTTGGGAAGGTATTTTGAAGGCTGTGGACCAAGGAATTGAACCGTAGGCCGTTTGGGAGGAAACCATATGCGTGATAAACAATTATAAAAAATCTGAATGGGAATTGAATTATACTTTTCAACTTTACTGCCTGTGGCTTAAGCATTATTTTAAAAACCGAATCGAAGGGCAACTGTTACGATGGTGAGGGTCACGGTTCAACCGGTCCAACCGATTAGACCGTCGGTTGGACCGGTGACATCATCACACATTAGCACATTTTTAAAATAATTTTTTTTTTTTAGATTTTTTTTTAATAAGATAATAATAATTATGGTCTAACATGATTCAAAGTTCCAAACCCATTCTTCTTATTCCACACTATCTGACTACACAACAATTCTTGGGAAATTTGATTTCAGGTTCAGCCCTTCTAACTTCAATATAAATGCTTAACTGCTAATAATGAAAGGATTTATAATATTTCTACGGATACAATTTTTTTATAAAAATATTTCTCTGTATTTAAGTTTATGTTTGAATAGAGCACCAAACCACTGTTTCACACTTCCCAAAAGTTAAAAATTATAGAGCTTGGTAAAGCATTCAGACTCAGTACTAAAACCGGACTTAAATCAAAATAGTGTGGGAGAAAGTATCAAAGATATGTAAAATCTTCCGAATAACTTTCTTCTGACCTTTTTCTGCTTAACGTTGGAAACCAAAAAGGTGGGCCAAAAGAAAATCTTGAACCCAAAAGATTATAATATTATACAGTCTAATATACAGATTTAACTAGTGAACATATGGCAGTTTGACTTTAAATTCTCTCCTCTGCCTTTCATTTCCAAGGTTCCTCTATACCTCTTCTTTTACTTTTCCCAACCAAGAAGAACACAAAGAAAGTTCTCTCTCTCTCTCTCTCTCTCTCACCATAAGCCAGAGAAAATGGGATCACCACTTTCTGGCTTTCTCAAACAATACAACACTGAATCTCTCATGATTTTTATGATCTTCTTCTTAAGCTGTATTCCTAACACAACGAACCTTTCTTTTAATCTCTCTTTAGCTACCGCAACAATTAAAACTCATTCTTCTTCCTCCAACATCCCTTTCTCATTAAAACAATTGCCTCTGGACGGCTACCTTAGCTTTCAAAATATGCATCATGCAGCTCAAGACTTTGGCAATACTCACCATTTCCAACCATCAGCAATTCTATATCCTAAATCAGTTTATGATATTTCCTCAACAATAAAGCATATCTATCATATGGGTTATGCTTCTGATCTCATAGTGGCTGCTAGAGGCCATGGCCACTCCCTTCAAGGCCAGTCACAAACTCAAGAAGGTGTAGTTATCAACATAGAATCACTCCAAGAACCACTTATGGAAGTTCACCCTCTTGAACTGTTGTATGTGGATGTTTCCGGTGGTGAGTTGTGGATTAATATTCTGCATGAGACTCTTAAGCATGGGCTCTCACCAAAGTCTTGGACAGATTACCTGTATCTCACCGTCGAAGGCACGCTATCGAATGCCAGAATCAGTGGTCAGGCATTTCTCCATGGACCCTAGATCAATAACTGTAATAGCCACTACTACTCAAAACATTGTAAAGAAATACATATAAAATAACATAAGGAAATTGGGCCCAAATTTTTCTTTTATTAAACATATATACATACTCTTTACAAACATATACGTTTTTACACAAAATATATAACGTATACACAAATCATCAAAACATCAGGGACAGTGGAACCACTCCTCCTCGCACGCCGACATCCATCCGACAATGTTCCTCACCTAGGTCCTGCAAAACATGGAAAAACAACGGGGTGAGCACTAAAATAATGCTCAGTAAGTAAATCCTCTACTCAAACTATCCCCGTAACTCTCGCTTTCATTCTTTCCTTACATCCTCGTTCAATATCTCTTTGGGTACATCTTTCTTTTCCTCTTTCTCTTTCTCTTAGAACTCTTTTCTAATAACTCTTTCATATGTCACGACCCCATCTCACCGGGGGCACGGCCGGGACTCACTCCCGCTCTACGTGACCTCTATTCACTCTAGCCGATCGGACTCGGTTATGCATGGATTCGGAACCCTTGGCCATGTGAGTCTATAATCTCTCTCTCTCGGGTACTCGGGTATAGCCCTCATCCGCATGCACTCTCACGGGCTACACCACTTCTCTATCTGATACTCATGCCGCTCTCTCAATGCGGCGTACATGCGGGAATACTCTACCCATTACTCACGGGTTCCCCATCGCACAACCTACTCTATTCTCTCAACTCTTATCTCTTAAAGAACTTATACTCATATTCTTTACTAACTCTCAAGCTACTTCTCAAGTGTATAAAAAAAGGTGTAGGGCTAACTCATACTTACTAATGCACTCATGAAATGCCAAATACAAGATTTCCTCAAAATCGTTATTCTGCACAAGTCACACTAAAACGGCCATAACTTATGCTATACACCTCGGATTACTACGGTTCTGGTCTCGTTTCAAAGCTTAGAAACAGGGCTACAACTTCTCTGTTTTGGTCTCAGCCCAGTTCGAACCGTAAGATACTCAAAAATTACTTAGAAGGTTACGGCAGTGACAGGGCAGATTTCACTTAGGCATTTCCTCAAACATCTCATGTGCATATAAACACCCTACGAAAATTACTACTAAACTTCATTTTTCTAGCCATCCAAATTGGGGAAAAACTCCCTCAATTACTCATAATCCCTGTCAAGAAAAGCACTCCCAAAAAAGGATTACACAACATCTCTCAAACTTCATCTCAAACTCCATTCTCAATACACATCTCAACAACACTTCTCATATTTAATCAATCCCAACTACTAAGACTAAGCACACATCTCATCTCAATTTTCAGTATGTATACCATGTACATACATAAATTATAAGTCTCTACTCAAAGCTTAGTCATAACTCAACTTGGTTGGATTTACTTACCTTGTGCAAAGATGGGTTCCTTAGCACCTTCTCCTTCCCTTTGTTGGCTTGTCTCTTCTCTACAACTCAAAACAACCACAAAGGCAGCAAGAACCAAATAAGACTTCACTATAAATACAAGAAAACTCACATCTAAAGCATGAATTCTTACCTTAGAAAGCTTTAGATGAAATCTCTACTCAAAACCCCTCTTAAAACCCTTAGAACTCTTGGAAAATTGGGTGGAGAAATTGAGAGAATATGGGCAATGGAAGAGGCGGTGGAATGAAGATGAATAAGGGCTTTCTCTACACTTTACTCTTTTTAGTTCATATTAAAAGCTTCATTTCCCATTTTGCCCTTGTCCTTTCTTGGAAATTCCATCTATATCCTTTGATTCTTTACAACTACACCCCCATACAAACACAATCTCTACTAAAATTCCTTTCATTTTACTCCCCACTTTTCCTACTAATTAGGGGTAGAATGGTCATTGTGTCCCAAAAGAAGAATTTTCTAGAAAACTCAAGAATCTTTGTTTTTGGCTCTTGCCGCGGCGAAGAATTTTTCGTCGCCTCGGCGAAATTGGGCAGAACCTACCCGAATGCCACTTCTCCTCCTCGCCGCGGCGAAGTTTCTTCTTCGCCCCGGCGAAGTTTGAATTTCCAACTTCACCAAAACTCAACCCATTTCAAGGCAACAATTCAACCAACTCAACATACAAACTCAATTTAAGTTAAAACAATAAACTTTTAGCTAATACGACAAATCTTAAATACGTACCTCAAGTGGGATATTACAATAACGTTTACCAGCGAGTTCAGATGCTATTTGGGTGGGCTGAGAAAGACTGAAAGAGAAGAAGATGAGAAAGGGCTGCATTGCGTATTAGGGATTTTTAAGATTTGGACCGATTTATCCGCCGGTCCAACCTCGCTGAAATTATTCGGTTTTCAAACGGTTTAAAGCGGCTTAGTGTAGATCTTCTCTATCGCTTAAGTGATTCATCGCTTTTACTCTTAAGTGATCTGAAATCGCTTAAGCGATTTAAGATCGCTTAAGAGATCTTGTATGAGGCAGAATCATCCGCCCATCGCTTAAGTGATTCTTCCGGAGCGTATTTTGTTTATATTTGATTTGGTTTAATTTTTTTGCTGATATTTTGTTTATATCGATTGTATAGATTTTTCGGAGTGTAAACTATAGAGAGTACGGGTTGGAGTGTGTAAGTGATACGGTGCCGTACTTCCCTGTAAGGGTGACAGTGAGGTCAAGTTGGGATGTTTTAACAAGAATATGGGGATTTTAGGGATAGTGAGGAATGGTGAAAGGAGATTCAAAGAGACTTGTTTTAGTCATTTTTGGGATATCGACACAAAATGGAAAAAGACATTCTGGGGGTCAAGAGTGCATTGTATGTTGCTGCACTCAATAAAAAGCAACAAAAAGCACGAAATGTGGTTCATGGTGGATGGAAAGCCATTACGTTTCGAGATGATGGAATATGCGTTGGTGACTGGCTTAAGATGTGGGGAATTGCCAGGTGAGGTGGAGGAAAAAAGAATAAAGGACAGTACGGTAGCCAAAAGGTTGGCTAACAAGGTTTTGGCGGGGAACACGTCTATTAAGGCACATAAATTAGAGGACATGTTAAAAGATGGTGAGTTTAAAGATTCAGAGACGTTCAAACTGTGCTTGGTATTGTTCTTACATTCGATCCTAATGGCTACTGACTTAACAAAAGCCGTTGATATTGATTGGGTGAAGTTTGTAAGCAACTTGAACTTCTTTAATGCTTATCTGTGGGGATGGGTATTATTTAAGCGAACCATGGAGTCCTTGCAAGCAAAAGACATGGCGTTAAAGCACTCCCAATGGGCCGAGAAGAATAGAGCGGCCACGTACAATTTGTTTGGCTTCCCATGGGCAATGCTGTAACACCTGCTCTCTACTACTATTCTTATAATACATACTATATAAATTATAGATATACATAGTGTATGAGAGATAGTGGGCTCAAATTTTCTTTACTCAAAAAATATAATTCTTTACAAATACAAAATACTATGTATTAAAAACTTTCTAATTAATACAAAATATCATAGCTGGTGGACAGTAGTGCCAATACTCTCCACTCCTCGACGTCTATCCGACCGCTGCTCCTATTTCCTGCAAAACAGGGAAGAACAACGAGGTGAGCACAATAATGTTCAGTAAGTAAATCCTTTACTACCTATCCCCGCAACTCATTCTTTGGTTCTTTCCTTACTCTATCGTTCTTCTATTTCTAATTCTCATTGTCTTTCTCTTTCTTTCTAATACTTTTATTCTCCTTTAACTTTGTTCTGCTCTTTTTATTCTTTCTTTCTCTCTGTTCTTATGCTCTTTTCTCCTTCCCTTATTCTTACTCACCATGAAGGAAAATCATGGTTCCCTCTCTTATTCTCATTATACTCTCACTAACCATGGAAGAACTCATGGTGCATGCATATATGAGATGTACATGCAATTAATGCAAAAGAACTGCATGTTTCTTTCTTCTACTCTCTAGTCTTACTAACTCAAACTCTCTCATTCTTTCTCATACTCTCTCTCTTTCTATCTCATTCTTTCTCATTCTCTCTATTATCTTATTCTCATGTCTCATAATTCATTTCTACTAACTCGCTCTTTAAATGTCACGGCCCCATCTTACCGGAGGCACGGCCGGGACTTCTCCCGCTCTACATGACTTCTACTGATTCTCTTTCTATTTCTGTTTTTCATAACTCTTTTCTGTTAACTTCCTGTTGTAGGTCACGGCCTCATCTTACTGGAGGCACGGCTGGGTACTCATCCCACTCTTCGTAACCCTACTCATTGTCTCTCTTTATTCTTTCTCATGTTTGCTCATTCTTCCTCACTGGCATGTCACGGCCTCATCTTACCGGAGGCACGACTGGGTACTCATCCCACTCTTTGTGACTTCTACTCATTCTCTGCTGATCGGACTCGGTCATGCATGGATTCGGAACCCTTGGCCACGTGAGTGTATTCTCTCTCTCTCTCTGAATGTCATGACCCCATCTAACCGGAGGCACGGCTGGGGATCACAAAGCGCCCACTCTCGTGACTTTACTCATCACTCACGGGTTCCCCATCGCACAACCTACTCTATTCTCTTCTTTAGCACTTTTCTCTCTTTTATTCGCTAGTGCTCAATCTTTCTTTCTCTTTACTATTAGAGTGTTCTCATTCTCTTTACTCTTAAAGTTGCTATTCTCAACATTCTCTACTCTTTCTCACTCAAACTATTATTCATAGTATAGCTTATACTCAAAATTCTCTACTTTTGCTCAAGCTAATATTTATCTCTTCCTCAAGCTAGTACTCATAGGATAGCTTAACTCTTAGAGTAGTCTATTCACAAAGTTCTCTACTCTTTCTTAAGCTACTTTTCAATGCACACATTTACTGCACCTGGATGGCTCATGCTCAATAATGCACTTAGGAAATGCCAATATGCAATGTTGCATCAAAGACAGTCATTCTGCGCAGGTCACACTAAAAAGGGCATAACTTGAGTTATACACATCGGATTGCTACGATTTTTATCTCGTTTTAAAGCTTAGAAACAGGGCTATAATTTTATGTTTGGTCCAAACCTAGTTCAATCCGTAAAATGAACAAAAATTACTCAGAAAGTCACGGCTGTGACAGGGCAGTTTGGTAACATGTTTTCACGTAGGCATTTCATCAAACAACTCAGGTGCATACAAAAACTCCTCTATAACTACAACTCTATTTCTATTTTTAATCATCCAAAATGGAAAGAAACTCCCTTCTATGGACATAATTCCTATCATAGAAGAACACTCCTAAAAAAGTTACTCAATCTCCTCCAACTTCATCTCAAACTCATCACACATCAACACTTCTCATAAAGGAAATATATCCAACAAACATAACATGAATACTCTTCTCAACTCAATTTCTCAACAAACAAACACATATCACTACTCAATTTCTCAACAAGCATCATTTATACATGCATAAAGAACTCTCTACTCAAGAATTTCTTAAACTTTAGCTTGAGTTGGATTTACTTACCTCATACTTGAGTAGTCTTCACTAAAACTCTCTACTCTTGTTGGACCTTAGCTTTTCCTTATTTCCTAAGCATAAACTTAGTAAGAACTTAACCCTTACATAAATAAAATTCACATCTAGAGTAGAGATTCTTACCTCTTCTTGCTTAGGATCAAATCTTTGTCAAATCCCAACTCAAAACTCTCAAAAATCCCTTGGAAGATTGAGTGAGGAATTGAGAGAAAATGGGAGATGAAGATGCAGTGGAAAAGGGTGAAAATGAAGGGGTTTAGAGAACTAAACCCTTATTAGCTAATATAATATACACTATTTCCCATTTTGCCCCTACTCTTTCTTGAAAATTTCACCTTTATCCTTTAATTCTTTACAAACTCACCCCCATTCTACACTATTCTCCATGAAATTTTCTTGCATTTTACTCCCCACTTTTCCTGCTAATTAGGGGTAGAATGGTCATTTTTCCCTTAGAAAAGAATTCTCTAGAAACTTAAACAAAAACTCAACCGGCCCTTCGCCGCGGTGAAGGATTCTCTATACTGACACAGCCATACACAAAGCCAATGTAGCCGTGGTGAAGACCATTCTTCGCCCCGACAAAGACTGCAACTCCAAAATCCGCTAAGTCTTGATCAATTCCAAGGTAAACACTCAACCAAACCCAAAACATAAACTCAACCAAACCCAAAACATAAACTCAACCAAGGGCCAACCAAACAACATGAATAATATACAAACTCATTTAGGGGCAATTCAGTAAACCTTGAGGCCATAACATAAACAATGGCTATGTATCTCAAATGGGGTGTTACAAATGCAGGTAAATATTAATAGCTTTTTGTTATATTTTTTTTTAATATATGTGTTTGAATTATGATATGGACTATTTTTTTACAATGTAGGTTTGGATGTATGAGGCCATCCCTGTCCTGACTAAGGTAGGGGGGAGGATTAGGGCTTCGGTTGTACAATAGACATTTCCTAGGATGTTGCGGTGGCATGACCAGAAGTGTACCCATTGGGATTATGAGCAAATAGAGATTCAAATTCAATCGGCTCGGGTAAGATTAAAGGATTAAGCTTTTGCATTTGCTTTAAAATGTCACTTATATCTGATTGATTTTGTTTCTTATTGTAGGGGGGTGTCTGTCCCTTCCTCACCGCTACTGGGGGTGAAGCGCAATAACATTATGTCACATCTTTCCGAGCACTGGAGGATCAAAGGGATGAAGGGATAGACCACCTGATGCAGGAGCTACAAGGAGTCACACATGTGAGGGCAGTTATAAGGCCACTGCTTGAGAATGTGGTTGACGCCGAGGAGGATGAAGCCGCAATCGGCGGGAGGGAAGAGAAAGGGAGGGAGGAAGAGGTTCATATGACTCAGCAAACCAATACAACAAGTACCACTTTCGCCAGGTGTTGGGGTCGGGAGAGTGAGATGGTTGACCTCATAAACAGTTTGTTCGATAGTTTTACAATAGCTGTTTATGGCAGGTTTGATAAGATGGAAGAGCAGTTGAAAAGGGTGGAGGAGAAAGTGGATAAGGTGGCAGTAAAAGTTGTTAGGGTTGAGGAGGAAGTTGGTAGGGTGCAGGAGGAAGTTGGTGGAGTATTGAAGGTGGTTGAAGTGTAACTGGGCTGAAAAGAGAGCCGAAAGAGCAGGCTTGTGAAATTGCCTTACACCGTACTAACACGTGGAATTAAGAAGAAAACAAAGAAACCAATTGAGGAAGAAGCCAAAATTGAGGCCCAAAATTATGAAATTGCCTTACACTGTACTCCATTCTTATAAAAATATGCATAGTAAAAGTACATGTAAAATAACATAAAAAGTTGGGCCCAAAATTTTCCTTTATTAAACATATGTATTCTTTATTGAAATATATACAAGAATTGTATCATATGCAAAACTATCAAAATAGGGTGGACAGTGTAGCCATTTATCTTCGTGTGTCGATGTCCATCCGACTGTGTCCTCATCTAGAACCTGCAAAAACATAGGGAACAACTGGATGAGCACAAAACAATGCTCAGTAAGTAAACCCATTTACTCAAATATCCCCATAACTCTTTCTCTAATTCTTTCCCTACCATTTCTATTGACTCGTTCTCTTATCTAACTATCTATTTTCTCTTTCTCATAACTCTTTTATACTAACTTTCTTTCTAGTAAGTCACGGCCCCATTTGACCGGAGGCACAGCTGGGACTCGCTCCCACTCCCTGTGACTTCTACTCATTCTAGCCGATCAGACTTGGTTATGCATGGATTCGGAACCTTTGGCTATGTGAGTGCATAGAATCTCTCGGGTAAACTCGGGTATAGCCCTCATCCGCATGTACTCTGCGGGCTACACCACTTCTCTCTCTGATACTCTTGTTACTCTCTCTATGCCGCGTACATGCGGGAATACTCTACCCGTACTCACAGGTTCCCCATCGCACAACCTACTTTATTCTCTTATTAAGCATTACTCTAGCTTTTACTCTATAGTGCTCATTCTCTCTTTCTCTGTACTCTTAGAGTAGTCTAAACTCAAAAGTCTCTACTCTTTCTCTACTCTCTTTTCTAGTGCATAAATAAAGCATAGTTAATGCACATAAATGACTCATACTCATTAATGCATTTATGAAATGCAACTATGACATGTAGCAACAATTAAGGCTTTCTACTCTTACTTATGCTTCTCTTGAGCATTTCATCATACAACTCATGTGCATAAAAACTCTACTCTAACTCTAACTTTTCTCTTTTCTTTAATCAACCAAATGGGAGAAAACTCCCTCATAAACTCTAAATTTCCTGTCAAAAGAAAAACACTTCCATAAACTTGCTCAAAACTTCCTCCAACTTCTATCAAACTCAACCCAACATCAAGCAAATAAAACACTTCTCATAACTCAATTTATGTGTATCACTCAATCATAACTACTAATCTCATTCAACAATTTAATGAATACACACACACACACACACACACACACACACACACACACACACACATATATATATATATATCTACTCAAAAGAGTTCTTAAATCTCAACTTAGGTTGAATTTACTTACCTTATGGGGAAAAAGCTTCTTTAACACTTCTTCTTTCCTTTGGGAGCTTGCCTCTTCTCTACAACTTAACCAACAACCACAACATGAGACTCTAATCAAAACATAATAAAACTTTCATCTAAAGCAAGAATCCTTACCTTAGGATGCTTTAGATTAAAACCCTACTAAAAGTTACACAAAAAGGCTCTTTGTAGAATTGACTCTTTGTAATAATGTTCATTAATCAATAATAATAGGCATTTTATTCTATATCGTGCAAATCATTATTATTGCAATATGTATTGATATATGTCCTTAGAATGGTACAACCGTGACGAGGGTATCAAGTGTTTCAAATCTTGATAGTGAGAACCCTATGAGCACATGTGTTGGCCATTCTAGAAACGTTCGTAGCCCAGTATTATTTTGAAGTAAGGGCACAGATAATACGGTAAGGCTATCATAGTGTTGAACGACCCTGTCGAAAGGCGAGCGATCTCACTTGTGAAGGTTGTTTGGTGACAACCTGCAACACATGGGTGCTTGTTGTAGGCGGATATACCGCACAAGTTCATCGGGATGACCCACCAGAGGATTCCATATGGATGGTAACCCCTTGTGTCTATGGAACAAATCCTCTAACGAATGGTGGTGCATGTGATCCTTAGACTTGAGATCACCGGAGCGTCTTGTGCACCGATTGGTACAGTTTGACACTAGACTAACGCAGTTCTATTCAAAGCTGTTAGTATGGTGGTGATTGGCTATATCAAGGAGTGTATCAAGACTATGGTGGATTGACAGAGGATTCATCACTCCCGGGTACGGGAGAAGTTATCTCACGGCGTAATTCAGTATATGACAATGACACTAAAACTGTGGCCACAGTAGGATTGAGTTGCTGCTCTATCCAGATTATAATGCGGGTCATTGGTCCAGAAACTGAATATATAATATCGAGAGTAACCGAAGGTTGACACTATTTCTATGCCTTCGTCTCGTCGAGATAACGTATGATAAAAGGATCGGATTGTACGGTAACCATATCGTTGATAGGTAGCTACTTTGCTGAATCCGAATCTATCGGGTGGCCATGATGCCTTGCTAGGGGCCAATCTTGGTTTGTGTATAAGTGAGACGATTAATTGGTGTTAATCGCGATACTATACACTATCGGTATGATGAGGAGCCTATGGGTCACACACATAGAGGATAATTTAAGACTCAGGAAGAAAGAAGGGCGTTTTTGTCTTTTTGGGCAAAAGGGTATTTTGGTAATTTCACAGTGCAATTAAATTTGCTGAGGTCGTAGCCTTTATTTAATTTGTTAGAAAAAATTAAGTAAGTGAAATTCCGTTTAAATATATGTTCGCATATATTTAAATAAATTATCATTATTGTTAAATGTTAATATATATATTAAATATATATTAATTGATTTTTAATTGAAATAATGATGAAATAAATAAAATATCTAATTTGGGAGTGTTTGGCAACATGGGGTGTTTGGGTTGGAGCCCAAGCCCATTCCATGTGGGAACAGGGCAACTTGGTTTGCCTATAAAAGGAATAGTGTTTGTTGTTTTATCAATCAATTCATTTTGCCCTTTTTGAAAAACAAAAGAAAACACAGTAGCCCCTTTTTCTCTCACTCCCACGCCACTTTCACTTTTGATTGAAAAAATCAAATACTCATTTTCTTCTTGATTTCTTAAGGCTAAGGAGGATCTAGCAAATCCCTCCTTGGTTCTTGGTGGTTGTCTTTGTGTGGACTTCTTGGTTCAATCATATAATTGGATCGGTAGCAAACACGTTCAGAGACAACATTGGTGGAGCCTCTAAACGTGGGTATGAATCTAAACCTTTGGATTTATATTTTTCTGCAGATTCTTATAAAATATAAACTGTAATTTTCTATGCCCTGATTTTTGGGTTCTAAGGAACGATCCATGGTTGTAATTGTTTTTTTGTTTTCCGCTGCGCAACCGGGTCATTTCCTAACAGTGGTATCAAAGTCTAGGGTACTAGATTTACAGTTATTGAATGGTTGATTACATGTATTTGTTGATAAGATGCTGCCTTGATGAATCTGCCATGAAAAACCCAGATTTTGTTAAAACTGAAAAATCTATAAATCCGCTGTTGAATGAATGATTCAAATGATAAACTGGTTTAATAATGTGTTGATGAATGTTATATTGGTTGGTTAATATCCTGGTTGAACGTATGTACGTTTGATTTGATTTGGATTCGTGTTTATACACAAAAAACTGCAAAAATGCGAACTGTACGAATTGGGGATTTCCAGGTTTCGCCGAGCCTCTGGACAGTTTCGCCGTGGCGAAGTTTGTGACGGCTAGACCTAATGTTAATCCTCACCGCGGCGAAGTATGCAGCGGGGAAGTGCATACTCTAAATCCTCGCCCCGGCGAAGATAAAACCTTCGCCGCGGCGAAGGCTGTAGTTTTCCCAATTCTGCATTTTTCTGTAAAGGGACTAATCTGCAGTTTTAATAACCTATAAAGCCAATGTACATTCTGCACATTTAAGAGGGTAATTAATTAATTAACCAACCCAATTTAAAATTGATTGTTTTTGAAATGTATGCTTTGTACTTGTTTGTATATTGCATGGTGCCCGGTACATGAGCCTTAGACCTAAGGGTGAATGTTTTAAATTATTTTGGGTATGTATGGCTGTAATATTTTAAATAGGGCCTGCGTGTCCTGTCTTCTCTCCTCTTCTTGATGTACATTCTTTTCTCATCTCATTCCCCTCGAATGTAAATCGAGGTTTCTAAATTTGTTGATGTAAAATTAGTTTAATATTGATTTTATTGTAAATTTAGAATGACGTTTTTGTAATGTACTTGGAGTCGGAGCAAAAGACGAAGCAACCATACTTGAAGACTCAAGATATTTATTACAGGACCCCTAGGTGACCCACTGATTCCTCTAGGCTCGAGGAGATCGGTTTTAGTTGGGCCATGTACCGGCACATTTAATATTTTGCTTAGAATGCATGCTAAGGTTGAATGTTGAATAACATGCCAAACAATGTCATTCTAACAAAGATAATAATCTGATGAGACATTAAATAACAAACCCCTCAACTAAGTATATTAAGTCACGAATGCCTTCCATCACCATGGTTTTAATCAAACCACTGTTCGTGAAACCTTGTTCGCCAAAGCGAAGGGTACACTTCTACCAAGTGGGAGGTTAAAATTCATTGGAGTTTTCCTTAATGGTGATGGGTCGACTTAAAATGACGGTTTTGCTTGTTCGCCAAAGCGAAGGTTGATAAACGTGTCATAGGCGAAGTAGAGCAGTACACATATTATGTGTACGTGGTGACATGTAGTGTTCACTCTACTGATACTGAGAATCACACTTGCGGACAATGGTTGGAGCCATTGGATTGTGTGATTGACTTATTGGCTTTTTCACATTTGAGGTTGATAGTGGGAGCTATCAATTGGTGTGGATTAAGTTTGTTGGCCTACCTAATCAACCCATTTCAGATTGTTCGCCAAAGCGAAGGTTTGAAATGGGCAGGATGGGATCTCGGTCCACTAGGAAAGCCAACGGGCTTTCCCGAGTTAATAGTGAGGGCTATTGGCTTGAGTAAAATAGTGGGAGCATCGTTTAATAAAAGGCCACATTAAATAATAATGAACTTTATAATAACTTTATCTTTTCTGCAATTGTAGATTCACCGAAAATGAGCATTATGAACCTGCGACCGATAATCGAAAAAAAAAACAGGTTGGATGGATCCAATTTCTCAGACTGGTATTGTAATCTTCGGATTATACTTAAGTCAGAAAAGAAATTGTATATCCTTGAAAAGCCATACATGGCTGAGCCTGATCCTAATGCCATTCAGGAAGTTAAGGATACTTATCAAAAGTTCCTTGATGATGCTGATAGCGTACAATGCTTGATGTTAGCATCGATGACACCTATCGCTGTTGAAGCAGCATGAGAATATGGATGCTTCTTCCATAATTCTACACCTCAAGGAGCTTTACGAAACAAATGCTCGACATGAGAGGTACAAGGTGTCGAAAGCACCTGTTTGGGAGTCGTCGACTGAGGGTGCCCAAGTTGGTCCTCATGTGCTCAAGATGATCGAGCACATAGAGAGGCTTGAGACTTTGGGATGTGGCTTGGATGCAGAATTATAAATGGATTTATTTCTGCAATCCTTGCCTGACTCTTATGCTCCGTTCATAATGAATTTCAATATGAACACGATGGAAAAAGAAAACCCCTCGTAACTTCTTGAACATGCCCGAGGACTACGAGCGGGACTTGAAAAAGTCCAAGCCTGTTTTATTGGTTGCAGCCAGTAAAGCAAAGGGTAACGGCAAGGGTAAGGCTAAGGCCAAACCCAAGCCCAAGCCTAAAGGACAGGTTGCTCTTGGTCCTGAGAGTGGCATAGGAAAGGGCAAGGTAGTCTGCTTCTTTTGTGGCAAGCCTGGCCACTGGAGGAAACATTGCAGGGCTTTCCTCGCAAGTAAGAAGAAGTCAGAGGCTACGACTTCAGGTACTTTCATGATTGAGATTAACTTCTCTCCCTCAACATCTTGGGTCATGGACACGGGATGTGGTACTCACATTTGTACCGATGTGCGTGGGGACTAAGGCAGAGTAGAGTGCTCGCCAAGGGAGAGGTGGACCTACGAGTTGGAAATGGAGCATATGTGGCTGCATTAGCTGTAGGGACTTATTGTTTGTCTTTGCCTACGGGTTTATTGTTGGAACTACATAACTGTTATCACGTACCTTCTATTTCTAGAAATATTATTTCAGTATCCGTTTTGGATAATATGGGGTATCATTTTGAGATATCTAATGGATTGTTGTCCATTAGTTTGAATGGTATTCTATTTGGAATTGCAAGGTTATATAATGGATTATATATTCTTGATTTAAACAATAAAGGTATTCTCAATATTGAAACCAAGAAAGCTAAACATAGCGATCAAAACCAAACATATTTCTGGCATTGTAGATTGTGTGATGTTAATAAGACTCGCATTGCAAAACTTCAAAGGGATGGAGTTTTGGCCCCTTTTGACTTCCAGTCATTTGAGTTATGCAAGTCATGCCTTTTAGGCAAGATGACCAAGTCTCCTTTCACAGGACAAAGTGAAAGAGGGCTCTCAACTGATTAGGCATCATCCATAGTGATGTATGTGGTCCACTAACAGTTGAAGCCAAAGGTGGATATTCATACTTCATCACATTTACTGATGATTTCAGTAGATATGGTTATGTCTACCTTATGAGACATAAATCTGAAGCCTTTGATAAATTCAAAGAATTCAGGAATGAAGTACAGAATATGTTGGGCAAAAGTATTAAAGCTCTTCGGTCGGATCGAGGAGGTGAATACTTAAGCTCGGGGTTTTCTGAGTACCTGAAGGAATGTGGGATAGTATCACAACTCACCCCTCCTTATACACCCCAACACAATGGAGTGTCAGAAAGGAGGAATAGGACCTTACTTGACATGGTTAGGTCCATGATGAGTTTTAGTGATTTACTTGCATCGTTCTGGGGTTATGCCCTAGAGACTGCGACTCACGTTTTAAACCGTGTGCCATCAAAGTCTGTAGATAAGACTCCATATGAGCTATGGAGTGGGCGAAAGCCCAACTTGTCTTATCTAAGGATTTGGGGTTGCGAAGCTTATGTTAAGAAATTGACTTCGAACAAGCTAGGCCCAAAACCCTATAAATGTATATTTGTGGGGTATACAAAGGAGACCAAAGGATACCATTTCTACCACCCAGAAGAGCGCAAAATCTTTGTTGCTCGATCTGGTGTCTTCCTAGAAAAGGAACATTTTCTAAGAAGTACTAGTGGGAGAAAAGTAGAACTCGATGAAGTTCTAGAACCACAAGATATACTAGACGAAGGACGGGATGATGTACCACAGGAAGTGGTTGAGCATCATGAGGAGGTTACTCCACAAATTATGGATCAAAGTGAACCACCTAAGGTAGCACAGGAACTACGTAGATCTGGGAGAGTATGCCATGAGCCCGAGAGATACGGTTATCTCGTGACTCAACATGGTGACGTACTAGTCTATCAAGACGATGAACCCAGAACCTACGAAGACGCTATATCGGATCCAGATTCCGTTAAATGGCTTGAAGCCATGAAATCTGAGATGGACTCCATGTACCAGAACCAAGTGTGGTCTCTGGTGGAATCGCCTGAAGGGGTAAAACCCATAGGGTGTAAATGGGTCTTCAAGAAGAAGACTGACATGGATGGCAACGTGCATACTTATAAAGCACGGCTGGTTGCCAAAGGTTTCAAATAAATTCATGGCATTGACTATGAAGAAACCTTTTCGCCGGTTGCCATGATTAAATCCATCCGGATTATGCTTGCAATTGCTGCATATTATGACTATGAGATTTGGCAAATGGATGTCAAAACTGCTTTCCTGAACGGAAACCTTGAGGAGGATGTGTATATGACTCAACCTGATGGTTTCGTTCTTAATAGTCAAGCTAATAAGGTATGCAAGTTGCAGAGATCCATTTATGGACTCAAGCAAGCTTCAAGGAGCTGGAACATTCGTTTTGATGAGGCCGTAAAAGAATTTGGTTTTATCAAAAACGAAGATGAGCCCTGTGTTTACAAGAAAGTGAGTGGGAGCGCAGTAGCATTCCTAGTGTTGTATGTCGATGACATACTTCTGATCAGGAATGATATACCGAACTTGCAGTCGGTAAAAACTTGGTTATCCAAGTGCTTCTCCATGAAAGACTTAGGGGAAGCAGCCTACATCCTTGGTATAAAGATCTATCGTGATAGATCGCGTAGGTTGCTTGGTGATGGGAATGCAAAATGTCATATTTAACCCCCTTAATGTTTAGTCTTTTATATGTATTTGTTTCCTAATTGTACTCATTATTACTTTATTTTGGTTTAGGAAGCAAATGGAGGTGTTAATTGAAAAACGGAATTAATTAGGGGAATTCGGACAGTTTCGCCACTGCTTCGTATTCTGGGCATAATTCTCTCATCCGAGCTCCGATTGAGATGATTCAAAATGGTGTGGAACGCTAATAAAGAGATATAAAACTTTTATGTTTTGAGTTTTTAGAGATACTGGCTGAATAAAGGTTGTAATCGAGCTTGAAGTTGACGCACCTGCATTGCCGACGTCCTGGAGCGTTCTGACTTGTTATGCAAGTCGTCTATTATTGCACGTTTTGAAGACATACATGCTGCACGAAAATTACAGCTGGAAACACCACTTTCCTATTTTATTAGGACTCTATTTTATTTTAGTTCCAATTAGAATTAAATTAGGATTAATGTTATTTTAGGATAGGAGAATATTTCTTTTAGGAGATTGAGTGGGATTCAAACACTTAAATCTGGATTTTTGCTAAAGAGATCAGATTAGGTTTTGAGGGACCACGCCTCTCTCTTCTCTTCTCTGGAATTTTTCTTTCTTTTTGAGTTTTTTTGGTTGATGGCCATGAGCAGCTAAAACTTTTGTAACTTGGTCGTCGGAAACGGAGACCTCGGAATCAACCAACTGTGAGATCTAATCTATGTTATTTTAGTGTTCAATTTTCGTGTTTCAGTATTGAATGTTATTCTGTGCATATTTTCATGATTGATGCATTTAATTACTAGGAGGCCTACTAGTGTATTATTTGTTGAAATCTACCGCTAAGTTTGATATCAAATCCGTAATTGTTTGATCCCTCCAACTTGTGAAGCAATTAGGGTTAGTAATTTGCTGCTTCAGGAATTAATAACCTTATGAAGAACATTCAACTAAATTAAATACAACCGCTTGTGTTTGTGTTGTTTAGCTTCATCGATCTCTCTAATTCTTAAGGTTGCCACTAGATTAAATCTTGAGCGCTTGTCTAGGGTTGTTTAGTGGTAAGATTAATTAAGAGCGCTTGTTTCATAATTAATTAAAATTAAGGAGAGATAGGAAAATAGTTCCAACGGTGAATATTCAATATATGAATTGATTATTTTTGCATCAATGATCCGTTGTGAGATTCCGATGGTGGATGTTGACGGAGATCAAGTTTCGTTATATTAATTGATTTCGAATTGAACTGTTTTTGTTTTTTTTTTTTGGTTTTTGCGAAGAACGTGTTCTGTTTTACACAAAACCCCCCAGCTTTGTTCACATAACATCAAATTCGGCTAGACACTCTTCGTGGGATCGACCCTTGCTTACCCTATTTACAGTTCAGTAGTTAGGTTAGGAAGGTTTTAATTCTGGGTGCCTACGACAGCACGCCACTTGGCCTAAGTCAAAGTGCATATATTGACAAAGTACTAAAACAATTCAGTATGGAAGAATCAAAGAAAGGATTTCTTCCGATGTCACATGGTGTTTATCTCTCTAAGGAATTGTGTCCTAAAACACAAGATGAGAGAGATAGGATGAAGAGGATCCCATATGCATCAGTAATTGGATCCATCATGTATGCCATGCTATGTACTCGGATTGATGTCTCATGTGCTTTGAACACTTGTAGTAGATATCAATCGGATCCGGTGAGCGTCCATCGGATGGTGTCAAGAATATTCTTAAGTACTTGAAGAGGACTAAGGATATGTTCTTGGTTTATGGAGGGGAAGATGAGCTCACTGTAAGAGGATACAGTGATGCTAGTTTCCAAACGGACAAAGATGATTATCGATCGCAATCAGGGTTTGTATTTTGTCTCAATGGCGGTGCAGTAAGCTGGAAGAGCTCCAAGCAAAGCACTATAGCAGACACTACAATGGAGGCTGAGTATATTGCATTATCAGATGCGGCCAGGAGGCAGTCTGGATTAAGAAGTTCGTCACAGAACTTAGTGTGGTTCCTACGATTGTTGATCCTATAGATATCTATTGTGACAACAATGGAGCAATTGCTCAAGCTAGGGAACCACGGTCTCATCAGAAGTCCAGACACATACTCAGACAATTCCATCTCATCAGAGAGATAGTTGAGAGGAAAAGACGTGCAAATTAGTAAAGTGCATATTGACGACAATCTCGCAGATCCACTGACAAAGCCTGCGTCGACGAGAAGCATGAAAGGCACTTGAAATCATTTGGTATTAAATACATGAATGATTGGCTATAGTGCAAGTGGGAGATTGTTAGAGTAGATGCCCTAGAGCCAATCAATTATTGTAGAATTGACTTTTTGTAATAATGTTCATTAATCAATAATAATAGGCATTTTATTCTATATCGCGTAAACCATTATTATTGCAATATGTATTAATATATGTCCTTAGAATGGTAGAACCGTGACGAGGGTATCAAGTGTTTCAAATCTTGATAGTGAGAACCCTATGAGCACATGTGGTGGCCATTCTAGAAAGCGTTAGCCCAAAGATATTCTGAAGTAAGGGCACGTATAATACGGTAAGGCTATCATAGTGTTGAACGACCTCTCGAAAGGCAGTGACTGATCTCACTTGTCAAGGTTGTTTGGTGACAACCTGGTGCAACACATGGGTGCTTGTTATAGGCAGATATATCGCAGCAAGTTCACTGGACTGACCCACTAGAGGATTCCATATGGATGGTAACCCCAATGTCTATGGAACAAATCCTCTAACGAATGGTGGTGCATGTGATCCTTAGACATGAGATCACCGGAGAGCCTTGTGCACCGATTGGTACAGTTTGACACTAGCCTAACGCAGTTCTATTCAAAGCTGTCAGTACGGTGGTGATTGGCTATATCAAGGAGTGTATCAAGACTATGGTGGATTGACAGAGGATTCATCACTCCCGGGTACGGGCGAAGTTATCTCACGGCGTAATTCAGTATATGGCAATGACACTAAAACTGTGGCCACAGTGGGATTGAGTTGTTGCTCTATCCAGATTATAATGCGGGTCATTGGTCCAAAAACTGAATATATAATATCAAGAGTAACCGAAGGTTGACACTATTTCTATGCCTTCGTCTCGTCGAGATAACGTATGATGAAAGGATCAGATTGTACGGTAACCATATCGTTGATAGGTAGCTACTTTGCTGAATCCGAATCTATCGGGTGGCCATGATGCCTTGCTAGGGGCCAATCTTGGTTTGTGTATAAGTGAGACGATTAATTGGTGTTAATCGCGATACTATACACTACCGGTGTGATGAGGAGCCTATGGGTCACACACATAGAGGATAATTTAAGACTCAGGAAGAAAGAATGGCGTTTTCGTCTTTTTAGGCAAAAGGGTATTTTGGTAATTTCACAGTGCAATTAAATTTGCTGAGGTCGTAGCCTTTATTTAATTTGTTAGAAAAAATTAAGTAAGTGAAATTCCATTTAAATACATGTTCGCATATATTTAAATAAATTATCATTATTGTTAAATGTTAATATATATATTAATTGATTTTTAATTGAAATAATGATGAAATAAATAAAATATCTAATTTGGGAGTGTTTGGCAACATGGGGTGTTTGGGTTGGAGCCCAAGCCCATTCCATGTGGGAATAGGGCAACTTGGTTTGCCTATAAAAGGAATAGTGTTTGTTGTTTTATCAATCAATTCATTTTGCCCTTTTTGAAAAACAAAAGAAAACACAGTAGCCCCTTTTTCTCTCACTCCCACGCCACTTTCACTTTTGATTGAAAAAATCAAATACTCATTTTCTTCTTGATTTCTTAAGGCCAAGGAGGATCTAGCAAATCCCTCCTTGGTTCTTGGTGGTTGTCTTCATGTGGACAAACACGTTCAGAGACAACATTGGTGGAGCCTCCAAACGTGGGTATGAATCTAAACCTTTGGATTTATATTTTTCTGCAGATTCTTATAAAATATAAACTGTAATTTTCTATGCCCTGATTTTTGGGTTCTAAGGAACGATCCATGGTTGTAATTTTTTTTTTGTTTTCCGCTGCGCAACCGGGTCGTTTCCTAACAGGTGGAATGGGAAAATGAAGAGTTCTCAAAGACTAAACCCCCTTAAATATCTCTTAACAACTCATTCTTCCATTTTGCCCTTGCTCTTTCTTGGAAATTCCATCCATATCCTTTGATTCCTTACAAACACACCCCCATACTAACATATTCTCCATGAAATTTCCTTACATTTTACTCCCCACTTTTCCTGCTAATTAGGGGTAAAATGGTCAAATAGTACCCAAGGGAAAACATATCTAAAACTTAATAAACTTTTCAACCGGCACGTCGCCGTGGCGACGAAGCTTCCTTTGCCACGGCGAAACTATCCAGTAGCTTCCTCATGGCTTCAACACCTCTTCGCCGCGGCGAAGATTATCCTTCGCCCGGCGAGCCCTGTAACAGCAAAAACCTTCTAAATTTGACTCAATTCAAGGCAAAAACTCAACAGATCAATACAACCAAAGACCAACCAACCACTATTCATAAAAACCGACTCAAATAAGAGCGAAATAAGAAACATTAGCAACATACCTCAAGTGGGGCGTTACAGATGTTGAGTGCTTCCATGGGGAAATAGATCCGTTTTGAGTGACCACAACCCAATCAAAAGGTTTGGAACTTGGACTTTGAATTTTGTAGTTTATGTGATGTTGATGTTGATACTTGGGTTGTGGTGCTGATGCTACAGGTGTCATGGGTATACAGAACTTTACCAAAATAGACGGACTCAGTGAACTTCTCAATCTTGCACTCCATAACTTGGGTTCGTGAAGAGAGAAAATTTTACTCCCCGGACATCCCAACTTTCCATTTAACTAATTGGCCCTAAAAATATTTTTGTTTTTTTTATTTTTTTTATTTTATTTAGAAAAGCTGACGTGGCTGCAGGTGTGCCACATAATTTTGCAGGTTGTTGGCAAACAATGAGAGGGAACTTCTCAAACTGGCTTGGGCTGTCAGAGTAGGCTGTTGGCAAGGCATCTGTAATAAAGGCTAGTGGCCAGGAGAAGGCATCTGCAATCAAGGCTGCTGGCAAGGCATGTACCAAACAATGATCTCAGACAGTGATTTTACCAAATTCGAAAACTTCTCAAAGTGGCGACATCTGCAATCAGGGTTGCTGGATATGCATGGTACCAAACAATGATCTAAGACAATGATTATACCGAATTTGAAAACTTCTCAAAGTGGTGGTATCTGCAATCAAGGCTGCTGGCAAGGCCTAGTACCAAACAATGATCTCAGATAGTGATTATACCGAATTCGAAAACTCCTCAAAGTGGCTTAGGATTTATTCTGTTTTGGCACTATTATGAATGATTTTAAGTTTAAACTTTCAATTACATTGATGTCTCTTATATTTTGATTTGTGATGGATTAGATTGATATAAATGACTTCATTTTGCTGCTTATTCTTTTCGGATTTGGGAGGAAAATGAGTGAGGTCAAAATGTATCACAATCATAGTTATTTCGAAATTAGCTCTATAAAGACAGATTATTACATAATTCAGGAGAAATATAAAATTCTTCTCTTTTTCTCATGATCGCTTAAGCGATATATGAGCGACCACATATATCTCTTAAGCAACCAAGTTTTTCCTCAAATGATCGCTTAAGCGATCAAGAGTAAAACCGAAGAATCGCTTAAGCGATACCAGAGGATCGCTTAAGCGATCATAGCTCAGGGTAGATTTGATTCTGCCTCGGAAGAGATCGCTTAAGCGATACCAAGAGTAAAAGCGAGGAATCGGGTATCGCTTAAGCGATCATAGATCTGGGCAGATTTGATTCTGCCTCGGAAGAGATCACTTAAGTGATCTTAAATCAATTAAGCGACCAAGAGTAAAAGCGAGGAATCGCTTAAGTGATACCAGAGGATTGCTTAAGCAATCATAGATCTGAGCAGATTTTATTATGCCTCGGAAGAGATCACTTAAGCGACCAAGTGAAAAACGGGATGTGTCACAATGGCCTACAAATGACCGTCGGTGGTAATTCACCGATGTAGCCATCATGGATGGCCAAAGAAATGGCCGTCGTTTACGGTCAACGACAGCTAAATCTGGCTTAAAATACCTGATCGATGGCTAGATATGGCCGTATATCTAGTATTTTCCAACAACATCCGTGGTTGATATGGTCGGAAAAGGCCGTATGGAGGCCCTACCCGCCAGATCCGTCTGGTCTGCATCCTAACGTACTTTTTCAGCAAGATTCCGGTGTTGATATGGCATTTTTCGACGGTGAGATTTCAGTACATGGGGGTGTATTTGTTAAATTTTAAATTTATTCCTGGGGTGCATTAGTGAGGATTTAATATTAATATTATTGAAGATAATATATGAATATGAAAATCATATTTGAAATTTGAATAAGATGCCATGTGGATTATTACCTTGTTTGGTAATGAGGATTTAATATTCTAGTTGTGGAATAAATTTATTCCCAACTAGATTAGGGTTTTAATTTTTATTGCATATAAAAGGCGACTTAAAATTAAAATAAAAGGTGAGAACACATTAATTAAATCCTAGCTACTCACCTCACTCTCTCTCACGTTTTTCTTTTGGTGGAGATACATAATTTTTCTTGAAGAAAAATTATGCATCCTTTTTGCTTGTGTGTCTTGCTAGCACTTGAGACCGCAAGTCGATCACCATCTTGTCTTTGTGTGGATACCAAGAGTTCACTCTTGTCTTAGAGTGGGAACAATTCGTTTCGATTGAAGGAGCCTCCAAACGTTGGTATGACATCTGGAAATTTTGTATTCAATATCATTTCATATGTAAATAATGTAAATCAGGTATAAGGTTCTTGGGTTCAATGTTGTTGCTAGGGATTTTATTTATGTTTTCCACTGCATAAACCCCATTAGCGACTAACAGTGATTTCAGAGCCTTCCTTATACCTTTTACGTTGTTATTCGACATTTGGTTGAATTGATTTTGATATGTATCGATTATGTTATTGCATTATGTGTGAAAACTGATTTTTTTTTGTGTTAAAAATCTACGCGGTTGATGTGTTGCTAATCTTTTTTTTTTTTTTTTTTTTTTTGCATCTGTTTTTGGGGGATCAAAATCAAATAAAACTTTATTCCAATTAGAGGAGGATGCTGCCTTGTAGGGTGGCGTGTTGCTGCTGTGTGTTGTTGCGCATGGCAGCAACAAGAAGTAGCAGCGGTAGTGCGCAAACGCGTGCTACTGCTTCACAGATTGCATGCAGCTGTTGTACATTACCGCACGGGGAGGAGTGCTGGCCACATGCTGGAGCATGTGGCCTTGGGCTGTGCTGCCACAAATGGCACAACAGTAGCTTTGTGCGACTACACAGCAGCGGCGCATGCGAATGCACCACTACTGTCCTCTTGATTGGCTGTTGTTTTGGGGCTACCCCATGGGAGCACTTGGCCTCGGTTGGCACTTGGTTTTTTAGCCAAGGGCCTGATTTGGTGCGTGTTAAAATGTGCACCAAATCTTTTTTTTTAGGCAGCCCACATCAAGATGCAATGGGCTGAATTTTAGGCGGTGATCGCATTGTTGTGTGATATTTTTAATCCATAATTTTCTTAAAAAAATGTTGCTGCATGCTTTAAACATTCCAGAGGCCCAATTGAGTGAGGCCCGAACAAGGGACTAAAATAAAATTTTAAAACTTGTTGGACTTAAAGTAACACAACCAAAATTCAAGGGGTAACTTCTAATTTACCAACCTAATCAAAATTAAATTTTGATTGTTTATGCATGATTCCTGTTTGTAAATATACATGGTGCTTGGTGCATAAGCCTACGAGCCTAGTTTAATTGTTTTGGGTTATGTTATTTAAAATAGGGTCTGCGTGCCCTGCCTTTCTCTAAACCTCCAATGTAACTTCTTTCTCTAAACCTCCAATGTAACTTCTTTCTCTCATCTCATTCCCCTTGAATGTAACTCGAGGTTTCTTTTCAATAATGTAAATTGTAGTTTTATTATTGAAAGTTGTGTAATGTTCGAGAAGAAGAAACGATGGAAGGGAAGGAGGCGAAATTACTTGAAGAATCCATTTCCTTTTAAACCTTGGTTGACCTACCGATTCCTCTTAACTTGAAGAAATCGATTTTAGTTAAGGCTATGCACCAACACGTTTATTTTACGCTTAGTATGCATGCTAAGGGTGTATGTCATGACTATAACATGCTAAGAAAGATTAAAAAAAAAAATCCCTCAACTAAAGTATATTAAGTCAAAATTGAAATGCCTTCCATCACCATGTCTTTAATCAAACCATTATTTGTTGGAACCTTGTTCACCAAAGTGAAGGGTACACTTCTACCAGTGGGAGGTTAAAGTTCATTGGAGTTTTCCTTAATGGTGATGGGTCAACTTAAAATGACGTATTTTGCTTGTTCACCAAAGCAAAGGTTGATAAACATGTCATAGGCATAGTAGAGAAGAACACTTGTTATGTGTATGTGGCGGCATGTAGTGTCCACTCTACCGATACTGAGAATCACACTTGAGGACAATGGCTTCGATCATTGCATTGTGTGATTGGCTTGTTTCACATTTGAGGTTGGTAGTGGGAGCTATCAACTGATGTGGATTAAGTTTGTTGGCCTACCTAATCAACCCATTTTGGCTTGTTCACCAAAGCCAGGGTTTGAAATGGGCTAGATGGGATCTCAGTCCACTAGGAAAGCCAACGGAATTTCTTGAGTTAATAGTGAGGGTGGCTTGAGGAAAATAGTGGGAGCAATTATTTAATAAAAGGCCTTATTAAATAATAATAATAAACATTGTAATAACATTTACTTATTATGCACTTGTAGATTCACTTCAAAATTGAGCAATATGATCCCATTATCACTGCGACAAATCATCGAACTGGGAGACAAATGGAATGGTGAGAATTTAGTTGACTGGTATAGAAGTATAAACAATATACTTCCTTTAAGTGATAGATTATACACCATTGAGCAGGCTTTGTCACCAAAGCCTATTGATAGCTCTATCCATCAGACTGGGTATGTATATATGAAGCATACACATGATGCAAAAGTAGAAATGACAAGATACATTTCGCTTGCATCAATGACACCATTACTGCAATAGTAGTGCCAGAATACGGACTTAGCTTCTATTCTTTATTTTCTCCATAGAAACGAGAAGCATATGGTGTCTCAATCACTGTTCAGATGCAAGATGGAAGAGGGTACAAAAATTGGTGATCATATACTCAAGTTGATCAAGTATATGAACAAGCTTGAGATTTTGGGATGCAAACTTAATGACAGTTTAGTGATAGACCTAATATTACAGTCTTTGCCAGATTCTTACTCTCAATTTGTCTATGACTTCATTAAGGATGATAAGAAGAATACCCTTTTCGAGCTTTTGGATATCTTGAAGGCTACTGAGTCAGGCATGAAAATGTCAAAAACATTGACGTTGGTTGAAGCCAACTTAAGTGAGAAGGAAAAGGCTCAAAAGTCGTTGGAAGGAACTGTTGTAGATAGGAAGGGTGTTGTCCTCACTGTGGGAATCCTAGCCACTGGAGGAAACATTGTAAGGCCTTCCTAGCAAAAAGGAAGAAGAATGCTACTTCTTCGTCAAGTACGTTCATGATTGAGATTAACTTCTCCCGTCAACACCTTGGGTCATTGACACAAGATGTGGTACTCACATTTGTTCGGATGTGGAGGAACTACGGCAGAGTAGATTGCTTGTTGAGGGAAAGGTGGACCTATTAGTTGGAAATGGAGCACATGTTGTTGCATTAGTTGTAGGAACTTATCGTCTGATTTTGCCTATGGGCTTGTTACTTGGAACTTGTGGATTATTATGATTTTTCCTCAGTTTCTAGAAATAATATTTTTGTGTCCACTTAGCACAGGTGAGAATATTACTTTACTAATGGATTGTTGTCCTTGAGTATAAATAATATTTTTTATGGAATTGTTCAATAATAATATGTTCTTAAATAGACAATAAGGATATTCTCAAAATAACAACTATGCCAAGTATGGCAAGTTGAGTTAAACATACCTGAAGGAATGTGGAACAGTATCAAAACTCACATCTCCGTATACACCTTAACATAATGGTGTGTCTAAAAGGAGGAATATGATCTTACTTGAAATGGTTAGGTCCATGATGAGTTACCTGCATCATTATGGTGTTATGCCCTAGAGACTGCGAGTGACATATTGAACCGTGTGCCGTCAAAGTCTGTCAATAAGATTCCATTTGAACTATGGAGTGGGCGCAAGCCCAACTTGTCTTATCTAAGGATTCTGGGTTGTGAAGCTTATGTCAAGAAATTGACTTCAAACAAGCTGGGCCCAAAATCTTGTAAGTGTATATTTGTGGCGTATCCGAAGGAGACCAAAGGATACTATTTCTACACCCAGAAGAGCGCAAAATTTTTGTCGCCCGTACTGGTGTCTTCCTAAAAAAGGAATTTTTCCTAAGAAGTACTAGTGGGAGAAAAGCATGTAAGTAATTGATCTATCATACGCAGGGGAAAAACAAAAATTCAATTGGTAAATCAATTACCTTTCTTTGCCAAGATCCGAGTATAGATTATACCGTTTACATGTTTATAAACAAAATCTATATAAAGTAAATCCATTCAAGGATTAGAATACTTACGTATGTTTAAAGGCTCCTCCGAATATCTCTGACTTTGGACATGAACACTGTTCACTAGCTACTGTTCATTGTTATTGTTTACCATATACTATTAAAGGTTACTGTTCACTGTCTACTATTCATGTGATTTTACACCAATCGATCCAAAGTAGGATCGCACTCATGGAAGTCCACACGAAGATAATCTGAAGAACCCTTGATTATTTTGCTAGAACAATCAGGGGCTTCAAGAACAAGAAGGAAGAACAAGAAAAGTTTTCTTCTTGAGAAACAGAGAGAGATAGGGTAGCTAGGGTTTTAATTGAATGAATAATTCTATAATGTTTTAATTTTAAGTTGCACTTATAGAGTGCAACAATTAAAACCATATTCCACTAAGGAATAGCCATGGGCTCCAACCCCAGTTCACCCTTGCAACCAAACACACCCTTTATGGTGTTTTAATTAATTAATTATTATTATAATTAAAATCAATTAGTATATAATAATATATTAACATTCAATTAATAATAACAATTCATTTAAATATATACATAGATATGTTTAAATATAATCTCACTAATTTAATTTTAATATTAAAATTAAAATACAAGCAACAACCTTAGCAAATTCAACTGCATTGTGACATTACAAAATACCTTTTCGTCCTGAAAGATGAAAATACCCTTCTCACAAATTGATTCTTAAATTATCTTCTAACTGTGTGACCCGTAGGCTCCTTATCATATCGGCAGTAAGTAGTATCGCAATTAACACCAATTAATTGTCTCACTACACACAGACCAAGATTGACCCCTAGCAAGGCATCATGGCCACCTGATAGATTCGGATTCAGCGAAACCGTAGCCTATCAACGATATGGTTACCGTGTAATCAAATCCTTTCATCAACTGTTATCTCATCGAGACTAAGGTACAGAAATAGTATCAACCTTAGATATCCTCGACATGTTTGTATTTAGTTAATGGACCAATGATCGGAATAATAAATTGGATTGAGCATCAACTCAATCCCACTATGGCCATAGCTTGAGATTTAGTAAAGAATGTGAGTATAAGC
This sequence comes from Pistacia atlantica, assembly GCA_026229545.1. Lineage (NCBI taxonomy): Eukaryota > Viridiplantae > Streptophyta > Magnoliopsida > Sapindales > Anacardiaceae > Pistacia > Pistacia atlantica. Next base: position 11,621,379 of record JAPEIT010000014.1, on the reverse strand, counting down.
TACTTTAAGAGTTAAGAGAAAGAGAATAGAGTAGGTTGTGCGATGGGGAACCCGTGAGTAATGGGTAGAGTATTCCCGCATGTACGCCGCATTGAGAGAGCGGCATGAGTACCAGATAGAGAAGTGGTGTAGCCCGTGAGAGTGCATGCAGATGAGGGCTATACCTGAGTACCCGAGAGAGAGAGATTATACACTTACATGGCCAAGGGTTCCAAATCCATGTATAACCGAGTCTGATCGGCTAGAATGAGTAGAGGTCACGTAGACTGGGAACGAGTCCCAGCCGTGCCCCCGGTAAGATGGGGTCGTGACTTACTAAAGAGAGGTAATAGAAAAGAGTTCTAAGAGAAAGAGAAAGAGAAAAAGAGAGAAGTACCCAAAGAGAAATTGAATGAGGAGTTGTAAGGAAAGAATTAGAGAGAGAGAGAGAGTTACAGGGCTAATATGAGTATAGGATTTACTTACTGAGCATTATTTTAGTGCTCACCCCGTTGTTTTCCTATGTTTTGTAGGACCTAGGTGAGGACACTGTCGGATGGATGTCGGCGTTCGAGAAGAAGTGGTTACATTGTCCCTTATGTTTTTGATGACTTTTGTATATGTTATACATTTTATGTAAAAAATGTATATGTTTGTAGAATATATATATATTTAATAAAAGAAAATTTTGGGCCCAATTTCTTTATGTTATTTTATATGTATTTCATTATCAGCTTTTGAGTAGTAGTGGCTATTACAATCGAACCCAAGAAGTCCACACGAAGATAATCACAAGGAACCAAGGAGGGATTTGCTAGACCCTTCTTTGCCTTAAGAAATCAAGAAGAAAAGAAATATTTGATTTTCAATCAAACAATGAAAGTGGCGTGGGAGAGAGTGTTTTTGTGTTGTTTGTTTTTTTTCTTTCAATCAAATGAACCAATAAAAATCACCACATTAATTTCACACACACATTCTCTTTTATAGGCAAACTAAGTTGCCCTATTCCCACATGGAATGGGCTTGGGCTCCAACCCAAACACCCCAGGTTGCCAAACACTCCTAATTAGATATTTTATTTATTTCATCATTATCTCAATTAAAATCAATAAATGTTTAATTAACACTTAACAATAATGATGATTTAATTAAATATGTGCAAACACATATTTAAACGTAATTTCACTTATTTAATTTTTCTTACAAATTAAATAAAGGCTATAACCTCAGCAAATTTAATTGCACTGTAAAATTACCAAAATACCCTTTCATCCAGAAAGACGAAAACGCCTTTATATCTTCTTGGCTCTTAAATTATCTTCTATGTGTGTGACCCATAGGCTTCTCATCATACCGGCAGTGTATAGTATTGCGATTAACACCAATTAATCGTCTCACTAATACGCAGACCAAGATTGGCCCCTAGCAAGGCATCATGGCCACCCGATAGATTAGGATTTAGCAAAGTAGTTACCTGTCAACGATATGGTTACCGTACAATTCGATCCTTTCATCATCCTGTATCTCGACGAGACGAAGGCATAGAAATAGTGTCAACCTCCGGTTACTCTCGATATTATGTATTCAGTTTCTAGACCAATGACCTGTATTAAAAACCGGATAGAGCAACAACTCAATCCTACTGTGGCCACAGTTTTAGTTTCATTGCCATATCCTGAATTGCGCCATGAGATAACTTCTCCTGTACCCGGGAGTGATGAATCCTCTGTCAATCCACCATAGTCTTGATACACTCCTTAATGCCGCCAATCACTACCGTATTGACAGCTCTTAATAGAACTGTGTTAGGCTAATGTCAAACTGCACCAATCGGTGCACAAGGTGCTCCAGTGATCTCAAATCTAAGGATCACATACACCACCATTTGTTAGAGGATTCATTCCACAAACAATGGGGTTACCATCCATATAGAATCCTTTGGTAGGTCAGTCTAGTAAACTTGCTGCGGTATATCCACCTATAGCAAGCACCCATGTGTTGCACCAGGTTGTCACCAAACAAGCTTGACAAGTGAGATCAGTCATTGCCTTTTGACAGGGTCGTTCAACACTATGATAGCCTTACCGTATTATCTATGCCCTTACTTCAGAATAATACTGGGGCTACGGACGTTTCTAGAATGGCCACCATTTGTGCTCATAGGGTTCTCATTATCAAGATTTAAAACGCTTGATACCCTCGTCATGGTTCAACCATTCTAAAGACATATATCAAAACATATTGCAATAATAATGATTTATGAGGTATATAATAAAATGCCTTTTATTGATTGATAAACATTATTATAAAGAGTCAATTCTACAATAATTGATTGGCTCTAGGGCATCTACTCTAACAATCTCCCACTTGTACTATAGCCAATCATTCATGTATTTAATACCAAATGATCTCAAGTGCCTTTCATGCTTTTACTGCGACAAAGGCTTTGTCAGTGGATCAGCGAGATTGTCATCAGTATGCACTTTACTAATCTGCACGTCTTTCATCTCAACTATCTCTGTGATGAGATGGAAACATCTAAGTATATGTCTGGACTTTTGATGAGACTGTGGTTCCCTGGTTTGAGCAATTGCTCCATTGTTGCCAAAATAGATGTCTATAGGATCAACAATCGTAGGAACCACACCAAGTTTAGTAGTGAACTTCTTAATCCAGACTGCCTCCTTGGCTGCATCTGATAATGTAATATACTCAGCCTCCATTGTAGAGTCCGCTACAGTGCTTTTCTTGGAGCTCTTCCAGCTAACTGTACCGCCATTGAGACAAAATACAAACCCTGATTGCAATCGATAATCATCTTTTTCCGTTTGGAAACTAGCATCACTGTATCCTTTTACAATGAGCTCATATTCCCCTCCATAAACCAAGAACATATCCTTAGTCCCCTTCAGGTACTTAAGAATATTCTTGACAGCCATCTAATGACGCTTACCTGGATCCGATTGATATCTATTACTAGTGCTCAAAGCATATGAGACATCAATCTGAGTACATAGCATGGCATACATGATGGATCCAATTGCTGATGCATATGGGATCCTCTTCATCCTATCTCTCTCATCTTGTGTTTTAGGACACAATTCCTTAGAGAGATAAACACCATGTGACATCGGAAGAAAAATCCCTTCTTGGATTCTTCCATACTGAATCTTTTCAGTACCTTGTCAATATACGCACTCTGACTTAGGCCAAACAACCTATGTGATCTATCACGATAGATCTTTATACCAAGGATGTAGGCTGCTTCTCCTAAGTCCTTCATGGAGAAGCACTTGGATAACCAAGTCTTTACTGACTGCAAGTTTGGTATATCATTCCCGATCAGAAGTATGTCATCAAAATACAACACTAGGAATGCTACTGCGCTCCCACTCACTTTCTTGTAAATACAGGGCTTATCTTCATTCTTGATAAAACCGAATTCTTTTATGGTTTCATCAAAACAAATGTTCCAGCTCCTTGAAGCTTGCTTGAGTCCATAAATGGATCTCTGCAACTTGCATACCTTGTTAGCTTGACTATTAAGAATGAAACCATTAGGTTGTGTCATATACACATCCTCCTCATGGTTACCATTCAGGAAAGCAGTTTTGACATCCATTTGCCAAATCTCATAGTCATGATATGCAGCTGTTGCAAGCATAATCCGGATGGATTTAATCATGGCAACCGGCGAAAAGGTTTCTTCATAGTCAATGCCATGAATTTGTTTGAAACCTTTGGCAACTGGTCGTGCTTTATAAGTATGCACGTTGCCATCCATGTCAGTCTTCTTCTTGAAAACCCATTTACACCCTATGGGATTTATCCCTTTAGGTGGTTCCACCAAAGACCACACTTGGTTCTGGTACATGGAGTCCATCTCAGATTTCATGGCTTCAAGCCATTTAATAGAATCTGGATCCGATATAGCATCTTCGTAGGTTCTGGGTTCATCGTCTTGGTAGACTAGTACGTCACCATGAGTCACGAGATAACCGTATCTCTCGGGCTCATGGTGTACTCTCCTAGATCTACATAGCTCTTATGCTACTTGAGATGGTTCACTTTTTTCCACAAGTTATGGAGTAACCTCCTCATGATGGTCAACCACTTCCTGTCGCACATCATCTTGTCCTTCATCTAGTATATCTTGTGGTTCTAGAACTTCATCGAGTTCTACTTTATTCCCACTAGTACTTTTTAGAAAATATTCTTTTTCTAAGAAGACACCAGATCGAGCAACAAAATTTTGCGCTATTCTGGGTGGTAGAAATAGTATCTTTGGCCTCCTTTGGATACCCTACAAATATACATTTACAGGATTTTGGGCCCAGCTTGTTTGAAGTCAATTTCTGTACATAAGCTTCACAACCCCAAATCTTTAGATAAGACAAGTTGGACTTTCACCCACTTCATAGCTCATATGGAGTCTTATCTACAGACTTTAATGGCATCCAGTTCAAAACGTGAGTCGCAGTCTCTAGGGCATAACCTTGGAATAATGCAGGTAAATCACTAAAACTCATCATGGACCTAACCATATCAAGTAAGGTCCTGTTCCTCCTTTCTGACACTCCATTGTGTTGGGGTGTATAAGGAGGGGTGAGTTGTGATACTATCCCACATTCCTTTAGGTATTCTGAAAACCCTGAGCTTAAGTATTCACCTCCTTGATCTGATCAAAGAGCTTTAATACTTTTGTCCAACATGTTCTATACTTCATTCCTGAATTCCTTGAATTTATCAAAGACTTCAGATTTATGTCTCATAAGGTAGACATAACCATATCTACTGAAATAATCAGTAAATGTGATGAAGTATGAATATCCACCTCTGGCTTCAACTGTTAGTGGACCACAAACATCACTATGGATGATGTCTAACTGCTTAGTAGCCCTTTCACTTTGTCCTGTGAAAGGAGACTTGGTCATCTTGCCTAACTGACATGACTCGCATACCTTAAATGACTCAAAGTCAAAAGGGTCCAAAACTCCATCCCTTTGAAGTTTTGCAATGTGGGTCTTATTAACATGACACAATCTACAATGTTAGAGATATGTCTGGTTTTGATAGCTATGTTTAGCTTTCTTGGTTTCAATGTTGAGAATATCTTTATTGTTTAAATCAAGAACATATAATCCATTATATAACCTTGCAATTCCAAATAGAATACTATTCAAACTAAAGGACAACAATCCATTAGATATTTCAAAATGATACCCTATATTATCCAAAGCGGATACTGAAATAATATTTCTAGAAATAGAAGGTACGTGATAACAGTTGTGTAGTTCCAATAACAAGCCCGTAGGCAAAGATAAACAGCAAGTCCCTATAGCCAATGCAGCCACATGTGCTCCATTTCCAACTCGTAAGTCCACCTCTCCCTTGGCGAGCACTCTACTCTGCCTTCGTCCTTACACATCAGTACAAATGTGAGTACCACATCCTGTGTTGATGACCCAAGATGTTGAAGGAGAGAAATTAATCTCAATCATAAAAATACTTGAAGTCGTATCCTCTGACTTCTTCTTGCTTGCGAGGAAAGCCTTGCAGTGTTTCCTTTAGTGGTCAGGCTTGCCACAAAATAAGCAGACTACCTTGCCCTTCCCTATGCCACTCTCAAGCCCAAGAGCAACCTATCCTTTGGGCTTGGGCTTGGGCTTGGGCTTAGGTTTGGCCTTGGCCTTACCCTTGTCGTTACCCTTTGCTTTACTGGCAGTAACTAGTAAAATGTAATAGCCACTACTACTCGAAAAATTGTAATGAAATACATATAAAATAACATAAAGAAATTGGGCCCACATTTTTCTTTTATTAAACATATATACATATTCTTTACAAACATATACATTTATACACAAAATGTATAACATAAACAAAAGTCATTAAAAAACATCAGGGACAGTGGAACCACTCCTCCTCGCACGCCGACATCCATCCGACAGTGTTCCTCACCTAGGTCCCTGCAAAACATGGAAAAAACAACGGGGTGAGCACTAAAATAATGCTCATAAGTAAATCCTCTACTCAAACTATCCCCGTAACTCTCTCTTTCATTCTTTCCTTACATCCTCGTTCAAATCTCTTTGGGTACATCTTTCTTTTCCTCTTTCTCTTTCTCTTAGAACTCTTTTCTAATAACTCTTTCATATGTCACGACCCCATCTCACCGGGGGCACGGCCGGGACTCACTCCCGCTCTACGTGACCTCTATTCACTCTAGCCGATCGGGCTCGGTTATGCATGGATTCGGAACCCTTGGCCATGTGAGTCTATAATCTCTCTCTCTCTCGGGTACTCGGGTATAGCCCTCATCCGCATGCACTCTCACGGGCTACACCACTTCTCTATCTGATACTCATGCCGCTCTCTCAATGCGGCGTACATGCGGGAATACTCTACCCATTACTCACGGGTTCCCCATCGCACAACCTACTCTATTCTCTTTCTCTTAACTCTTAAAGAACTTATACTCACATTCTATACTAAATCTCAAGCTACTTCTCAAGTGTATAAACAAAGGTGTAGAGCTATCTCATGCTCCCTAATGCACTAATGAAATGCCAACTACAAGATTTCCTTAAAACAGTCATTCTGCACCAGTCAAACTAAAACGGCCATAACTTATGCTATACACCTCGGATTACTACGGTTCTGGTCTCGTTTCAAAGCTTAGAAACAGGGCTACAACTTCTCTGTTTTTGTCTCAGCCCATTTCGAACCACAAGATACCCAAAAATTACTCAGAAGGTTACGGCAGTGACAGGGCAGATTTCACTTAGGCATTTCCTCAAACATCTCATGTGCATATAAACACCCTACGAAAATTACTACTAAACTTCATTTTTCTAGCCATCCAAATTGGGGAAAAACTCCCTCAATTACTCATAATCCCTGTCAAGAAACGCACTCCCAAAAAGGATTACACAACATCTCTTAAACTTCATCTCAAACTCCATTCTCAATACACATATCAACAACCCTTCTCATATTTAATCAATCCCAACTACTAAGACTAAGCACACATCTCATCTCAATTTTCAGTAGGTATACCATGTACATACATAATTAAAATAAGTCTCTACTCAAAGCTTAGTCATAACTCAACTTGGTTGGATTTACTTACTTGTGCAAAGATGGGTTCCTTAGCACCTTCTCCTTCCCTTTGTTGGCTTGTCTCTTCTCTACAACTCAAAACACCCACAAGGACAGCAACAACACAATAAGACTTCACTATAAATACAAGAAAACTCACATCTAAAGCATGAATTCTTACCTTAGGAAGCTTTAGATGAAATCTCTACTCAAAACCCCTCTTAAATCCCTTAGAACTCTTGGAAAATTGGGTGAAGAAATTGAGAGAATAAGGGCAATGGAAGAGGCGGTGGAATGAAGATGAATGAGGGCTTTCTCTACACTTTCCTCTTTTTAGTTCATATTAAAAGCTTCATTTCCCATTTTGCCCTTGTCCTTTCTTAGAAATTCCATCTATATCCTTTGATTCTTTACAACTACACCCCCATACAAACACAATCTCTACTAAATTTCCTTTCATTTTACTCCCCACTTTTCCTACTAATTAGGGGTAGAATGGTCATTGTGTCCCAAAAGGAGAATTTTCTAGAAAACTCAAGAATCTTTGTTTTAGGCTCTTCGCCGCGGCGAAGCATTTTTCGTCGCCTCGGCGAAATTGGGCAGAACCTACCCGTAATGCCACTTCTCCTCCTCGCCGCGGCGAAGTTTGAATTTCCAACTTCACCAAAACTCAACCCATTTCAAGGCAACAATTCAACCAACTCAACATACAAACTCAATTTAAGTTAAAACAATAAACTTTTAGCTAATACGACAAATTTTAAATACGTACCTCAAGTGGGATATTACATAAAACAGGCTTGGACTTTTTCAAGTCCTACTCTACAGTCCTCAGCATGTTCAAAAGTTCTGACAGGGTTTTCTCCATTGTGTTCATATTGAAATTCATTATGAATGAAGCATAAGAGTCAGGCAAGGATTGTGGAATTAAATCCATTTGTAATTCTGCATCCAAGCCACGTCCCAAAGTCTCAAGCCTCTCTATGTGCTCGATCATCTTGAGCACATGAGGACTAACTTGGGCACCCTCAGTCAGAAGACTCCCAAACAATGCTTTTGACACCTTGTACCTCTCATGTCGAGCATTTGTTTCAAATAGCTGCTTAAGGTGTAGAATAATGGAAGAAGCATCCATATTCTCATGCTGCTTTTGCAGCATAGGTGTCATCGATGCTAACATCAAGCATTGAACGCTATCAGCATCATCAAGGAACTTTTGATAAGTATCCTTAACTTCCTGAGTGACACCAGGATCAGGCTCAGCCATGTATGGCTTTTCAAGGATATACAATTTCTTTTCAGACTTGAGTATAATCCGAAGATTACGATACCAGTCTGAGAAATTAGATCTATCCAACCTGTTTTCTTTCTCGATTATCGGTCACAGGTTCATAATGCTCATTTTGGTGAATCTACAATTGCAGAAAAGATAAAGTTATTATAAAGTTCATTATTATTTAATATGGTCTTTTATTAAACGATGCTCCCACTATTTTACTCAAGCCAAAAGCCCTTACTATTAACTCGGGAAAGCTCGTTGACTTTCCTAATGGACCGAGATCCCATCCTGCCCATTTCAAACCTTCGCTTTGGCGAACAAGCCAAAATGATTTGATTAGGTAGGCCAACAAACTTAATCCACACCAGTTTATAGCTTCCACTATCAACCTCAAATGTGAAATAGCCAACAAGCCAATCACACAATCCAATGGCTCCAACCATTGTCCTCAAGTGTGATTCTCAGTATCAGGAGAGTGGACACTACATGTCACCACGTACACATAATATGTGTACTGATTTACTATGCCTATGACGCTTTTATCAACCTTCGCTTTGGCGAACAGGCAAAACCGTCATTTTAAGTCAACCCATCACCATTAAGGAAAACTCTAATGCATTTTAACCTCCTATTGGTAGAAGTCTACCCTTCGCTTTGGCGAACAAGGTTTCGACGAATAGTGGTTTGATTAAAACCATGGTGATGGAAGGCTTACGTGACTTAATATACTTTAATTGAGGGTTTGTTATTTAATGTCTCACCAGATTATTATCTTTGTTAGAATGACATTGTTTGGCATGTTATTCAACATTCAACTTTAACATTCATTTGAAGCAAAAATTAAAACGTGCTGGTACATGGCCCATCTAAAATCGATTTCCTCTAGCCTAGAGGAATCGGTGGGTCACCTAGGTGTCCTGTAATAAACATCTTGAGTCTTCAAGTATGGTTGCCTCGTCCTTTGGTCCGTCTTTAAGTACATTACAAAAATATCATTTAAATTTACAATAAGAATAATTATAAAAATTCTTTACATCAATAAATTTAGAAACCTCGATTTACATTCAAGGGAAATGAGATGAGAAGAGAATGTACATTGAGAAGAAGAGAAAGGTAGGACACGCAGGCCCTATTTAATAAATTTACAACCATACATACCCAAAAATTTAAAACATTCACCCTTAAGTCTAAGGCTCATGTACCGGGCACCATGCAATATGCAAACAAGTACATAGCAGTCATTTCAAAAACTATCAATTTTTTAATCGGGTGGGTTAAATATTAATTACCCTCTTAAACGTGCAGAAAGATCATTGGCTTTATAGGTTATTAAAAACTGCAGATTGGTCCCTTCGCGAAAAATACAGAATTTGGAAAAGCTATAGACTTCGCCGATTTAATAAATTTACAACCATACATACCCAAAAATTTAAAACATTCACCCTTAGGTCTAAGGCTCATGTACCAGGCACCATGCAATATACAAACAAGTACATAGCAGTCATTTCAAAAACGATCAATTTTTGAATCGGGTGGGTTATATATTAATTACCCCCTTAAACGTGCAGAAAGATCATTGGCTTTATAGGTTATTAAAAACTGCAGATTGTCCCTTCGCGAAAAATACAGAATTTGGAAAAGCTACAAGCTTCGCCGTAGCGAAGGTTTTATCTTCGCTGCGGCAAAGATTTCCAGAATGTATTTCGCCGTAGTGAAACCTGGAAATCTGCAAATCGTACAGTTCGTGTTTTTTTGCAGTTTTTGTCTAAAAACACGAATCCAAATCAAATCAAATGCACACACGTTCAACCAGGATATTAACCAACAAATATAACATTCATCAACACATTATTAAACCAATTTATCAATTGATTCATTCAATCTACAGTAGATTTACAAATTTTTCAGATTTAACAAAAACTATGGTTTTCATGGTAGTTCATCAAGGCAACATGTTATCAAAAAATACACGTAATCAACCATTCATAAAAACTGTAAAATCTAGTACCCTAGGCTCTGATACCACTGTTAGGAAACGATCTGAGTTGCACAGCAGAAAAACAAAAATTTTACAACAATGGATCGTTCCTTAGAACCCAAAATCTGGGCATAGAAATTACAGTTTATATATTACATCAAGAATCTGCAGAAAATAAATCTAAAGTTTAGATTCATACCCACGTTGGAGGCTCCACCAATATTGTCTCTGAACGTGTTTGCTACCGATCCAAGTGTAGGATTGAACCCAAGAAGTCCACACGAAGATAATCACAAGGAACCAATGAGGGATTTGCTAGATCCTCCTTGGCCTTAAGAAATCAAGAAGAAAAGAAATATTTGATTTTCAATCAAACAGTGAAAGTGGCATGGGAGAGAGTGTTTTTGTGTTGTGTGTTTTTTTCTTTTAATCAAATCAACTAATAAAAATCACCACATTAATTTCACACACACATTCTCTTTTATAGCCAAACTAAGTAGCCCTATTCCCACATGGAATGGGCTTGGGCTCCAACCCAAACACCTCATGTTGCCAAAACACTCCCAATTATATATTTTATTTATTTAATCATTATCTCAATTAAAATCAATAAATGTTTAATTAACATTTAACAATAGTGATGATTTAATTAAATATGTGCGAACACATATTTAAACGTAATTTCACTTATTTAATTTTTCTTATAAATTAAATAAAGGCTACGACCTCAACAAATTTAATTGCACTGTGAAATTACCAAAATACCCTTTCATCCAAAAAGATGAAAACGCCTTTCTATCTTCTCGGCTCTTAAATTATCTTCTATGTGCGTGACCCATAGGCTCCTCATTATACTGGTAGTGTATAGTATCGCGATTAACACCAATTAATTGTCTCACTAATACACAGACCAAGATTGGCTCCTAGCAAGGCATCATGGCCACCCGATAGATTCGGATTCAACAAAGTAGCTACCGTCAACGATATGGTTACCGTACAATTCGATCCTTTCATCATCCGTATCTCTGACGAAGACGAAGGCATAGAAATAGTGTCAACCTCCGGTTACTCTCGATATTATGTATTCAGTTTCTAGACCAATGACCTATATTAAAAACCGGATAGAGCAACAACTCAATCCCACCGTGGCCACAGTTTTAGTGTCATTGCCATATCCTGAATTGCGCCATGAGATAACTTCTCCCGTACCCGGGAGTGATGAATCCTCTGTCAATCCACCATAGTATTGATACACTCCTTGATGCAGCCAATCACTACCGTATTGACAGCTCTTAATAGAACTGTGTTAGGCTAGTGTCAAACTACACCAATCGGTGCACAAGACACTCCAATGATATCAAGTCTAAGGATCACATACACCACCATTCGTTAGAGGATTTGTTCCATAGACACTAGGGTTACCATCCATATGGAATCCTTTGGTGGATCAGGCTAGAGAACTTGCTACAGTATATCCACCTATAGCAAGCACCCATGTGTTGTACTAGGTTGTCACTAAACAATCTTGACAAGTGAGATTAGTCACTGCCTTTCGATAGGGTTGTTCAACACTATGATAGCCTTACCATATTATCTGTGCCCTTACTTCAGAATAATACTGGGGCTATAAACGTTTCTAGAACGGCCACCATTTGTGCTCATAGGGTTCTCATTATCAAGATTTGAAACATGTGATGCCCTCGTCACGGTTCTACCATTCTAAGGACATATATCAAAACATTTTGCAATATTAATGATTTACGCAATATAGAATAAAATGCCTTTTATTGATTAATGAACATTATTATAAAGAGTCAATTCTACAATAATTGATTGGCTCTAGGGCATCTACTCTAACATCTTCATCATTAGAATAGGTTAACTACTTGGCAAGAAATTAGAGGCAACCGAATAATCCGTACTCCAACACGTATAATCCTGGTTGGAGAAATCATCCGAACTTGTCTTGGGGTAATCAGAATCAACAAAATCAGCAGAACAGTCAATGGAACCAAAGAGTGATGCCAAACAACCAAGCGGGGGTGAACAATCAACCAGGAGAGCAAAAATTGACAAAACTGGAGGATATGTTCAGAAAGTTTATGTAAAAGACCACAGGTTTCATGAATGAGATAGGGACGAATTTCAGAAACCAAGGGGCATCCATTTGGAACTTGGAGGTACAGGTGGGTCAATTGGCCGATAAGCTCAATGAGAGACCACATGGTTCCCTACCAAGTAACACAGTGACAAACCCATGTTAATAAGCAAATGCAATAACACTACGGAGTGGGACAGTCTCGAAAGAGGTGGAACAATCAGGGAAAGAAGAAAGCCCACCAAAAGAAAAGGAAATTCGAGGAGGAAGTTGACGAAGAGATAATTGCTGAGAAGAAACCAACCAATCTTAGGGAAGATGAACAAAAGTGGGAAGAGAGGCAAAGGCAAAAGAAAGATAAATTGCCATTTCCCGAGATACCACCAGAGTTGGCACATCACACCCCTCTAGTGCCTTTCCCTCAAAGACTAAAAAAGAAAAATCAGGAGAATGCAGTTTACCAAATTCGTTGAAATATTTAAAAACCTGCATATTAACATTCCTTTTGCAGATGCATTGCAACAGATGCCGAGCTACGTAAAATTTCTCAAGGAGATTTTATCAACAAAAGGAATTTAGAAGATGAGGAAACAGTGATGCTCACAAAGGAGTGCAGTGCCATTCTACAGAAGAAGCTGCCCTCGAAACTCAAAGATCCAGGGAGTTTTACTATTCCTTGTGTTATAGGAGACATTACTTCTGATAGAGTTTTATGTGATTTAGGTGCAAGCATAAACCTAATGCCTTTTTCTGTTTTAAGAAGATTAGGGACTGGTGAAGTAAAACCCACGACCATATCTTTACAACTTGCAAATAGATCCATCAAGCTCCGAGGGGCATAGTTGAAGATGTGTTGGTGAAGGTGGACAAAGTTATCTTTCTGGCAGACTTTGTTGTATTGGACATGGAAGAGGACAAGGAAATGCCTCTCATCTTGGGGCAACCATTTTTGGCCACTAGAAGAGCCCTCATTGATGTGCGAGAGGGAAAGTTGTTACTAAGAGTTCAAGATGAAACAGTCACATTCAATGTTTTTGAAGCCATGAAATTTCCATCAGAGTCGGATTCGTGTTTTAGTGTAGACATGGTGGATAAACTAGTAGTAGAGGCCATTGAAGAGAACACCCCTCAACTACCTCTAGAAGCATGTATTGCCTAATAAAAAACAATAAAAGTAGATGAACCAGCGAAGAATGAGTGTGCTAAATTTTTGGAAGCACTTGAGCGGATAAATGCAAGCCAAGATTCAGAATTTGAAGAGTTTGATATTGAGAAAGAGAAGAAAAAGGCAAGAACTGAAGAACCTCCAAAACTTAAGCTAAAGCCTTTATCGTCCCACCTTAAATATGTGTATCTTGGTGAAACAGAAACCTTCCCAGTGATAATCAATTCAAGGTTAAGTAAAGTGGAAGAAGAGTAGTTGATTCGAGTGTTAAGGGAACATAGATCAGCAATTGGATGGGCTATTTCAGACATTAGAGGCATTTTTCCATTGTTTTGTATGCATAAGATACTCATGGAAGATGATGTCAAGCCTAAGTTACAACCACAACGGAGATTGAATCCTTCGATGAAGGAAGTGGTAAGAAAGGAAGTGGTGAAACTTCTAGATGTGAGCATAATTTATCCTATTTCTGATAGTCCACGGGTGCCCGGTGCAAGTGGTTCCAAAGAAAGGAGGTATCACAGTGATAAAGAATGAAAGCAATGAATTGATACCAACTAGGAAAGTCATAGGTTCGAAGTGTTCATCGACTACCGAAAATTGAATGAAGCGACAAGGAATGATCATTTCCCACTTCCTTTCATCGATCAAATGTTGGAGAGATTGGCAAGGCATGCTTACTATTGTTTCTTGGATGGTTTTTTAGGATATAATCAGTTCGCCATTGCTCTTGAAGATTAAGAGAAGACAACATTCACTTGTGCCTATGACACCTTTGCTACAGAAGGATGTCTTTCGGGTTCTACAATGCACCAGCCACATTTCAGCAATACATGATGTCGATCTTTAGTGATATGGCGGAGCGGTTTATAGAAGTCTTCATGGATGGCTTCTCTGTTTTTGGTTCGTCTTTTGACAATTGGTTATCTAATCTTGCATTTGTTTTGCAACAATGTTAAGAGACGAATTTGGTGCTCAACTAGGAGAAATGCCACTTCATGGTACAGGAAGAATAGTGCTCGGTCACAGAATTTCAAAGGACGACATAGAAGTGGATCGAGCAAAAACAGAAGTGATTGAGAAGCTGCCACCACTTGCAAATGTTAAGGCAGTTTGGAGTTTCTTGGGGCATGCGAGGTTCTATGGACGGTTTATCAAGGATTTCTCTAAAATATCTAAACCCCTTTGCAATTTACTGATTAAGGATGTTTCTTTTGATTTTGATAATGAATGCATGCATGCTTTTCAAACTCTTAAGAAATTGTTAGTGTCTGCACCTATTATTGCAGTTCCCTATTGGAGACTACCATTTGAATTGATGTGTGATGCTAGTGATTTTGCACTAGGAGTAGTTTTAAGACAAAGAAAGAACAAAATGTTGCATGTAATTCAGTATGCTAGCAAGACACTCACTGATGCACAGTTGAATTACACAATTACTGAAAAATAGTTGTTAGCTGTGGATTTTGCATTTGATAAATTTCGTTCTTATTTGCTAGGTGCAAAGGTGATAGTCTACACAGATCATTCGGCACTCAAACACCTATTGGCAAAGCAAGAAGCGAAACCTCGGCTGATA
Organism: Pistacia atlantica; assembly: GCA_026229545.1. Taxonomy (NCBI): domain Eukaryota; kingdom Viridiplantae; phylum Streptophyta; class Magnoliopsida; order Sapindales; family Anacardiaceae; genus Pistacia; species Pistacia atlantica. The sequence continues at coordinate 11,606,200 of JAPEIT010000014.1, read as the reverse complement.
AGATGAATCTTATTACTACAAGAGTTTGAGTTGGAGGTCCAAGATAAAAAAGGGGTCAGAAAATGTAGTGGCAAATCATTTGTCAAGGATTGGACGACCAACCCAGGGAAGTGAAGAGGAAACCCAAATCAAGGAAACCTTCCTGAATGAAAAATTGATGAGAATTGAGGAAGCACCTTGGTATGTAGATATTGCAAACTACTTGTCATCGAGAGTGCTCCCAATTGCATGACATTCTAGCAAAACAGGAAGTTTTTCTCAGACTTGAAGTATTATTGTAACGCCCCACTTGAGGTACGTAGTTCAATTGTGTTGTATTGCTTCAATGTTTATTGATTTGTTCTCATTTGAGCTTGCATGTTGTTATTTTCCATTGGTTGGCCCTTAGTTGGATTGATGAGTTGATTTGGTTAAGTGTTTGCCCTGATTTTGGTTGAGACTTGGTGAATTTTTGAAATTCAGTCTTCGCCGCAGCGACGTTGGCTTGAGAGTTGTGAGTCGTTTCTGTAAGTTTTCGCCGGGGCGACGAGTCAGTTGAAAAATTTAATAAGTTTCTAGAGAATTCTTCCTTTGGGGCACAATGACCATTCTACCCCTAATTAGCAGGAAAAGTGGGGAGTGAAATGCAAGGAAATTGCATAGAGAATAGTTTAAATGGGGGTGCATTTGCATAGAATTAAAAGGGCAAAGGTGGAATTCCTAAGAAAGAGTAAGGGTAAAATGGGAAAGAAGGTGTAAACTATGAGTAAATAAGGGTTAAGTCTTAGAAACCCTTTCATACTTCTTCTTCCACCGCCATACTCATTCACCATTTTCTCTCTACTTTCCATCAAACCTTCAAGGATTTTAAAGGGCTTTTGAGTAGTTTTTGGGTAGAGAGGTGATTTAAGGCATCCTAAGGTAAGGACCTTTATTCTAGATGTGAAATTTAGCTATAAAGGTGTTAAGGTCTTATTGTGTTATTGTTTACAAGTGTAGAGAAAAGACATCTACCAGAGGAAAAGAGAAGTGCTAGTGGAATCACACCATCACAAGGTAAGTAAATCCAACTCAAGCTAAAGTCAAGAAATCCTTGAGTAGAGATTTCTTTATGCATGTATAAATGATGCTTGTTGAGAAATTGAGTAGAGATATATGTTTGTTTGTTGAGAAATTGAGTTGAGATGAGTATTTATGTTGTGGTGTTGGATATGGTCTCTTCATGGGAAGTGTTAATGTGTGATGAGTTGAGATGAATTTGGAGGAGATTCAGTATATATTTGGAAGTGTTCTTCTATGATAGGAGTTATGTCCATAGAAGGGACTTTCTTCCCATTTTGGATGGTTACAAAGAGAAAGAGAATTGTAGTTAGAGACGAGTTTTTGTATGCACATGAGTTGTTTGATGAAATGCCTAAGAGAAGTATGAGAATGAGTTATGAACCTTAATTTTTGCAACATTGCATATTGGCATTTCCTAAGTGCATTAATGAGTATGAGCCATCCGTATGCATTAATTGTGCATTATGAAGTAGCTTGAGAAAGAGTAGAGAATTTCTACACTATGAGTATTAGCTTGAGAAAAAGTAGAGACCTTTGTGCTTAAACTACTCTAAGAGCTAAAGAAGAGAATAGAGTAGGTTGTGCGATGGGGAACCCGTGAGTGATGAGTAAAGTTACGAGAGTAGGTGCTTTGTGATCCCCAACCGTGCCTTCGGTCAGATAGGCGGTGACCGTCACGAAGAGTGGAACATGAGGTTCCAGCCGTGCCTCCAGTAAGAAGGGGACGTGACATTCAAGATATAGAGAGAAAGAATTTACACTCACATGGCCAAAGGTTTCGAATCCATGCATAACCGAATCTGATCGGTACAGAAATGAGTAGAAATCACGTAGAGCGGGAGAGTTCCCAGCCCTGCCTCTGGTAAGATGAGGCCGTGACATTCCCATGAGTAGAATGGGAAAATAGAAAAATAGAAAGAATAGAAAGAGAAAATGAGTAGAGTCACGAAGATGAAAGATTCAGCATGCATGAAGAGTGGTGGAGATGGAGAATGAAAGCATGAAAGCATGGATTAAAAAAACCGGTTTACATGCAAAGCTTGGATATGAGATTATACCTACTCCTTTGCTTTGGATTGATGAAGATTAGCTTCAAAAGGATGAAACCTCTACACTTTAACACCACCTTGAGAGGATTAGAGAGTGGCCTTGGCTAGGGAGAGAGAGCTTTTAGTTTGTATTTGAGTGAACAAGTGAATAATGAACAAAAATGCAACCTTTTGCACTTATATATACTTGGGCTATTTTACAATTATTTATTTTTCACTTCCAAGCCCAATAAAATCTTATTTTATAAAGGGACCCCACGAATTTAATATGCTACCCTTTGAATAATCAATATTATTCAAGGGCCCATGTAAACTAAACTAGTTTACATTAACAACCCATAAATTTACCCTTTTTACCCTTTAACTATTAAAAGGTTATTTTTGTTCATCTCATTAATCTTAACACTTTAAGATATAATAATTAAATATAATTAATTATTGCTTGACCATTTTAACCCTTAAAATGTCACAAATTGTTTTCTATGTAACTATTACTATAGAAATCCCGTTATTACCTCGGAAGGTGCTAGCCCTCTTCGGATAATCATTTCTCTCTCTCACCATTCTCTAACTTCTCAAGGCTATTGGTGTGACCATGTAGGTCCACCGTGGATTAGCCGTGAGCCAGTTCTGGATGAATCCGGAAACCCGTCCAGAGGCCCAACGACTATGGTAAACATCTAGCAATGTGCCATAGTCCCTAAACCACGATGAAGAAATACTTCATCGAACCCATTTCAAATCATACGTACCATGCAGGTAAAGTCCCTCCATTGAGATATCCTAATCGAGTATGGATTCATGGAACATCAAAATCCTAAACTCGATCTTCTACCGAATTATCGATCAATATGTCCGGAACTTGTCATCACAAACTTACTTTTGTATGTCTAATAATAGACTCTGGCCAGAGATTCAGTTTTCCGACATTTATCGATGTTCGTCTAGGAACTCGAATCCGGATGGAGTCAGCGGTACTCCCGATCCTATATTTCCGAGTCAATGGATCCCCTCTTGACCATCGTTCGTTTCCGCATATGAACAACGCATGACCAAATAGGCTTTATTGTACGAAACATGATTAGTCTCGTACTTATACACCGTATGAACCATACGCATCCATATCGGATCCGACTACAATGTCTCAGGTCAAAGGACTACATCGTGCACTGATATAACCAAACGATAAATCATTGACTACATGCTTTTCCAAGTGATTTGTCGTTATTCGGTCACGTTCGGGGGCAGTTCACCAACCGTTAATCCATACCAATGCCCTAGTGACATGACTATCATCGTCATCCGTACTTATATCAACTCATGATATCTTTCGGAAGCATCCGGTATGCCCTCTTGTACAATATAGTTGCCCAAATTTATATTGCTTCCAGAGGAACCTTTTCGATAATTCATTTACCTATTAAATGAATCATCTGGACAATTCATATACATACTTTATTTTAAATGCATGACTGAATAAAGGAAGCAATTTAAATATATGAATTGAAGAACTCTTTCTTCTATTATTTATGATATATATAGATACAAGACAAAATACTCTGAAACCGACAACACGAATGGTTTCTAGGGCATACACTAATATACACTAACAAACTCCCACTTGCACTAAAGCCATTTGATGTTGTATCTCATACCCATCTTCTCAAGATGATGGTCCAATTGCTTCAGTGTCATCGCCTTAGTCAGTGGATCAGTTACATTTTCTGCCGAAGGAGTCTTCAGAATCAAAATCTCTCTAGCTCCAACGAATTCTCTCAAAATGTGATACTTACGCTGAATGTGTTTGGATTTTTGGTGTGCCCTTGGTTCCTTTGCCTGTGCAATAGCTCCAGTATTGTCACAGAACATGCTTATCGAGTAAGCCATGTTCGGAACCACACCAAGTTCAATTACGAACTTTCGCATCCAAACAGCCTCCTTCGTTGCTTCCGAAGCAGCAATGTATTCAGCTTCTGTAGTGGAGTCAGTTGTGGTTGTTTGTTTGGAACTTTTCCAACTAACAGCACCTCCATTACATATAAAAATGTACCCCGATGTAGACTTTCTATCATCAATATCTGATTGGAAATCAGAATCTGAGTATCCTTGAATGTTTAACTCGGAACATCCATAACTCAGAACTAGATCCTTAGTTCTTCTCAAGTACTTAAGGATCGATTTTACAACCGACCAATGTTTCTCCCCACCCGGTTTGGTGATATCTGCTCGTAACAACTTACAGCATAAGCTATATCAGGTCTTGTACATAGCATTGCGTACATTAAGCTACCTACGGCAGACGCATAAGGCACATTACGCATCCGCTGTCGCTCTTCATCGGTCTTTGGACCCATCTCCTTAGAAAGATGAAGACCATGAGTGAAGGGCAAAAGACCTCTCTTAGAGTTCTCCATGCTAAATCTTTTTAGCATTTTCTCTATGTACAATTTTTGGGATAATCCAATTACCCTTTTCGTTCTATCTCTATAGACACGAATGCCAAGGACATATGTCGCTTCTCCTAAGTCTTTCATCGAGAAGGTTTTGGACAACCAAACCTTAACCTCTGTCATCATGCCTATATCATTTCCCATCAAAAGTATGTCATCTACATATAATATGAGAAACGTGATGGCATGATCTTTAACCCATTTGTATACACAGGGGCTCATCCGGATTCTTGACAAAACCAAACGATTTGATTATGTCATCAAATCGAATGTTCCACTTCTTGAAGCTTGCTTCAATCCATAAATGGATCGATGCAATTTGCATACCTTATGTCTTTCAACAGAGGATACAAAACCTATCGGTTGTTCCATATAGATGTTTTCCTCAATAAACCCATTGAGGAAAGCTGTTTTGACATCCATCGCCAAATTTCATAATCATGGTATCTTTGCGATGGCTAGCATTATACGGATGGATTTAATCATAGCTACAGGCGAAGGTTTCCTCATAATCCAATCCTTGTTTCGAGTATAACCTTTCGCCACCAGTCAGCTTTGAAGGTCTCTACCTCCCCATCCTTGCCAACTTTTCTCTTGTAGACCCATTTACAACCTATAGGAACTATTCCCTCAGGTGGATCCACAAGCGACCATACTTGATTGGCATGCATTGATTCTATCTCAGAATCCATCGCTTCCAGCCATTTTCCTGAATCTCTATCCAAGATTGCTTCTTCGTAGCTTCTAGGATCATCACCATGATCATCTACTCCCACTAAGTAAGATTCAAAATCTTGCTCATGTAGGAACCCATATCTCTCGGAGGTTTCAACATTCTAGAAGACTTTCTGTCTTGGAACCATAGTATCGATACGAGATTCGGCCGAGTGGACGTTCCATCTTCACAATCTCGTTCTTGGTTCTTCGAACTCTTCCTTGAGTTCAATATTTCTTCCAACGCCGCCTTCCTCCAAGAACTCGTTCTCGAGGAAGCGCGCATTTATACTGATCCAAACTCTTTGATCACTTGGGAAGTAAAAGCAATATCCTAAACTATCTTTAGGATATCCAATGAACCGAAACCCTTCTCGGATTTAACATCCGGCTTATCGATTTAACCAATTTAACATAAGTGGGCAGCCCCAAATCTTCATATAATTCAGACTTGGGCGTTTTCCATACCATATCTCATACGATGTTTTAGACGCAGTTTTAGGCGGGACCCTATTAAGGATGTGCAGTCTGGAAAGCGTACCCCCACGAGACATTGGTAAGTCGCAAAACTCACCATCGATCGTACCATATCCAATAAGGTACGATTTCTCCTTCGACACTCCATTAAGCTGGGGTGTATAAGGAGGAGTCAATTGTGAGATGATCCCATTTTCTTTTAAGAACTCTTGAAACTCTGTACTCAAGTATTCACCCCCACGATCTGATCGTAGTATTTTAATACTCTTTCCAATTTGATTTTCTACTTCATTCTTGAATTCTCTGAATTTTTCAAAGGATTCAGATTTGCATTTCATTAAATACAAATACCCATATCGTGACATATCATCTGTAAAGGTAATGAAATATTCAAATCCTCCCCTAGCTAAAGTACTAAATGGTCCACACACATCGTATGTATGAGTTCTAAAAGTTCTTTAGCTTGCTCTCCTTTACTCTTAAAGGGAGACTTGGTCATCTTTCCTTGGAGACATGATTCACAGGGTTGGATAGGGTTCGAACCCAATGAGTTTAGGATCCCACTTTCTCCAAGTGTATTAATCTTCTCTCTCCTATATGACCCAATCTATGATGCCATAGAATTTTAGGATTTGATTCAGATCGAGTTCTTTTATTAGAAATGGTATTGATTGAAGCATAGTCATTCAATTCTAAGACATACAAACCATTTGTATTCACACTTTACCAACTAAAACATTTCCAAAATGGATTGAACATTCATTTCCATTAAACAGTACATAATAACCTGCCTTACACAAAGCAGAAATAGAAATGATGTTTCTTGTGACCTTTTCAAAGTACAATACTTTAAACAAATTCAAAACATGTCTTGAAGGTAGTCTTAGTGAGCAAGTCCCCATGGCCTCGGCCGCAACTCGTGCCCCATTTGCCATCCTCAAAATGATCTCGCCCTTTGTCACCTCGTAACTATTCTCAAGTACCCGCAAAGACATACAAACATGAGATGTTCTCTTGAATCTAATATCCAGGAATGACTATCTGAATTAACACTTAATTCATATTCAATCATAAGACATTGGTTCATACCGCTTTTCCTTTGCCTTTCTTCGATCGCTCGGTATTGAGGACGTTCCTCTTCCAATGTCCATCTTTTCCACAGGGAAACATTTTCCTTTTGCATCGGCCTTCTCTGCCTTTGCCGGCTTGAAGCTCTTATTCTTGGGTCCAACTTTTGGACCTCTCTTTGGTAGGACTTTGGGCTTTTTATTGGCCCCCGCTAGTGGAGGCGGCAAAAACATCCTCATGTCCCTTCCCTTTCACATTCTGTCTGTGAAATTCTTTAAGCTCATTTAGCAGTTCAGAGAGGTTTCTCTCAATCCTATTGAGATTGTAGTTAGTTATAAACGGTTTATAACTTGGAGGAAGGGATTGTAGAATCAAATTCACTTTGAGGCGGTCTGGCATGACCACCCCATATCTATCCAGTCGATCTAATCCATTGATCATTTTAAGAGTATGATCAGTTGGAGGTTCCCCTTCCCTCAACTTCATGCTAAAGAGGGATGCACACAATTCATACTCAACCACTCTTGGATTTTCGCTATACAACTCTTGTAGAGCTATGAGGATATCATAAGCATTTGAAACCTCTTCATGCTTAGTTTAAAGTTCTCTATTCATGGAGGCTAACATGTAATTTTTAGCCCTCCTACTATCCTCTCTCCACTTTTCAAGAGCATCAAGCTCGCTTGTGGAGCATCCGGTCCAATATCAAGTGGAAGAGGTGCTTCTAGGACATAAGCAATTCTTTCAAAATCCAGAACAATTCTAAGATTTCTTAGCCAATCTTTTAGGTTGGGTCCGGTTAACATGTTATTGTCCATTATCCTTAGGAGAACATTGTTGGCCATTTTTCGATTATTTATCACAAAGATGAAACGCAAAGAAAAGTAATTTTATTAGTGTCTTGTAATCTTTTAAACCTTTTAATGCATAATCAAATTAGCTCCCACTATTTTATTCGAGTCCTACACTCCCTTAAATAGGATCCGGAAATTTTCGTTGGATTAAATTTCTTAGTGGGGAATCAATTTCTTATCAAATTCAATTAACCTCACATAATAGAATTCTTGGTTAATTAAGTCTAATAAGTAGGAAACTCTTTTCCTTTTATATCACTATATAAGGTTTGATTCATATTCCTTGTCCTAGCTTCGGATACCTCACATAATAGAATTCTTGGTACCCTATGCTAGTTAAATCCGAACCATTGTGCTTTCTTAGGATGGCATTTTCATCATGTCCTCACATAATAGAATTCTTGGTCAAGGTGAAAATATCCATCCAAGAACAAGATCAACTTAATTCTATGATATAAAGATTGTATCCCTCACATAATAGAAATCTTGGGATATTAAAATTTATATCAAAGAATTTAGTTATCCCACAATGGGAGACTTGGATTTAATAATTTTAAATTGGGGAGATTTAGGTTTAACCTTTAGTTAATTCATTTTAGCATGCCATGTTTAATTAACAATTCATACATATCACATATATGCATAAATTAAAGCATGTGGGTTGACCATGGGGCTTTTCGAAAATACATCCTAAAGGCAAACTATTTACCCTAATACTATATCTTGATTGGATCGTCATCCGGATGCTCTTCGGTTCTCGTCTAGCCGATTCCATTACATATTGGATCTTAGGCACGCAGGCCCGATTAAAATAAATAAATAAAATTTAATTATTACAAGCCATTTAATAAAAGAATATTACAAATACTTTTGAATATTTTGAAAACCAAATGGCGCCCATGATCAACCCTCTAATCTAATATTCATTCATCACATAAATAAATATTAAACATTCATACCAAATATAATAAACAATTATTTAAAGGCATGAATATAAATATATAAATATATCTCATATATTAATAGACATTATATATATATTCATGTGGTAATTTAATTATAACTTTGGGCCATGCAACAATTACACATTTTATAGGAATCATTACACAAACACTTTTGTCATATTCCACCCAAAGATATACTATTTAATTGTTAGCATCATTTCAATACTTTTCACAAAAGTCATGCATGGCATAGATAAGTGGGTTTTATTACTCCAAGAGTAATCATTCTATGACACAAGTTACTTTTAATTAAAGTAATACTTTTTATGACATATTTATCTTTTCAAAGACAATCATGCCATCTTGCATCATCATTTTTGAAACCATTCAAACAACCAAATTATTACATTTCAAAAATATAATAATTTATACCATTCAATGATGCATTATAAGATAATTTAATCAAATTAAACATCCTACATTAAATTTACCACAATCATATATAATATCATAATTCATCATATGAATGAATAATCCATAACTTTATGCTAACATCAAATTCCACCACTAAACACTTGCAACATTTGCATACACTTCATGCAAAAAATATACTTTAATCAAATTAAAGATAACACATTTAGCATGTCAAAGCATAAACCATTTAATCAAAGTAATGGAAATGAACATGCATGAACATTTTTCTAAATGAATCATCATGCAACATTTCCTAAAACATCATTCATCAATACATGAATGAAATGACATTTTTATGGCAAAACTAGTCATGGCCGAAAATGACATATATGCATGCATGTAGTTTTCAACACATTTGATGCAATAATCATCATCCAAACATGCTTTAAATCATATTCTAACATACCCAAACATATTAGAGCAAGAAGAAAAACATGTTTTCCAAAGATCAAGAGATGGCCGAGACATACACATGCATCAAACATGCTTATTACATCAAACAACTCATCCAATACTAAGGCATGCTCATTATAACCATTATCATCATTCAAACATATAAGAATGAGAAGAAGAATGAACATATACCTCTGATCTATGTATGGCCGAGACATGCATGTAAAGATCTACTATGAAAAAAACATTTTTGAACCATATCACTAACATGCAAACTCAACCAAGTTTGATGAACATATGAACACATGGAAAATGCCTTTTTAGCTTATAAATTCGACATGCAAGGAGCTTTTAGCTCTGATACCATTTGAAAGATTCAGCATGCATGAAGAGTGGTGGAGATGGAGAATGAAAGCATGAAAGCATGGATTAAAAAAACCGGTTTACATGCAAAGCTTGGATATGAGATTATACCTACTCCTTTGCTTTGGATTGATGAAGATTAGCTTCAAAAGGATGAAACCTCCACACTTTAACACCACCTTGAGAGGATTAGAGAGTGGCCTTGGCTAGGGAGAGAGAGCTTTTAGTTTGTATTTGAGTGAACAAGTGAATAATGAACAAAAATGCAACCTTTTGCACTTATATATACTTGGGCTATTTTGCAATTATTTATTTTTCACTTCCAAGCCCAATAAAATCTTATTTTATAAAGGGACCCCACGAATTTAATATGCTACCCTTTGAATAATCAATATTATTCAAGGGCCCATGTAAACTAAACTAGTTTACATTAACAACCCATAAATTTACCCTTTTTACCCTTTAACTATTAAAAGGTTATTTTTTGTTCATCTCATTAATCTTAACACTTTAAGATATAATAATTAAATATAATTAATTATTGCTTGACCATTTTAACCCTTAAAATGTCACAAATTGTTTTCTATGTAACTATTACTATAGAAATCCCGTTATTACCCTCGGAAGGTGCTAGCCCTCTTTAGATAATCATTTCTCTCTCTCATCATTCTCTAACTTCTCAAGGCTATTGGTGTGACCATGTAGGTCCACCGTGGATTAGCCGTGAGCCGCTTCGGATGAATCAGGCCCTAAACCCGTCCGGAAGCCCAACGACTATGGTAAACATCTAGCAATGTGCCATAGTCCCTAAACCACGATGAAGAAATACTTCATCGAACCCATTTCGATCATACGTACCATGCGGGTAAAGTCCCTCCATTGAGATATCCTAATCGAGTATGGATTCATGGAACGTCAAAATCCTAAACTCGATCTTCTACCAATTGTCGATCAATATGTCCGAACTTGTCATCACAAAGTTACTTTTGTATGACTAATAATAGACTCTGGCCAGAGATTCAGTTTTCGACATTTATCGATGTTCGTCTAGGAACTCGAATCCGGATGGAGTCAGCGGTACTCCCGATCCTATATTTTCGAGTCAATGGATCCCCTCTTGACCATCGTTCGTTTCCGCATATGAACAACGCATGACCAAATAGGCTTTATTGTACGAAACATGATTAGTCTCGTACTTATACACCGTATGAACCATACGCATCCATATCGGATCCGACTACAATGTCTCGAGTCAAAGGACTACATCGTGCCGATATAACCAAACGATAAATCATTGACTACATGCTTTTCCAAGTGATTTGTCGTTTTTCGGTCACGTTCAAAAAGAAAAACAGTTCACTGCTTAATCCATACCAATGCCCTAGTGACATGACTATCATCGTCATCCGTACTTATATCAACTCATGATATCTTTCGGAAGCATTCGGTATGCCTACTGTACAATATAGTTGCCCAAATTTATATTGCTTCCGCAGGGAACCTTTTTCGATAATTCATTTACCTATTAAATGAATCATCTGGACAATTCATATACATACTTTATTTTAAATGCATGACTGAATAAAGGAAGCAATTTACATATATGAATTGAAAAACTCTTTCTTCTATTATTTATGATATATATAGATACAAGACAAAATACTCTGAAACCGACAACACGAATGGTTTGTAGGGCATACACTAATATACACTAACAGAAGAGTGGGTTGAGTTCCCGGTCGTGCCTCCGGTAAGATGAGGTCATGACATTCCCATGAGTAGAATGGGAAAGCAGAGAAATAGAAAGAATAGAAAGAGAAAATGAGTAAAGTCACGAAGAGTGGGTTGAGTCCCTCATGTGCCTCCGGTAAGATGAGGCCGTGACATACACCAGAGAGTATATAGAAAAGAGTATGAGAAACAGAAACAGAAACAGAACAGAAATGAGATAAGAAGAGAGTAAGGAAAGAATTGAGAGAAAGAGTTACGGGAATAGACGAGTAGAGGATTTACTTACTGAGCATTATTTTGCTCACCCCGTTGTTTTTCTATGTTTTTGCAGGTTCTAGATGAGGACGCAGTCGGATGGATGTTGGCGGGTGAGGAGGAGTAGTTACATTGTCCACCACACTTTTGTGAACTTTTGTAAAGGATACTGACTTTTGTAAAAGAATATGTATATTAAATAAAAGAAAATTTGGGCCCAACTATTTTTATTAATGTACTCGTATTTTATTATACGTATTTTTTTATGAGTATAGTAGTATCAAGCAGCTATTACAATTATTTATGGGAAGAGCCATTTCTGTATAGATACTGTGCTGATCAGATGATAAGTAGGTGTGTCCCGAAAGAGGAAATGGAGAGTATTCTACGACATTGCCACGAGAGGGAAGTGGGTGGCCATTTTGGAAGAACTGGGACAGTAGCCAAGGTCCTTCAATCTGGATTTTATTGGCCAACCCTATTCAAGGATGCCTTCCAGGTGGTTCAGGAATGTGATCAATGTCAACGAAGTGGAAATATTTCAAGGAGAGATGAGATGCCCTTGAATAATATCTCATTTGTTGAGCTGTTTGATGTGTTGGGAATTGACTTCATGGGTCATTTCCCAAATTCTTATGGGAACATGTACATTTTGGTAGCGGTTGATTATGATTCGAAATGGGTGGAAGCAGTTGCATTGCCATCCAATGATGTCGGGGTGGTGGTTAACTTTATGAGAAAGAACATTTTGTCAAGATTTGGGGTACCACGAGCAATCATCAGTGATGGGGGGTCTCATTTTTTCAATAGGCAATTAGATGTGCTTTTGGGAAAAATATGGAGTGAAACATAGAGTGGCTACACCATGCCATCCCCCAAACTAGCGGGCAGGTGGAACTGTCGAACAGAGAACTTAAGGGAATTTTAGATAAGACAGTCAATGCATCTAGGAAGGATTGGTCATGAAAGTTAGATGATGCACTATGGGCATACTGCACTGCATTCAAGACTCCAATTGGTATGTCTCCATTTAGGTTAGTATATGGGAAGGCATGTCACTTGCCGGTGGAACTCGAGCATAAGGCATACTGGGCAATCAAGCAGCTAAACATGGATTTACAAGCTGCAAGGGAGGAAAAGATGCTGAATTTGAATGAACTCGATGAGTTTCATCATGAAGCGTATGAGAATGCTTGGATATACAAGGAGAAGACCAAGAAGTGGCATGACAAGCATATCAGGAAGAAGAACTTTGAAGTGGGTCAGAAAGTTTTGTTGTATAATTTTGCACTTAGGCTCTTCCCCGGAAAACTTAAGTCTAGATGGTCCGGACTCTTCATAGTTACCAGAGTTTACCCATACGGGGCAGTAAAGGTGTCACATGAAGAATGTAACGCCCCACTTGAGGTACATAGTAAATTATGTTGTATGTTTGAATGTTTATTGCTTTGTTCTCATTTGAGTTTGTATGTCATTATTTTGTTGAGTGTTTGCCCTGATTTTCGTTGAGTTTTGGCGAAGTTGGAATTTCGGTCTTCGCCGGGGCGAAGAAGAGTCTTCGTTGCAGCGACATTGGCTTTGTAATGGCGGTGTCGACTCTGTAATTTTTTGCTGGGGTGACGGAACTTCCTTTGCCGCAGCGATGGGACGGAAGAAAAGTTTATTGAGGTTTCTAGAGAATTCTCCATAAGGGAAAAATGACCATTCTACCCCTAATTAGCAGGAAATGTAGGGATTGAATTGTAAAGAAATTTTATGGAGAATATGTTAGAATAGGGGCGTGCTTGTAATGAATCAAAGGATAAGGATGGAGTTTTTAAGAAAGAGCCAGGGCAATATGGGAATGAATGAAGATATTTTGAGCTAAAAAGGGGTTAAGCTTAGTAAACCCTTCATTCTTCATCTTCCACCGCCTCTTCCATTCTCCATTTCCTTTCAACTTTCCCTTTAACCTTTCAAGACTTTTAGAGAGCTTTTTGAGTAGTTTGGGGTGGAAAAGTAATCTAAGGCAGCCTAAGGTAAGGATTCTTGCTTTAGATATGAAGTTTTGCATATATTTGTATATTAAAATCTTATGGTGTTATCATTTAATGGGAAGAGAAGAGACAAGTATTGTAAAGGAAAGGAAAGTGCTAGTGAGATCTTTCCATTACAAGGTAAGTAAATCCCAATCCAAGTTTCTATTTGAGAACTCTTTTGAGTAGAGATTTAGTAGGAATTGTGTATGCATGTTAGATGATATGTTATGGAGAATTGAGATGGAGATGAATAATTGCTTTGTGGTTGTGAAATACACTTCAATTATGAGAAGTGTGATGTGTGATGAGAGTGTAGTTTGAGATGAAATTGGAGGAGATTGAGAAATCTTTTGGAAGTGCTATGTTGTGACAGGCATTATAGCTTGGTAAGGGAGTTTTCTCCCATTTTGGATGGTTCAAGAGAGGATTAGAACCATAGATAAAGTAGAGTTTATGTATGCCCACTAGTTGTTTGATGAAATGCCTAAGAGAATCGTGAATAGTAAACCTTACTTCTTGCAATATTGCATGTTGGCATTTCATGAGTGTAGTAGTGGAGAAGATTAATTGTGCATTGAGAAGTGGCTTGAGAAAGAGTAGAGAACTTTGTGTATGACCTACGCTAAGAGTAGAGAGAATGAGAAAAATACTAAAAACGGGTTGGTGCTTTGTGATCTTCATCCGGTAGTTACTAAAATGGGTTGGTGCTTTGTGATCTCCACCTAAAAGTTACGAAAAGCGGGTTTGGTGCTTTGTGATCTCCACCCGAAAGTCATGAAGAGTGGGTTGGTGCTATGTGAACTCCACCCGGCCATGCCTCCGGTAAGATGAGGCCGTGACATATAGCAGAAGTTAAGTAACGAGAGTTGTGTGAAAGAGAAAATAATAAATGAGATAAGAAGAGTGTAAGGAAAGAATTAAGAGAAAAAGTTACGGGGGCAGTCAAGGAGAGGATTTATTTACTGAGCAATATTTTGTGCTCACCCCGTTGTTTTCTTTGTGGTTGTAGGATCTACGTGAGAACGAGGATCTACGTGAGAACGCAATCGGATGAACGTCGACAAGCGAGGAGTAATAGTTACACTGTCCACTGTTTTAATGTCATTTTTTAAATGATATTCTATTTTGTATAAAGAATGTTTAAATGTAATAAAAGGAAATTTTGGGCCCATTTACTTTTACTAATATAAATGTATTCTACTTGATATATTTCTATGAGTATTCTAGCATAAAGTAGTTATTACATTTTTTGTATTAGAGCAGAGATTTTGGGATGTGACAGTGTACTATTCTCATCACTACGACGTCCGATAACCGACTGTGTGAGTTAATTCTTTCCTTACTATATGTGTTTCTCAAATTGATTAAATGTGATTGTTTTGTAGATAAGGCGTAGTAACCGAAAACGTGGTAAGGGCGAGGATTTAAATTAGGTCTAGCCGCCACAGACTTCGCCGCGGCGAAGGTTTTATCTTCGCCGCGGCGAAACTGTCCAGAGGCTCCTCGCCACGGCGAAACCTGGAAATCCCCAATTAAATCATGATTCGCGTTTTTGCAGTTTTTTGTGTATAAACACGAATCCAAATCAAATCAAAAGTGCATACGTTTAACCAGGATATTAACCAACCAATATAACATTCATCAACACATTATTAAACCAGTTTATCATTTGAATCACTCATTCAAGATGGATTTACAGATTTTTCAGTTTTAACAAAATCTGGGTTTTTCATGGCAGATTCATCAAGGCAGCATGTTATCAACAAATACATGTATCAACCATTCAATAACTGTAAATCTAGTACCCTAGGCTCTGATACCACTATTAGGAAACGACCCGGTTGCGCAGCGGAAAAACAAAAATTTACAACCATGGATCGTTCCTTAGAACCCAAAACCAGGGCATAGAAAGTTACAGTTTATATTTATAAGAATCTGCAGAAAAATAAATCCAAAGGTTTAGATTCATACCCACGTTTGGAGGCTCCACCAATGTTGTCTCTGAATGTGTTTGCTACCGATCCAAGTGTAGGATCGAACCGTAGAGGTCCACACGAAGACAATCAACAAGAACCAAGGAGAGATTTGCTAGATCCTCCTTGGCCTTAAGAAATCAAGAAGAACAAAAGAAAAGTTTGATTTTCAATCAAACAGAGAAAGTGGCGTGGGAGAGTGTATAAGAAATTTGCTGCGTTTTCTTTTTCTTTTTCAAAAGGCAAAATCAATTCATCATTAAATCACACAAACACTATTCCTTTTATAGGCAAACTAAGTTGCCATATTCCCACATGGAATGGGCTTGGGCTCCAACCCAAACACCCCATGTTGCCAAACACTCCCAATTTGATATTTTAATTTAATTCATCATTATCTTAATTAAAATCAATTAATATTTAATTAACATTTAACAATAATGATGATTTAATTAAATATGTGCGAACACACATTTAACCGTAATTTCACTTATTTAATTTTTAACAAATTAAATAAAAGGCTACGACCTCAGCAAATTTAATTGCACAGTGAAATTACCAAAATACCCTTTCACCTAAAAAGACGAAAAACGCCCTTCTTTCTTCTTGGCTCTTAAATTATCTTCTATGTGTGTGACCCTCCTCATCATACCGGCAGTGTATAGTATCGCGATTAACACCAATTAATTGTCTCACTAATACACAGACCAAGATTGGCCCCTAGCAAGGCATCATGGCCACCCGATAAATTCGGATTCAGTAAAGTAGCTACCTATCAACGATATGGTTACCGTACAATACGATCCTTTCATCATACGTTATCTCGGCGAGACGAAGGCATAGAAATAGTGTCAACCTTCGGTTACTCGATATTATATATTCGTTATGGACCAATGACCCGTATAATAACTGGATAGAGCAACAACTCAATCCCACGTGGCCCACGATTTTAGTGTCATTGCCATATACTGAATTGCGCCGTGAGATAACTTCTCCTGTACCCGGGAGTGATGAATCCTCTGTCAATCCACCATAGTCTTGATACACTCCTTGATATAGCCAATCACCACCGTCTGTGACTCTAAATAGAACTGCGTTAGGCTAGTGTCAAACTGTACCAATCGGTGCACAAGGCGCTCCGGTGATCTCAAGTCTAAGGATCACATGCACCACCATTCATTAGAGGATTTGTTCCATAGACACTGGGGTTACCATCCATATGGAATCCTCTGGTGGGTCAGTCCAGTGAACTTGCTGCTGTATATCCGCCTACAACAAGCACCCATGTGTTGCACCAAGTTGTCACCAAACAACCTTGACAAGCGAGATCAGTCACTGCCTTTCGACAGGGTCGTTCAACACTATGATAGCCTTACCGTGTTATCTGTGCCCTTACTTCAGAATAATACTAGGGCTACGGACGTTTCTAGAATGGCCACCATATGTGCTCATAGGGTTCTTACTATCAAGATTTGAAACACTTGATACCCTCGTCATGGTTCTACCATTCTAAGGACATATATCAATACATATTGCAATAATAATGATTTACGCGATATAGAATAAAATGCCTTTTATTATTGATTAATGAACATTATTACAAAGAGTCAATTCTACAATAATTGATTGGCTCTAGGGCATCTACTCTAACAATAAGTTTGTACATGGGTTAAAGCCGAAGATAGCACGGGATATAATGACGAGCTCTGATCCCCTTCAGACTTATAGTGAGGCTTTGAGGCAAGCAATGAGGGCAGAAATATTCGAGAATAAAATTCCCCCAATAGGTTCCTCGACAGGAGGACCAAGTGAGCCACCCTCCGCCTTGCAGAGAGAGAAATTTGAGGGTGTGAAAAGCAAAGAAATAAAGAATCAGAAAAGAAGTTTCAATTTAGACAGAATAGAAGAGAGTGGAAGAATAAGCGGCCGCGGATGAAAGGGTTTCCTTTTTGCCCTAAATGTGGGAGGAACTACCCAAGAGAGTGTCTGAGAGACTAGAGGGTGTGTTTTAGGTGCCGACAGCCAGGGCACTTGATGAGAGATTGTAAAGCTCCTCTTCCACCACCCGCACAGAGTTCTGAAGGTACTACGAATGCCAGAGTGTTTATAGTGGTACAGGGTTAAGCAGAAGCTAGTCCATCAGTCGTTACTGGTAAGTTATTATTCCATGTTCTTCCTTTATATGCTTTAATTGATTCAGGAGCCACTCATTCTTTTATATCTTATGGGATGATAGAGAGGTTAGGTTTGAAACCTACTAGAGTGACTCAACCCATTAGGATAGAGTTACCCGATGGGGTTAGTGTTCTGACGTAAGAGATGTTGACAGGAGAGTCTGTGGTGATCCAGGGTAGAGAATTATCAGTTGATTTAATAGTTGTTTATATGCCCGACTTTGATGTGATATTGGGCATGGATTTCCTAGGGAGATTGATTGTCAGAAGAAGAAAGCGAGATTTAATCTCGATAATAGAGATAAATTTAGTTTTGGAGAGGGCCATCAGTTGAGCATGTTGATTAGTAGTGTGAAGGCTAGAAAGATGTTGAGAAAGGGGTGTTTGAGATATATTGCCCATGTAGTTCAGAGTGGTGATGTTCCACATCGAGAGATTCAGAAGGTGCCAGTAGTTCAAGATTTCCTAGACGTGTTTCCGGAAGAGTTACCAGGTTCTGAAGGTTGAGTTTAGTATTGAATTAGCACCAGGGACAACACCAATATCTAAAGCCCCTTATCGAATGGCCCCATCAGAGCTTCAAGAATTAAAGAAGCAAATTTAAGAGCTTTTGGACAAAGGCTTTATCAGACTGAGTCATTCTCACTGGGGAGCTCCAATTTTTTTGTGAAGAAGAAAGATGGGTCACTACGGATGTGTATCGATTATAGAGAGTTGAATAAAGTGATAGTGAAGAATAAGTACCCGCTACCTCGCATTGATGATTTGTTCGATCAGTTGAAAGGCACTGCAGTGTTCTCTAAAATTGATTTGAGGTCAAGGTACCATCAGGTAAGAGTGGCTGAGCAAGATGTGGCTAAGACTGCTTTCCATACAAGGTATGGGCATTATGAGTTTGTAGTGATGTCGTTTGGTTTGACTAATGCCCCAGCATTTTTTATGGACTTGATGAACTAGGTATTCCATGATTATTTGGATCGGTTTATAGTGGTTTTCATTGATGATATCCTGGTTTATTCTAAGTCGAGAGAAGAGCATGAGGAACATTTGAGAATAGTGTTGCAAAAATTGAGAGAAAGAAAGTTGTACGCTAAATTTTCTAAGTGTGAGTTTTGGCTTGATCAGGTGATATTTTTGGACCATACTGTGTCTACGGAAGGAATTTCAGTGGATCCGAGTAAAGTGCAGGCCATCCTTGAATGGCAGAGGCCGAGGACGGTGAAAGAAGTCAGGAGTTTCTTAGGCTTAGCAGGTTACTACCGGCAATTTGTAGCAGGGTTCACCCAGTTGGCTAAACCATTGACAGCTCTTACCAAGCAAGGAACTCCTTTTGTATGGTCAGAAGCATGTGAAGAGAGCTTTCAAGAGTTGAAAAAGAGATTAACGACAGCTCCCGTGTTAGTGTTACCACAGGAAGGTGTAGATTATGACATTTATACAGATGCCTCACTACAAGGACTTGGTGTTGTATTAATGTAGTTAGGTAGGGTGATAGCATATGCCTCTCGGCAATTGAAAGAGTATGAGACGAGATACCCTACGCATGATTTAGAGTTGGCAGCCGTGGTCTTCGCACTAAAGATTTGGAGGCATTACCTTTATGGTGCCAAAAGTAGTATCTACACCAATCATAAGAGTTTAAAGTATTTCTTCACTCAGAAGGAGTTGAATATGAGACAGAAAAGGTGGTTAGAGCTGGTTAAGGACTATGAGTGTGAGATCAAGTATCAACCGGGAAAGGCCAATGTAGTAGCCGATGCCTTGAGTAGAAAAGCTTATTTGTCTCGGCTCACTAAGCAGAAAGAGTTGATAAAAGAATTATGTAGAGAACAGATTGAAGTACTTCCAGGAAGGATTGCCAGGTTAAAGGTTCAGTCTATGTTACTAGAGGAAGTCAGAGATAAGCAATTGGCCGATGAGTGGTGTCAGAGAATAGTTCAGCAAGTGCATGAGGGCAAGACAACAGAGTTTCAAGTAATAGATGGTGTCCTTTATTTTAGGAATCGGTTGTGTATCCCTTAGAATGATGAGTTGAGGAAGAGACTACTTATAGAGGCTCATGACACACCATACACTGCTCATCCTAGAGCAACCAAAATGTATCAAGATGTAAAGAGAGGCTACTGGTGGCCAGGTATGAAGAGAGATATTGCAGAATTTTTAGCTAAATGTTTGGTTTGTCAGCAGGTGAAAGCAGAATACCAACGGCTGTCGGGGTTGCTTCAGCCACTAAGTATTCCCGAGTGGAAATGGGAGAGTATTCCGATGGATTTTATCATAGGTCTCCCCAGAATACAGAGAAGGCATAATGCTATATGGGTGATTGTGGACAGGTTAACCAAGTCAGTCCATTTCCTTCTAGTAAAAGAGAGCACCACTATAGATCAGTTGGCTCAAATTTATATTAAGGAGATAGTCAGGTTGCATGGTGTGCCCAAGACAATAGTGTTAGATAAAGATTCTAGGTTTGTCTCAGCTTTCTGAATGAGTTTACAAAGGAATTTGGGTACCCGTTTAGCATTCAGGACTGCCTATCATCCTCAGACGGATGGCCAAATAGAGAGAACGAACCACGTGCTTGAGGATATGCTGAGAGCTTGCTATATGGATTATAAAGCCTCCTGTCATGAGATGTTACCCTTAGTGGAGTTTGCTTACAACAACAGTTATCAGTCTACAATTAAAATGGCGCCTTACGAGGCCTTGTATGGTAGATGATGTAAGTCTCAACTACATTGGGATAAGATTGGCGAAAGGGATGATTTAAGTACCGCTCTTGGGCCAGAGGTGACTCAGAAGATGATGGAGGACGTAAGGTTAATTAGAAACAGAATGAAGCAAGCCTAAGATTGACAGAAGAGTTATGCCGACTTGAAGGGGAAAGAGGTTGAATTCCAAGTGGGCGATAAAGTATTTTTTAAAGTTTCCCCCTACAAGCGAGTAATGCGCTTCGAAAGCAAAGGGAAGTTAGCACCGAGATATTTAGGTCCATTTGAGGTATTGCAACGAGTAGGAACGGTGGCCTACAGATTGGCACTACCACCTAGCATGGACAAGGTGCATGATGTGTTCCATGTCTCGATGCTTCGAAAGTACGTAAGTGACCCCTCCCATATCTTGAAAGTAGATGATGTTGACTTAGAAGAGAACCTTGTGTATGAGGAGCGTCCAGTACAGATTTTGGACCAAAAGATTAAAGAACTCTGGAATAAGAGTACTCCATTAGTAAAGGTCCTTTGGCGAAATAACAAAGTCGAAGAGGCCACATGGGACGTAGAGCAAGACATGTAGAATCGTTACCCGGAATTATTTGTGTGAATTTCGGGGACGAAATTCTTTTAAAGGGGGAGAATTGTAACGCCCCACTTGAGGTACGTAGTAAATTATGTTGTATGTTTGAATGTTTATTGCTTTGTTCTCATTTGAGTTTGTATATCGTTATTTTGTTAAGTGTTTACCCTGATTTTGGTTGAGTTTTGGCGAAGTTGGAATTTTGGTCTTCACCAGGACGTTGGCTTTGTAATGGCGGTGTCGGCTCTGTAATTTTTCGTCGGGGTGACGGGACGGCAGAAAAGTTTATTGAGGTTTCTAGAGAATTCTCCATAGGGGTAAAATGACCATTCTACCCCTAATTAGCAAGAAAAGTGGGGAGTGAATTGTAAGGAAATTTTATGGAGAATATGTTAGAATGGGGGTGTGTTTGTAATGAATCAAAGGATAGGGATGGAGTTTTTAAGAAAGAGCAAGGATAATATGGGAATGAATGAAGATATTTTCAGCTAAAAAGGATTAAGCTTAGTAAACCCTTCATTCTTCATCTTCCATCGCCTCTTCCATTCTCCATTTCCTCTCAACTTTCCCTTTAACCTTTCAAGACTTTTAGAGAGCTTTTTGAGTAGTTTGGGGTAGAAAAGTAATCTAAGGCATCCTAAGGTAAGGATTCTTGCTTTAGATGTGAAGTTTTACATATATTTGTATATTAAAATCTTATGGTGTTATTGTTTAAAGAGTAGAGAAGAGACAAGCATTGTAAAGGAACAGAAAGTGCTAGTGAGATCTCTCCATTATAAGGTAAGTAAATCCCAATCCAAGTTTCTATTTGAGAACTCTTTTGAGTAAAGATTTAGTAGGAATTGTGTATGCATGTTAGATGATATGTTATGGAGAATTGAGATGGAGATGAATAATTGCTTTGTGGTTGTGAAATACACTTCAATTATGAGAAGTGTGATGTGTGATGAGAATGTAGTTTGAGATGAAATTGGAGGAGATTGAAAAATCTTTTTGGAAGTGTTATGTTGTGACAAGCATTATAGCTTGGTGAGGGAGTTTTCTCCCATTTTGGATGGTTCAAGAAAGGAATAGATCCATAGATAAAGTAGAGTTTATGTATGCCCACTAGTTGTTTGATGAAATGCCTAAGAGAATCATGAGTAGTAAACCTTACTTCTTGCAACATTGCATGTTGGCATTTCATGAGTGCAGTAGTGGAGAAGATTAATTGTGCATTGAGAAGTGGCTTGAGAAAGAGTAGAGAACTTTGTGTATGACCTACTCTAAGAGTAGAGAGAATGAGAAAAATACTAAAAATGGGTTGGTGCTTTGTGATCTCCACCTGGTAGTTACTAAAACAGGGTTGGTGCTTTGTGATCTCCACCCGAAAGTTACGAAAAGCAGGTTGGTGCTTTGTGATCTCCACCCGAAAGTCACGAAGAGTGGGTTGGTATTGTGTGAACTCCACCTGGCCATGCCTCCGATAAGATGAGGCCGTGACAATAGCAGAAGTTAAGTAACAAGAGTTGTGTGAAAGAGAAATAATAAATGAGATAAGAAGAGTGTAAGGAAAGAGTTAAGAGAAAAAGTTATAGGGGCAGTCGAGTAGAGGATTTACTTACTTAGCAATATTTTGTGCTCACAGTGGTTGCAGGATCTAGGTGAGAATGCGGTCGGATGAGCGTCAGCAAGCGAGGAGCAATAGTTGCACTGTTCGCTGTTTTAATGTCATTTTCTAAATGATATTCTATTTTGTATAAAGAATGTTTATATGTAATTAAAGGAAATTTTGGGCCCATTTACTTTTACTAATATAAATGTATTCTACTTGATATATTTCTATAAGTATCCTAGCATAAAGCAGTTATTACAAAGAAAAGGGTACATTTAAGGTTTTTAGAGTTGAAGCCATACATTGATGGGGTGATGAGTTGCAAGTCATTTCCCATCCAACTTGACATCGCGACATGAACACTTGAGAAAGTCGAGCTTTCGACTATAAACAAGCGCTTCTTGGGAGGCAACCCAGGTGTTTTCATTTTCATTTGTTTGTGTATTGCTTTTGAATTTGTTTAGTTGTTTTATAGTTTAAAATAATTGAAATTTTGTGTGTTTTTGGGTGTTTCAGGTGAATTATCAAATTAAGGCGAAAAAGAGAATTAGCAAGTTTTCGCCTCAGCGATGTACGCTTTACTCAAAATGGAAGTCGAAAAGTCCAGACTTCGTCATGGCAAAACAAGTTCTTCGTCAAGGCGTTGTTTTCTCTGGAATTTTTCGCCACGGTGAGATAACTTTCTTCGCCACGGCATAGAAGGTATTGCAGAATTGTGCTAAGGAATTTTCGCCGCGACGACGTTTTCTCAGGAATTTTTCGTGACGGTAAAGAATTTTTCTTCATCACGGCATCGATTGGGAATTAAGAACTTTGCCACGGCGAAAACTGTTTTATATAAAAACCCACACTACTCTTAATTTTTCACGAAAAATTTCAAAACGCATCCAAGAGCCAAACACTTCCACCTTCAATCCAGAGCTTCTCCAGTGAATTCACATCCTTATACCTCACTCCTTAACCCTCACAAACACCAAAACAACTCATTTTAGCAAATATTGTTGCGAAAATTTGAAGAAATTTTTGGAAACCCTTGGTTTTCAAAAATTGTGGATCTTGCAATTTGGACCGAGATTGGTGAAATCGGTGGTACAATCATCTTGGGTTTGGTAAGATTTCGAGTTCTCCCACATCTAAATTTCTCAATTTTGATTGTAGTGCTTTAAGTTTGAAATATTATTTGAATGTGTTGAGTAGTGGATTTTTGGTAAAGTTTGTGATTTGATATTGATTAAAGGAGTGTAGATTTGGCTTTGTATTGTGTTGAAGAAGTTTGGTTTTCGATTTGGGAGTGTTTTGTTGAGTTTGGAAGAATAGTGAGTTTGGGGGTCTAGGTGTAATTTTTTGAAACTTTGGTGTTTTTGCGGGAGAGATTGTGGTCAATAGTAAGGGAACTTAGTGTTGAATTGTCTGGTTGAATCCTTAGTTTGGGGGTACATTTGGGTATTCACAGTGAAAACCAAACATGCCGATCAAAATAACTTCCAAGGGTAAAGGAAAAGGGAAACAAGTAGACAATAGCTTTGTTAGTGACAAGGCTCGACAACGGTATGAAGGTGCAATCAAAAGAAAAGATAAGGGGTTTATTGCTGAGCATGGATTGACCACTACCCATGCAAAAGAGTAGAGTCGAGGGAGAAAGTGGGACATATTCATGAGTAACCCTGAACATTTAGCCATAGAACCGATAGTGAGAGAGCTCTATGCCAACTTTCCTGAGTGTAATCCTGGGCATGTATTTGTGAGGGGTATTGATATACCAATCGATGCAAAGGTGATCAATGATTTATGCAGACTAACTCAAATTGACCGTGATGAGTATCTGGAATTTAAGAAGAGACAGTTTAAGGAGGATGAGATTCTGAAGGTAATAGCAAAGCCGGATACCCCTTGGGAGATTTCAAAGAAGGGAAGGAAGAGCATTAAGGGAACTAATTTGATACTTATGGCTAGGTTGTGGCAGTACTTTGTGTGTGCGAGGATGATGCTGTGGACACATTATAGTATAGTGACTTTTGACAAAGCATTGTTGCTTTACTCCATTGCCACCGGAAAGAAAATGGATGTGGGGAACATTATCATGACGAGTATACAGAATGCAGCCAAACGAGGGCGAGGGAGCTTCCCCTTCCTACATCTCATCATCGAGCTATGCACTCGAGCGGGAGTCGAGAAGGTAGATGATGAACCACTTATCCATCCTGCCCCAGTCCTCGACACCAACTACTTTAACAAGCATCTTGAGCGTCCACCCAATGAAAGACCCAGATTTGGTACAAAAAGACAGAGAACCACAGAAGGCATTGCCACATCATCCAATTCAATATCCATAACAAAAGAGCTTCTGCAGCAGATTTTGGGTAAGATGAAACGGATGGAACGACGTCAAGGTTGGCTGGCAAAGCAAACCCGGATGTTGTATGATATGCAACACAGCTGCTGCACCAAGCTAGACATTGATATTTCGAGCTTTCAATGGGAAGACTAGGATTCCGAGGAATGGATGGGCTCTAAAACAGAAGATGACGACACGGAAGGAGAGGATGAGGCTGAAGAATGAAACCTAAGCACCTGTTTTGTAATTTATTTATTTATTTATTTATTTTTAATTGTCATTGTCTTTTATTTTGTACATTGAACCTAATTTTCTTTTTGTTTTAGATTGTTAATTTTTGTTTGAACTTCCTAGTAGTTGTAAAGGCGAGATTAGGTTGTAATAATTTCATATTAGTCAGTGAAAGTTTCTAACACAATGGACACCACAAAACTTTAATTGTTTTACAGATTATGGTGATGAGAAAGCTAAGGAACGGGTGTGCATGTTATTGAACGAAACTCAGACTTCACGGATTAATCAGGGAACAATCTCGTACCTTTTTCAACTTTGTTTTTCTATTCCTAATTTGTGCATAATGTGACATTAGGGACAATGTAATTTTTAGTTTGGGGGTAGGAAAATTTCAAAAAAAATTTTGATTTCTGTTTAGCGTTTTCATGTTTTGTTTTGTTACGCTAGTGATGAATTGAATAAGTCTATGATGACAATAGGATTGTTGGGATTTTATTGTTGAAAAATGTTAAGCATTGCTTCAAGTTTAAGGTTGTTGACTTGATTTAGCTTGAGGTTTGTTGAGTGGTTCAACCACCATTTCCATTATTTCGGTATGCTTAGATTCATTTTATGTGGTTAGGTGAAGTCTTGATAGTATGGGTGGACTCTAGAACCTAGTTAAGAAGTGCTTGAGGCGAAATTCTAGGAATAGACATTATTGAGGAAGTGATTTAGGTAGTTTTTCGAAACGTTTGAGCCTTTTCCAGCCGACCATGAAAATTTATCCCTAGTCACCCATTTGAGCCTTATGAAATCATCGTTGTCCTATTTTTCTTATGCAACCAATAATGCCCAAACCTTTTACCCTAAACATGTTTCACAACCCTTAGGAGAATTTTGAACTTAATGCAAACACAAAGAGCTTAGATAGTTGTGTGAAATGCCAGTGAACTAAAAGATAAGTTTGGGGGTCGTGAGAAGGGCAAGAAGAATAAAATGGGTAATTAACCTCAATAAGATTATTGTTGTTTTTTTTTACAAAAAAAAAAGAATTTGAGAGTTGCATTTCAGAAGCAAAATTAAGAAGTGCACATGTTTGAGGGTTATAAAATGGTTGACATCTTAAGTGGTGGTTGAGAAAGAAAGTGGAAGTCGATATAGTTCTTAGTGTTTGCTTAAAGAAAACCAAGTTCTCTTGCTTCATTTATTTTTTCCTTTTCTTTGGAGCCCACTAACCGAGCCTACCGTTACAAGCCTGTAAAGACCTTTTGATCCTTAGTGATGTCTAATCCTCATTAGTGGAGAGTAGTTCGATACTTAGGCTTATGGAGTTTGCCGCCATTTGATAAACTTTGCATTTCTGCATAAAATAATCCGGGAAGTTGGGATGTGGACTGAAGTGGGGATCACCTACTCAAGGGGCCCAATAGAGAAAGATAGTCAATGCAACTTATAACTTCTTTGAGTGTTGAGCATTTTCCAGTAATAATTTTTCAACAATTTTTTAGACTTGTATAAATTCTAGGTAGTTTTTTGTGTGTGATTTTTTATTTTAAGTTTTCTCATTTCATTTTCAATTTTGTTGTTTTGTGTTTTTGTTTGTTTGGTGTTTTTCTTTTTGTTGTGTTTTATACCTGATGCTCAGGGGCGAGCATGTCTTTAGTTTAGGGGTATTTGATAATCCGAGGATTATACTATTTTATTTAGGCTTTTTGGCCGGATTTTGGATACTTTTTATGTCGTTTTGCCTGAATTGCAACTTAATTTCACATGTTTTATGTTTCAGGCTAAAACGTGCACTTTGAGCAAATAATGAGCAGAATCAAGTTCCTGGACCCAGAAACGAGCGAATCTCAGAATTCGGAGAAGTTCTGAAGTGGATTTGAAGCACTATGAAGCTTGCTCCCATTGGAAATCATCGAAGATCGAAGATTCAAGCAAGGAAGCAAGTGGAGGGCAATTCCATAATTTCAAAATTGTTCAGCAAGGTTCGCTGCGGCGAAGTTCTTTCTTTGCTGTGGCTATAAACTCTTGAGACTTCGTTGCCACGGTGAAGTTTATTCTTCGCCGCGGCGAAGTCTGCGATTTTTAGCTTTTCCCCAAAACGCATAGTTTTATTTTAGAAAAGTTTTTAGGTTTTTGGACAGACTATATGAGAAAAACTTAGACATTTTGAGGGGGGTTCGTTGATGCGTGTTTACTACAACATGCAAAAATAGCAAGTATACTAGTTGCAAAAAGTAATAAAGTGATGAGTGAGTATCGTTCCCACAAGGATAGTGTTACTAATTACCAATTTTTCTAGTTTAAGTCCTAATTGAAGCAACAATAAATTGGATTGATGGAAGATTAACAAACTAAATACAAATGCAAAACCCAACAACTTAACTAATTAAACAATTCTAAAACAAATGCTAGGGCGTTGAATTCACCTAAATACGCTAACCCAAATCATAGAATCTATTACCCAAGTTCTAATTCCTTGATTGAAAATCAAATTCCCTAAGTTGTAAAACATACATTCTCATGCTACATTTCCCAACTTATCCCTATTAAGCTTCCGCACCCAACAAAATGAAGATTAATAGTTCAAAGGATTTTAAGCTTTGTGGAATTCTATCTAGATTTCATAGATCGCTAAACCTATCTCTAGCGTTTGCTAATCTATGGTATTTATCCCAAGAGGCACAATCACAAATCACTTCTCAGTCTCATTGTGAACAACACACATTTGAATGGTGATCAAGCATCCAAAAGACATTAAGCAAAGAGATAAACACTCAATCATGAAATTAAAATTCAAAGTAATTCAATCCATATAAATTTGAATCATTGTATCAAGATTACATCAAACCCTAGCTAAACAACTCAGTTCATACTCAAAAACGAAATAAAACAACAAAAACAAACTGAATCAAGATTCATCATTGAAAAGCAAGCAAAAGATGGAGAAATCTTCTCTAATTTGAAGCCCAAATCTTCAATAATCTTCTCCTTCCATGAGCTGCCTCCCAAATCACGAACCAAGCCTCTTTTCTCTTCTTTTTCGCTCTAATTTATGCCTCTCTCACTTAAGGACGAAGCCCTAGCAAGCCAAAACGCGTCCTTAGACTTGAGATCACCAGAGCGCCTTGTGCACCAATTGGTGTAGTTTGACACTAGCCTAACGCAGTTCTTTTCAGAGGTGTCAATACGGTGGTGATTGGCTGCATCAAAGAGTGTATCAAGACTATGGTGGATTGATAGAGGATTCATCACTCCCAGTACGGGGGAAGTTATCTCACGGCGCAATTCAGTATATGGTAATGACGTTAAAACTGTGGCCACAATGGGATTGAGTTGTTGCTCTATCCAGTTTATAATACGGGTCATTGGTCTAGAAACTGCATACATAATATCGAGAGTAACCGAAGGTTGACACTATTTCTATGCCTTCGTCTCATTGAGATAACATATGATGAAAGGATCAAATTGTACGGTAACCATATCGTTGACAGGTAGCTACTTTGTTGAATCTGAATCTATCGGGCGGCCATGATGCCTTGCTAGGGGCCAATCTTGGTCTGTGTATCAGTGAGATGATTAATTGGTGTTAATCGCGATACTATACACTGCCGGTATGATGAGGAGTCTATGGGTCACACACATAGAAGATAATTTAAGACTTAGGAAGAAAGAAGGGCATTTTCGTTTTTAAGGCGAAAGGGTATTTTGGTAATTTCACAGTACAATTAAATTTGCTGAGGTCATAGCCTTTATTTAATTTGTTAGAAAAATTAAATAAGTGAAATTACATATTTAAATATATTATCATTATTGTTAAATGTTAATATATATTAATTGATTTCAATTGAGATAATGATGGAAAATGAAAATATCAAATTGGGAGTGTTTGGCAACATGGGGCGTTTGGGTTGGACCCCAAGCCTATCCCATATGGGATTAGGGCAACTTAATTAACTATAAAAAGAAAAGTGTGTGTTAATTGTTTTTTTGGAATTAATTGATTTCTCTTGAAATTAAAACACACACAACCCATCTCCTTCCACACCATATTTGGGTTTTAGCCTAAATCAAATTCCTTTGATTTCTTTTCTTCTTAATCCTAAAGCCAAAGAGGATCTAGCAAACCCCTTTTTGGTTCTTTTGAGATTGTCTTCGTGTGGACTACGCAGGTTCGATCCTACACTTGGATCGGTAGCAAAATATCGTCAACAAATTTGGACGAGCCTCCAACATGCGTTTGTTTTCCTTAAACTCAGATTTATTTTTTTGCAGATTTTATTTTAATATGAATTGTAAAATTATACCCTTGATCTTGGCTCATGTAAATGATCTCTATATTATATTTGTTTTTGATTCCGCTACGTATATGGGATCGTTTACTAACATCCTTCAGTAAGCAAAGGTGCCATAGGGACAAGTGAAGGTCGTCTTCTCTTGATCTTCAGGAGCGATGGCAATCTAATTATATCCTAAATAACCATCCAAGAAACAGTAATAAGTATGCCCTGCCAATCTCTCCAACATCTTATCAATGAAAGGAAGTGGAAAATGATCCTTCCTTGTCGCTTCATTTAATTTTTGGTAGTCAATGCGCACTTTTAGCCCGTGACCATCCTAGTTGGTATCAATTCATTACTCTCATTCTTTACCACTGTGATATCTCCCTTCTTTGGAACGACTTGCACCGGACTCACCCATGAATTAGCATAAATGGGATAAATTATTCCCGCATCTAGAAGTTTCACCACCTCCTTTCTCACCATTTCCTTCATAAAAGGATTCAATCTTCGTTGTGGTTGAACTCTAGGCTTGATATCATCCTCCATGAGTATCTTATGCATGCAAAAAGATGGAGAGATGCCTCTAATATCCAAAATAGTCTATCCAATTGTCGATCTGTGTTCCCTTAACACCCGAATTAACCGCTCTTTTTCTAATTTGCTCAACCTTGAACTAATTAGTTTTTGGAAAGTTTCTGATTCCCCAAGATACACATATTTAAGGTGGGAAGGTAAAGATTTCAGCTCAAGTTTTGGAGGTTCTTCATTTCTTTCCTTTTCCTTCTCTTTTTCAAAATCAAATTCCTCAAATTCTAGATCTTGGCTCTTATCAATTGGCTGAAGTGCTTCCAACAATCTAGCACATTCGTTCCTTGCCAACTCATCTACCTCTGTTGTTCTTAACTGGGCAATACACGCTTCTAGAGGTAATTGTGGGGTGTTCTCTTCAATGACCTCTGCTACTATTTATCCACCACATCAACACTAAAGCAAGAATCCGATTAGGATGGAAACTTCATAGCTTCAAACACATTGAACGTTACTGTTTCATCTTGAACTCTTAACAGTAACTTTCCTTCTTGCACATCAATAAGTGCTCTTCCTATGACCAAAAATGGTTGGCCCAAAATAAGAGGCATTTCCTTATCCTCTTCCATGTCCAATACAACAAAATCTGCCAGAAAGATAATGTTGTCCACCTTCACCAATACATCTTCGACTATACCTCTTGGATGTTTGATGGATCTATCTGCGAGTTGCAACGACATGGTCGTTGGCTTAACTTCACTAATTCCCAATCTCCTGAAAATAGAAAAAGGCATTAAATTGATGCTAGCACCTAAATCACATAACATTCGATCAAAGGTAATGTCTTCTACAATGCAAGGAATAGTAAAACTCCATAGATCTTTGAGTTTTGGGGGTAGCTTCTTCTGGAGAACGGCGATGCACTCCTCTATAAGCATCATTGTTTCCTTATCCTCTAACTTCCTTTTGTTTAATAAAATCTCTTTGAGAAATTTCGCGTAGCTCGGCATCTGTTGCAATGCATCTGCAAAAGGAATGTTAATATGCAATTTTCTAAATATTTCAATGAATTTGGAAAACTGCTTATCCTGATTCTTTTTCTTCAGTCAATGAGGAAACGGCACAAAAGAAGTGTGATGTGCCAATTCTGGTGGTATCTCAGGAAATGGCAATTTCTCTTTCCTTTATCTTTGCTTCATTTCCCGTTTTTGTTCTTCTTCCCTAGAACTAGATGGTTTCTCTTCAGCAACTATCTCTTCATCAACCTCCTCATCAGAGTCTTCCTTTTTCTCTCCCTTTGATGGACTTTCTTCTTCCTTTGATTTTTCCACCTCTTCCAACACTGTTCCACTTCTCAGAGTTATTGCATTTGCTTGCTCACGTGGGTTAGTCATTGTGTTGCTTAGTAGTGAGCCCTGTGGTCTCTCATTTAACTTATTACTCAATTGACCCACTTGTACCTCCAAGTTCCGAATGGACGCCCCTTGATTTCTAAAAGGTGTTCTCGTCTCATTCATGAAACCTGTGGTCTCCTACATAAACTTTCCAAACATGTCCTCCAATTTTGTCACTCTTTGCTCTCCTGATTGATTGTTTGCCCCTGTTTGGTTGTTTGGCAATGCTCTTTGGTTCCATTGATTGTTCTGCTGGTTCTGTTGATTATGATTGCCCCAAGACAGGTTCGGATGATTCCTCTAACCAGGATTATATGTGTTGGAGTATGGATTGTTTGGTTGCCTTTGATTTCCTGCCAAGTAGTTAACCTGCTCCGATGATGATGCTGAAGAAAAAGTGTTCCCCACTTGACATTCGCTGCTCACGTGATTACCTGCACAAAATTCACAGGTTAGTTGAGGTGCTTGAATGGAATTTACCTGCATACTTCCCAACTGTTTCTAAAGTGCTATTAGTTGGGCTGAAATGGCTGTATATGCATCAACTTCATGAAGACCCATAGATTTCTTCGTTTGCACCTTCTCATTAGGTCTATGATTATTTTTGCTTGCTAGAACATCAAGCAACTCGTGAGCTTCTTCCGGAGTCTTATTTTGCAGTGCTCCTCCCGATGCTGCATCCACCATAGTTTGCATATTCACCATCAGTCCATTATAAAATGTTTGGACTTGTATCCAAACTAGCAACCCGTGATGTGGACACCTCAGTAATTCTTTGTATCTCTCCCAAGCATCATACAATGATTCCGACTCTTCCTGTAGAAACGATGTGATATCATTTCTCAGCTTTGCCAATTTCGCTGGAGGAAAGAATTTGGTCAGGAACTTCTGTGCTAAATCGTTCCATGTTGTAATCGTTCCTATTGGTAATGCCATTAACCATCTCTTAGCTTTATCCTTTAATGAAAATGGGAATAGTCTCAATCTGATGGCATCATCTGACACTCTGTTTGACTTGAAAGTATCACAAATCTCCAAAAAATTCGTAATGTGTGGATTTGGATCTTCCTTCAAATCTCCCTTGAACTGTACCGACTGCTAGATCATCTAGATGATTGTCGGCTTTATCTCAAAGTTGTTGGCTTGTACTGCTGGTCTAGTAATACTCGACCCACTGCCATCAACTGAGGGAACTAAAAACTCCCTTAGTGTTCTATTTTCTACCATCTCAACAACTATAACCTCTGGTTCCACTGTAGCCTCTCTTTCCCTTCATTCTCTGTTAAGTCTTCTAGTGGTTCTTTCAATCTCAGGATCAATAGGAACCACTAGCTTACGTCTTGCTCTTCGCATAAACTACACAGAAAAATAGAAAGAGTGAGATGACAAACCAACCTAAAAGAATAACAACAATTAAACAAACAACAATTAAGCGAAAATAAAGCTCCAATCTAGCTAACACAAGAAAAATTTAATGTTAACACAAAACTCAATCCCCGGCAACGGTGCCAAAAACTTG
Source organism: Pistacia atlantica (assembly GCA_026229545.1). Taxonomy (NCBI): domain Eukaryota; kingdom Viridiplantae; phylum Streptophyta; class Magnoliopsida; order Sapindales; family Anacardiaceae; genus Pistacia; species Pistacia atlantica. The sequence goes on along the minus strand of JAPEIT010000014.1, from coordinate 11,573,059 downwards.
ATGCGTTGAAACTACAACATGCATAAATAGCAGGTGCACTAATCGCACAAAGTAATAAGTGATGAGTGAGTATCGTTCCCATGAGGATTGGTTGCTAAGCACTAATTTTTCAAAGTGTTTTTCAAGTTGGAGCAATCGAAATTGTTTGGATTAACGGGAGAGAATTAAACTAAACTAAAACAAAATATGTTAAGTATTAAAAGCTAAATTATGAAAGCAACGCAAGAAAAATATCGATTTAACAAACGGTTAGGGTTTTGACTTTATTCGAAATCTATGGATGAATTCTATGGTTTATGTTCATTCCACACTCACATGCACAGATTGTAATTTGGATTCTCTAATTTGTTAAACATACCTTCTCAGACTATGAATTCCTACTTTTCCCTATTAACTTTCGCACCCAACAAATTGAAGAGTAATAGATCTAAGTTCATTAAGCGAAGGGAATCCTAGATTGATTTCATTGATTCTCAAATCTATCTCTAGCATTCAATACGACAACGGTGATTACCCAAGAAGCTCAAAATGATTCATTTCTCAATCTCATCATATTCTGTTATAGTAGATGCCCTAGAGCCAATTAATTATTATAGAATTGACTCTTTGTAATAATGTTCATTAATCAATAAAAGCCATTTTATTCTATATCGCGTAAATCATTATTATTGCAATATGTATCGATATATGTCCTTAGAACGGTAGAACCGTGACGAGGGTATCAAGTGTTTCAAATCTTGATAGTAAGAACCCTATGAGCACATATGGTGGCCATTCTAGAAACGTCCGTAGCCCCAGTACTGTTCTAAAGTAAAGGCACAGATAATACGGTAAAGCTATCATAGTGTTGAACGACCCTGTCGAAAGGTAGTGACTGATCTCACTTGTCAAGGATGTTTGGTGACAACTTGGTGCAACACATGGGTGCTTGCTGTAGGCGATTACACCACAGCAAGTTCACTGGACCGACCCACTAGAGGATTCCATATGGATGGTAACCCCAGTATCTATGGAACAAATCCTCTAATGAATGATGGTACATGTGATCCTTAGACTTGAGATCACCGGAGCGCCTTATGCACCGATTGGTGTAGTTTGACACTAGCCTAACGCAGTTCTTTTCAAAGCTGTCAATATGGTGGTGATTGGCTGCATCAAGGAGTGTATCAAGACTATGGTGGATTGACAGAGGATTCATCACTCCTGAGTACGGGAGAAGTTGTCTCACGGTGTAATTTAGTATATAGCAATGACATTAAACGCAAGAATAATATCAAGTTAACAAATGGTTAGGGTTTTGACTTTATTCGAACTCTATGGATGAATTCTACAGATTATGTTAATTCCACACTCACATGCACAGGTTGTAAATCAGATTCTCTATTTTGTTAAACATTCCTTCTCAGGCTATGAATTCCTACTTTTCCCTATTAACTTCTGCACCCAACAAATTGAAGAGTAATAGATCTAAGTTCATTAAGCTAAGGGAATTCTAGATTGATTTCATTGATTCTCAAATCTATCTCTAGCATTCAATACTACAACAGTGATTACCCAAGAAGCTCAATATGATTCATTTCTCAATCTCATCATATTCATCAAATAAATTCCATTAAAAACAGAATAACCACACAATCCATGCAATAGAATATGGAAATAGCAATAATCAATTTATAACCCATAGAAATCCGAACTTAATCAAAACCCTAACCCAAAATGGGTTAGTTCATAACTAAATCAAAATACACAGCAAGAAAAACAATAAACACAAGGTTCAACATATTGAAATGCATAGAAAAGAGTAGAGATCTCCCCTAGTTAAAGAATCCACAAGATTCAAGCTCAAATCTTCTCTCTAAATCTCAAATATATTCTAAACCTAATGAGAACAGAAGAAAACTGGACCACCCCTACGAAAATGGTCAAGTTTTTCTTTTATACCTCGCCCAAAGACCTAAAACTTTCCTAAAATAAAATCGTGCATTTTGGAAAAACTAAAATTTGCAGACTTTGCCGCAGCGAAGAAAGATTTTGCCCGCGGCGACAAGGAAAAAATGAATCTCGTGCTTAACAACTTTCGCCGAGGCAAAGAATAGACTTCGTTGCGGCAAACCTTCATGAAAAATTCTGAAATTACAGAATTGCCTTCCGCTTGCTTCTTTGCTTGAATCTTCTATCTTTGATGCTCTCCCATGGGAACAAGCTTCATAGTGCTTCACTCTGCTTCAGAACTCTCCCAACTTCTGAGATCCGTTTACTTCTGAGTCCAGAAACTCCAATTCGCTCATTATTTGCTCAAAATGCCCATTTTGGCCTGAAACATAAAATGTAAAGAATTAGGTAGCAATTCAGGCATAAATGAACTAAGAAGTATCTAAAATCCAGCCTAAAAGCCTAAATAAAACAGTATAATCCTCGGATTATCAAGTATCAAGTGTTTCAAATCTTGATAGTGAGAACCCTATGATCACATATGGTGGCCATTCTAGAAATGTTTGTAAACCCGGTATTATTCTAACCAAGGATACAGATAATACGGTAAGGTTATCATAGTGTTGAATGACCCTGTCGAAAGGCAACGACTGATCTCACTTGTTAAGGTTGTTTGCCAACAACCTGGTGCAATGCATGGGTGCTTGCTAGAGGCAAGTTCATCGGACAGACCCACCAGAGGATTCCATATGGATGGTAAGCCCAGTGTCTATGGAATAAATCCTCTAACGGATGGTGGTGCATGTGATCCTTAGACTTGTGATCACCAGAGCGCCTTGTGCACCAATTGGTGTAGTTTGACACTAGCCCAATGTAGTTTTATTCAAAGCTATCAATACGGTAGTAATTGGCTACATTGAGAAGTGTATCGAGGCTACAGTGGATCGACAAAGGATTCATCACTCCTGGGTATGGGAGAAGTTATCTCACTGGGTAATTCAGTAAATGGCAATGACACTAAATTTGTGGCCTCAGTGGGATTGAGTTGTTGCTCAATCGAATTTAAAATTACGGTCATTGGTCTAGTAACTAAATACAAACATGTCGAGGATATCTGAGGTTGACACTATTTTTGTACCTCAGCCTCGATGAGATAACGGATGATGAAGGGAATTAATTGCATGATAACCATACTATTAACAGGCTACAATTTCGCTGAATCCGAATCTATCGGGAGGCCATGATGCCTTGTTAGGGGCCAATCTTGGTCTATGTGTACTGAGACAATTAATTGGAGTTAATCGTAATACTATTCACTACCGATATGATAAGGAGCCTATGGGTCACACTTAGAAGATAATTTACGAATCGTTTTTGTGAAAGGGGTATTTTCATCTTTTATGACATAAGAGTATTTTGGTAATCTCACAATGCAATTAAATTTGCTGAGGTTGTTGCCTGTATTTAATTTTAATATTAAAACTAAAATTAGTGAGATTATATTTAAATATATGTGTGCATGTATTTAAATAGATTATTATTAATAATTAAATGTTAATATATTATTATATATTAATTGATTTTAATTATATTAATAATTAATTAAAATTAAAATACCATAAAGGGTGTGTTTGGTTGCAAGGGTGAATTAGGGTTGGAGCCCATGGCTATTCCTTATTGGAATAGGGTTTTAATTGTTGCACTATATAAGTGCAACTTAAATTAAAAAAAAAATATCATTATTCAATAATTAAAACCCCAACCACCCTTTTACTCTCTCTCTCTCTCTCTCTCTCTCTCTCTCTCTCTCTCTCTCTCACCCTACTCATTGATTGAAGAGATTCTTTCTCTTCTTGACTTATTAAAAAAACCTTGATTCTTGAAGCCATCAACAGGATCTAGCAAATCTTGTTAGAGTAAATGCCCTAGAGCCAATCAATTATTGTAGAATTGACTCTTTGAAATAATGTTCATTAATCAATAATAAAAGGCATTTTATTCTATATCACGTAAATCATTATTATTGCAATATGTATTGATATATATCCTTAGAATGGTAGAACAATGACGAGGGTATCAAGTGTTTCAAATCTTGATAGTGAGAACCCTATGAGCACATATAGTGGCCATTCTAGAAATATTCATAGCCCCAGTATTATTCTAAAGTAAGGGCATAGATAATATGGTAAGGCTATCATAGTGTTGAACGACCTGTCGAGAGGCAGTGAGTGATCTCACTTGTCAAGGTTGTTTGGTGACAACCTAGTGCAACACATGGGTGCTTGTTGTAGGCGGATATATCACAGCAAGTTCACTGGACTGATCCACCAGAGGATTCCATATGGATGGTAACCCCAATGTCTATGGAATAAATCCTCTAACGAATGGTGATACATGTGATCCTTAGACTTGAGATCACCTGAGCGCCTTGTGCACTAATCAGTGTAGTTTGACACTAGCCTAACGTAGTTCTATTCAAAGTTGTCAATACGGTGGTGATTGGCTGCATCAAGGAGTGTATCAAGACTATGGTGGATTCATAGAGGATTCATCACTCCCGCATACGGGAGAAGTTATCTCACGGTGTAATTCAGCATATGGCAATGACACTAAAACTGTGGCCATAGTGGGATTGAGTTGTTGCTCTGTCCGGATTATAATATAGGTCATTGGTCCAAAAACTGAATACATAATATCGAGAGTAACTGAAGGTTGACACTATTTCTATGCCTTCGTCTCATTGAGATAACATATGATGAAAGGATCGAATTGTACGGTAACCATATCGTTGACAGGTAGCTACTTTGTTGAATCCGAATCTATCGGGCGGCCATGATGCCTTGCTAGGGGCCAATCTTGGTCTATGTATTAGTGAGACGATTAATTTGTGTTAATCGCAATACTATACACTACCGGTATGATGAGGAGCCTATGGGTCACACACATAGAAAATAATTTAAGAGCCAAGAAGAAAGAAGGGCGTTTTCGTCTTTTTAGGTGAAAGAGTATTTTGGTAATTTCACAGTGCAATTAAATTTGATGAGGTCGTAGCCTTTATTTAATTTATTAGAAAAATTAAATAAGTGAAATTACGTTTAAATATGTGTTTGCATATATTTAATTAAATCATCATTATTGTTAAATGTTAATATATATAGATTAAATATAAATTAATTGATTTTAATTGAAGATAATGATGAAATAAAATAAATATCTAATTGGGAGTGTTTGGTAACATGGGGTGTTTGGGTTGGAGCCCAAGCCCATTCCATATGGGAATAGGGCATTAAAATAACACTATAAAAGAAAAGGTTTTAGCTGGAAAATCAGAGAGAGGCTTTTCATTCATTCATTCATTCTTTCATTGAAAAGTAGAATACATAGCCCCAAAACACTCTCACTCTCACGCCAGTTTTGCTTTTGCAAAGAATCAAAGTTCTTCTTTGATTTTTCTTCTTGTTTCTTAAGGCTAAGGAGGATCTAGCAAATCCCTTCTTAGTTCCTTGCGATTGGCCTCATGTGGACTTCGTTGGTTCGATCCTACACTTGGGTCGGTAGCAAAATACGTTCAGAGACAACTTGGAGGAGCCTCCAAACGTGCGTAAGATTATTGAACCTTGAATCTGATTTTCTGCAGATTTAATTTATATACTGTATAAACTGTGATATTATACCCGGATCTTGGTTCTGAGGAACGATCCATGTCATTTATGTTTTTGTTTTATGTTGCATAACTAGGTCATTCACTAACAATGGTATCAGTGCCTCGAGTATTAATTTCTATTGTTTATTGTATGATTTATAACATGTATTTGGTTGATAACATGTCATTTTTGAAAAATCTGCAAAAACTACAAAATCAGAAAAATCTGTTTTTGGATTAATGTTTCAAATGATAAAATGGTTTATAATGTATTGATGGATGTTATATTGGTTGGTTGATATCCTGGTTGAACATGTGTGCGTTCGATTTGATTTGGATTCGTGTTATTACACAAAAAACTGCAAAATAACACGAACTGTTCATATTGGGGATTTCCAGGTTCCGCTATGGCGACGTGGCTGCTGCCCTAATATTGTGTTTTTCATGAATGGACTGAAATACAGTTTTTAACCTATAAAGCTAATGATCATTCTACACATTTAAGAGGGTAATTAATAAATAACCCACCCAATTCAAAAAAATTGATTGTTTTGAAATGTATGCAATTTACTTGTTTGTATATCGCACGGTGCCCGGTACATGAGCCTTAGACCTAAGGGTGAATGTGTTAAATTTTTGGGTGTGTATGGTTGTAAATTTATTGAATAGGGCCTGCATGTCCTGCCTTTCTCCTCTTCTCAATGTACATTCTCTTCTCATCTCATTCCCCTCGAATGTAAATCGAGGTTTCTAAATTTATTGATGTAAAAATTTTTTATAATTATTCTTATTGTAAATTTAAATGATATTCTTGTAATGTACATGAAGACGGACCAAAGGACGAGGCAACCATACTTGAAGACTCAAGATATTTATTACAAGACCCTTAGGTCACCGATTCCTCTAGGCTCGAGGAAATCGGTTTTAGTTGGGCCATGTACCGACACGTTTTAATATTTTGTTTAGAATGCATGCTAAGGTTGAATGTTCAATTACATGTCAAACAATGTCATTCTAATAAAGATAATAATTTGATGAGACATTAAATAAAAACCATCAATTAAAGTATATTAAGTCGCGTAAGCCTTCCATCACCATGGTTTTAATCAAACCACTGTTCATCGAAACCTTGTTTGCCAAAGCGAAGGGTACACTTCTACTAGTGGGTGGTTAAAATGCATTAGAGTTTTCCTTAATGGTGATGGGTCGACTTAAAATGACAGTTTTGTTTGTTCGCCAAGCGAAAGTTGATATGTAACGCCCCACTTGAGGTACGTAGCTAATGTTTATTGTTTTGCTCTTATTTGAGTTATATTGTTCATATTGTTTGGTTGGCCCTTGGTTGAATGGATGTATAGGTTTGGTTGAGTGGTTGCCCTGAAATCGTAAAGACTTGGTGAAATCTTGGTGTTACAGACTTCGCCGGGGCGAAGAATAATCTTCACCGCGGCGACGAGGTTCTGCAACCAAAGAGGTAGGTTCTGTAATTTTTCGTCGCGGCCAAGAGCCGAATAAAATGAGTATTGAGGTTTCTAGAGAATTCTTCCATAGGGGCAAAATGACCTTTCTACCCTTAGTTAGCAGGAAAAGTGGGGTGTAAAAGGTAAGAGAATTTTATGGAGAGTATGTTAGAGTGGGGGTGTGATTGTAATGATTGAAAGGACAAAGATGGAATTTTGAAGAAAGAGTAAGGGCAATATGGGAATGAATGAATATATTTTGAGCTAAAAAGGGTTAAAGCTTAGTAAACCCTTCATTCATGCTTCTTCCACCGCCATACTCTTTCACCATTTCCTCTCAATTCTTCCTTCCATCTTTCAAGGATCTTTGAGGGTTTTTAGTTGGATCTTGGTAGAAAATCAATCTAAGGCATCCTAAGGTAAGGATTCTTGCTTAGATGTGAAGTTTTGCATATATTTGTACATTGAGGGCTTATGGTTTTATTGTGTAAAGTTGTAGAGAAAAGACAGGCATTTTAAAGGAAGGGAAAGTGCAAGTGTGATCTCTCCATTGCAAGTAAGTAAATCCAACCCAAGTTGAAATTTGAGAAATCTTTTGAGTAGAGATTTATATATGTATGTGTATGTTATGCTATTGAGAAATTGGGTTGAGATGAGTATTTGTTTTATGGTTGTTGATTACATTTCATTGATGAGAAGTGTTAATATGTGATGAATATGTAGTGATGAGAGGATGTAGTTTGAGATGAAATTGGAGGAGATTAGTAAATCTATTTGGAAGTGTTATTTTATGATAGGGATTATAATTTTGTGAGGGAGTTTTCTCCCATTTTGGATGGTTCAAGAGAGGGATAGAACCATAGATAAAGTAGAGTTTATGTATGCACATTAGTTGTTTGATAAAATGCCTAAGAGAATCATGAGTAGTAACCTTAATTCTTGCAACATTGCATGCTGGCATTTCATGAGTGCATTAGTGGAGAAAATTAATTGTGCATTGAGAAGTGGCTTGAGAAAGAGTAGAGAACTATGTGTATGAACTACTCTAAGAGTAGAGAGAATGAGAAAAATACTAAACACGGGTCGGTGCTTTGTGATCTCCACCCGATAGTGATGAGAAATGGGTTAGTACTTTGTGATCTCCACCCAATAGTTACGAAAATGGGTTGGTGCTTTGTGATCTCCACCCGAACGTCATGAAGAGTGGGTTGGTGCTGTGTGAACTCCACCCGGCTGTGCCTCCGTTAAGATAAGGCCATGACATATAGCAGAAGCTAAGTAAGAGAGCTATGTGAAAGAGAAAATAAATGAGATGAGAAAAAGTGTAAGGAAAGAATTAAGAGAAAGAGTTATAGGGACAGTCAAGTAGAGGATTTATTTACTGAGCATTATTTTGTGCTCACCCCGTTGTTTTTCTTGTGGTTGCAGGAACTAGGTGAGGACACAGTTGGATGGACGTCAGCACGCGAGGAGAAATGGCTACACTGTCCACCTAGTTTTGATAGTTTTTGTATATGATACTATCTTTTTTGTATAAAGAACGCATATATTTAATAAAAGAAAAATTTTGGGCCCAACTATTTATGTTATCTTCCATGTGTTTTCATTATGTATATGTTATGATTATATGAGTAAAAAGCTTCTATTACATGATAAACACGTCATAGGCATAGTAGAGTAGTACACAAATTATGTGTACGTGGTGACATGTAGTGTCCACTCTACTGATACTCAGAATCACACTTGAGGACAATGGTTGGAGCCATTGGATTGTGTGATTGGCTTGTTGGCCTTTTCGCATTTGAGGTTGATAGTAGGAGCTATCAACTGGTGTGGATTAAGTTTGTTGGCCTACCTAATCAACTCATATTGGCTTGTTCACCAAAGCGAAGGATTGAAATGGGCCGGATGGGATCTCAGTCTGCTAGGAAAGTCAACGGGCTTTCCTAAGTTAATAGTGAGGGCCATTGACTTGAGTAAAATAGTGGGAGCATCGTTTAATAAAAGACCATATTAAATAATAATGAACTTTATAATGACTTTATTTTTCTGCAATTGTAGATTCACCAAAATGAGCATTATGAACCTGCGACCGATAATCGAGAAAGAAAACAGGTTGGATGGATCCAATTTCTCAGACTGGTATCATATTCTTCGGATTACACTCATGTCAGAAAAGAAATGGTATATCCTTGAAAAGCCATACATGGCTGAGCCTAATCCTGATGCCACTTAGGAAGTTAAGGATACTTATCAAAAGTTCCTTGATGATACTGATAGCATTCAATGCTTGATGTTAGCATCGATGACACCTATGCTGCAAAAGCAGCATGAGAATATGGACGTTTCTTCCATTATTCTACACCTCAAGGAGCTTTTTGAAACAAATGCTCGACATGAGAGGTAAAAGGTGTCGAAAGCACTGTTTGGGAGTCGTCTGACTGAGGGTGCCCAAGTTGGTCCTCATGTGCTCAAGATGATTGAACACATAGATAGGCTTGAGACTTTGGGATGTGGCTTGGATGCAGAATTACAAATGGATTTAATTCTGCAATCCTTGCCTGACTCTTATGCTCTGTTTATAATGAATTTCAATATGAACACGATGGAGAAAACCCTATCAGAACTTTTGAACATGCTAAGGACTGCAGAGCAGGACTTGAAAAAGTCCAAGCCTGTTTCACTGGTTGCTGCCAGTAAAGTGAAGGGTAATGGCAAGGGTAAGGCCAAAGCCAAACCCAAGCGCAAGCCCAAAGGACAGGTTGCTCTTGGCCCTGAGAGAAGCATAGGGAAGGGCAAGGTAGTCTGCTTTTTTTGTGGCAAGCTTGGCCATTGGAGGAAACATTGCAAAGGCTTTCCTCGCGAGCAAGAAGAAGTCAGAGGCTACGACTTCAAGTATTTTTCATGATTGAGATTAATTTCTTTCCCTCAACATCTTAGGTCATTGACACAGGATGTGGTACTCACATTTGTACTGATGTGCAGGGACTAAGGTAGAGTAGAGTGCTCGCCAAGGGAGAGGTGGACCTACGAGTTGGAAATGGAGCACATGTGGCTGCATTGGCTATAGGGACTTGCTGTCTATCTTTGCCTACGGGCTTGTTATTGGAACTACATAACTGTTATCACGTACCTTCTATTTCTAGAAATATTATTTCAGTATCCGCTTTGGATAATATAGGGTATCATTTTGAGATATCTAATGGATTGTTGTCCTTTTGTTTGAATGGTATTCTATTTGGAATTGCAAGGTTATATAATGGACTACATGTTCTTGATTTAAACAATAAAGATATTCTCAATACTGAAACCAAGAAAGCTAAACATAGCGATCAAAACCAGACATATCTCTGGCACTGTAGATTGTGTAATGTTAATAAGACTCGCATTACAAAACTTCAAAGGGATGGAGTTTTGGACCCTTTTGACTTTCAGTCATTTGAGGTATGTGAGTCATGCTTGTTAGGCAAGATGACCAAGTCTCCTTTCACAGACAAGGTGGAAGGGCTACTGAACTGTTAGGCATCATTCATAGTGATGTATGTGGTCCACTAACAGTTGATGCCAGAGGTGGATATTCATACTTCATCACATTTACTGATGATTTCAATAGATATGGTTATGTCTACTTTATAAGACATAAATCTAAAGCCTTTGATAAATTCAAGGAATTCAGGAATGAAGTACAGAATATGTTGGGCAAAAGTATTAAAGTTCTTCGGTTGGATTGAGAAGGTGAATACTTAAGCTCAGAGTTTTCAGAGTACGTGAAGGAATGTGGGATGGTTCACAACTCACTCCTCCTTATACACCCCAACACAATAGAGTATCAGAAAGGAGGAACAGGACCTTAGTTGACATGGTTAGGTCCATGATGAGTTTTATGATTTACCTGTATTGTTCTGGGGTTATGCCCTAGAAACAGCGACTCACGTTTTGAACCGTGTGCCATCAAAGTCTGTAGATAAGACTCTATATGAGCTATGGAGTGGGCGAAAGCCCAACTTGTCTTATGTAAGGATTTGGGGTTGTGAAGCTTATGTTAAGAAATTGACTTCGAACAAGCTGGGCCAAAAATCCTGTAAATGTATATTTGTGAGGTATCCAAACGAGACCAAAGGATACTATTTCTACCACCCAGAAGGACGCAAAATTTTTGTTGCTCGATCTGGTGTCTTCCTAGAAAATGAATATTTTCTAAGAAGTACTAGTGGGAGAAAAGTAGAACTCGATGAAGTTCTAGAACCACAAGATATACTAGATGAAAGACGGGATGAAGTGCCACAGGAAGTTGTTGAGCATCATGAGGAGGTTACTCCACCACTTGTGGATCAAAGTGAACCACCTCAGGTAGCACAGGAGCTATGTAGATCTGGGAGAGTACGCCATGAGCCCGACAGATACAGTTATCTCGTGACTCAACATGGTGACGTATTAATCTACCAAGACGAGTAACCCAGAACCTACAAAGACGCTATATCAGATCCAGATTTTGTTAAATGGCTTGAAGCCATGAAATCTGAGATGGACTCCATGTACCAGAACCAAGTGTGGTCTCTGGTGGAACCACCTGAAGGGGTAAAACCCATAGGATGTAAATGGGTCTTCAAGAAGAAGACTGACATGGACGGCAATATGCATACTATTAAAGCACGACTGGTTACCAAAGGTTTCAAACAAATTCATGGCATGGACTATGAAGAAACCTTTTCGCCGGTTGCCATGATTAAATCCATCTGAATTATGCTTGCAATTGCTGCATATCATGACTATGAGATTTGGCAAATGGATGTCAAAACTGCTTTCCTGAACAGAAACCTTGAGGAGGGTGTGTATATGACACAACCAGATGGTTTCGTTCTTGATAGTCAAGCTAATAAGGTATGCAAGTTGCAGAGATCCATTTATGGACTTGACAAAGCTTCAAGGAGCTAGAACATTCGTTTTGATGAAGCGGTAAAAGAATTTGGTTTTATCAAGAACGAAGATGAGCCTTGTGTTTACAAGAAATTGAGTGGGAGTGCGGTAGCATTCCTAGTGTTGTATGTCGATGACATACTTCTAATCGGGAATGATATACCGAACTTGCAGTCGGTAAAGACTTGGTTATCCAAACGCTTCTCCATGAAGGACTTAGGAAGCAGCCTACATCCTTGGTATAAAGATCTATCGTGATAGACCGCATAGGTTGCTTGGCCTAAGTCATAGTGCATATATTGACAAGGTATTGAAAAGATTCAGTATGGAAGAATCCAAGAAGGGATTTCTTCCGATGTCACATGGTGTTTATCTGTCTAAGGAATTTTTTCCTAAAATACAAGATGAGAGAGATAAGATGAAGAGGATCCCATATGCATCAACAATTGGATCCATCATGTATGCCATGCTATGTACTCAGATTGATGTCTCATGTGCTATAAGCACTTGTAGTAGATATCAATTGGATCCAGGTAAGCATTACTGGATAGCCGTCAAGAATATTCTTAAGTACCTGAAAAGGACTAAGGATATGTTTTTGGTTTATGGAGGGGAAGATGAGCTCACTGTAAAAGGATACAATGATACTAGTTTCCAAACGAACAAAGATGATTATTGATCGCAATCAAGGTTTGTATTTTGTCTCAATGGCGGTGCAGTAAGCAAGAAGAGCTCCAAGCAAAGCACTGTAGTGGACTCTACAATGGAGGCTGAGTATATTGCATTGTCAGATACGGCCAACAAGGAGGCAGTCTGGATTAAGAAGTTCATTACTGAACTTGGTGTGGTTCCCACGATTGTTGATCCTATAGACATCTATTGTGACAACAATGGAGCAATTGCTCGAGCCAAGGAACCACGGTCTCATCAGAAGTCCACACACATACTCAGACGATTCCATCTCATCAGAGAGATAGTTGAGAGGAAAAACATGCAGATTAGTAAAGTGCATACTGACGACAATCTCACAGATCCACTGACAAAGCCTCTATCGTAGCATAAACATGAAAGGAACTTCAGATCATTTGGTATTAAATACATGAATGATTGGCTATAATGCAAGTGGGAGAATGTTAGAGTAGATGCTCTAGAGCCAATAAATTATTGTAGAATTGACTCTTTGAAATAATGTTCATTAATCAATAATAAAAGGCATTTTATTCTATATCACGTAAATCGTTATAATTGTAATATGTATTGATATATGTCCTTAGAATGGTAGAGCCGTGACAAGGGTGTTAAGTGTTTCAAATCTTGATAGTGAGAACCCGATGTGCACATATGGTGGCCATTCTAGAAACGTCCGTAGCCCCAGTACTATTATGAAGTAAGGGCACTGATAAGAGTGTAATTTAAATATTTTTATTCCTTCCATATTATGTTTTTTGTTATGTTTTATGCCTATTTGAGTTGATTAGAATTTATTTTGTGAGTTTAGTATAGTTGGATAGACTTTAGGAAATAAGTGATAAAAGATTAGGAAATTCCAGAATTGTTGTTATTCTAACCAGTGCTGCGTCTTTCAGGTTTTTGGGGAGCTAGATTCCTCGATTGCAAAAGTGTTCTTCAGAGAAATTACAGTAGACAAATCAAGATTTTCAGGAAGGTATTATGGGTGAGAATCTGAGTTCGTTTGGGTTCTCAGTAGTTGTTGCAAAACCGGACCTGGAATCCTAGTCGCAGAAGGATTCCTTAGCTGAGTATTGAATCTTCGAACAGGCCTAACTAGAGCATCAAATATCGAAAACGGGTGATTCAAAAGCCCAGATTCATCTAAACATCTGGAACTACAATTTTTATGAAGTGACCAAGCCCATAAAAGATCTTTTACACTGTGAGAATCCTGGTGCAAGCTGGAGACGAATTCTGTTTTCCATATCTGATAAGATTTTGACAAATCTGGAAGTCTATCTTCTAGGAAACGTCTAGGAAAGAAATTCCGTGATTCCTGGGAAGAATTAAGGAAAACACATGTTATTTAATTAGAATTTTTTAGGTTAAACGGGGAGGGAGGACAGTAGAGTTTTAATTTTCAGAGTTTTTGCTTTCTAGATCAAGATGTGCAGCTAATTTCCTTCTTCAGTTCAAGGGGATTTTGAAGCCTAATTTCATGTCATTGGTGTAACTTAACTTCAGTAACGTTGTTCTCAATCTCGTTTTTATTACAATTGTTTATGTTATTCTGATTTAATTGTCTATGATTCTTGTTTGAGTGATTTAGTTTTGGCCTGCTAAATTGTTTAATCAGAATTTACCTATTAGAATTAGGAATTGTGATACGTAATCATCCTTTTTCTATTCAACGAGTGACGCATGATGATAGCTGATTATGGACAAGTTTTCGGTCTATTGTCTTGAATAACATAACCCTAAGTTAAATAATCCGAGCTTGCGTGATTGTTGCTTAGATTAATCTACTCTCCTAATTCTTAAGGCTGCCATTGAATTAAATTTAGAAAGCTTGTTCTAGGTTGTTGGGTCAGTATCTACTTGAAGAGCTTGTTTCAGTAGTGACAAACTAAGGGAGAATTCGGGTAACTGAGCTTGTTGTTTCCTAGGGTCAGTAGTTCCATAATGACGAGATAGAACAGTGTTACGGTTACTTTATGTCCAATGCATGTTTAGATGGATATTGAACTGAGAACTGATTGTTTAACCTGATATTTTGTTTCTCTGTTTTGCTTTAGTTTGCCTTGATTACAAACCCCCTTTCATTACTATTGTCAGGTTTACTGTTTAGAGTTTAATTTGCATTTCTGTTGTTTTTATTGTTTTAGAATATAGAAATTAATCGGGTCATTCCCTGTGGGATCGACCCTTGCTTGCCCTTTATACAATTCAATAGTTAGGTTAGTAAGGTTAATTAATTTGGTGCATTCAGCATGCTACCAGACACAGATAATACAATAAGGCTATCATAGTGTTGAACGACCCTGTCGAGAGGCAGTGACTGATCTCACTTGTTCAAGGTTGTTTGGTGACAACCTAGTGCAACACATGGATGCTTGTTGTAGGCGGATATACCATAGCAAGTTCACTGGACTGACCCACCAGAGGATTCCATATGGATGGCAACCCCAGTGTCTATGGAATAAATCCTCCAACGAATGGTGGTACATGTGATCCTTAGACTTGAGATCACTGGAGCGCCTTGTGCACCGATTGGTGAAGTTTGACACTAGCCTAACGCAGTTCTACTCAAAGCTGTAAATACAGTGGTGATTTGCTGTATCAAGGAGTGTATCAAGACTATGGTGGATTGATAGAGGATTCATCACTCCTGGGTAGAGGAGAAGTTATCTCACGGTGCAATTCAATATATGGCAATGACACTAAAACTGTGGCCATAGTCTATCCGGATTATAATATAGGTCATTGGTCTAGAAACTAAATATATAATATCGAGAGTAACCGAAGGTTGACACTATTTCTATGCCTTCGTCTCGTCGAGATAACGTATGATGAAAGGATCGAATTGTACGGTAACCATATCGTTGACAGGTAGCTACTTTGCTGAATCTGAATCTATTGGGTGGCCATGATGCCTTGCTAGGGGCCAATCTTGGTCTGTGTTTAGTAAGATGATTAATTGGTGTTAATCGCGATACTATACACTGCCGGTATGATGAGGAGCCTATGGGTCACACACATAGAAGATAATTTAAGAGCCAAGAAGAAAGAAGGGCGTTTTCATCTTTTTAGGTGAAAAGGTATTTTGGTAATTTCACAATGCAATTAAATTTGCTGAGGTCATAGCCTTTATTTAATTTATTAGAAAAATTAAATAAGTGAAATTACGTTTAAATATGTGTTTGCATATATTTAATTAAATCATCATTATTGTTAAATGTTAATATATTGTAACGCCCCACTTGAGGTACGTAGTTGTTGTTTCTTCTTTCGCTCTTATTTGAGTTGGTTTTGGTAAGATTGTTTGATTGAGTGTTGTGATGAATGTTGCCCTGAAATTGGTTGGAAATAGAAAAAGTTCAGTGTACCAAGCTTCGTCGGGGCGAAGAATAGTCTTAGCCGCGGCGAAGATGTGTTGAAACCATGGGCAAACTCTCTGGACAGTTTCGCCGCGGCGACAAGCCGTTTAAAATGTTTGTTGAGTTTTAGATAATTTCTTCCCTAAGGGCAATTTGACCATTCTACCCCTAATTAGCAGGAAAAGTGGAGAGTTAATTGTAAGGATTTTTCATGGAGAATATGTTGATATGGGGGTGAGTTTGTAATGAATCAAAGGATATAGATGGAATTCCCAAAGAAGAGTAAGGGCAAAATGGGAATGCTTTGGTATAAATTTCATTAAAAGGAATTAAGAGTTAGCAAACCCTCATTCTTCTTCTCCAAAAACGCAACTCTCCATCCTTACTCCTCTCAACTTCTCTTTCTTTTGATCAAAGAGTTCCAAGGGGTTTTTGAAGTGATTTGGGGTGGAAAATCAACCTAAGGCTTCCTAAGGTAAGGATTTCTACTTAAGTTGTGTGATTTGTGAGTTTTAGGTTATATTCAAGTTTGAGAGTTTTTATTCTTTTGATTAAGAGTAGAGAAAAGTCAAGCAAACCAAGTGAAAAGAAGAGTTGATGAAGTCTCTCCATAACAAGGTAAGTAAACCCCAACCCAAGTTGAGATTTAAGAATTTTCTTGATTAGGGTTTTGATAGAAATGATGAATGTATGTGATATACATGTGATATGCCATGTATGGAGGTTTAAATAGAGATTTCTATGCTTTGTGAATGTTTATACCTTGCAAATATGAGAAATGAGTTGTTGGGTTAGAGAGGTAGTTGAGATGGAATTGAAGGGGTGTTATGGATCCCCTTTTTGGAAGTGCTTTCTTTGACAGGTTTTATGGTTATGTGAAGGGGTTTTTCCCCATTTTGGATGGTTAGAGAAATATTTAGAATCATTGCTATAGTAGAGTTTTATGATGCACTTGAGTTGTTTGACGAAATGCCTAGTAGAGGTTTGAGTATGAGTAGTGAACCTTAATTCTTGCAACATTGCATGTTGGTATTTCATAAGTGCAATAGTGGAGATGAGCCATCCATATGCATTATTATATGCATTGAAAAGTGACCTAAGAAAGAGTAGGAAACTTTGTGTATACAATTACTCTATGAGTAGAGGGCTTGGTGAATACAACTACTCTAAGGGTAGAGAGAATAAAAATGCTAGAATAGAGTGGATTAGAAGAGTAGAAGTGATGGGTTGATGCTTTGTGATCATCACCCGACAGTTATGGGAATTGGGATGATGCTTTGTGATCACCACCCGAATAGCCCTTAGAGATGGGTCGATGCTTTGTGATCGTCACCCGATGGGTAGTAGAAATGGGTAGATGCTTTGTGACCACTACCCGGTTAGTTAATAGATAAGTAGGTTGATGCTTTGTGATCATCATCCGACATTTAGTAGAAGTGGGTTGATGCTTTGTGACCATCACCCGACAGTGACTAGGGACGGGTTAATGCTTGGTGATCGTTACCCAAGAGTCATGAGAAAAGGGTAGGTGCTAGGTGATCTCCACCCGATAGTTAGGAAAACTGAGTAGGTGCTTTGTAATCCCCACTCGATAGTCACTAAGAACGGGTTGGTACTGTGTGAATTCCACCCGATAGTCATGGAGAGTGAGATGGTGCTGTGTGAACGCCATCCGACCGTACCTCTGGTAAGATAAGGCCATGATGTTTAGTAGAAACAGAGATAGAATCAGAAATAGTATAAGGAAAGAATTAAGAGTTATACATACGGGGACAGACAGATAGAGGGTTTTACTTACTGAGCATTATTTTGTGCTCACCCCGTTATTTTCCTTTGTGGATGCAGGATCTAGGTGATGATCCAGTCGGAGGGGCGTCGGCAAGCGAAGAGAAATAGCTACACTGTTTCCCCTGTTTTGTCTTTTAAAACGAATTTTTGTAAACAGTACTCTTTGTGTATAAAAGACATATGAATTATAATGAAAAGAAAGATTTGGGCCCAATTTTATATTATTATTATGCATGCATTGTACTAGTTTTCAGCAGTTGTTACATATATATAGATTAAATATATATTAATTGATTTTAATTGAAGATAATGATGAAATAAAATAAATATCTAATTGAGAGTGTTTGGTAACATGGGGTGTTTGGGTTGGAGCCCAAGCCCATTCCATATGGGAATAGGTGATGCGTGTTTACTACAACATGCAAAAAAATAGCAAGTATACTAGTCGCTCAAGTAATAAAGTGATGGGTAGGATATCGGTCCCACGAGGACTGTTAGCAAAGCACTAAGTTTCCTAACGTTATCAAGTTGAAGCAATCGAATTCTTTGGATTGGTGGGAGCAAATTGTAATGAAAAACAACAATGAAATTAAACAAAGAATTAAATCTTAATTAAGAAAGCAAGATGAAACACGGAAAATCACTTTAAGCAAAACGGGTAGGGTTTTGACTTCGTTTGGATTTTTATGGGTTAAACCTAAACATTACATGATATCCACGTTCATGCGCAATGGTTGTAAATCGAATTCACTAATATGTTAAACATACCCTCTCGGGCTATGTTTTCCTATTCATCCTTATTAACATTCCACACCCAACAAATTGAAGGTTAATAATTCTGAATTCATTAAGCACAAGAATCCTAAATTGATTTCATTAATTCTTGAATCTATCTCTAGCATCCAATACTATAATGGTGATTACCCAAGAAGCCTAACATGAATTATTTCTCAATCTCATCATGTTCATCACATCCATCATTCAATTTCAGAGTAACACACAACCAAAGCTTATTCACATGGAAATAACACAATCCAATACTTAACCCATTTGAAATCCAAACTACAATCAAAACCCTAACCCATAAAAGATTAGTTCATAGCTAAATTAATACTACAAAAACGAAAAACAGAAATAAACAAGTTAAACATAATGAAACTGAGATGAAAGATAAGAAATCTCCCCAAAAGATAAATCTTCTAGTCAAAATCTGAATCTTCCCCTTTAACAATTCGAAAAACTCAAAGCTTTACTCTCAAAAAAGTGTAAAAACGGCTAACCTAAAAAGCTCTAGATCCCCTTGGCAAAAGGTTAAGTTTTTCTTTTATACTTAGTCCAAAAACCCAGCCAAAAACACGCACAACACGAAACTGTGCATTTACAAAACTGAATAAGTTGACTGTCGCCGCGGCGAAGAATGAAACAGATAAGTTCGTCCCTGGCCTACTTCGCCGCGGCGAAGCTCCTTCAAAAGTTTTGGAATTTATAGAACTGCCACTCTGCTTGCTTCTTCGTTCGATTCTTCGATTCTCGGCTCTCTTCCTTGGGAACAAGCTTCATCGTGCTTTGTCCTGCTCCGGAACTCTCCTATCTTCTGAGATCCGCTAATTTCTGAGTCAAAACTATCCAATTTTGTCTTTATTTGCTCAAAAAGTCCATTTTAACCTGAAACACGAAAAGTAAATAATTAAGCACCAATTCAGGTAAAAATGCACTAGAAAGTACCTGAAATTCGACAAAAAGATCAAATAAAAACTGTATAATTTACGGATTATCAACTACCCCCAAACTAAAGAGATGCTCGTCCCCGAGCATACAATACAAAACTAACGAAAACATAGACAACAAACAAAAACAAAAACATGAAAACACACACAACAAAACTGAAAAAAAATAAAACCAACCAAACTCAAATTCCACAGTGAATTGCCTAGAAATTGCACATGTCTCACAAATTGTTGAAAAATTATTATCAGGAAATGTTCGACACTCCAGGAAGTTATAACTACATCGACTGCCTTCCTCAATCGGTCCACCAAGTAGGTAATCCCCACTTCAATCCACATTCCAACTTCCCGGATTATTTTATGCAAAAATTGTAAAGTTTATCAAATGGTGGCAGACTCCATAAGCCTAAATATCGAACTACTCTCCACTAATGAAGATTAAACACAGATGAGAATCAAAAGGTCTTTAAAAGCTTGTAACGTTAGGCTCGGGTCATGGGCTCCAATAAAAGGATAGGAAACAAAGTAAGAGAACTCGGTTGTCCTAAAGCAAAACTAAAATCACATCGAAACCCACACTTTCTCAACACCAATCGACATGTCCACTAGTTCACAGCCTTCAAACGCGTATCCTTAAAAACTTTTGGATACCATAAATTCAGGGGAGACTCGTTTAAGGTGTACGTGGCATTGTTAAACCCGAGGTCGCCAAATACTGCTAGGCAGTTTTTAAGGTGGGTTCTGGTTTCCAGCCGGTATACTCTTAAACTAGGCAGCATTGTGTTCAAATATATATATATATATATATATATATATATATATATATATATATATATATATATATATATATATATATTTTTAACACAATCAATAGAATTGAATTGAGGTGACTACCTCCTTTGTTTTTATTCTTTTCTCTCAACCCCCACATTATTCTTTTTGGTCTCTTGTTCATTTTTCTTCTCTTAACCCCCAAACTAATCTTTTGCTCATTTGTACACTCGTTTCGTTCTTTGTTTTGCACTAGGACTGAATTCTCCTAAAGGTATGATAGAGTGTTTAGGGTAACAGGAATTTACAATTCTGTTGTTTTCCAAGAAAAATAAAGCAAAGTTCATATGGCTCAAATGGGTGACTAGGGATAATTTCAATCATGGGTTGGCTAGAAAGGCTCAAACGTTCCGAAAAATGCCTAAATCATTTCCTCAACCATGTCTAATCCTAGAATTTCGCCTCAAGCATTTCTCAACTAGGTTCTATAGTCCACCAACATTATCAAGACTTTACCTAATCGCATAAAATGAATTTAAGCATGCCGAAAAAATGAAAATCGTGGTTGAACCACTCAACAAACCTCAATCAAAATCCAGTCAATAAACATAAACTTGAAGCAATGTTTAACATTTCTCAACAATAAAAATTCAACAATCTTATTCTCATCATTGATTTATACAACTCATCATCGGCAAAACAAAACAACCAAAAGAAAAATACAACAAAACTAAAATTATTAATTTTTTTTTTTTTAATTAAGGTGTACGCGGCGCTGTTAAACCCGAGGTCGCCAAATACTGCTAGGCAGTTTTTAAAGCAGTTACTGGTTTCCAGCCAATATACCCTTAAAATAGATTTTACAGTTTAAGGTGTACGCAGCGTTGTTAAACCCGAGGTCGCCAAGTACTGCTAGGCGGTTTTTAAGGCAATTCTTGGTTTCCACCAATATACCCTTAAACTCAAAATCTATTCCCTACCCCCAAACTAAATATGACATTGTCCCCAATGTTCCATTATGCACAAATCAAGAATAGAGAAAAAAAACAAAAGAAAAACAAAAGAAAAGAAAATATAAAGGTACGAGAATGCTCCCTGGTTAATTCATGAATTGTCGCTCCACAATGATCACCCGTTTT
Organism: Pistacia atlantica; assembly: GCA_026229545.1. Classification (NCBI taxonomy): domain Eukaryota; kingdom Viridiplantae; phylum Streptophyta; class Magnoliopsida; order Sapindales; family Anacardiaceae; genus Pistacia; species Pistacia atlantica. Next base: position 11,551,633 of record JAPEIT010000014.1, on the reverse strand, counting down.
CGGACTTTTCATCATCCAAAATCTGACAAAACAATAAACTGTGGTGTCCCTCATGTTAGAACGAATTCACAACTAAATTGAAAGTATTACAACCTAATCTCGCCCTTTTAACAACTACTAATTAAAAACATCAACTAAACAACTAACAAAATAAACAAAAACCAAAACCAAAATAAAATGAGTTTAAGTTTAAACTGGGCAAAAATTAAATGAAAGCAATTAAACAAAAACAAAACATAAACAGGTGCTCCGGTTCAGTCTTGTTCTTCCTCTTCTTCCTGTTCATCTTCCTCGCCTTCCTCTTCTTCCTTCTGATTTCGTCCACTCATCCGTGTTCCAGTCAACCCATTGGTATGCGGAAGTGTCAACCTTTAGCTCCTTGAAGCTGTTTGTCAGCAATTCATGCATGCTCTGTGTCCGCTCCATCATCCAATCCTGTCGTTTCTTCATATATTTCATCATGCCCAACATTTCTTGCATCATCTCTTTTTGTGACCCTGTGGAGCTGGATGATGTGGTCATGCTCGTTCTCTGCCTCTTCGCCCCTGCTCTTGGTTGGGCAGCTTCCGTTCGGTCAAGGTGTTTCTTGAAATAGTCTCCATCCAGAATTGGAGCAACATGAATACGCTGCTCATCATCTTGAACCTTGACCCCAGCGTTTAGGCACATAGCTGTGATGAGATGCGGGAAACAGTAACTCGCTTGCCCCTTTTGGGATGCTAGCTTGACACTATTATATATGATGTCTCCCACATCCATACTCTTTCCTGTGGCAATAGAGTATAGCAATATCGCCTTCTCATGAGTCATCGTGTTGTAGTGCAACTCCGGCATTAATTTAGCACAGACAAAGTACTGCCACAGCTGAGCCATTGGTGTCAACTGTGTTCCTTTGAGTGTCTTTTTCTGTTTTTTAGACATTTCCCATGCTGCCCCAGGTTTCGCAATGACCGGCAGGATAATATCATCCTCAAAGTTTGATATTTTGAACTCCACATACTTATCAGTGAAAATTTCGGGCAAGTTATAGAAGTTGTTGATATCCTTTGCTGAAAATGGCACATCCTCCCCTCGTACAAACACAGTATCTTCCTGACATTCCGGGAAGTTGGCGTAAAACTCTCTTACCAATGGTTCTACAGCCAGAACTTCAGGAGCACACATGAATATGTCCCAAAGTCTCCCTCTACTCCAGTCCACAGATTGTGGTGCTATCAATCCACGCTCAGGGATGAAACCCTTATCCTTTCATTTGATCACCTCTTCATAACGTTTCCGGGCTACCTCGTTCACAAACCGGTTGTCAACATTCTTCCCCTTGCTCTTATGCTTAATTTTCGGAGCCATTGATCCACTGAAATTCAATCCAAAATATTAACCCCAAGGAATTAGACCTACAAAAACACAGCCACGTCAAACCTGCAAAAACAACCCACACTTCCAAAAATTTGCAATTCAACCCCCAAACTACAATTTTTCAATTCAACACAAACACTCCAAAAAATCAACACCCACACTTCTAACAATCAATTGGTTCACAAACTTCTCAACATTAATCAAAATCACAACTCAAACAAACCCAAAATTCTCAAGTCAAAAGTTCAACAAAATTCTTAGATCTATGATTATAGACTTAAAATTTTCCAAAATAAAGCTTTGGGTTTTCGAGATCTTACCGATATTAAGGAGTTTGCACCACCAATTGAACCGGAAACGACCCAAATAAGAAAGCCCCAAATTTTCGATCAAAAAATTTTTGTGAAATTTGTTGTTGATACGGGTTGTTTTGGTGTTTAGGAATGTTATAGAGTGATAGTTTTGGTTGGAAAAGCAAAATAGAAGTGAAAGATTGAAAGTTGAAAATTTTTCTCTCAACTCAAAATGCAAGGCGGCGTGAAGAATGAAGAAGAAAAGTTGATATTTATAAAAAAAAGCTCGTCGCCGCGGCGAAGTTCATCATGTATAAACCCTAATCAACTTTTCCAGGTCTCGCCGCGGCGAAGAAGGATCTTCGCCCCGGCAAAGTTCATCGTTCATGAACCCTAAAAATTCCCAGGTTTCGCCGGGGCGAAAACTTCCCAAGAGTACAAGGCTAACTTCGTCTCGGCGAAATGCCTTAGCCAATTTTTCAGAATTTACTTCCTTTTCTTCGCCGCGGCGACAACAATTACTTCGCCGCGGCGAAATCCTCCAGTAGCAAACCTGGTTTTCTTCATGTCTCTTCGCCTCGGCGAAGTCCGGAAATTTTTTATGCCTTCCTTTGGCTCAAGACTTCACCTGAAACACCCAAAAACAATAAAAACATCAATTTTTATACAAACTCATAATGAAATAAGATAAATTCGAACAACAAAAATTAAAATCAAAAAGTTAAAAACACTTGGGTTGCCTCCCAAGAAGCGCTTGTTTATAGTCGAAAGCTCGACTCTCTCAATTCTCACTCAGCCCGGACTGTCCAAATACATCACATCCCGAAAATTTCCCTTGTACTAGAACTTCATTTGTTGATGATCTTTTTCACACATTGGCTTTGTTGCAAGTTTCACTACCCATTTCCAGCCCTTGGTCATAACTTTGGTAGTTCGACTCTTCTCTCCGCCCGCCTTCCGTTTTCTTTACTTAACTTCACCCTTTTCTATCCCAGAGATCCATTCCTTATGTGTACTCAAACTCGACTATGGTTTGTCTTGGACTTTTGTGCAACCTCTTCCGTCATGGTCCTCACTGCCAAACTTATTCAGTTCAACAATGCAGTTCTTAATTTCCACCGTAAGATTATTCAGTTGGCAGGGCTCAACTCTTGACTGATTTACCACATCAATTTTTAAACACGATTCTTGTTCAGGTGGAGCTTTTATTGATCCAAGGATATTAAATGTTATTTCTTCATCTTGCATCCTCATGATCAACTTCCCTTCTTGAACATCGATTAACATTCTTCCGGTGGCTAGGAATGGTCGTCCCAAGATAAGAGGAATTTCTTTGTCTTCTTCCATATCCAACACAAAGAAATCCGCAGGAAAAATAAACTTGTCCACCTTAATCAACACATCCTCCACTTTACCCCTAGGAAGCTTTATTGAGTGATCTGCAAGTTGCAAGCATGTGGATGTCGGCTTAACTTTACCAATTCCTAATTTCTTGAACACAGAAAAAGGCATAAGGTTAATGCTAGCACCTAGGTCACATAGAACTCAATCAAAGGTTATATCTCCTATAGTGCAAGGAATAGAAAAACTCCCTGGATCTTTGAGTTTCGGGGGTAGCTTCTTCTGGAGAATTGATGCGTGTTTATTACAACATGCAAAACTAGCAAGTGCACTAGTCGCTCAAGTAATAGAGTGATGGGTAGGATATCGTTCCCACGAGGACTTGTAGCAAAGCACTAAGTTTCCTATGGTGTTAACAAGTTGAAGCAACCGAAAATCTTGGATTTGTGGGAGCAATTTGTAATTGAAAGAAAACAAAATAAAATCTAACAAGTAATAAATTCTTAAAAAGGAAAGTAAATGGAACACAGAGATTCAATTTAAGTAAAACGGGTAGGGTTTTGACTTCGTTTGGATTATTTATGGGTTATACCTAAAAGTTACACTATTTTCACATTCACATGCAATGGTTGTAAATCGGATTCACTACTATGATAACATACCCTCTCGGGCTATGTTTTCCTATTCATCATTATTAACATTCCGCACCCAACAATTTGAAGGTTAATAATTCTAAATCATGAAGCACAAGAATCCTAAATTGATTTCATTAGTTCTTGAATCTATCTCTAGCATCCAATACTATAATGGTTATTACCCATGAGGCTTAACATGAATTATTTCTCAATCTCATCATGTTCATCACATACAACAATTAATTTCAGAGTAACACACAACCACAGCTTATTCACATGAAAATAGCACAAACACATACTCAACCCATTTCAAATCCCAACTACAATCAAAACCCTAACCCATAGAAGATTAGTTCATAGCTAATTTAACAGAATAAAAACGGAAAATACAAGTAAACAGAATAAACATAATGAAACTAAGATGAAAGAATAGAAAACTCCCCAAAAGATGAATCTTCCAGTCAAAATCTGAACTTTTTCTCTAACAATCCGAAAAACTCAAGCTTTTTCTCTCTAGGAAATGTAAAAGACGGCTAACCTAATAATTTGGAATCCTTGCAAAAAGTTTTTCTTTTTCTTTTATACCTAGTCCTAAAAACCCAGTCCAAAACACGCACACACGAAACTGTGCGTTTACAAAACTGTAAATTTTGACTTTCGCCGCGGCAAAGAATGAAAAGCCAAAATCGAATCTGCCTAACTTCGCCGCGGCGAAGACAATTTCTTCGCCGGGGCGAAGCTCCTTCAAAAGTTCTGAAATTTACAGAACTGCCACTCTGCTTGCCTCTTCGTCCGATTCTTCGATTTTCGACTCTTCACCTTGGAAACAAGCTTCATCGTGCATTGTCCTACTCCGGAACTCTCCTATCTTCTGAAATTCTTCAATTCTGAGTCAAAACTGCCAAATTTTGCCTTTATTTGCTAAAAGAGTCCATCTTAACCTGAAACACGAAAAGTAGAGAATTACGCACCAATTCAGGTAAAAATGCACTAGAAAGTATCTGAAATCCGACAAAAAGATCATATAAAAACTGTATAATTTACGGATTATCAATTACCCCCAAACTAAAGAGATGCTCGTCCCCGAGCATACAGTACAAAAATAATGAAAACAAGGATAATAACGAAAAACAAAAATACAGAAACATGCACACAAACTGAAAGACCAAAATAAAACGAATTCAAATGCTACAACGAATTGCCTAGACATTGTACATATCTCGCAAATTGTTGAAAGTTTATTATCAGGAAATGTTCGACATTCCAAGAAGTTATGGGCTACATCGACTGTTTTCCTCAATTAGTCCACCAAGTAGGTAATCCCCACTTCAATCCACCTTCCAACTTCCCGGATTATTTTATGCAAAAATTGTAAAGTTTATCAAATGGTGGCAGACTCCATAAGCCTAAATATCGAACTACTCTCCACTAATGAGGACTACACATAGATGAGAATCAACAGGTCTTTAAAGGCTTTTAACTTTAGGTTCGGGTCATGGGCTCCAACAAAAGGATAGGAAACAAAGTAAGAGAACTCGGTTGTCCTAAAGCAAAACTCAAATCACATCGAAACCCACACTTTCTCAACACCAGCCGACATGTTTACTCATTCACAGTCTTCATACGCGTATTCTTAACTTTTGGATACCATAAATGCAGGGGGGACTCGTTTAAGGTGTACGTGGCGTTGTTAAACCCGAGGTCGCCAAATACCGCTAGGCGCTTTTAAGGCGGGTTCTGGTTTCCAGCTGGTATACCCTTAAACTAGGTAGCATTGTGTTCGACATTCTTTTTTTTTTTTTTTTTTTTACACAACACTAGAATTGAATTAAGGTGACTACCTCCTTGTTTTTATTCTTTTATCTCAACCCCCACAGCATTCTTTTTGGTCTCTTCTTCATTTTTCTTCTCTTAACCCCCAAACTAATCTTTCACTAAATTGTACACTCGTTTCGTTCTCGGTTTTGCACTAAGACCGAATTCTCCAAAAGGTATGATAGAGTGTTTAGGGTAAAGGAATTTACAAGTCTGTTGTTTTCTAAGAAAAATAAAGCAGAATTCCAATGGCTCAAATGGGTGACTAGTGAAAATTTCAATCATGGGTTGGCTAGAAAGGCTCAAACGTTCCAAAAATTGCCTAAATCATCTCCTTAACCATGTCTAATCCTAAAATTTCGCCTCAAGCATTTCTCAACTAGGTTCTAGAGTCCACCAACATTATCAAGACTTTGCCTAATCGCATAAAATGAATCTAAGCATGCCGAAAAAATGAAAATCGTGGTTGAACCACTCAACAAACCTCAATCAGAATCCACTAATAAACGTAAACTTGAAGCAATGCTTAACATTTCTTAACAATAAAAATTCAACAATCTTATTCTCATCGTTGATTTATACAACTCATCATTGGCAAAACAAACAAACACACGAAAAATACAACACAAAAGAAAACAAATTTTTTTTTTTTTCAAGGTGTACGCGGCGTTGTTAAACCCGAGGTCGCCAAATACTGCTAGGCAGTTTTTAAGGCGCATCGGTTTCCAGCCAATATACCCTTAAAATAGATTTTTTTTCGTTTAAGGTGTACGCGGCGTTGTTAAACTCGAGGTCGCCAAATACTGCTAGGCGCTTTTAAGGCAAGCATCGGTTTCCAGCCAATATACCCTTAAACTCAAAAATCTATTTCCTACCCCCAAACTAAATATAACAATGCCCCCAATGTTCCATTATGCACAAGTTAGGAATAGAGACAAACAACAACGGAAAAATAAATGAACAATAAAAAGGTACGAGAATGCTCCCTGGTTAAGCCATGAATCGTCGTTCCACGTTGTTCACCCGCTTCTTCGGACTTTTCATCATCCAAAATCTGTCAAAACAATAACTGTGGTGTCCCTTATGTTAGAACAAATTCACAACTATAATGAAAGTATTACAACCTGTCTCGCCCTTTTAACACTAAAAAAAATCAACTAAACAACTAACACAACAAAAAAAACGCAATCCAAAACCAAAATAAAATGAGTTAAAGTTTCAACTGGACAAAAATTAAATGGAAGCAACAAAACATAAACATAAACAGGTGTTCCGGTTCATTTTTTTTCTTTTTTTTCCTCTCGCTTCTTCTTCCTTCCTTCTTCCTCCTCGATTCCGGCCTACATCCGAGTTCCATGGCCAACCCACTGATATGCGGAAGTGTCAACATTCAGATCCTTGAAACTTTTCGTTAACATTTCATGAATGTTCTGTGTCCGCTCCATCGTCCAATCCTGTCATCTCTTCATGTATTTCATCATCCGCATCATTTCTTGCATCATTTCTTTCTGAGATCCTGTGGAGCTGAATGATGTGGCCATGCTCGTTCTCTGCCTCTTCGCCCCTGCTTGGTTGGTCGATGCCGCCTCAAGACGCTTTGGTGTAATAGTCGTCATCTAGAATTGGAGTCGGATAAATACGCGGCTCATCATCTGCAACCTTGACCCCCGCTTTTTGGCACATGGCAGTGATGAGATGCGGGAAACAGTAGCTTGATCGTCCCTTTTGGGATGCTATCCTGATACTGTCATAAATTATGCTTCCCACATCCATACTTTTTCTTGTGGCAATAGAGTAGAGCAATTCCGCCTTCTCAAGAGTCACTGTTCTGTAGTGTGTCTCGGCATTAGTTTAGCACAGACAAAGATGCACGCCACAAGAGCCATTGGTGTCAACTGTGTTCCTTTGAGTGTCTTTTTCTGTTTTGTCGACACTTCCCATGCTACCCCTGGTTTTGCAATGGTCGACAAGATAATATCATCATTACGGCTTGTTCTTTTGAACTCCACATATTGATCCGTGAAAATTTCGGGAAGGTTGTAGAATTTGTTGATCTCTTGTGCTGAAAATGGCACATCCTCTCCTCTTACAAACACAATATCATCCTGACTTTTGGGGAAATTGGCATAGAACTCTCTGACCAACGGTTCTACTGCCGGCTCCTCAGGAGCACTCATGAACATGGCCCAATTTCTACCCCTACTCCAGTCCATAGCTTGTTTTGCTGTCAATCCACGCTAAGGGATGAAGCCCTTATCTTTTTGTGTGATCACCTCCTCATAACGTTTACGGGCTGCCTCGTTCACAAACCGTTTGTCTACGTTCTTCCCCTTGCCTGTATGTTTAATTTTCGGAGCCGTTGATTCACTGAAATTCAATCCAAAATGTTAACCCCAATGAATTACCCCTATAAAAACATAGCCCTGTTCAACCTACAAAAATAATTCACACTTCCAAAAATTTTCAATTCGACCCCCAAACTACGATTTTTCTATTTTAAGGTGTACGTGGCGTTGTTATACCAGAGGTTGCCAAGTACTGCCAGGCAGTTTTTAAGGCGGGTTCTGGTTTCCAGCCAATATACCCTTAAAATAGATTCCACATCACAATTTCAAAACAATCCACACTTCTAAAAATTTGCAACTCCACCCCCAAACTACGATTTTTCAATTCAACACAAACACTCCAAATAATAAAAAACTACACTTCTAACAATCAATTGGCATATAAACTTCTCAACATGAATCACATCACAACTCAACAAACCCAAAAATATTTCAAGTTAAAAGTTCACATAATTTCTAGATCTACGAATATAGACTAAAAATTTTCCAAAATAAAGCTTTGGGTTTTCGAAATCTTACCAATATGAAGTTGTTTGCACCACCAATTGACTTAGAAACGATCCAAACAAGAAAACCCCAAATTTTTGATCCAAAAATTTTGTGAAATTTTTGTGAAAATTGTTGTTGAAATGGGTTGATTTGGTGTTTAGGAATGATGTGGAGTGATTATTTTGGTTGGAAAAGTAAAATAGAAGTGAAAGATTGGAAGATTGAAAATTTGCTCTCAACTCACAATGCAAGGCGGCGTGAAAAATGAAGGAAGAAAAGTTGGTATTTATAGAAAAGGTGCTTCGCCGCGGCGAAGTTCATCACGCATGAACCCTAGAATTTTCCCAGGTTTCGCCGCGGCGAAGAAAATTTCTTCGCCGGGGCGAAAACTTCCCGAGAGTTTAAGGCTAACTTCGCCTCGGCGAAGAAATTTTCTTCGCCGCGGCGAAATGCCTTAGCCAATTTTTCGAAATTTTACCTTTACTTCGCTGCGGCGACAACAATTACTTCGCCGCGGTGAAACTCTCCAGTAGCAAACCTGGCTTTCTTCATGTCTCTTCACCGCGGCGAAGAAATGTTCTTCGCCCCGGCGAAGTCTGAAAATTTTTATACCTTCCTTTGCTCTAGACTTCACCTGAAACACTTGAAAACAAAAAAATCATCAAATTTTTTACATACTCATAATGAAATAAGAAAAATTCAAACAACAAAAAGTTAAAATCAAAAAAATTAAAACGCTTGGGTTGCCTCCCAAGAAGCGCTTGTTTATAGTCGGAAGCTTGACTCTTTCCATTCTCACTCAGCCCGGAATGTCCAAATAAATCACCGCCCGGACATTTCCTTTGTACCGGAACTTCACTTATTGATGATCTTTTTCACACATTGGCTTTGTTCCAAGTTTCACTACCCATTTCCAGCCCTTCGTCATAACTTTGGTAGTTCGACTCTTGTCTCCACCCGCCTTTTGTTTCCTTTGCTTAACTTCACCCTTTTCCAATCCAGAAATCCGTTCCTTATATGTACTCAAACTCGACTGTGGCTTGTCTTGGAATTTTGTGCAACCTCTTCCGTCATGGTTCTCACTGCCAAACTTATTCGGTTCAACAATGCACTTGGTTCTTTCCACCTTAAGATCATTCAGTTGGCAGGGCTCCATTCTTGACTGATTTACCGCATCGATTTTTAAACATGATTCTTGTTCATGTGGAGCTTTCATTGATCCAAGGACATTAAATGTTATTTCTTCATCTTGCATCCTCATGATCAACTTCCCTTCTTGAACGTCAATCAACGCTCTTCCGGTGGCTAGGAATGGTCGTCCCAAGATAAGAGGAATTTCTTTGTCTTCTTCCATATCCAACACAAAGAAATCCGCAGGAAAAATAAACTTGTCCACCTTAATCAACACATCCTCCACTAAACCCCTAGGAAGCTTTATTGACTGATCTGCAAGTTGCAAGCATGTGGATGTCGGCTTAACTTTACCAATGCCTAATTTCCTGAACACAGAAAAAGGCATAAGGTTAATGCTAGCACCTAGGTTACATAGAACTCGATTAAATGTTATATCTCCTATAGTGCAGGGAATAGTAAAACTCCCTAGATCCTTAAGTTTCGGGGGTAGCTTCTTCTGGAGAATAGCGCTGCACTCTTCTGTAAGCATCACCGTTTCCTTTTCTTCCAGCTTCCTCTTGTTCGATAAAATTTCCTTCAGGAACTTCGCGTAGCTCGGCATCTGTTGTAATGCATCTGCAAAAGGAATGTTAATATGCAGTTTTTTAAAAACATCAAGAAATTTAATAAACTGCTTATCCTGATTCTCTTTTCTGAGTCTTTGAGGAAATGGTATGGGTGGAGTGTGATGTGCCAACTCGGTGGAATTTCGGGGAAGGGTAATTTCTCTTCCTTTTTTTCTGCTTCTGCTCCTCTGTCTTCGGGCTGAGTGGTTTCTTTTTAGCTTCAATTTCTTCATCAATTTCTTCATCAGAATCATCATTTTTCTTTGATGAAGTTTCTTCTTTCTTGGGTTCCTCACCTCTTCTAAAACTCTCCCCCTTCTCAATGAGATTGCATTGACCTGCTCACGGGGGTTGGTCACTGTGTTGCTAGGTAGAGAACCCTGTGGTCTATCATTCAGCTTCTCGGCCAATTGGCCCATCTGTACCTCAAGATTCCGAATGGACGCCCCTTGGTTTCTAAAGTTTGTTCTCGTCTCATTCATGAACCCTGTAGACTCTTGCATGAATTTACCGAACAAATACTCCAACTTCGACACTCTTGGATCTCCCGGTTGATTGGTTGCCCCTGGCTGGGTATTTGGAACTTGCCTCTGGTTCCATTGATTACCCTGTTGGTTTTGATTTCCCCAAGCCAGATTTGGATGATGTCTCCACCCTGGGTTGTATGTGTTGGAGAATGGGTTGTTCGACTGTCTTTGATTTCCTGCCAAGTAATTTACTTGCTCCGTTGATGAAGATGACGGTGCAAATGTGTTTCCGACTTGGCACTCGCTGCTCACATGGTTTCCTGCACAAAAATCACATGTTAATTGAGGTGCTTGTACTGTAATTTAGCCGCATAGTTCCCAACCTGCTTTTGCAGGGCGGTGAGTTGGGCCTGAGATGGCGTGAAAGCATCTACTTCATGAAGACCCGAAGATTTCCTCGTAGTTACTCTCTCATTCGGTCTTTGATAGTTGTTGCTTGCCAAAACCTCAAGCAACTCATAAGCCTCTTCAGGTGTCTTATTCTGCAAAGCTCCTCCTGAAGCTGCATCCACCATGGTTTGCACGTTACCCATCAAACCATTATAAAATGTTTGGACTTGAAGCCAAACAGGCAAACCATGATGTGGGCACTTCCTCATCAATTCCTTGTATCTCTCCCAAGCCTCGTACAACGACTCGGCGTCATCTTGTAGAAACGATGTGATATCATTTCTCAACTTTGCTGACTTCGCTGGAGGAAAGAACTTGGTCAAGAATTTTTGTGCCAGATCATTCCATGTTGTAATTGTTCCCGGTGGTAATGCCATTAACCACCCCTTTGCTTTATCTCCCAACGAGAATGGGAACAAACGCAGCCTAATAGCATCATCCGACACTCCATTCGACTTGAAGGTGTCGCAAATTTCCCGGAAATTTGCAATGTGCTGATTCGGATCCTCCTTCAAATCACCGTTGAATCTTACCGACTGCTGGATCATCTGGATGATTGCCGGCTTGATCTTGAAGTTGTTAGCTTGTACTGTAGGTCTCGTAATACTTGACCCACTTCCGTTCACTGTGGGAACTGAAAATTCCCTCGGTGTCCTATTTTCTCGGTTCACCATTTCAACTACAACTTCTTCCATTTCGCGTAAGTGTATCTCTTTCTTCTTCTCTCCCCGTTTAGTCTTCAGTCCTCCCTCAAGCTCAAGGTCAACAGGAACCACTGGTTGACGTCTTGCTCTTCGCATAAACTGAATGCACACAAGTGAAAGAAGAGTGAAATCACAACTCTAACAAAAATTAAAAATAAAAATAAAACTTCAATCTAGTTAAACTCTAGGAAAAACTTAATGTTAACTTAAAATCAGTCCCCGGCAACGGCGCCAAAAACTTTATGCGTGTTTATTACAACATGCAAAACTAGCAAGTGCACTAGTCGCTCCAGTAATAGAGTGATGGGTAGGATATCGTTCCCACGAGGACTGGTAGTAAAGCACTAAGTTTCCTATGGTGTTAACAAGTTGAAGCAACCGAAAATCTTGGATTTGTGGGAGCAATTTGTAATTGAAAGAAAACAAAATAAAATCTAACAAGTAATAAATTCTTAAAAAGGAAAGTAAATGGAACACAGAGATTCAATTTAATTAAAACGGGTAGGGTTTTGACTTCGTTTGGATTATTTATGGGTTATACCTAAAAGTTACACTATTTTCACATTCACATGCAATGGTTGTAAATCGGATTCACTACTATGATAACATACCCTCTCGGGCTATGTTTTCCTATTCATCATTATTAACATTCCGCACCTAACAATTTGAAGGTTAATAATTCTAAATCATGAAGCACAAGAATCCTAAATTGATTTCATTAGTTCTTGAATCTATCTCTAGCATCCAATACTATAATGGTTATTACCCATGAGGCTTAACATGAATTATTTCTCAATCTCATCATGTTCATCACATACAACAATTAATTTCAGAGTAACACACAACCACAGCTTATTCACATGAAAATAGCACAAACACATACTCAACCCATTTCAAATCCCAACTACAATCAAAACCCTAATCCATAGAAGATTAGTTCATAGCTAATTTAACAGAATAAAAACGGAAAATACAAGTAAACAGAATAAACATAATGAAACTAAGATGAAAGAATAGAAAACTCCCCAAAAGATGAATCTTCCAGTCAAAATCTGAACTTTTTCTCTAACAATCCGAAAAACTCAAGCTTTTTCTCTCTAGGAAATGTAAAAGACGGCTAACCTAATAATTTGGAATCCTTACAAAAAGTTTTTCTTTTTCTTTTATACCTAGTCCTAAAAACCCAGTCCAAAACACGCACACACGAAACTGTGCGTTTACAAAACTGTAAATTTTGACTTTCGCCGCGGCGAAGAATGAAAAACCAAAATCGAATCTGCCTAACTTTGCCGCAGCGAAGACAATTTCTTCGCCGGGGCGAAGCTCCTTCAAAAGTTCTGAAATTTACAGAACTGCCACTCTGCTTGCCTCTTCGTCCGATTCTTCGATTTTCGACTCTTCACCTTGGAAACAAGCTTCATCGTGCATTGTCCTACTCCGGAACTCTCCTATCTTCTGAAATTCTTCAATTCTGAGTCAAAACTGCCAAATTTTGCCTTTATTTGCTAAAAGAGTCCATCTTAACCTGAAACACGAAAAGTAGAGAATTACGCACCAATTCAGGTAAAAATGCACTAGAAAGTATCTGAAATCCGACAAAAAGATCATATAAAAACTGTATAATTTACGGATTATCAAGAATAGCGCTGCACTCTTGTGTAAGCATCACCGTTTCCTCTTCTTTCAACTTCCTCTTATTCGATAAAATTTCTTTCAGGAACTTCGCGTAGCTCGACATCTGTTGTAATGCATTTGCAAAAGGAATGTTAATATGCAGTTTTTTAAACACATCAAGAAATTTAATAAACTGCTTATCCTGATTCTCTTTTCTGAGTCTTTGAGGAAATGGTATAGGTGGAGTGTGATGTGCCAACTCTGGTGGAATTTCGGGGAATGGCAATTTCTCTTTCTTTTTCTCTTTCTTTTGCTCATCTTTCTTCAGGCTGGGTGGTTTCTTTTCAGCTTCAATTTCTTCATCAATTTCCTCATCAGATTCTTCATTTTTCTTTGATGAAGTTTCTTCTTTCCTTGGGTCCCTCACCTCTTCTAAAACTCTCCCACTTCTCAACGAGATTGCATTTACTTGCTCACGGGGGTTGATTACTATATTGCTTGGTAGAGAACCCTGTGGTCTATCATTCAGCTTCTCGGCCAATTGTCCCATCTGCACCTCAAGATTCCGAATGGACGCCCCTTGGTTTCTAAAGTTTGTCCTCGTCCCATTCATGAACCCTGTAGTCTCTTGCATGAATTTACCGAACATATCCTCCAACTTCGTCACTCTTTGATCTCCCGGTTGATTGGTCACCCCTGACGGGTTATTTGGAACTTGCCTTTGGTTCCATTGGTTATTTTTTTGATTCTGATTTCCCCAAGCCAGATTCAGGTGATTTCTCCAACCCAGATTATATGTGTTGGAAAATGGGTTGTTCGGTTGTCTCTGATTTCCTGCCAAGTAGTTTACTTGCTCCGTTGATGAAGATGACGATGCAAATGTGTTTCCAACTTGACACTCGCTGCTCACATGGTTTCCTACACAAAATTCACATGTTAGTTGAGGTGCTTGTATAGAATTTACCTGCATAGTTCCCAACTGTTTTTGAAGCGCAGTGAGTTAGGCTGAGATGGCTGTAAAAGCATCAACTTCATGAAGACCCGAAGATTTCCTTGTTATAGCTCTCTCATTTGGTCTTTGATAGTTGTTGCTTGCCACAACCTCAAGCAACTCATACGCTTCCTCTGGTGTCTTATTCTGCAAGGCCCCTCCTGACGCTGCATCAACCATGGTTTGCACATTACCCATCAAACCATTATAGAATGTTTGGACTTGAAGCCAAACTGGCAAACCATGATGTGGGCACTTCCTCATTAATTCCTTGTATCTCTCCCAAGCCTCGTACAATGACCCGGCATCATCTTGTAGAAATGATGTGAAATCATTTCTCAATTTTGCTGACTTCACTGGAGGAAAGAACTTGGTCAGGAATTTCTGTGCTAGATCATTCCACGTTGTTATTGTTCCCGGTGGTAATGCCATTAACCACCCCTTTGCTTTATCTCCCAATGAGAATGGGAACAACCACAGCCTAATAGCATCATCTGATACTCCATTCGACTTGAAGGTGTCGCAAATTTCCAGGAAATTTGCAATGTGCTGATTCGGATCCTCCTTCAAATCTCCGTTGAATCTAACCGACTGCTGGATCATCTGGGTGATTGTCGGCTAGATCTCGAAGTTGTTTGCTTGTACTGTAGGTCTAGTAATACTTGACCCACTTCCATTCACTGTGGGAACTGAAAATTCCCTCAGTGTCCTGTTTTCTTGTTCAGCCATTTCAACAACAACTTCTTCCGATTCTGCAGTAGGATTATCTCTTTCTCTTCTCTCTCTGTTAAGTCTTCTTACAGTCCTCTCAAGCTCAAGGTCAACGGGAACCACTGGTTAACGTCTTGCTCTTCGCATAAACTGAACGAACACAAGTGAAAGAAAAGTGAGATCACAACTCTAATGAAAATTAAAAACAAAATTAAAACTTCAATCTCGCTAACTTAAAGAAAAACTTGATGTTAACTTAAAAAAAATCCCCGGCAACGGCACCAAAAACTTGATGCGTGTTTACTACAACATGCAAAAAAATAGCAAGTATACTAGTCGCTCAAGGAATAAAGTGATGGGTAGGATATCGTTCCCACGAGGACTGTTAGCAAAGCACTAAGTTTCCTAACGTTATCAAGTTGAAGCAATCGAATTCTTTGGATTGGTGGGAGCAAATTGTAATGAAAAACAACAATGAAATTAAACAAAGAATTAAATCTTAATTAAGAAAGCAAGATGAAACACGGAAAATCACTTTAAGCAAAACGGGTAGGGTTTTGACTTCGTTTGGATTTTTATGGGTTAAACCTAAACTTTACACGATAGCCACGTTCATGCGCAATGGTTGTAAATCGAATTCACTAATATGTTAAACATACCCTCTCGGGCTATGTTTTCCTATTCATCCTTATTAACATTCCACACCCAACAAATTGAAGGTTAATAATTCTGAATTCATTAAGCACAAGAATCCTAAATTGATTTCATTAATTCTTGAATCTATCTCTAGCATCCAATACTATAATGGTGATTACCCAAGAAGCCTAACATGAATTATTTCTCAATCTCATCATGTTCATCACATCCATCATTCAATTTCAGAGTAACACACAACCAAAGCTTATTCACATGGAAATAACACAATCCAATACTTAACCCATTTAAAATCCAAACTACAATCAAAACCCTAACCCATAAAAGATTAGTTCATAGCTAAATTAATACTACAAAAACGAAAAACAGAAATAAACAAGTTAAACATAATGAAACTGAGATGAAAGATAAGAAATCTCCCCAAAAGATAAATCTTCTAGTCAAAATCTGAATCTTCCCCTTTAACAATCCGAAAAACTCAAAGCTTTACTCTCAGAAAAGTGTAAAAACGGCTAACCTAAAAAGCTCTAGATCCCCTTGGCAAAAGGTTAAGTTTTTCTTTTATACTTAGTCCAAAAACCCAGCCAAAAACACACACAACACGAAACTGTGCATTTACAAAACTGAATAAGTTGACTGTCGCCGCGGCCAAGAATGAAACAAATAAGTTCGTCCCTGGCCTACTTCGCCGCGGCGAAGACATTTTCTTCGCGGGGGCGAAGCTCCTTCAAAAGTTCTGAAATTTACAGAACTGCCACTCTACTTGCTTCTTCGTTCGATTCTTCGATTCTCGGCTCTCTTCCTTGGGAACAAGCTTCATCGTGCTTTATCCCTGCTCCGGAACTCTCCTATCTTCTGAGATCCGCTAATTTCTGAGTCAAAACTATCCAATTTTGTATTTATTTGCTCAAAAAGTCCATTTTAACCTGAAACACGAAAAGTAAAGAATTAAGCACCAATTCAGGTAAAAATGCACTAGAAAGTACCTGAAATCTGACAAAAAGATCAAATAAAAACTGTATAATTTACAGATTATCAGTAGGGCCTTAAAATAACACTATAAAAGAAAAGTTTTTAGTTGGAAAATCAGAGAGAGACTTTTCATTCATTCATTCTTTCATTGAAAAGGGGAATACATAGCCCCAAAACACTCTCACTCTCACACCAGGTTTGCTTTTGCAAAGAATCAAAGTTCTTCTTTGATTTTTCTTCTTGTTTCTTAAGGCTAAGGAGGATCTAGCAAATCCCTCCTTAGTTCCTTGCGATTGTCCTCATGTGGACTTCGTTGGTTCGATCCTACACTTGGGTCGATAGCAAAATACGTTCAGAGACAACTTGGAGGAGCCTCCAAATGTGCGTAAGATTATTGAACCTTGAATCTGATTTTCTACAGATTTAATTTATATACTGTATAAACTATGATATTATACTCGGATCTTGGTTCTAAGGAACGATCCATGTCATTTATGTTTTTTGTTTTCTACTGCGTAACTGGGTCGTTCACTGACAAATCCCTTGATAGTTCTATGGATTATGTTCATGTGGACGATGTGAGTGTGATTCTACTTTGAATTGGGAGCGAGATCAAATCAGAGACACTGAAGGAACCTCCAACAAATATCTCTGACTTCACTAACGAACACTGTTCATGGGTTACTATTCACTAATACTATTCACTAGATACTGCTCATTGAAATTGTTCACCGAATACTATTCACCGACACTGTTGGAGCCCATGGCTATTCCTTAGTAGAATAGGGTTTTAATTGTTGCACTATATAAGTGCAACTTAAATTAAAACAAAATATCATTATCCATTTCAATTAAAAACCCTGGCCACCTTCTCTCTCTCTCTCTCTCACATTACACTCTTGAGTAAAAAGAAGATTTTTTCTTGATTCTTGAAGCCCTTGATTATTCTAGCAAAATAATCAAGGGTTCTGCGAATTGTCTTCATGTGAGGATCTAGCAAATCCCTTGATAGTTCTACAGATTATCTTCATGTGGACGATATGAGTGTGATTCTACTTTGAATTGGGAGCGAGATCAAATCAGAGACATTGAAGAAGCCTCCAAACATTGGTAACGTATTCCAAATCCTTGTATGGGTTGGACTTTTTGATTTATTAGATTTTTGTTTACACTGTTTTCGTTTATAAAAATCAAGATGTTATAATCTTTGCTCGTATATTCTTGTTTTTTCTGCCGAACGAATCTGTTCACTCACTTACAATGGTATCAGAGCCTCGAGTACCAGATTATAATGTTTAATCAATGATTGATAACATGTTGATGCATAAATTTGTTTTTTTTTTTTTAAATCTATAAAATTATGTTTATTACATGATTTGAATATGTAATTGAATTAATAATGTGTTGATTGAATGATGTATTGGTTGGTTGGATGGTTGGTGTCCTGGTCGAATGGTTGTGCATTCGATTCGATTTGGATATGTATCATTACGTGAAAAATTGCAAAAAGGCATCACTGTACGATTCAAAGTTTAACGGCATTTGCCGTGGTGAAATAAAACTTTGTCGCAGCGATAGGCCCGAAGTAAATCTTGTCGCAGGGAAACACATCTTCGCCGCGGCCTCATGCCGAAAAGTAGATCACGCCGCACAAAATAAATCTTCGCCGCGACACAAGACTCTTTGCAACATTTTGTGTTTTCTGGATGTTTACGGCGTTTGTCACATCGAAATAAAACTTTGCCACAGTGACTATGTGTATGTAAACTTCATCGGTTCCCTTTTTGCTTTTTGTTTTTCGTACAAGGGCTAAATTGCAACTTTTAAACCCTTAAAACCAATATTCATTCTACAAATTTTAGATGGTAACTTGATATTTCAACACACCCTATTCAAAAATTGATTGTTTTTGAATGTATGCAATGTTCTTATTTGATAATTGAATGATGCCCGGTGCATGAGCCTTAGACCTATTGTTTATTGTTTATTGGGTTTGTTTGTAATTTTATAAAGAAATAGGACCTGTGTGTCCTGCCTCTCTCTCTAATATCTCGATGTATTTGTTCTTGTCATCTCACTCCCCTCGTATGTAACGCGATGTTTCTATTTTATTGATGTAAATTAGAATAGGATTTTTGTAATAAAATTCTTTGTAATGATCGTGAAGAAGAAATGAAGGAGCTATGAAGAGGAATAACTAGAAGACCCAAGATTAACTTTTAAACCCTAGGTTGACCTACCGATTCCTCTAGGCTCGAGGAAATCGATTTTAGTGGGCCATGTACCGGCACGTTTAATTTTTTTGTTTAGAATGCATGCTAAGGTTGAATGTTCAATAACATGCTAAACAATGTCATTCTAACAAAGATAATAATCTGGTGAGACATTAAATAAAAACCCTCAACTTAAGTATATTAAGTCACATATGTTTTCCATGACCATGGTTTTAATCAAACCACCATTCGTCGGAACCTTGTCGCTAAAGCGAAGGGTACACTTCTACCATTGGAAGGTTAAAATTCATTGGAGTTTTCCCTAATGGTGATGGGTTGACTTAAAATGACAGTTTTGCTTGTTCGCTAAAGTGAAGGTTGATAAACACATCATAGGCACAGTAGAGTAGTACACATGTTTTGTGTACGTGGCAACATGTAGTGTCCACTCTACTGATACTGAGAATCACACTTGAGGACAATGGCTTTGGTTATCGTATTGTGTGATTGGCTTGTTGGCTTACTCCACATTTGGGGTTGGTAGTGGGAGCTATCAACTGGTGTGGATTAAGTTTGTTGGCCTACTTAATCAACCCATTTTGGCTTGTTCGCCAAAGTGAAGGTTTGAAATGGGATATATGGGATCTCAATCCACTAGGAAAGCCAACGAGCTTTCCCGAGTTAATAGTAAGGGCTATTGGCTTGAGCAAAATAGCGGAAGCGATTATTTAATAAAAGACCTTATTAAATAATGAAAATAAACATGATAATAACTTTACTTTTCTATATTGTAGATTCGTTTAATAATGAGCAACATCAACCTACGATCAATAATCCAGAAAGAAAATAGGCTAGATGGATCTAATTGCTCGGACTGGTATCGAAATCTTTGGATTATACTGAAGTCCGAAAAGAAATTATATATCCTTGACAAGCCTTTTTTGGCTGAGCCTGATCCTAATGCCACTCAAGAAGTAAAGGAAACTTACCAAAGGTTCCTTGAGGATGCTAATACTATTCAATGCCTTATGTTAGCATCGATGAACCTGAGCTGCAAAAGCAGCCTGAGAATATGGACGCTGTTGCCATAATTCTGCACCTCAAGGAGCTTTCAAAGGAAATGCTTGACATGAGAGGTACAAGGTGTCGAGTGCATTGTTTAGAAGTCACATGATTGAGGGAGCCCAGGTAGGTCCTCGTGTGCTTAAGATGATTGGGTACATAGAGAGGCTTGAGACTTTGGGATTTGGGTTAGATATAGAATTACAAGTGGATTTAATTCTGCAATCCTTACCTGATACTTTTTCATTGTTCATAATGAACTTCAATATGAACACCATGATGAAACCTCTGTTAGAGCTTCTAAACATACTGAGGACTATAGAGCAGGACATGAAAAAGTCCAAGCCTGTTTTACTGGTTGTTGCCAATAAAGGAAAGGGTAAGGGCAAGGGAAAGGCCAAGGCCAATCCCAAGCCCATGCTGAAAGCACAAGATGTTCTCAAGCCTGAAGGCGACATTGGGAAAGGTGGGGAGGTAATCTGCTTCTATTCTGGCAAGCCTGGCCATTGGAAGAAAAATTGCAAGGCTTTCCTCGCAAACAAGAAGAAGTTAGATGCTTTAACTTCAGGTATGTACATGATTGAGATTAACTTCTCTCCTTCAACATGTTGGGTCATTGACACAAGGTGTGGTACTCACATTTGTACTGATGTGCAAGGACTAACGTAGAGTAGATTGCTCGCCAAGGGAGAAGTGGACCTACGAGTTGGAAATGGAGCACATGTGGCTGCATTAGCTGTAGGGACTTACTGTTTATCTTTACCTATGGGCTTGTTGTTGGAACTACATAACTATTATCACGTACCTTCTATTTCTAGAAATATTATTTCAGTATCCACTTTGGATAATATAAGGTATCATTTTGAGATATCTAATGGATTGTTATCCTTTAGTTTGAATGGTATTCTATTTGGAGTTGTAAGGTTATATAATGGGTTATATGTTCTTGATTTAAACAATAAAGATATTCTCAATGTTGAAACCAAGAAAGCTAAACATAGCAATCAAAACCAGACATATCTCTGGCATTGTAGATTAGGTCATGTAAATTAGACCCGCATTGCAAAACTTCAAAGGGATGGGGTTTTGGACCCTTTTGACTTCCAATCATTTGAGGTATGCGAGTCATGCCTTTTAAGCAAGATGACCAAGTCACCTTTCACAGGACAAAGTGAAAGGGCTATTGAACTATTACACATCATCCATAGTGATGTATGTGGTCCACTAACAGTTGAAGCCAAAGGTGGATATTACTACTTCATCGCATTTACTGATGATTTCAGTAAATATGGTTATGTCTACCTCATGAGACATAAATCTAAAGCCTTTGATAAGTTCAAAGAATTTAGGAATGAAGTATGTAATATGTTGGGCAACAGTATTAAGGCTCTTCAGTTGGATCAAGAAGGTGAATACTTGAGCTTAGGGTTTTCTGAATACCTGAAGGAGTGTGGGATAGTATCACAACTCACCCCTCCATATACACCTCAGCACAATGCTGTGTCTGAAAGGAGGAATAGAACCTTACTTGACATGGTTAGGTCCATGATGAGTTTTAGTGATATACCTGCATCATTCTAGGGTTATATCCTGGGGACTACGACTCATGTATTGAATCATGTGTTATCAAAGTCTGTAGATAAGACTCTATATGAACTATGGAATGGGCGAAAGTCCAACTTATCTTATCTAAGGATTTGGGGTTGTGAAGCTTATGTCAAGAAATTGACTTCAAACAAGCTGCCCAAAATCTGAGAGATGCATTTTTGTGGGGTATCTTAGGGAAACCAAAGGGTACTATTTCTACCACCTAGAAGAGTGCAAAATTTTTGTCGCTCATACTAGTGTCTTCCTAGAAAATGAATTTTTCCTTAGAAGTACTAGTGGGAAAAAATAGAACTCGATGAAGTTCTAGAACCGCAAGATATATTAGACCAAGGATAGGAAGGTGTGCCACAAGAGGTGGTTGAACATTGTAAGGAGGTTGCTCCACAATCCATGGATCAAAGTGAACCACCTCAAGTAGCATAAGAGCTACGTAGATATGGGAGAGTACGCCATAAGCCTGAGAGATACGGTTATCTTATGACTCAACATGGTGACGTACTAGTTTACCGAGACGATGAACCCAGAACCTACGAAGACGCTATATCGGATCCAAATTCTATTAAATGGCTTGAAGCCATGAAATCTAAGATGGACTCCATGTACCAGAACTAAGTATGGTCTCTAGTGGAACCACCTGAAGGGGTAAAACCCATAGGGTGCAAATAGGTCTTTAAGAAGAAAACTGACATTGATGGCAAGGTGCACACTTATAAGGCACGATTGGTTGCCAAAGTTTCAAACAAATTCATGGTATTGACTATGAAGAAACCTTTTTGTCAATTGCCATGATCAAATCCATCCGGATTATGGTTGCGATTACTACATATCATGACTATGAAATTTGGCAAATGGATGTCAAAGCAGCTTTCTTGAACGAAAACCTTGAAGAGGATGTGTATATGACACAACCTGATGGTTTTGTTCTTGATGGTAAAGCTGATAAGGCATGCAAGTTGCAGAGGTCCATTTCATATGCACATGCAACTACCTTGTTGGCTACACTTCCACAACTCTCTAATTCAACCAAATTGTGAGCCAAAAACTCACTAATTATAGCATCAAACCTGTCCATTTTCAATAATTCTCTACACTTCAAAAATCTCAACACCAAATCTTCCACAACTTCACCAAATCTTCACCTAACCATACACTGCTTCTCATGACTAGAATTAATATATCAATAAACATAAAAAACAGCCCACAATTCTCTTATACCATCACATATAAACATGCAAAAATTCATTCAACACAAGTTTTGCTCAAATTAAGGTTCAAATTAGGTTTACTTACCTTGAATATGTCAGATCATTTCACTTTTGCTCTAAATCTCTTCCTCTTGGACCTAGATCATATAAAAACCATAAAAATTTAAAACTTTAAAGTTTAATCACATTCCTTTTGCTAGAATCTTACCTCAGGATGCTTTAGGATTGAAAATCTCCAAAAATCCAAACCAAATCCTATGATTTTCCTTTGAAATTTAGTGAAGGAAATTGAGAGAAAATGGGGTATAGGTGGTGTTAACAAGGGCTTAAGTATGTTAGGGTTTCTTCAAATAAAGCCTTATATCAAATAATATATGCATGTATTCCCATTTTGCCCTTGCACTTTCTCTAAAATTCCATCTATGTCCCTTAGTCAATTACCATAATGCCCTCAGTTTTATTGCATTCTCCATGAAATTCTATCTCTTCATACTCCCCACAATTTCAACTAATTTTGAGTGAAAAGACCATTTTACCCTTAATGAACTTTTAAGGAATTTTCTTCACATTTGTCTAAGGTAACTTCAAAGAAATCCAACGAAGGGTATTAGGGCATAAGTAAAATTACGTACCTTGATGTGGGTGTTACAATAATATAAATGATGCCTTTTATTAATGGAATAATCATGATCCATAGAGTCAATATACAAACAATATGATTGGCTCTGGGGTACCTACTCTAACAATCTCCCATTTGCACCTATAGCCAATCATTTACCTATTTAGTACCAAATGAAGCTAGGTGCATATCATGTTTCTACTATGACAGAGCTTTTCTAAGCAGGTTCGAGATGTTGTCATTGGTAGGTACTCTACTTATTTGCATATCTCCACTCTAAACAACTTCCCTGATCAGGTGGAAATGTCTAAGTATATGTTCGAATCTCTGATGAGACCGTGGTTCCTAGGCATGAGCAACGGCCCTATTGTTATCACAGAATATTTGTATTGGATCAACAATGCTTGGAACCATACCAAGTTTAGTAATGAACTTCCTGGTCCAAACCGCCTCTTTAGCTGCATTTGATTATGCAAGGTACTTATCCTCCATTGTAGAATCAACTACAGTACTCTGCTATGAGCTTTTCTAGCTCACTGTAGCTCCATTCAGACAAAAGAAAAAATCTGATTGCGACCGAAAATCATCTCTGTCAGTTTGAAAACCAGCATCACTATATCTTCTTATAGTGAGTTCATCTTCTCCTCCATAAACCAAGAACATATCCTTAGTCCTCTTCAGGTACTTAAGAATGTTCTTGACAGTTATCCAGTGATGCTCACTTAGATCCGATTGATATAATATGACACATCAATCCAAGTACATAACATGGCATACATAATGGATCCAATATTGGATGCATATAGTATCCTGTTCATCATATCTTTCTCCTCGAATAATTTTGGATACATGTCCTTTGAGAGATAAACACCATGTGACATAGGAAGAAATCCCTTATTGGATTCTTCAATATTGAATCTCTTCACTACCTTGTCAATGTTGCTAGTACTTTAATCAAACATAAACGCAACGTAAAATCAAAATTTACCAATTAAACACTATAAGCCCCAAAATCTAAATATGAGTACTGTTGAGTGTTGGAAATGCGGATTTATTTAGTGATTTGGGGGTGAAACTATAAGGAATTTAAGGTTTAATGCATGATTTATGATATGAATTCTTACATGTTTTGTTATCTTCTAGAATCACGGGTGTTGTGTGTGTTTTTAGGTATTCAGTTGCAAAAGAATAGATTATTCATGCTTGTGCTGGTGTTCAGACATCTTGGACCCATCGAGTGCGGATAAATCAAGGCGAGAAGAAAAAAATAGTGAAATCCTGACTTTGTGTCGTAGCATGATTTCCTAAGCCGCAGCGTGGTACGATTTTTGTTAAAGAGGAAATCACCTGAAACGTGCTGGGGCTCAATTAAACCACACCGCGTCTCAACTAAATTGCGTCAGGGCGTAAATCACGCAGAATGTAAAAATGTCGCATTTCCAACCCTAATTTCAGCAACCTATATTTACAAGTTTGCCATTTTGTCTAAAAACTATATAAAGGCTACTTTAGTCCATTTTTAGGAAGTTTTAGGTTTTACATACACATTTTGGAGAGAATACATTTAGGGCTTCTTGGAAAAGTGGAGCTTGAAGAGGAGAAGAGGTTCTCTTCCTCTCCTCCTCCTTTGTTCTTCACGATTATGGTTCCAGTGTTGTTGTTTCTTTTCCTTGATGTTGTATTTTGTTTTCTAGGGATTTGATGTAATCTAATTGAAGGCTTGTGTTTTATTGTTAATTTATTTGTTTGATTTATTCTATTATGTTCTAAATTCATTCATTGCATTTAATTCAATCTTTAGTTGATATTAGAGCCTAATCAACCTTGATGTTAGTTAATTGATTGTATGAGATAAGACTGGGTGTGGAATGACTAATTTGTAGCCCTGCCCGGGTATAGATTAGTTATTGTCTTTAAGATCATCTTGCGCTTAATGGGTTTTCGTTACTAGACTAGGCTATACACCATTAGCTAGTTTAGTTGATGGAAACACTAGGGTATTTCGTATGGCTGCAGTAATACCTTAGAAACAAGAGATGTCATGCCTATCTTGATTAGCTCTATGAATTGATGATTTGTGTCTATTCGAATTGGTTGCTTTGTTATTTAGACTAGGCTATATGCCACTAGCTAGTTTGAATGATGAAAGTACTAGGTTGAACCCGATGATGTACGAACAATAGAATGGAGTGGAGAGAACGATAGTTTGATGATGAACATGTAGCTTAATTATAATGATGGAGTTAGAGCCCTAGGGTCTTAGGAAACAATCATACATGGCAGCGGAAACAAAAATTATTTAAACATCCTTAGAACCAAGATCAGGGTACAAATTTACAGTTTACTCAATAAATTATAATAGAATCTGCAGAAAAATCAGTTTAAAGTTTAGAAACCATACCCACGTTTGTAGGCTCCTCCAACTTGTCTCGGAATGGGTTTTGCTACTGACCCAAGCGTAGGATCGAACCAATATAGTCTACACGAAGACAATCTCAAGGAACTAAAGAGGGATTTGGTAGATCCTCTTTAGCCTTTAAGAACTAAGAAGAAATCAAAGTGTATTTGATTTTTAGCAAAAAGCAAAACTAGTGTGAGAAGAGAAAAGGGGCTGGAAAAATTTCTTTCAATGGTTGAATGAGTAAATTGATTATTTCTCACAAATAGTGCACACTATACCCTATTCCATCATGGAATGGGCTTGGGCTCCAACCCAAACACCCATTGTATCCAAACATCCCCTTTAAGATATTTTAATTTTAATTTTAATTTATCATTATCTTAATTAAATTCAATTAATATATATTTACAATATATATATTAAGATTTAACAATAATGATAATTTATTTAAATATATGCAAACACGTATTTAAATGTAATCTCACTTATTTAATTTTAATATCAAATTAAATAAAGGCTATGATCTCAGCAAAATCAATTGCACTGTGAAATTACCAAAATACTTTTTCACCTAAAAAGACAAAAACACCCTTCTTCTAAACTGGTTCTTAAATTATCTTCTATGTGTCTGACCCGTAGGCTCCTTATCATACCGATAGCACGTAGTATCGCGATTAACACCAATTAATCGTCTTATTACACACAGACCAAGATTGGCCCTTAGCAAGGCATCATGGCCACCCGATAGATTCGGATTCAATAAGCATACCACCACAACGATATGGTTACCGTACAATCTGATCCTTTCATCAAACATTATCTCGAAGAGACCGAGGCATAGAAATAGTGTCAAACTCGGTTACTCTCGATATTATGTATTCAGTTACTAGACTAATGACCTGAATTATAAACTGGATAGAGCAACAACTCAATCCCACTATGGCCACAGTTTTAGTGTCATTTCCATTTACTGAATTGCGCCGTGAGATAACTTCTCCCGTACCTGGGAGTGATGAATCCTCTGTCTATCCACCATAGTCTTGATACACTCCTTGATGCAGCCAATCACCACTGTATTGACAATTCTGAATAGAACTGCATTAGGCTAGTGTCAAACTACACCAATCGGTGCATAAGGCGCTCCGGTGATCTCAAGTCTAAGGATCATGTGCACCACCATTCGTTAAAGGATTTGTTCCATAGACACTGGGGTTACCATCCATATGGAATCCTCTGGTGGGTCATTCCAATAAACTTACCTATAGCAAACACCCATGTGTTGCACCAGGTTGTCACCAAACAACCTTGACAAGTGAGATCAGCCACTGCCTTTCAATAGGGTCATTCAACACTATGATAGCCTTACTGTATTATCTGTGCCCTTTAATTTAGAATAATACTGGGGCTATGGACGTTTCTAGAATGGCCACCATATGTGCTCATAGGGTTCTCACTATCAAGGTTTGAAACACTTGATACCCTTGTCACGGTTCTACCATTCTAAGGACATATACCAATACATACAATGATGATTTACGTGATATAGAATAAAATGCCTTTTATTGATTAATGAACATTATTACAAAGAGTCAATTCTACAATAGTTGATTGGCTCTAGGGCATCTACTCTAACAATCTCCCACTTGCAATATAGCCAATCATTCATGTACTTAATACCAAACGATCTCAAGTGCCTTTCATGCTTCTACTATGACAGAGGCTTTGTTAGTGGATCTACGAGATTGTCGTCAGTATGCATTTTACTGTTCTACACATCTTTCCTCTCAACTATTTCTCTAATGAGATGGAATCGTCTAAGTATGTGTCTGGACTTCTGATAAGACCGTGGTTCCCTGGCTTGAGCAATTGCTCCATTATTGTCACAATAGATGTCTATTGGATCAACAATCGTGGGAACCACACCAAGTTCAGTAACGAACTTCTTAATCCAGACTACCTCCTTGGCCGTATGTAACAATGCAATAGACTCAGCTTCTATTGTAAAGTCCGCTACAGTGCTTTGCTTGGAGCTCTTCCAGTTCACTACACCCCCATTGAGACAAAATACAAACCCTGATTGCGATCAATAATCATCTTTGTCCGTTTAGAAACTAGCATCACTATATCCTTTAACAGTGAGCTCATCTTCCCCTCCATAAACCAAAAACATATCCTTAGTCCTCTTTAGGTACTTAAGAATATTCGTAACAGCCATCTAGTAACGCTCACCTGGATCCGATTGCTATCTACTACAAGTACTCAAAGCACATCAGATATCAATCCGAGTACATAGCATGGCATACATGATGGATCCAATTGCTGATGCATATGAGATCCTCTTCATCCTATCTCTCTCATCTTGTGTTCTAGGACACAATTTCTTAGAGAGATAAACACCATGTGACATCGGAAGAAATCCCTTCTTGGATTCTTCCATACTGAATCTTTTCAGTACTTTGTCAATATATGCACTCTGACTTAGGCCAAGCAACCTACGGATCTATCACGATAGATCTTTATTCCAAGGACATAGGTTGCTTCCCCTAAGTCCTTCATGGAGAAGCACTTGGATAACCAAGTCTTTATCGACTGCAAGTTCGATATATCATTCCCGATCAGAAGTATGTCATCGACATACAACACTAAGAATGTCACTACGCTTCCACTCACTTTCTCGTAAACACAAGGCTCATCTTCGTTCTTGATAAAACCAAATTCTTTTACGGCTTCATCAAAATGAATGTTCTAGCTCCTTGAAGCTTGCTTGAGTCCATACATAGATCTCTGCAACTTGCATGCCCTATCAGCTTGCCCATCAAGAACGAAACCATGGAGTTGTGTCATACACACATCCTCTTCAAGGTTTATGTTCAGGAAAGTTGTTTTGACATCCATTTTCCAAATCTCATAGTCATGATATGCAGCAATCGCAAGCATAATTTGGATGGATCCCTTGCCGTCCATGTCAATCTTCTTCTTGAAGACCCATTTACACTCTATGGGTTTTACCCCTTCAGGTGGTTCCACCAGAGACCATACTTGGTTCTGGTACATGGAGTCTATCTCAGATTTCATGGCTTCAAGCCATTTAACGAAATCTGGATCCGATATAGCATCTTCGTAAGTTCTAGGTTCATCGTCTTAGTAGACTAGCATGTCACCATGTTGAGCCATGAGATAACTGTATCTCTCGGGCTCATGGCGTACTCTCCCATATCTACGTAGCTCCTGTGCTACCTAAGGTGGTTCACTTTGATCCACAAGTTGTGGAGTAACCCCTTCTTGATTTTTAACCACCTTCTGTGGCACATCATCCTGTCCTTTGTCTAGTATAATTTGTGGTTCTAGAACTTCATCAAGTTCTACTTTTCTCCCACTAGTACTACTTAGAAAAAATTCCTTTTCCAAGAAGACACCAGAACGAGCAACAAAAATTTTGCGTTCTTCTGGGTGGTGAAGTAGTATCCTTTGGTCTCCTTTGGATATCCCACAAATATAAATTTACAGGATTTTGGGCCCAGCTTGTTCGAAGTCAATTTCTTAACATAAGCTTCGCAACCCCAAATCCTTAGATAAGACAGGCTGGGCTTTCGCCCACTCCATAGCTCATATGGAGTCTTATCTACAGACTTGGATGGCACATGGTTCAAAATGTGAGTCGCAGTTTCTAGGGCATAACCCCAGAATGATGCAGGTAAATCACTAAATCTCATCATGGACCTAACCATATCAAGTAAGGTCTTATTCCTCCTTTCAGACACTCCATTGTATTAGGGTGTATACGGAGGGGTGAGTTGTGATACTATCCCACATTCCTTCAAGTATTTAGAAAACCCTGAGCTTAAGTATTCACCTCTTGATCCGACCAAAGAGCTTTAATACTCTTGCCCAACATATTCTGTACTTCATTCCTAAATTCCTTGAATTTATCAAAGGCTTCAGATTTATGTCTCATAAGGTAGACATAATCATATCTACTGAAATCATCAGTAAATGTGATGAAGTATGAATATCCACCTCGCCTCAACTGTTAGTGGACCACATACATCACTATAGATGATGCCTAACAGTTCAGTAGCCCTTTCACCTTGTCCTGTGAAAGGGGACTTGGTCATCTTGCCTAATAGGCATGACTCGCATACCTCAAACGACTGAAAGTCAAAAAGGTCCAAAACTCCATCCCCTTGAAGTTTTGCAATTCGGGTCTTATTAACATGACCTAATATACAATGCCAGAGGTATGTCTGGTTTTGATCGCTATGTTTAGCTTTCTTGGTTTCAATATTGAGAATATCCTTATTGTTTAAATCAAGAACATATAATCCATTATATAACCTTGCAATTCCAAATAGAAATTAATATGTTTATGTCTTAATCAGATTCAGAATTTTTCATACTAAAAAGTGGAAGGCTTTCGGCGCACAATTTTCTTGCAGCAACTATTAAGGAGAAACAGACAAAAAATGGAAACTTTATAAAGCTACCATAAATTCCTCAGCACGAATTGGGAGCTGTTCCACATGTTTTTGTAAATCCTAGTTTACCTAGAATTTCACAGTTCGTTATTCCGAGATTTCTAGAGGAAGATATTCTTGTTTTAGTACCCAAGGGTCAGCATAGGAATCCTAATTCTACAAGGACTCAACTTAAGATTAAACCAAATTTTATTCTCCTATTTTGTATAGGATTTTTCCTACTTTCCCACAACCCTAGCACTATAAAAGGATGTCTTTAGGTATTTCTTGGGGAGACTTAAACTTTGAGAGAGGCAAGGAGAAGAGACTTCAACTTGGAGAGAATTGGAGGCAAGGAGAAGAGATCTACCAATGGTTTCATCTTTTTCTCTTGTACTTCATGTTTTTGAACGGGTTGAGGTTTGATTTCCTTATGATCATGTGTAACTAATTTCTTTTCTAAGGATCCAATGTAACCTAACATGAAGGTTTTATGCTTTGATAAATTTTATTGTTCTATTGATTCAATATATTTCTAGTTTCATTCATTGCATTTAATTCAATCTTGATGTTTTGTATGAAATAAGTATGGTAAACATCATATGCTAACTTTAAAATACAGAACAATTGATTGTTTGAGACAAGGTAAGGTAAACATCATATTCAAACCTTGGATAGATCTTTTGAATGATTGGATTGTGTTGAGGCAAAAATCAGGCTAGATACAATTTGGTTCATATTTTGAATACTTATTGTTCTTAATGGGATCTTGATTGTCACGCTTTACTAAACATCCTAGTGAGTTTAATGGCTAAGAATACTAGGTTAAACCTAAACATCAAACAGCAATATCATAATGATGGAAGACTGAACCCTAGGAATTGGATTGAGATGGCAATAAATTAGTTATTAGCAGAGAATCAGATTGTCATGGTGAAATCGGATACTTGGGTTTTTCTTGCATTGGTTTTCAGTTAATTTTTAACTGTGTTATTTAACTCAGTTGGTCAAGAATTTATTTTTCTTACATAGTAATTAGTTTAATTTCTTTTGTTTAGAATTTTGTTTATTTTATTTGTTTAATTAAGGCATAGTATATTAGGATTAATCGAGTGCTTACAAATCTTTATGGGATCGACCCTTGCTTTTGCACACTAGACTACAATAGCGATTCGTGCACTTGCGAGGTTGTAAAATTGTTCATCATTGTGACGGAAAAATCCCATCGCCGCAACGAAGTTCAGAAACACCACAATCGCCGTGGCGAAGGTTTATTTCACCATAATGAGCATGAACCTCTAGAAAGCTCTTGGAATTCCAGAATGTATCTTGGCGCAACAAGATTTACTTTTTCGCACTTCACCGCGGCAAAGTGTTATTTTGCTGTGGCCATAGGCCATGATCTCACGGTCGCCGTAGCAAAGCTTTATTTCGCCGTAGCTAACGCTACAAATTTGTGAACATACAATTCATGTTTTTTGTAGTTTTTCACATAACGTCGCGAATCCGAATCAAATCGAATCGAATGCACTAGCATTCGACCAGGACATCAACCAACCAACAAAAAATCAATCAACACACCAATTAATCATTTGATCATTCAAATCATGCAATTAACTCAGAATTTTACAGATTTTAAAAAATAGTTTATACACTAACTTGTTATCAAACAAATCACATGTTATCAATCATCAATTAAATAATATAATATGGTACCTGAGGCTCTGATACCACTGTAAGTAATTGATCTCCCAAACATAGCAGAAAAAAAAAATTAAACCAAAAAATCAATTACCTTTTTGCCAAGATCCGGGTATAGATTATATCATTTACATGTTAAAAATAAAATCTGTGTAAAAACCAAATCCATACAAGGATTTAGAATACATTACCAACGTTTGGAGGCTCCTTCAATATCTCTGATTTTGATTTCACTTCCTGATTCAACGTAGAATCACACTCACGTCATCCACATGAAGACAATTTGTAGAAACTTTGTAGTATTTTGCTAGGATAATCAGAGAAAAAGAATTTTTCTATCCACTAATGTAAAAAACGTAAGAGGGAGAGAAGTGGGTGGCTAGGGTTTTGATTTATTGAATAATATTATTATGTTCTAATTTTAAGTTGCACTTATATAGTGCAACTAATTAAAACCCTATTCCACTTAGGAATAGCCATGGCCTCTAACCCTAATCACCCCTTGCAACCAAACACCCAATAATGGTATTTTTAATTTTAATTAATTATTTTTATTGCTAAAATCAATTAATATAATAATAATCCATTTAAATATATGTGCACATATATTCAAATATAATCTCACTAATTTTAATTTCAATATTAAAATTGAATACAGGTAAAAACCTCAGCAAATTTAATTGCACTATGAGATTACCAAATACCTTTTCATCTTAAAAGACGAAAATAACCCTTTCACACATTGATTCTTAAATTATCATCTAGGTGTGTGATCCGTAGGCTCCTTATCATATCGATAGTGAGTAGTATCGCGATTAACACCAATTAATCGTCTCACTACACACAGACCAAGATTGGCCTCTAGCAAGACATCATGGCCACCCGATAGATTTAGATTCAGAGAAATAGCTACCTATCAACGATATGGTTACTGTGCAATCAAATCATTTCATCATTCGTTATCCCATCAAAGCTGAGTACAAAATAGTGTCAACCTTAGATATCCTCGATATCTTTGTATTCGGTTACTAGACCAATGACCGGAATAATAAATTGGATTGAGCAACAACTCAATCCCACTGTGGCCATAGATTTAGTGTTATTGTTGTTTAATGAATTGCGTAGTGAGATAACATCTCTCGCACTCGGGAGTGATGAATCTTTTGTCGATCCACCATAGTCTTGTACACTTCTCGATGTAGCCAATCACTAATGTTCTGATAGTCCTAAATAGGATTACGTTGGGCTAATGTCAAACTACTTTAATTGGTGCGCAAGGCACTCCAGTGATCTCAAGTCTAAGGATCACATGCACCACCATCTGTTTGGGGATTTATTCCATTGACACTAGGTTACCATCCATATGGAAACCTTTGGCTGGTCTGTCCAATGAACTTGTCTATAGTAAGCACCCATGTGTTGCACTAGGTTGTCGGCATACAACCTTGACAAGTGAGATCAGTCACTATCTTTCGACAAGGCCATTCAACAATATGATAGCCTTACTGTATTATCTGTGTTCTTGGTCATAGTAATACTAGGGCTATGAACATTTCTAGAATGACCACCATATGTGATCATAGGGTTCTCACTATCAAGATTTGAAACACTTAATACCCTTGTCATGATTCTACCATCCTAAGGACATATATCAATACATACAACTATGATTTACACGATATAGTAGAAAAGGCCTTTTTTATTGATTAATAAACATTAGTACAAATAGTCAATATTACAAAATTGATTGGCTCCAGGGCACCTACTCTAACAGGAGTATCTCTTCACTCATTGCTGGTATGAGGTTACTCTTAGTTGAGACTTAGCTCGATGTTCCTCGATCAATTCTAGTTTCAAGTGTAAAAGTTCTTCATTGCTATCTTTGTTAAAAATCTCTCTCTGTAATGAATTTACTGTAGGGAATAATGTTGTAGCAAGCGTGGAATAACAAAAAAATTTCTTGCTACGCCATTACCCTTTACCCAAGATCACAATACAATATTCCTAACCTACATATAAATAAACCATACAAGGTTTAGTTTTTACCTCTCATTGGTGGCTTCTTTACCGGATGTCTTCATCACTTCGCTATTGACCCAAAATAGAGTCGAGCATGACAATATCCAAATGAAAGTAGGGTTGGGATCACAATTGGATTGATTGCTAGATCAACCCAAGTGCTTAAGGGAGGTGGCAGAAATAGAGAGAATTTCTCTCTCTATGGTTGGTGGCTAGGGTTTATTTGAGAGAGTTATTTTTGCTCTCAACTTTGCAAAAAACAACTTATGAAAATTGTGCTTCAATTGTATTGCAAATCAAAACCCAATGACCCTTTATATAGTGCAATCCCAAATAAGAATTCAATTAGGATTGTGAATCCTTTAATTCCTATTTGGATTGAATTGCAATCCTTAATAAAAGGAATTATAATATCTTTTAAAGATTTCTCCTTAAATATGAATTTAATTTAAATAAATATACCTATTTATTTAATTCCTATATAAATACATATTCCAATGAAATAGATATTACTATTTATTTAATCCATATATTTATATATACTTCTCATATTTGATATATGGGTTTTAATATATTTAATTTAAATTAAATATCTTCCTTCATATTAATTTTAATTAATATGAATCCAATTTTGCTAAAATGCTTCCAATATAAATATTGGATAATGACATCAACCCTAGCAAAATTACCAAAGTGCCTTTTTCGTTCAAAATGACAAAAATGCCCCTGGACTCTTAAATTATCGAAATACCCTTTTCGACCCAAGGACAAAATTTTACTTCCATTTTCGATTCTCACTTAACTACTTTCTATGTGTGTGACCCAAAGGCTCTTTAGTTTGTCAATAGTGTCCCGATAACTAATTAAGCATCAACCAATTAGTGTTTTCATATACCAATCAAGATTAGCCTCTAGTAAGGCATCATGATTCCCTAGTAAATAAATAATCGGCGATTTAGGCTTACCTTTTTCTACAATATGGTTATCGTACAATTCAATCCATTTCATCGATTATCTTATATCTCATCAAGGTTTGAAGTACAGAAATAGTGTCTACTTCAAATATTGACCTTGACATGTTTATATTTGGTTGTCGAATCTACGACTATATAAAATCAGATTCGAGCACCAACTCGATTCCACCATGGCCACGGTTTTGAGGTCGTAGTTCTTAGCCAAATATCTTGCTGAGATAAGATCTCTTGTAACCAAGAGTGATGAATCTTTTGTTGATCCACCATAGTCATAGTGTACTTCTTGATGTAACAATTAACCA
The DNA here is from genome assembly GCA_026229545.1 of Pistacia atlantica. Taxonomy (NCBI): domain Eukaryota; kingdom Viridiplantae; phylum Streptophyta; class Magnoliopsida; order Sapindales; family Anacardiaceae; genus Pistacia; species Pistacia atlantica. Next base: position 11,516,499 of record JAPEIT010000014.1, on the reverse strand, counting down.
TCGTTTTGGTAATCCCTAAAAGAGATGAAGTTAGGCTATTGTCAATTCACATCGATAATTACCCATGACACTCTGGTGATCTCAAGTTGAAGGACCACATGCACCACCATCTGGAAGAGGATGTATTCCATAGACACTAGGTTTACTATCTTGTATGGAATCCTCTGATGGGTTAGTGTAATGGACTTGCACAAGTAAGCACCAGGTTGATGCCCACAACCTTGACATGTGATCTGTCCTACCTTTCGATAAGGTCGTTCAATGTGATGATAGTCTCTCCGTATAATCAGTGTCCTCGATCAAATTTATACTATGACTATGGGCGGTTTTAGAATGGCTACCATTTGTGCTCATAAGGTTATCACAATTAAGATTTATGTCACTTAATTCCCTTATCACTGGTTTCAACATTTCTAAGGACATATACTATTTTCTTTATACTCAGTAAATAAATGCTATAATATATAAGCTTAAATAAGTAATGTCTTTTATTTATACAAGGAATATTTATAAGAGTCAAAAGCCTAATTAAAACAGTATAATTCTCAGATTATCAAATACCCCCAAACTAAAGACATGCTCATCCCCGAGCATCAGGTACAAACTACAAAGAAAGAAAAACAACAAACAACCAAAACACAAAACAACAAAACTGAAAACGAACAAACAAAAATTAGACTCAAACTCAACATAAGAATTGCCTAGAATTTACACAAGTCTCAAAAGTTTATTGGAAAATTATTACTAGAAAAATTTTCAACACTCCAAGAAGTTATAAGTTCCATCGACTATCTTTCTCTATTGGTTCCCCGAGTAGATAATCCTCACTTGAATCCACATTCCAACTTCTCGGATTATTTTACGCAGAAATGCAAAGTTTATCAAATGGCGGTAGACATCCATAAGCCTAAGTATCGAACTACTCTCCACTAATGAGGATTAGACATTACTAAAGATCAAAAGGTCTTTATAGGCTTGTAACGTTAAGCTCGGTTAATGGACTTCACAGGAAAAGAAAGAATAAACAAACACTTGAACTCGATTTCCTTAAAGCAAACACTAAGACTTAATCAACTTCCACTTCTTTCTCAACCATCACTCAAGATGTCATCCATTTCACAACCCTCAACCATGTGCAATTCTTATTTTTGCTACTGCAATGTAGTTCTTGAAATGGAACTTTGTCTTTTTTTTTTTTTTTTTTTTTTGAAAATAGCAAAAAAAAAAAAAAAATTGAGGTTAATTACCCCTCTTATTCTTCTTGCCTTTTTCACAACCCCCAAACTATTCTTTTAGTTTATGCACACAACTCTCTAAGCTCTTTGCGCTTGCATTAAGTTTAGAATTCTAGTAAAGGTTGCGGATGTGTTTAGGGAAAAGGTTTTGGGCATTATTGGTTTCACAAGAAAATTTAGACAACGATGATTTCATAAGGCTCAAATGGGTCACTAGGGGTAAAATTTATGGTCGGTTGGAAAGGCTCAAACATTCCGAAAACTGGCTAAATCACTTCCTCAATAATGTCTATTCCTAGAATTTCGCCTCAAGCATTTCTCAACTAGGTTCTAGAGTCTACCAACATTATCAAGACTTTACCTAACCACATAAAATGAATCTAAGCATGCCGAAATAATGAAAATGGTGGTTAAACCACTCAACAAACCTCAAGCAAAATTCAGTCAATCAACATAAACTTGAAGCAATGCTTAACATTTTTCAACAATAAACTCCCAACAATCCTATTCTCATCATAGACTTAAGCAATTCATCATTGGCATATACAACAAAACATGAAAATAAAATAAACACAAATAAAAAATTTCCAAATTTTTCCTACCTCCAAACTAAAGATGACATTGTCCCCAATGTCAAATAATGCAGGAATTAGGAATAGAAAAACAAAATCTACAAAGGTACAAGATAGTTCCCTGATTAATCCGTGAAGTTGAAGTTTCACTCAACAGCATGCACACCCAGTCCTTGGCTTTCTCATCACTATACTTTATAAAAACAATTGAGATACTATGGTGTCCACTGTGTTAGAAAAGTTCACTGAATAATATGGAAATATTACAATCCTAATCTCACCTTTACAACTACTAGGAAATTTAAAACAAACTTTAAACCATCCAAAACAAAAAGCAATTTAGTTCAATGTTCGAAATGAAATACAAAAACAATAGAAAAACAGGTGTTTAGGTTCATTCCTCCTCCTTTCCCTTGGTATCGTCCTCTTCTCAATCGGAGCCCATCCATTCTTCTGAATCCCAGTTAGCCCATTGGTATTCCAAAGTATCAACGTTGAGCTTCGTGAAGCAACTGTGCTACATGTCATACATCATCTAGCTCTGCTCTGCCAGCCAATCCTGACGTTTTGCCATCTGTTTCATCTGACCCAGCATCTGCTGCATCATCTCCTTTATAGTGGCTATGGAACTGGATGATGTGGTAGTGCCCTGTGTGGTTCTCTATCATTTTGTCCCGATGCTTGGTTGCTCATTGGGTTGATGCTCAAGTAGCTTCCGATAGTAGGCTGTGTCGAGAGTTGGGGCAGCATGGATAAGTGGTTCATCATCCTCCTTCTATACTCCTGCTTTAATGCACAGATCAGTGATGAGATATGGGAAACGAAAACTCCCTTGCCCTGGTTGGGCTGCATTCTGTATACTATTCAAGATGATCTTCCCCACATCCATCTTCTTTCTAGTGGTAATAAAGTAAAGCAGCAATGCCTTGTCAAAAGTGACTGAACTATAATGTGTTTCTGGCATCATCCGCGCATACAAAAACTATTGCCACAACCTAGCTGTCGAGTCAGATTGGTTCCATTAATGCTCTTTTTTCCCTTTTTTGAAACCTCCCAAAGGGTATTCGGTTTAGCTATAACCTTAAGGATTTCATCCTCTTGAAATTGTATCTTCTTAAACCCCAGATACTTATCAGGGTCAATCGAAGGCAAGTGAAAAAATTCATTGATAACCTTCACATTAAATGGCACATCAATACCCCTCAAAAACACAAGACCAAGATCACAATCAGGGAGGTTGGCGTAAAACTCTGTTACTATCGGCTCTACGGCTGCATGTGCAGGTTCATCCATAAATGTATTCCACTTTCACCCTTCACTCTACTCTTTAGCATAAACAGTGGTAAACCCCCGCTTGGCAATAAATCCCTTATCTTTCCTTTGGATTGCCCCTTCATATCGTTTCCGAGCCTTCTCATTAACAAATCGGTCATCTACCTTTCTCTATTTTCCTTTACCCTTGGAGAGTACTTTGAACGGCATTTTCCTAAACTACAATTCTAACTCAACTATTCAACTCTAAGCACCCTACTATCAACCATAATCAATCCTGCAAAAATATTAAACTTCCAAAAATCGCACCTAGACCCCCAAACTTTGATTCATCCAAACTTCACAAAACACTCCCAAAATTCAAACCCAAACTCTTCAACACCACATAATTCACAATCTACACTTCCTCAAACAAAATCAAAACACAATAATACGAAAAATCCACAACTCAATCAACAATCCAAAATTTTCAGATCTACATCTTTAAACTCGAAATTGTGCAATTAAAAGCTTGGAGAACTCGAAATCTTACCAAAACTAGGAAGTATTCACCACCAATGTAGCCAAAAACAGCCTAGATCGCAAAATTCCTAAATTCTTGAACCTACAATTTTCTTCAATTTTTCATGAAGATCTTTGCTAAAATGAGTTGTTCTGGTGTTTAGAAAGGTTAAGGAGTGAGATATTGTGCTAGGAAATCACTGGAAAGGCTCTAGATCGAAGATGGAAAAAGTTTGGTCTCGGATGTGTTCGAAGTGTTTTTGGGCAAAATGAAGCATCGCGGTGAGTATCTATAAAAAGCAGAATTCACCGCGGCGAAGTTCTTAATTCTGAAAAAAAAAATTTCCAACCCAGTCGACGTCGCAAAAAATTATAGAGCCCACAACGCTGTGACGAACTTTCTTTAGTCAATTTCGCCCAACTTTCTTCGCCGCGACAAAAATTTCCAGAGCCTACATCGCCTCAACGAAGAAAATACTTCGCCACGGCGAAGTCTGGGACTTTTTGAAATCCAATTCTTGCAAAATGTAGTTCGCCGCGACGAAAACTGGAAAATTTCCATTTTTCACCTTGATTCAATCATTCACCTGAAACACCCAAAAACACACAAATTAGACTTCATCTTAAAATCATACAAAAACTAAACAACTTCAAAACAATAAATAAACAACAACAAATTAAAACACTTAGGTTGCCTCTCACGGAGCGCTTGTTTATTGTCGAAAGCTTGACTTTCTCAAGTCTTCATGTCGAAATGTCAAGCCGGAGGGGGATTGAATTGCAACTCATCACCCCATCAATGTATGGCTTCAACCTCTGTCCGTTGACCTTAAATGTGCCCTTTTCTTCATGTGACACCTCCACCGCTCCGAACGGGTAAACTCTTGTAGCTAAGAAGGGTCCAGACCATCTAGACTTTAGTTTTTCAGGGAATAGCCTAAGTCTAGAATTATACAACAACACTTTTTGACCCACTTCAAAGTTCTTCTTCCAAATATGCTTGTCATGCCACCTTTTTGTCTTTTCTTTGTAAATCCGAGCATTCTCATATGCTTCATGACGGAACTCATTGAGTTCATTCAAAGTCAGCATCTTTTCTTCCCCAGCAGCTCGTAAATCCATGTTGAGCTGCTTGACTGCCCAGTAGGCCTTATGCTCGAGTTCGACCGGCAAATGACATGCCTTCCCATAGACTATCCTAAATGGAGACATACCAATCGGAGTCTTAAATGTAGTGCGATAGGCCCATAATGCATCATCCAACTTCCGTGACCAATCCTTCCTCGATGCATTGACTGTCTTTTCTAAAATTCCCTTTAGTTCTCTGTTCGACCGTTCCACTTGCCCGTTAGTCTGTGGATAGTATGGTGTCGCAACTCTATATTTACTCCATATTTTCCCAACAGAGTATCTAATTACCTATTGCAAAAATGCGATTCTCCATCACTAATGATTGCCGGTGGTACCCCAAACCTTGAGAAAATGTTCTTTGTCACAAAATTAACCACCACCCTATTATCATTGGACGGCAATGCAACTGCTTTCACCCATTTCGATATGTAAACCACCACTACCAAAATGTACATGTTCCCATAAGAATTTGGGAAAGGACCTATGAAGTCAATTCCCCATACATCGAACAGCTCAATAACTAGGATATTGTTCAGTGGCATCTCATTTTGCTTTGAAATATTCCCACTCCATTGACATTGGTGGCATTCCTAAACCATTCGATAAGAATCTTTGAAAAGGGTTGGCCAATAAAACCCAGATTGAAGAACCTTGGCTGTTGTCCTAGCTCCTCCAAAATGGCCACCCACTTCCCTTTCGTGACAATGTCGTAGGATACTCTCTATTTCCTCTTCCGAGACACACCTACGTATCATGTGATCAGTATAGTGTCTATATAGAAATGGCGCTTCCTAGAAGTAGTACTTTAAATCTAAGAAAAACTTTCTCTTTTGTTGGAATTTCATGCTGACAGGGATCACTCTTGACAACAAGTAGTTTGCAAAATCTGAATACCACGGTGCTTCCTCCACTCTCATCAATTTTTCATCCGGGAAAGTTCCTTTGATTTGGGATTCCTCTTCATTTCCCTGAGTTGGTCGTTCAATCCTTGACAAATGATCTGCCACCACATTTTCTAACCCCTTCTTATCTCGTATCTCCAACTCAAACTCTTATAGCAATAGGATCCATCTTATCAACCGAGGTTTCACTTCTTGCTTTGCCAATAGGTGCTTGAGTGCTGAATGGTCCATGTAGACTATCACCTTGGCACCTAGCAAATATGAACGAAATTTGTCAAAAGCAAAAACCACAGCCAACAATTCTTTTTCAGTGGTGGTGTAATTCAATTGTGCATTAGTGAGTGTTTTGCTAGCATACTGAATTACATGCAACACTTTGATTTTCCTCTGTCCTAACACTACTCCTAGTGCAAAATCACTAGCATCACACATCAGTTCAAATGGCAGTCCCCAATCAGGAACTGCAATAATAGGTGCAGACACTAATAACTTTTTTAGAGTTTGAAAGGCATGCATGCATCATCATTAAAATCAAAAGCAACATCTTTAATCAATAAATTGCAAAGGGGTTTAGAGATCTTAGAAAAATCCTTGATAAACTGTCTATAAAACCCCACATGCCCCAAGAAACTCTTAACTGCATTAACACTTGAGGGTGGTGGTAGCTTCTCAATCACGTCTTTTCGCTCAATCCACTTTTATGCCATCCCTTGAAATTCTATGACCAAGCACTATTCCTTCTTAGACCATGAAGTGGCACTTCTCCCAGTTAAGCACCAAGCTCGTCTCCTTACATCGCTGCAATACAAGTGAAAGATTAGATAAGAATTGTCAAAAGATGAACCAAAAACAAAGAAGTCATCCATGAAGACTTCTATAAACCGCTCCACCATATCACCAAAGATCGACATCATGCACCTATGAAATGTCGTCGGTGCATTGCATAACCCAAAAGGCATCCTTCGATAAGCAAAGGTTCCAAAGGGATAAGTGAAGGTTAGCTTCTCTTGATCCTCAAGAGCGATGGCAATCTGATTATATCCTAAATAACCATCCAGGAAAAAGTAGTAAGCATGCCCTACCAATCTCTCCAACATTTGATCAATGAAAGGAAGTGGAAAAGGATCCTTCCTTGTTGCTTCATTTAATTTCCTGTAGTCAATGCACACTCTCCAGCTCGTGACCATCCTAGTTGGTATCAATTCGTTGCTCTCATTCTTTATCATTGTGATACCTCCCTTCTTCGGAACCACTTGCACCGGGCTCACCCATGGACTATCAAAAATAGGATAAATTATTCCCGCATCTAGAAGTTTCACCACCTCTTTTCTCACCACTTCCTTCATCGAAGGATTCAGTCTCCGTTGTGATTGCACCCTAGGCTTGACATCATCTTCCATAAGTATCATATGCATACAAAACGATCGAAAGATGCCTCTAATATCCGAAATGGTCCATCCAATTACTGATTTATGTTCTCTTAATACCCGAATGAACCGCTCTTCTTCCAATTTGCTCAACCTTGAACTGATGATTACTGGGAAGGTTTCTGCTTCACCAAGATACACATATTTGAGGTGGGAAGGCAAAGGCTTCAGTTCAAGCTTTGGAGGTTCTTCCTTTCTTTCCTTTTCCTTCTCCTTCTCAAAATCAAATTCCTCAAATTCTAGATCTTGGCTCTCATCAATCGGCTGAAGTGCTTCAAACCATCTAGCACATTTATTATTTGCTTACTCATCTACATTTACTATTTTTTATTGGGCGATACAAGCTTCTAAAGGCAGTTGTGGAGTGTTCTCTTCAATAGCCTCTACTACTAGTTTATCTACCACATCAACACTAAAGCACGAATCCGACTCGGATGGAAACTTCATAGCTTCAAACACATTGAACGTTACTGTTTCATCTTGAACTCTTAACAATAACTTTCCTTCTTGCACATCAATGAGTGCTCTTCCCATGGCCAAAAATGGTCGGCCCAAAATAAGAGGCATTTCCTTATCCTCATCCATGTCCAATACCACAATATCTGCCAGAAAGATAATCTTGTCCACCTTCACCAACACATCTTCAACTATACCCCTCGGATGTTTGATGGATCTATCTGCAAGTTGCAACGACATGGTCGTTGGCTTTACTTCACCAATTCCCAATCTCCTGAAAATAGAAAAAGGCATTAGATTGATGTTTGCACCTAAATCACACAAAACTCGATCAAAAGTAATGTCTCCTATAATGCAAGGAATAATAAAACTCCCTGGATCTTTGAGTTTCAAGGGTAGCTTCTTCTGGAGAATGGCGATGCACTCCTCCGTGAGCATCACTGTTTCCTCATCTTCTAACTTCCTTGTTTGATAAAATCTCCTTGAGAAATTTCCCGTAGCTAGGCATCTGTTGCAATGCATCTGCAAAAGGAATGTTAATATGCAATTTTTTAAATATTTCAATAAATTTGGAAAACTGCTTATCCTGATTCTTGAGTCTCTGAGGAAAAGGCACGGGAGGAGTGTGATGTGGCAACTCTGGTGGTATCTTGGGAAATGGCAATTTCTCTTTCTTTTGTCTTTGCCTCTCTTCCCGCTTTTGGTCATCAACCCGAGAACTGGTTGGTTTCTCTTCAACAACTATCTCTTAATTAACTTCCTCATCAGAATCTTCTTTTTCTTTTGGTGGGCTTCCTTCTTTCCCTGATAGTTCTACTTCTTTTAACACTATCCCACTTCTCAAAGTTATTGCATTTGCTCGCTCACATGGGTTAGGCACTATGTTGCTCGACAGGGAACCTGTGGTCTCTCATTTAACTTATCAGCCAATTGACCCACTTGTACCTCCAACTTCCGAATAGATGCCCCTTGATTTCTGAAATTCATCCTCGTCTCATTCATAAAATATGTGGTCTCTTGCATAAACTTTCCAAACATGTCCTCCAATTTTGTCTCTCTTTGCTCTCCTGGTTGATTGTTCACTCCTGCTTGGTTGTTTGGCAATGCTCTTCGGTTCTATTGGTTGTTTTGCTGATTCTGTTGGTTCTGATTACCCAAGATAGGTTCGGATGATTCCTCTTGTAACGCCTCACATGAGGTACGTAGTTATTGTCTCCTCTTTCGCTCTTATTTGAGTTGGTTTTGGTAATATTGTTTGATTGAGTGTTGTGTTGAATGTTGCCCTGAAATTGGTTGAAAATAGAAGAAGTTCAGTGTACCAAGCTTCACCGGGGCGAAGAATAATCTTCGTCGCGGCGAAGATGTGTTGAAACCACGGGGAAACTCCCTGGATAGTTTCTCCGCGGCGACAGGCCGATTAAAATGTTTGTTAAGTTTTAGATATTTTCTTCCCTAAGGGCAATTTGACCATTCTACCCCTAATTAGCAGGAAAAGTGGGGAGTTAATTGTAAGGATTTTTCATGGAGAATATGTTGATATGGGGGTGAGTTTGTAATGAATCAAAGGATATAGATGGAATTCCCAAAGAAGAGTAAGGGCAAAATGGGAATGCTTTGGTATAAATTTCATTAAAAGGAATTAAGAGTTAGCAAACCCCTCATTCTTCTTCTTAAAAAACGAAACTCTTCATTCTTGTTCCTCTCAATTTATTTTTCTTTTGATCAAGGAGTTCCAAGGGGTTCTTTGAAGTGATTTGGGGTAGAAAATCAACCTAAGGCTTCCTAAGGTAAGGATTCTTACTTTAGTTGTGAAACTTGTGAGTTTTAGTTTATATTGAAGTTTGAGGGTTTTTGTTCTTTTGGTTAAGAGTAGAGAAAAAGTCAAGCAAACCAAGTGAAAGGAAGAGTTGGTGAAGTCTCTCCATAACAAGGTAAGTAAATCCCAACCCAAGTTGAGATTTAAGAATTTTCTTGATTAGGGTTTTGATAGAAATGATGTATGTATATGATATACATGTGATATGCCATGTATGGAGGTTTAAATAGAGATTTCTATGCCTTGTGAATGTTTATACCTTGCAAATATGAGAAATGAGTTGTTGGGTTGGAAGGTAGTTTGAGATGGAATTGAAGGGGTGTTATGGATACCCTTTTTGGAAGTGTTTTCTTTGACAGGTTCTATGGTTATGTGAAGGGGTTTATCCCCATTTTGGATGGTTAGAGAAAGATTTAGAATCATTGCTATAGTAAAGTTTTATGATGCACTTGAGTTGTTTGATGAAATGCCTAGTAGAGGTTTGAGTATGAGTAGTGAACCTTAATTCTTGCAACATTGCATGTTGGCATTTCCTAAGTGCATTAGTGGAGATAAACCATCCATAGGCACTAATTATGTATTGAAAAGTGACCTAAGAAAGTGTAGGAAACTTGGGTATGCAATTACCCTATGAGTAGAGAGCTTGGTGGATGCAACTACTCTAAGGGTAGAGAGAATGAAACAAAATGCTAGAATAGAGTGAATTAGAAGAGTAGTAGAGATGGGTTGATGCTTTGTGATCATCACCCGACAGTTATGGGAATCGGGTTGATGCTTTGTGATCACCACCCGAATAGCCCTTAGAGATGGGTTGATGCTTTGTGATCGTCACCCGATAAGTATTAGGAACGGGTGGATGCTTTGTGACCACCACCCGGTTAGTTAATAGATAAGTAGGTTGATGCTTTGTGATCATCATCCGACATTTAGTAGAAGTGGGTTGATGCTTTGTGACCATCACCCGACAGTGACTAGAGACGGGTTAATGCTTGGTGATCGTTACCCAAAAGTCATGAGAAACGGGTAGGTGCTAGGTGGTCTCCACCCGATAGTTAGGAAAATCGAGTTGGTGCTTTGTGATCCCCACTCGGTAGTCACTAAGAACGGGTTGGTACTGTGTGAATTCCACCCGATGGTCATGGAGAGTGAGATGGTGCTGTGTGAACGCCATCCGGCCGTACCTCCGGTAAGATGAGGCCATGATGTTAGTAGAAACAGAAATAGAATCAGAAATAGTATAAGGAAAGAATTAAGAGTTTTTCATACGGGGCGACAGATAGAGGGTTTTACTTACTGAGCATTATTTTGTGCTCACCCCGTTATTTTCCTTTGTGGATGCAGGATCTAGGTGTTGATGCAGTCGGAGGGGCGTCGGCAAGCGAGGAGCAATAGCTACACTGTTTCCCCCTGCTTTGTCTTTTAAAACGAATTTTTGTAAACAATACTCTTTGTGTATAAAAGACATATGACTTATAATGAAAAGAAAGTTTTGGGCCCAATTTTATATTGTTATTATGCATGCATTGTACTAGTTTTCAGCACTTGTTACACCTCCAACCAGGATTATATATGTTAGAGTACGGATTGTTCGGTTGCCTTTGATTTCTTGCCAAGTAGTTAACCTACTCCGATGATGAAGACGCTAAAGCAAACGTGTTTCCCACTTGGCATTCACTGCTCACATGACCACCTGCACAAAATTCACAAATTAGTTGAGGAGTTTGAATAGAATTTACCTGCATACTTCCTAACTATTTCTAAAATGCTATGAGTTGGGCAGAAATGGCTATGTATGCTTCAACTTCATGAAGACCCATAGATTTCTTCGGTTGCACCCTCTCATTAGGTCTTTGATAATTGTTGTTGGCTAGCACTTAAAGCAACTCATGAGCTTTTTTAGGTATCTTATTTTGTAATGCTCCTCCTGCGGCTGCATCCACCATAGTTTGCACATTCACCATCAATCCATTATAAAACATTTGGACTTGCATCCAAACTGGCAACCCATGATGTGGACACTTCCTCAGTAATTCTTTGTATCTCTCCCAAGCCTCATACAATGATTCCGACTCTTCCTGTAGAAACAATGTGATATCATTTCTCAACTTTGCCGATTTTGCTGGAGGAAAGAAATTGGTCAGGACCTTCTATGTTAAATCGTTCCATGTTGTAATCGTTCCTGATGGTAATGCCATTAACCATCCCTTTGCCTTATCCCTCAATGAAAACGGGAACAGTCTCAATCTGATGGCGTCATCTGACACTCTGTTTGACTTGAAAGTATCACAAATCTCTAAAAAATTGGCAATGTGTAGATTTGGATCCTCCTTCAAATCCCCTTTAAACTGTACCGACTGCTGGATCATTTGGATGATTGCCGACTTTATCTCAAAGTTGTTGGCTTGTACCACTAGTCTAGTAATACTCGACCAACTGCCATCAACTGAAGGAACTGAAAACTCCCTTAGTGTTCTATTTTCTGCCATCTCAACAACTATGACCTCTGGCTCAACTGTAGCCTCTCTTGCTCTTCTTTCTCTGTTAAGTCTTCAAGTGGTTCTTTCAATCTCATGATCAATAGGAACCACTGGCTAATGTCTTGCTTTTCACATAAACTACACAGAAAAATAGAAAAAGTGAGATCACAAACCAACCAAAAAGAACAGCAAAATTAAACAAACAACAATTAAAACAGAAATAAACTCCAATCTAGCTAACACAAGAAAACTCAATGTTAACACAAAATTCAATCCCCGGCAACGACGCCAAAAACTTGATGCATTGTTACTACAACATGCAATGATAACAAGTGCACTAGTTGCACAAAGTAATAAAGTGATGAGTGAGTATCGTTCCCACGAGGATTGATTGTTAAGTACTAATTTTCCAAAGTGTTTTTAAGTTGGAGAAACCAAATTTGTTTGGATTAATGAGAGAGATTAAAACTAAAACTAAAACGAAACTCACTAAGTATAAAACCAACTAATTAATGAGAGCAAGAATTTAAAACAAGAGTAATATCAATTTTAACAAACGGTTAGGGTTTTGACTTCATTCGGACTCTATGGATTAATTTTTACGGATTATACTATTTTCACACTCACATGCATGGATTGTAAAACCAATTCTCTAAGTTGTCAAACATACCTTCTTAGGCTATAAATTTCTACTTTTCCCTATTAAACTTCTGCACCCAACAATGTGAAGAATAATAGATCCAAGTTCATTAAGCTAATGGAATCCTAGATTGATTTCATTGATTTTCAAATCTATCTCTAGCATTCAATATTACAATGGTGATTACCCAAGAAGCTCAATATGATTCATTTCTCAATCTCATCATATTCATCAAATAAAATCAATAAAAACAGAATAACCACACAATCCTTGCAATAGAATATGAAAATAACTAAAATCAATTGATTAACCCATAGAAATCTGAGTTACATCAAAACCCTAACCCAAAATGGGTTAGTTCATAACTAAATCAACACAAACAGCAAGAAAAACATTAAATAGCAGTCAACATATTGAAATAAGAGAAAAGAAAAGTTATCTCCCCTAGTTGACAAATCCACATGGTTGAATCTCAAATCTTCTCACTTTCTCCACAAAAAATGTCAAATCTATCCAAAACTCAATGAAAACCAGACTAAAACTAGACCAACCCCCTTTAAAATGGTAAGGTTTTTCTTATATAGCTCGCGCAAGAGACCTAAAACTTTCCTAAAATAAAACTGTGCGGCGACGAGGTAAAATGGAATCTCGTGCTTAACAGTTTTTGCCGTGGAGAAGAAAAGACTTCGCCGCGGCGAACCTTCCTGAAGGATTCTAAAATTACAAAATTGCCCTCCGCTTGCTTCTTTGCTTGAATCTTTGATCTTTTATGCTCTCCCATGGAAACAAGCTTCATAGTGTTTCAGTCTGCTTCCGAACTCTCCCAAATTCTGAGATCCATTGACTTCTAAATCCAGAAACTCCAATTCATTCCTTATTTGCTCAAAATGTCCATTTTGGCCTGCAACACAAAATGTATAGAATTGAGTAGCAATTCAGGCATAAATGAACTAAGAAGTATCTAAAATCCAACCAAAAAGCCTAATTAAAACAGTATAATTCTCGGATTATCACACGTACTCTAACACTTACTCCAACTTCGATTAGGACCATTACATTGCACCCATAGGCGATTGAGAATGAGGTCTCACCCATTGAGCTTCTAGCCGTGGTCTTGTACGACCATAAGACTTCGGGTTGCTTGTCTACCCATCTCCCTTTGAGGGAGTCAAGCTTTTTGTTCATGGTATGCTTGATCACCTTGTTTACCACTTCGACATGTTTGTTGGCTTGAGGTCAATAGATAGCTGAGAAACTCTTTTTTATGTCGAGCCTCTCGCAAAACGATTGCAAATCCTCATAATCAAACTGCTTTCCATTATTGATGATAATGGTGTGCGAGGTTCCGAACCTGTAGATGATGCTTTTGTAGACAAAGTCTTTTATCTTCTTTGATGCTATTATTTCCAAAGGCTCGGCTTCTACCCACTTGGTGAAATAGTCCATGGCGATCACTACAAACTTTACACCTCCCTTACCTTAAGATAACAAGCCTATTAGATCAATCCCCTAGATTGGAAATGGCCACGAGCTTGTCAAAGTTGTTAATTCTGAGGTGGAGCTCATGGAATATCTGCAAACCTCTAACATATGTCACAACTCCGCACAAAGTCATTCGCATCCTCAAAGACTGTCGGCCAATAGTATCCTTAGCGGAGTACCTTTTACACCAAAGATCAGCCCCGACGTGGTTTCCATAGATTCCCTCGTGAATTTCCCTCAAAATGACTCTGCATCTTCTTGATCTACAAACTGCAAGAGCAAGGTGTTGTATCCTTGCTTATACAACCTTTCGTTGATAAGCATATAGAGAGCTAATTTAGCTCGGAAGGTTTTAGCATTGTTTCTTCCCTTGGGGGCTATCCCATCTCTTAAGTATGCCGCTATTGAGTCCACCCAGCTATATCTTTGCCCTATCGTCAAGACCGCTTCTTTGGATGCGAGGATTCTTGGATTTGGAAAATTTTGATTGGGATGAAGTCCGTTGTTTCTTTGCTCATCACTGAGGCCAGGCGAGCTAAAGCATCAACCACTAAGTTCTATACCCTGGGCATCTACTGCATTGTATAAACTTTAAAGTGTTCAAGCTCAGATTTTACCTTTCGGAGATAGAATGCCATTTTGTCCTCTTTGGCTTGGTATTCCCCAGGGACTTAATGGACGATGAGCTAAGAATCACTGTAGATTTTGATCAATTCTGCCCCCATTTCCTTGGCCAGGTTGAATCCTGCGAGCGTGGCCTCATATTCTACCTTATTGTTTGAGGCAGCAAAACCAAACCTAACTGTAGCTCGGATTAGATCCCTCTCAGGACCTTCAAGCAAGAGCCTGGCCTCTACCCTCTTTTCATTTGAGGACCTATCTACATGTAAAGTCTACTGTCACAAGCTGTCGAGCTTGTTTTCCATTGAACTGTTTTCTTCTGAGGTGCTTGCTTCAAGCGAGCTTGACTCCCCTTCGGGCTGATATGAGAACTCCGAAATAAAATCTACCAATGGTTGGCCCTTGATCGCTATTTCTCAAGAAGTACTTAAGGTCATGTTGACTCAGTTCCATAGTCCACTGAATCATTTTACCTAATGCTTCGGGCTTTTGCATTACCTTTTTTAGCAAAAAAATTAGTAAGTACATGCACAGAGTGTGCTTGGAAGTAGGGTCACAATTTCTGAGCAGCTATGATGAGTGCATAACCAAGCTTCTCCATCTCTAGATACTTCATTTTAGGATCGAGTAGTCGCTTGCTCACATAATAGAATGGCCACTACACTCCCCTTTCCTCACGTACCAAAGTCGCACTAATCGTGGACTTGGATACCAATAAATACAATAAGAGGGCCTCACCTGGTACGAGCCTTGATAACAAAGGAGGCTACCCCAAGTGCCTCTTCAACTCCTAGAATGCTCTCTCACACTCCTCTATCTATTTGAAACCCTTATTGCCCTTCAAGGTTTCAAAGAACAGAAAGCATCTGTCAATTGCTCAAGAAACAAACCTACTTAGTGCAGCCACTCGCCCTATCAAACTCTTAACCTACTTTATTTTGGTTAGACTCTACATGTTTAGTAGAGCTTGAATCTTGTTCGGGTTGGACTCAATATGTTGCTGGTTGACTAGAAAACCTAAGAACTTTCCCGAGCTTACTCCGAAAGCACAATTTAAAGGATTCAGTTGCATCCAATACTTTTTAAGGATACCGATCATTTATCCCAGATGCTTGATGTGGCTTTCAACAACCTTTGATTTGACAAGCATGTCATCAATATATACCTCCATGGTCTTGCCAATTTATTCAACAAACATTTGATTTACCAAACACTAATAGGTTGCCCTAGGTTCTTCTATCCAAACAGCATAACCGTATAATAGTAAATAGCTTAGTCAATAATAAAAGAGGTGTGCTTTTCATTGGGCTGATACATCGAGATTTGGTTGTATCTCGAGTATGCATCCATGAAGCTCAATAGTGCGTTCGTTACTGTCGCATCTACTAACTGGTCAACCTGGGGTAGTGGAAAGCTGTCTTTGGGACAGGCTTTGTTGAGATCTATGAAATCGATACAAGTTTGCCACTTGCCATTCGATTTCTTCACTAAGACCAGATTGGCGAGCCAGTCTAGATACTTTACTTCTCTTATGAAGTTGATGTTTAAAAGCTTATCAATTTCATCTTTGAGCGCTCGATATCGCTCAGAGTCCATAGAACTTCTCTTCTGCCTTATTAGGTGAGCTACTAGGTCGACATTCAGTCTATGGCACATTACTTCAGGGATGATCCCTACCATGTCTGCATCAACCCATGCGAATACATTGAGGTTTTTCTTAAGGAACCCCACTGAACTGTCTATCAACTCACCATTCAGATTGCTTTTGATTCTTAAAACACGAGTTTGGTCTTCCTTGCTGACAGGCACTTTTCACAGCTCTTTTATCAACCTTGCTGCGGGCTCCTATTTATGAATACGAGGATCAATGGTGTCTTCCAAATGTAACAACTGCTGTAAGCTAATACAATGCATGCGTAATAACAATAGAAAATTTGGGCCCAAAAACTTTCTTTTCATTATAAGTCATATGTCTTTTATACACAAAGAGTATTGTTTACAAAAAGTCATTTTAAAAGACAAAACAGGGGAAACAGAGTAGCTATTGCTCCTCGCTTGCCGACGCCCTCCGACCGCATCGTCACCTAGATCCCGCATCCACAAAGGAAAAATAACAGGTGAGCACAAAATAATGCTCGTAAGTAAAACCCTCTATCGTCTGTCTCCCCGTATGTATTACTCTTGATTCTTCCTTACACTATTTCTGTTTCTACTAAACGTCATGGCCTCATCTTGCCGGAGGTACGACTGGATGGCGTTCACACAGCACCATCTCACTCTCCATGACCATCGGGTGGAATTCACACAGTACCAACCCGTTCTTAGTGACTATCGAGTGGGGATCACAAAGCACCTACCCGGTTTTCGTAACTATCGGGTAGAGACCACCTAGCACCTACCCGTTCCTCATAACTTTTCGGGTAACGATCACCAAGCATTAACCCGTCTCTAATCACTGTCGGGTGATGATCACAAAGCATCAACCCACTTCTAATAAATGTCGGATGATGATCACAAAGCATCAACCCCTTATCTAATAACTAACCGAGTGGTGGTCACAAAGCATCCACCCGTTTCTAATAGTTATCGGGTGACGATCACAAAGCATCAACCCATCTCTAATGGCTATTCGGGTGGTGATCACAAAGCATCAACCCGATTCTCATAACTGTCGGGTGATGATCACAAAGCATCAACCCATTTCTACTACTCTTCTCATTCACTCTATTCTAGCATTTTTCATTCTCTCTACCCTTAGAGTAGTTACATCCACCAAGTTCTCTACTCATGGAGTAATTGCATACACAAAGTTTCCTACTCTTTCTTAGGTCACTTTTCAATGCACAATTAGTGCCTATGGATGGTTCATCTCCACTAATGCACTTGTGAAATGCCAACATGCAATGTTGCAAGAATTAAGGTTCACTACTCATACTCAAACCTCTATTAGGCATTTCATCAAACAACTCAAGTGCATTATAAAACTCTACTATAGCAATGATTCTAAATCTTTCTCTAACCATCCAAAACGGGGAGAAACCCCCTCACATAGCCACATAACCTGCCAAAGAAAGACAAGGCCCAAAAACGGTTCCACAATACCCCTTCAATTCCATCTCAAACTACCTTTCCAACCCACAACTCACTTCTTATATTTGAAAGGCATAAACAATCACAAAGCACTAGAAATCTCTATTTTAGCCTCAATAACATGGCATATAACATGTATATAACACACATACATAAGTGCTATCAAAACCCTAATCAAGAAAATTCCCAAATCTCAACTTGGGTTGGGGTTTACTTACCTTGTTATGGAGAGACTTCACTAACTCTTCCTTTCACTTGGTTTGCTTGACTTTTTCTCTACTCTTAAACAAAAGAACAAAAACCCTCAATATTCAATATATACAAAAACTCACAAAGCTTCACAACCAAGGCAAGAATCCTTACCTTAGGATGCCTTAGGTTGATTTTCTACCTCAAATCACTCCAAAAGCCCTTTAAAACTCCTTGATCAAAAGAAAGAGAAATTGAGAGGAAGCAAGAGAGGAGGTGGCGATGGAGAAGAAGAATGAAGGGTTTGCAATGACTTCATTCCCTTTAATGAAATTTATACACAAGCATTCCCATTTTACCCTTACTCTTCTTTGGGAATTCTATCTATATCCTTTGATTCATTACAAATACACCCCCATATCAACATATTCTCCATGAAAAATCCTTACATTTTACTCCCCACTTTTCCTGCTAATTAGGGGTAGAATGATCAAATTGCCCTTAGGGAAGAAAATATCTAAAACTTAACAAACATTTTGATTGGCCTGTCGTCGCGGCGAGGAAGCTTCTGTCGCCGCAGCTAAACTGTCCAGCATGTTTCCCCATGGCTTCAACATCTCTTCGCCGCGGCAAAGATTCTTCTTCGCCCCGGCCAAGCTTGGCACACTGAACTTCTTCTATCTTCAACCAATTTCAGGGCAAGTATTCAACACAACCCTCAATCAAAGGTCAACCAAACAATATTACCAAGAAACCAACTCAAATAAGAGCAAAAGAAGAAACAATAACTATGTACCTCAAGTGGGGCGTTACATTCCAATGGTTCGGGCTTCAACTCAGAGTTAGTGATGATCATGGTCTTCAAGAGTGCTCACTTCTATGCGACATTTATGACTCGGTTGTAGCATTCCTTTGAATCTTTCTAGCAACTCCTTACTACTCTGATTCCATCCGAAGTTGGAAATTTTATTGCCTGACATCGCACTGAGGTGATTGCACTCAGGTCGTCCAAGAGTGGTTTGCCTAGGATGATGTTATAAGTGGTCCGGCAATCAACCACCAAGAACTCCACCACCATTGTCATTATCTGAGGCTTCTCCCCCATAGTCATAGGCAACTCAATTGTTCCCTTGGTGACTAGGTTGTCTCTGGTGAATCTGTACAGCGGCGATGGGCATCCTTTCAAATCCTGCTCGGTGAACCTCATTTCTCGAAAAGCTCCTAAGAAGATGATGTTTGTTGCATTGCCATCATCAACCAATATCTAGAGGATTCAGACTTTGCAAATCCTTACCACGATTACAGTCGCATCATGGTTGTGGCGAGGGAATTGGTCGCATTCCTCCTTGGTGAAGCCTATCACCTCACTTTCCATTTTGGGCTGCTTCGACGGCTTTACTTCACAATTCATTACTTGGGGAACCTGTAATATACTATATAGCTAGTAATTCTTTGAGAAATATATGATAAAATCCACTAAATAACTTTTGAAACATAGATACATAATGTAAAATCCGAAAATTCTAATTTTAATTCTTATAAATATATACACAAAATACTGATATATTTTAGTAAGCACAAGGTAATCTTGAACAGTTTCGCCAAACTCCTCTGCTTCTTGACGTCCCACCCGGTTGTAAATCATCTAGTACCTACAAAACTATAAAATAATGGAGTGAGAACTAATTGCTCAGTAAGTAAACCAAATTGCACTGCTATGTTTCCTCCGTTACTCATGTTCTAATTTTCCTTTTCTCACTTTATTCTTTGCTAATATTCTTCATTCCTTTATGGTATTCTGCATTCTTTTTTGATATTCTGCATTCTTTTCTGATATTCTGATTTGCTACTTATCAACGTCCAAAGACAATGAATAAAATTGTACATCATCGAGCATATAAGAAATATTGAATCATGTAAGTAGCATAATACATATGCAGAACAATACACTTTCTTGAGAAAAGAACTTTCTTTTCTTTTCTTTTCTATTTTCTGTCTCTTATGTTGTATCTCTTTCCTTTCTTCTTTGTTTCTCTTTCTTTTCTTTCTCCTATTTTGGTTTGCCGATCGGACTAGGTTGATGCACGGATTTGGAACCCTGGCCATGTGAGTGGGTATAGTCATCTTCTACATGCACTACTCACGGACTATACAAATACTGTATCTCTCTACTGATGCTGCTCGCTTATGGCGGCGTGCATGTAGGTATGCTCTGCTGGGTACAGTCCTCATCCACATACACTACTCATGGACTGTACAAATACTGTATCTCTCTGTTGATGCTGCTCGCCCGTGGTGGCGTGTATGTGGGCATCTCTGTCACTCACGAGTTCCCCATTGCAAAAACCTTATATCATAGCACTAGAAAGAAAATAGAAAGAGATACTATACATATTTCAACATGAATTTCCAAGCTACAAAAATTCTACACTTGCATTCTTTAGCAAATGAGAAAATATACATACTTGCATTTTAGCTTAAAAGAAAATTATTAGTCATTTTCTTTTCTTTCTTTCTCATTCTTTGCTAACATATTCTTTCATATTCTCATTTACTAAATCAAGGCTATATATATAATCATGTGCACAATATATGCATGATCAAGCCCATTCTTTAATATGCTTTCCAAATTCACATATACACACTTGCAAATTCATTATGGCATAAAGGTATGTCATGACATAGTCTACCATTCTCTACTATCACAATTGCCATATCAAAATAACACTTCAATTTGCAATTCATTTCTAACACTTTTATGTGCTATTCAAAAAGTAGTAAAAGTTCAAGTAGCTAGAACCAAGCACTAAGGGTCATTTCTCTCATGGAACATCATGACCAAGTGATATATTAAATTTTGGCATAACAATATGCACTATTGAATACTGACATTTACACTTGGTTAAGCCCAAACATAATCTTCCTACTTCAATTCTTGCCTTTCTCTAACCCTTTCTTCAATACAGTTTAGCCAACTCATGCATGCATTTTCTCTTTGGATTTTCATCAAACACTTCATATGCACATGCAACTACCATGTTGGCTACACTTCCATAACTCTCTAATTCCACCAAAATGTGAGCCAAAAACTCACCAAATCATCACATAACCATACACTACTTCTCATGGCTAGAAATTGCACATCATTCATCATCAAAACAGCCAACAATTCTCACATACAATCACATAAAAACATGCAAGAATCATACTACACAAGTCTTGCTCAAATCAAGGCTAAAATTGGGGTTTACTTACCTTGAATATGTGAAATCACTTCCCTTTTGCTCAAAATCTCCTCCTCTTGGACCTAGATCATATAAAAACCATAAGAATTTAAAACTTTAAAGTTTAATCACGCTCATTTTGCTAGAATCTTACCTAAGGATGCTTTAGGATTGAAAATCTATGAAAATCCAAGCCAAATCCTATGATTTCCCTTTGAAATTTAGTGAAGAAAATTGAGAGAAAATAGGGAGAAGATGACGTGAACAAGGGCCGCATTTTGGTTAGGGTGTCTTCAAATGAAACCTTATATCAAATAATATAAGCATGTATTCCCATTTTGCCCTTGCACTTTCTATGAAATTCCATCTATGTCCTTTAGTCAATTACTAAAATACCCTCATTTTTATTATCTTCTTCACATTATTTTGCTTCCTTTCACTTCCCACTTTTTCATCTAATTAGGACTGAAAAGATCATTTTACCCCTAATGAACTTTTAAGGAATTTTCTTCACGTTTGTCTAAGGTAACTTCAAAGAAATCCAACTAAGGGTATTAGGGCATAAGTAAAATTACGTACCTTGATGTGGGTGTTACAGAACCAAGTCTGTTCTGGATTCTCGCGCATATTGCTCACAAGAATGCTTGGAGCTTCCTATAGTCCAGGTCCCCCATAGATAATCCCCACCAACACATCGTCAAGTAGCTGGACTTGCTGAGTCTGATTGTTTTGTTCGCTTGACTTTTCGCGAGCTTGGTTTTCTCTCACGTACTCTTTCAGATGCCCCCTCTTTACCAGGTCTTCAATGGTAATAAAATGTAGCAAGTATACTAGTCACTCAAGTAATAAAATGATGAGCAGGATATCGTTCCCACGAGGATTGTTAGCAAAGCACTAAGTTTCCTAATGTTACCAAGTTGAAGCAATCGAATTCTTTGGATTGGTGGGAGCAAATTTTAATTAAAAAGACAATGAATTTTAGACTAAGAATTAAAACTTAATTAAGAAAGCAATATGAAAACACGGAATATCAATTTAAGCAAAACGGGCAGGGTTTTGACTTCATTTGGATTTTATGGGTTAAACCTAAAAATTACACTAAATTCACATTCATATGCAATGGTTGTAAATCGAACTCGCTAATGCGTTAAACACACCCTCTCGGGCTATGTTTTCCTATTCATCCTTATTAACCTTCCGCACCCAACAAAATGAAGATTAATAATTCCAAACTCATTAAGCAAAAGAATTCTAAAATGATTTCATTAATTCTTGAATCTATCTCTAGCATCCAATACTATAATGGTGTTTACCCAAGAAGCCTAACATGAATTATTTCTCAATCTCATCATGTTCATCATATAAAGCATTACAAATTCAGAGTAACACACACAACCCATGCAGATTCATATGAAAATAAAACAATCAAACACTTAACCCATTAAAATCCAAACTACAATCAAAACCCTAACCCATAAAAGATTAGTTCATAGCTAAATCAATACTACAAAAACGAAAAACAAAAATCAACAAATTCAGCATAATGAAACTGAGATGAAAGATAAGAAATCTCCCCAAAAGATGAATCTTCTAGTCAAAATCCGAATCTTCTCCCTTTAACCATCCAAAAAGCTCAAAGTTTTACTCTAAGAAAATTGTAAAAGCGGCTAAACCTAAAGAGCTGAAGAGCCCCTTGGCAAAAGGTTAAGTTTTTCTTTTATACTTAGTCCAAATAACCCAGCCAAAACACGCACAAAACAAAACTGGAAAAATTGATTGTCGCCGCGGCGAAGAATGAAGCAGACACATTCGTCCCTGGCTTACTTCGGCGCGGCGAAGACAATTCCTTCGCCAGGGCGAAGCTTCTTGAAAAGTTTTGAAATTACAGAACTGCCACTCTGCTTGCTTCTTCATTCGATTCTTCGATTCTCAGTGCTCTTCCTTGGGAACAAGCTTCATCGTGCTTAATCCTGCTCCGGAACTCTCCTATCTTCTGAGATCCGCTAATTTCTGAGTCAAAACTATCCAATTTTGTCCTTATTTGCTCAAAATGTCCATTTTAACCTGAAACATGAAAAGTAAAGAATTAAGCAACAATTCAGGTCAAAATGCACTGGAAAGTACCTGAAATCCGACAAAAAGATCAAATAAAAACTGTATAATTTACGGATTATCACTTCCTACAGTCCATGTCCCCCATAGATAATCCCCACCAACACATCGTCAAGTAGCTGGACTTGCTGAGTCTGATTGTTTTGTTCGCTTGACTTTTCGCGAGCTTGGTTTTCTCTCACGTACTCTTTCAGATGCCCCCTCTTTACTAGGTCTTCAATGGCATATTTCAAGGCTCGACACTCATTTGTATTGTGCCCGATTGTAGGAATCATGTCGTGGCAAGCACAGAGTAATAAAAATTTTCTTGCCATGGCATGATTCCCTTACCCAAGATCATGACTTGATAAATTAATCCACAATATATTTATATGATTAAACCATACAAGATTAGTAATTTTATACCTTCATTGGCAACTTCTTCTCTAAATCTCGCTATCCAACATAGGATCAAGCTCAACAATATCAACATGAAAGTAGGCTTGGGATCACCCTAGGATTGATTGCTAGACCAATCAAAGGGTTTAAGGAGATGTGGTAGAAACTAGAGAGAGAATATCACTCTATCGTTGGTCGTGGCTAGGGTTTATTTAGGAGGGTTTTTCTTTCACAAATTTTGCTCTCTAATTGCAAAATTGATTTATAAGAATTACTCCATTAAATCAAAACCCAATGACCCTTTATATAGGCAATCCCAAATAAGAATCCAATAAGGATTGTAAATCCGTAATTCGTATTTGGATTGGATTACAATCCTTTAATTCCTATTTGAATTGAATTGCAATCCTTGATGTAAGGGATTAGAATATCTCTTTAAATATTAATCCTAATTAAATAAATATTCCTATTTATTGAATTCCTATATAAATACATATTCTAATTAAATAAATATTACTATTTCTTTAATCCATATATATTTATCATATTTAATATATGGGTTTTAATATATATTAAATTAAATATATATTCTTTACAATTAATATAATTCCACTTTTGCTAAAAATTCTCCCAATAAATTGTATAATAACGTCAACCCCTTAGCAAAATTACCAAAGTGCCCTTTTGGCCCATAATGACGAAAATGTCCCAGGACTCCCAAATTACCGAAATATCCTTCTCAACCTAAAGACAAGGTTGTCCTTCCATTTCCCTTTTTCATTTAACTACCTTGTATGTGTGTAACCCAAAGGCTCTTTACTTTGCCGACAGTGTCCTTACAATTAATTAAGCATCAACTAATTAGTGTTTTCGTACACCAATCAAGATTGGCCTCTAGCAAGGCATCATGATTCTTGGTAATAAAGAATCAGCGATTTAGGCCCACCTTTTCTATAGTATGGTTACCATACAATTGCATCCATTTCATCATCTTATATCTCATCAAGGTTTGAGGTACAGAAATAGTGTCTACCTCAAAATGCTTGACATATTATATATTTGGTTCTTGAATGTGACGACTACAAAATTGGATTTGAGCACCAACTCGATTCCATTGTGGCCATGAATTTAAGGTCGTAGTTCTTAACCGAATATCTCGCCGAGATAAGATCTCCTGTAACAATGAGTGATGAATCCTATGTTGATCCACCATAGCCATAGTATACTTCTCAATGTAACCAATCATGCACCACCATTATGGTAATCCCTAAGAGAGATGACATTGGGTTTGTGTCAGATCACATTGATATTTATCCACAGAGCTCTGATGATCTCAAGTCGAAGGACCATATACACCACCATCTGTAAGAAGATATATTCCATAGACATTGGGTTTACCATCTTGTGTGGAATCCTCTGATGGGTCATTTTAGCGGACTTGCACAAGCAAGCACCCGTATATTGCACCAGGTTGATGCCCACAACCATGATATGTGAGATCTGTCACTACCTTTCGATAAGGTCGTTCAATGCGATGATAGTCTCTCCATATAATATGTGTCCTTAGTCAGATTTGTACTATGACTACGGATGGTTTAAGAAAGGCCACCATTTATGCTCATAGGGTTCTCACGATTAATATTTATAACACTTAATTCCCTTGTCATTGGTTTCAACTTTGCTAAGGACATATACTATCTTCTTCACATGCAGTAAATAGAAACTATAGCATATATGCTCATAAATAAGTGATGCCTTTTATTCATTTATTAAAATGAGTTTACAATAGCTAAAACGTTGGCTCTAGTGCACCTATTCTAACACCGATATCCTTGTGGAACCTGTAGTACTTCTGGTGATCCGTTCTTCTAGGTGCCCCTCTCATCCTTTCTAGTGGAGGTAGCTTCCTAGCCTTGTTGTGAGCCACATCTTCTTCAAAGGAGTATACTCTGCATATCAAGGAAAAGGTTGTCTCTCCCGACGAGGACTTATTTGTTGCCTTTTTTGGTACCTATTTCAGTCCTTGTCACCTTGATCTTGGCCTCTCCTTTTCTCTAATGGGTGGTCTTGCCATCGGTAAGAGGCTTTTCTTGAGGACTTATCGGCTAAGGCTATAAGTGAGCTCTCAACTCACTTATGTTTGGCCGCCATTTGGTAGAATTTGGCTAAACTAACGTGGTCTTCACACTAGAGTTATTTCCATAACTTCGTCTATAGCCTTATCCCAACGATGAATAAGGTCCAAATTGATTCCTCCGAAGTGTCCACAACTTTGGACTGCTCATTCTAGAACGTCGTTAAATACGAGGTCAGAGTTTTGTCTTTCTCTTGATGAATATTGCTCAGATAACTAAGTGGCATGACGAACTGCCTCCTCGCTTGGAACTGTTAGAGATAAAGGAAGGAGAACTACTACCACAACTAGATTAAGTTCGTTTTCAGCCTTTTGTACCACCTCTTGGCATCTCCCACTAAAGTGACCACAAAACAATGACACTTCGCCAAGTAGAAGACCTGATGTAATTCCATTAGGTCGTTGAAAGTATCCAAGTGGTCTCTGGGATCTCCTTTTCAATCAAACTTGTTCTCTAGCACCTTAAATCCCTAAGAAAGCAGTGTCTGGTGGACTTCCACCATGAATGGAGAGCTTACTATTTATTCTGACGAATTGTTATGGCGGGCTCTCAGATCATCGAGCACTTTCTACACTTGATCCAAATCCTCATTGTGAGGAGGATTCTAATTGCAAGCTTTGTTTAGCCTTACCTCAAGCAGATGAGCTTGGAGATCAATTGCTTACGAGCTTGCACTAGTGAGCGACGTGGAGTCATGATGACTGGGATACTAGGTGCTACCATGCTCCTTGGTGCATTGCTCCCGACGTTGGTTAAAACTGAAACGTCGGTTATTACCAGATTGGCGTGCATGGCTGACCTCGCATGCTTGTGAGGTTTGAGCTTGCCTTTGGCATGGGTTAAAACTGGCATGCTAGCACTGTTATTTCATTGATTAGGACAAGAATCCCTCTAGTGACCATTGTCTTCATTTTCACCATAGGCTGCTTGCCTGATCGCCTCATGAGATTGACCTGCCCCTAAGATTCACGCTCGTGAGCGAAATATGCCTTGCAATGTCGAGGATGACGATCACTCTTTGCTGCCGACGAACTAGATTAGCCACTAGCAAAGTTATTCTACCGGTAGATGTAACCTCTGTAAAGTATGAGTGATCGAGGTTTTGATTGGGTTGTTGCTCGTTCCTTAACTAGGCCACATTCTGTTGCACCACTTGTACAACTAGAGTCCTTATCATCTCAATCAATTGGTCATTATCGGGGTTAAATGTCTCTACCCTTAGCTAATTGGTGACTTGCTACGCTAGTGGTATTGGTGGTTGGCCTAGAATAGCAGTCTGATTCACCTCTTGGCGGGTGGCTTCCACATTATTGTGGTTTCTGGTGGTTGCTTTGGATCTTGTACAAGCCATTGAGAATGAGAATTTTAGGTGATTGGTTGTTCATTGAAATTGTTTGTTTTCATCAGAAAAAGGAAAAATAAGCGAAGGCCCTCCTTCTAGTGCCAAAATGTTGATACAAAAATCACACCAATCTGATACAATCGATTGACCTCGATGGAATCAGAATTGATGTGTGCATGATTTAAGATAAACCAGTAATTGAACATAAATGTGCGTGATTATGTAAAGAACACAATCGGATTTTTAAATTGGTTCGAAAAGTTAGTGTTACAGTAGGTGCCCTAGAGCCAATCTATTATTGTGATTTTGACTCTATAGTTTATTCATCAATAAAAAAGGCATATCCTTATATATCATGTAAATCATAGTTATTGTAATGATATATGTCCTTAGATGGCAGAACTGTGATGAGATATCAAGTGTTTCAAATCTTGATAGTGAGAACCCTATGATTACATATAGTGGCCATTCTAGAAATGTCCATAGCCCCAGTATTATTCTGATCAAGGACACAGATAATACAATAAGCCTATCATAGCATTGAATGGCCTTGTCTAAAGGCAGTGACTGATCTCACTTGTCAAAGTTGTTTGTCGACAACCTGGTGCAACGCATGGGTGCTTGTTGGAGGAAAGTTCACTAACATACCCACCAAAGGATTCCATATGGATGGTAACCCCAGTGTCTATGGAATAAATCCTCTAATGATTGGTGGTGCATGTGATCCTTAGACTTGAGATCATCAGAGTGCCTTGTGCACCAATTGGTGTAGTTTGACACTAGCACAACGTAGTTCTATTCAAAGCTATCAATACGGTAGTGATTAGTTGTATCAAGGAGTGTATCAAGACTATGGTGGATCGACCAAGGATTCATCACTCTCGGGTACGAGAGAAGTTATCTCACGATGCAATTCAGTGAATAGAAATGACACTAAAGTTGTGGTCACGGTGGGATTGAGTTATTGCTCAATCCAATTTATTATTCCGATCATTGGTCCAATAACTGAATACATAGATATCGAGGATAACTGAGGTTGGCACTATTTCTGTACCTTAGTCTTGATGAGATAATAGATAATGAAAGGATTTGACTGAATGGTAACCATATCGTTGATAGGTAGCTGTTTCGCTGAATCCGAATCTATCGGGTAGCCATGATGCCTTGCTAGCTGCCAATTTTAGTCTCTGAATAGTGAGATGGTTAATTGGTGTTAATCGCGATACTGCTCATTGCCGATATGATAAGGAGCCTATGAGTCACACAGTTAGAAGATAATTTAAGAATCATTTTTTGTGAAAGGGGTATTGCCTTCTTTTAGGACAAAAAGATATTTTGGTAATCTCACAAAGGCAGTGCAATTAAATTTGCTGAGGTTGTTGCCTGTTTTTAATTTTAATATTAAAATTAAAATTAGTGAGATTATATTTAAATATATGTGGGCATATATTTAAATGGATTATTATTATTAATTAAACGTTAATATATATATATATATGCTAATTGATTTTTAATTATATTAATAATTAATTAAAATTAAAATACCATAAAGGTGTGTTTGGTTGCAAGGATGGATTAACTTAAGAGTCCATGGCTATTCTTATTGGGATTAAGGTTTTAATTAAGTGACACTGTATAAGTGAAACTTAATTAAAACATAATATAACAATTCATTTCATTGATTGAAAAGAAAAACCCTAGACACCCTTTTCTTCTCTCTCATTTTTTTCAAAGTGTATGTGAATCAAAGATTTTTCCTTTGATTCACTTGATTCTTGAAGCCTTCTATTAGTTCTAGCAAAACAGTAGTAGGTTCTACGGATTATCTTCATGTGGACGATGTTCGTGCGATTTTCTTCTTGAATCGGCAAGCGAAATCAAAGTATTAGAGCAGCCTCCAAAGGTTGGTAATGTATTCTTGATCCTTGTATTGATTATTGGTTTTGATTTACATTGTACAGATTTTTCTGTTTATTAGCTTGTAAACAGTTTGACCTATGCCCGGATCTTGGCATAGAAAAAGTGATTGATTGCCTGATACATGAGCCTTAGACCTATTGTTTATTGTTTATTATTTATTATTTATTAGGTTTGTTTGTAATTTTATAAAGAAATAGGACTTGCGTCTCCTGCCTCTCTCTCTTATATCTCCATGTATTTCTTCTTCTCATCTCACTCCCCTCATATGTAATGCGAGGTTTCTATTCTATTGATGTAAATTAGAATAGGATTTTTGTAATAAAATTCTTTGTAATGATCGTGAAGAAGAAACGAAGGAGCTATGAAGAGGAATAACTTGAAGACCCAAGATTAACTTTTAAACCCTAGGTTGACCTACTGATTACTCTAGGCTCGTGGAAATCGGTTTTAGTTGGGCCATGTACCGGCGAGTATAATTTTTGTTTAGAATGTATGCTAAAGTTGAATGTTCAATAACATGTCAAATGATGTCATTCTAATAATGATAATAATCTAGTGAGAAATTAAATAAAAACCCTCAAATAAAGATATTAAGTCACGTATGCCTTCCATAACCATGGTTTTAATCAAACCATTGTTCGTCAAAACCTTGTTCGCCACAGCGAAGGGTAAACTTCTATCAGTGGGAGGTTAAAATTCATTGGAGTTTTCCTTAATGGTGATGGGTTGACTTAAAATGATAGTTTTGCTTGTTCGCCACAGTGAAGGTTGATAAACACGTCATAGGCATAATAGAGAAGTACACATGTTGTGTGCACATGACGACATGTAGTGTCCACTCTTCTAATACTGGGAATCACACTTAAGGATGATGGCTAGGTTGTTGGATTGTGTGATTGGCTTGTTGGTTTGCTTCACATTTGAGGTTGGTGGTAGGAGCTACCAACTAGCGTGGATTAAGTTTGTTGGCCTACCTAATCAACCTATTTTGGCTTCTTCGCATAGTGAAGGTTTGAAATGGGTCAAATGGGATCTCAGTCCACTAGGAAAGCCAACGAGCTTTCCCAAGTTAAGAGTGAGGGCTATTGGCTTGAGGAAAATAGTGGGAACTTTTTTTTTTTTTTTATATAAAAGACCATATTAAGAAATAATAAACATTATATTGACTTTACTTTTTTGAATTGTAGATTCACGTAAAAATGAGCATTATGAACCTACAACCAATAATCGAGAAAGAAAACAAGTTAGATGGATCAAATTTCTGGACTAGTATCGTAGTCTTTGGATTATACTCAAGTCTGAAAAGAAATTGTATATCCTTGATAAGCCATACATGTTGAGCTTGATTCTAATGCCACTCAGGAAGTAAAGGATACTTATCAAAAGTTCCTTGATGATGTTGGTGGCATTCAATGCTTAATGTTAGCATCGATGACACCAGTGCTGCAAAAGCAACATGAGAATGTGGACGTTGATGCCATTATTCTACACCTCAATGAGCTTTTCGAAGGGAATGCTCGACATGAGAGGTACAAGGTATCAAAAGCACTGGTTGGAAGTCGCTTGACTGAGGGAGCCCAAGTTGGCCCTCATGTGCTCAAAATGATCTAGCACATAGATAGGCTTAAGACTTTGGGGTTTAAGTTGGATGCAGAATTACAAGTGGATTTAATTCTACAATCCTTGCCTGACTCTTATGCACCATTCATAATGAACTTCAATACGAACACAATGGTGAAAACCCTATCGGAGCTTTTGAACATGCTAAGGACTATAGAGCATGACTTGAAGAAGTCCAAGCTACCAGTAAGGGCAAGGGAAAGGCTAAGGCCAATCCCAAGCCCAAGCCCAAGCCCAAGCCCAAACCCAAACCCAAAGGATAGGATGCTCTCAAGCCTTAGGGTGGTGTTGGAAAAGGTAGGAAGGTAGTCTACTTCTATTGTGACAAGCCTGACCACTGGAGGAAGCACTGTAGGGCTTTCCTGCTTTCCTCGCAAACAAGAAGAAGTTAGATGCTTTGACTTTAGGTATGTTTGTGATTGAGATTAACTTCTCTCCTTCAATCTTAGGTCATTGACACAAGATGTGGTACTCACATTTGTACTGATGTGCAGGGACTAAGGTAGAGTAGAGTGCTCGCTAAGGGAGAAGTAGACCTACGAGTTGGAAATAGAGCACATGTGGTTGCATTAGTTGTAGGGACTTATTGTTTATCTTTGGCTACGGGCTTGTTGTTGTAACTACATAACTATTATTACGTACCTTCTATTTCTAGAAACATTATTTCAGTATCCGCTTTGGATAATATAGGGAATCATTTTGAGATTCCTAATGGATCATTGTCCTTTAGTTTGAATGGTATTCTATTTGGAATTGCAATGTTATATAACGGGTTATATGTTCTTGATTTAAATAATAAAGATATTCTCAATGTTGGAACCAAGAGAGCTAAACATAGCGATCAAAACAAGAAATACCTCTAGCATTGTAGATTGGGTCATGTTAATAAGACTCGCATTGCAAAACTTCAAAGGGATTGAGTTTTGGACCCTTTTGACTTTCAGTCATTTAAGGTATGTGTGTCATGCCTGTTAGGCAAGATGACCAAGTCGCCCTTTACAAGACAAAGTGAAAGGGCTCCTGAACTGTTAGGCATCATCCATAGTGATGTATGTGGTCCACTAACAGTTGAAGCCAGAGGTGGATATTCATACTTCATCACATTTACTGATGATTTCAGTAGATATGGTTATTCTACCTTATGTAATACCCAAGATGTCAAAGGTATGTTCCTAACTCAAAATAGTCTTTTAGATGTTAATTTTATGTTAAAAATCATAAAATCTAACTAAGGGCAAAATAGGCGACTCATTTGGAACAGTATGAATCAATTATCCATAGAAAGGAATTACGGGCGAAATGGTCATTTTGCCTATGGATAATCATTGAAAAAGTCAAGGATGAGTAGGCTTCATTGCATTTAATGGCATTAATTAAGTAATAATTATGTCTAGTGTGAAATGACCAAAATGCCCTTATATGAAGAATTAAGGACTTATGAGTTATACAATTAAAATAATTGGGCCAACAGCATAATTTTGGAAAATAAATGAAATATTTTCCTATAAATGAGATGAAATTTGTTCAAGCCAAGGGAGAGAGCATTTCTTCAACATTTCTTCCATTTTCTCTCAAATCTTCCATGAAACAAGCTTTCTTTCTCTAAGTTTTAAAGGAGTTTTGTTTAATTTTTCAAGGAGAGCAAGATAGGAGCCTTGGATCTTCAATTTGAAGGGTTTTAGGTAAGGATTAAAAACTTTAGTTTTGATGTGATTTGAAGATTTGAAGTAGATGTTGAGGTATAATGTTATATATGTAGGATTAAGGTGTAAAAGAAGACAAAGGCAAAGGATTTGTTGGAGGAATTCTTTAAAAAGGTAATGAAGAACCTCCCATGACTTTAGGGTTTATGCTAGGATTTGTAGATTTTTATGAAACCTTAAATTAAGGCTTTAAGGCATAGAATTAGTTGATGGCAAGTGTAGTTGAACTCATTTATTCTACTTATTGCCTTGAATTCATTATACATGAAGTCATTGCTATTTATGTTTTATGAGTTGTTATGTTTGATTGAAGAAAATGAAGTGTGGATGCTGATTGTGGCAAAACTTGTAGTATTGGAGGCCACATGGTGTTGAATGGTTGCTATTAGAAGTGTTGAGGTGTTGTTTGCATTAGCTTACAATGTTATAACAATAATGGATGATTATGGGAATGAGATTTTACACTTCCTTTAAGATGTTAAAGACTATTAAGGGGAGGTTTATTTGATCCATAAGTTGACCTCTTGGTTAATTGTCAATAGGAATTGATGTGGCATAGTTAATATGAAAATTTGGACTTAGTAAGCTTAGGGGTTTTGTTAAATCTGCTTCAGTATTTCGACCATAACTTGAGTTATAAAAATCAAAATGAGATTATTCTTGAAGCATTAGAAAGCTAAGACACAAACCTATAACTTTTATGTTTATGCCAAGAGCCAATTCGTTTGAGAAATCGATGGAAAATGGCCTGAAGTATAAACTGGTTATTAAAGTTTAAGATTTAACATGATCAATTCTTATGATTATGAATTGATTATTAATGTATTATTGTAATTATGCCATGTACTAAGGTTTACCCATTAGTTAGATGATCTTTGAAAGATATACATGGTCATGATGTCAATGCATGATTAATGTTATGAAATGGCATGAAGATGCAATGTAATACATGTTTTAAGATGATGTATGTGAGCAAGAGGTAATGTAAATGGATTGATAATCCATAAATGAATTAAAAGCATTAAGCTCACCAAAATATGTATTTACATGCCATAAGATGTTAGAGATGCATATACACATGATGGGAAATGCGTAAGCATATCCTCGTATACCAGTTGAGGAAAGATAAATATATGCTTTAGATGTTAAATAACGCATAAGCATGCCTCTCGATGATATGGGCTCTAGATGAATTTGAGGCTAGATGATATGAAGTGCTTAAGACGCTAAGAAAAGTCTGATCGGCTACACGTTAAATGCTTCATATGCATTTAGTTACACTACATGAGTTATGATGTTATTTACGTCATGAGATGATTTATACTCATGTTAGATGATATTTAGATGTTATATCATGACATGTAATGTGCGTGTACTATCTTTACATACTTAATTGTACGTGTATGCATTGATGTTTATCTAGCCATGGGATAAAATGATGAAAGACATATGAAATAGAAAGGGAAAAAATAATAAAAGGGAAAGTATACCTAGATTTAAAAGATAAGTGATGTGTTAACAAATATGATTAAATAAAGGTCAAATAGCACATTTAGAATGAAATGGATCATTCCTTGCTGAGTGATTAGTGCTCACCCTCTTATTGTTGATTGCTTTGCAGGTAGACCAGAAGCAAAGGATGCTAGAGACAGCAGGGCTACACATGAGGGGAGATGATTTATTGTCATCTCGATGTTTTTATCTTGATGTAAATAATGTAAATGATAAATATTTGTGAAACACCTTTTGGAATCTTCCACCCTATAAATATGTTTCGATTGTGTATTTTACAGATAAATTCTTAAAGTTTTTAAATTATATGTTTGGATCCTGCATGACATTTTATATGCATGTTTCGGATATTATTATTATTAGTATCCTTACACGTGTTTTTTTTTTTCCTAAATACAACTCGTTCTCCAAAATGTATCCCCGAGATTCTCATTGAGGGATATTCAGAAGATACCTGATTGGAGGGGGGTTTTACACCTTATGAGACATAAATCTAAAGTCTTTGATAAGTTCAAATAATTCAGGAATGAAGTACAGAATATGTTGGGCAAAAGTATTAAGGCTCTTCAGTCGAATCAAGGAGGTGAATACTGTTAGGAAACGGTCCACGCAGCGGAAAACAAAAACATAATAACAAGGATCGTTCCCATTGAACCAAGATCAAAGGTACAATTTTACAGTTTATGTTAAAATGGAAATCTGCATAAATTAATCATGAGTTTAGAAACACATACGCATGTTTGGAGGCTCCTCCAAATTTATCAATGAACGTTTTGCTACCGACCCAAGTGTAGGATCGAACCCACGTAGTCCACACGAAGACAATCACGAAGAACTAAGGAGGGATTTGCTAGATCCTCCTTAGCTTTAAGATCAAGAAGAAGAATCAATGAAATTGATTTTAGGCAAAAATAAATTCTACCATGGGAGAGTGTTTAAGGGGCTGCTGTGTTTGTGCCTTTTCAAAGAAAATAAACTAATGAAAAATCTCACTCCTTTTTACAAATAACATTTTTCTTTTATAGTAAAACTTTAATGCCCTATTCCCATATGGAATAGGCTTGCGTTCCAACCCAAACACCCCATGTTACCAAAAAAATCCCAATTAGATATTTTATATTTATTTCATCATTATCTCAATTAAAATCAATTAATATATATATTTAATCTATATATATTAACATTTAACAATAATGATGATTTAATTAAATATATATGAACACATATTTAAACGTAATTTCACTTATTTAATTTTTTCTAATAAATTAAATAAAGGCTACGACCTCAGCAAATTTAATTACACTGTGAAATTACCAAAATACCCTTTTGCCTAAAAAGATGAAAACGCCCTTCTTTCTTCCTAGCTCTTAAAATTATCTTCTATCTTCTATGTGTATGGCCCATAGGCTCCTCATCATACCGACAGTGTATAGTATCGCGATTAACACCAATTAATCGTCTCACTGATACACAGACCAAAATTGGCCCCTAGCAAGGCATCATGGCCACCTGATAGATTCGGATTCAACAAAGTAGCTACCTATCAACGATATGGTTTACCATACAATTCGATCCTTTCATCATACGTTATCTCGACAAGAGGAAGGCATAGAAATAGTGTCAACCTTCGATTACTCTCGATATTATGTATTCAGTTTCTGGACCAATGACCTGTATTATAAACTGGATAGAGCAACAACTCAATCCCACTATGGCCACAGTTTTAGTGTCATTGCCATATATTGCGCCGTGAGATAACTTCTCCCGTACGCGGGAGTGATGAATCCTCTGTCAATCCACCATAGTCTTGATACACTCCTTGATGCAGCCAATCACCACCGTATTGACAGCTTTGATTAGAACTACATTAGGCTAGTGTCAAACTACACCCATGGGTGAACAAGGCGCTCCGGTGATCTCAAGTCTAATGATCACATGTACCACCATTCGTTAGAGGATTTGTCCCATAGAACTAGGGTTACCATCCATATGGAATCCTCTAGTGGGTCAGTCTAGTGAACTTCCTACGGTGTATTCGCCTACAGCAAGCATCCATGTGTTGCACCAGGTTGTCACCAAACAACCTTGACCAGTGAGATCAGTTACCGCCTTTCGACAAGGTCGTTCAACACTATGATAGCCTTACCGTATTATCTGTGCCCTTACTATTAGGAAATGGTCCATATACGTAGCGGAAAAACAAAAAATCATAATAACAAGGATCGTTTCCCATTGAGCCAAGATCAAAGGTACAATTTTACAGTTTATGTTAAAATAGAAATCTACAGAAAATAACCATGAGTTTAGAAAAACATACGCATGTTTGGAGGCTCTTCCAAATTTGTCAATGAACATTTTTGCTACCGACCCAAGTATAGGATCGAACCCACGTAGTCCACAAGAAGACAATCACAAAGAACTAAAGAGGGGTTTGCTAGATCCTCCTTAGCCTTAAGAATCAAGAAGAAAATCAAATGAATTGATTTTGGGCAAAAATGAATTCTACTGTGGGAGAGTGTTTAAGGGGCTGCCGTGTTTGTTCTTTTTCAAAGAAAAGTGAATGATAAAATTAACACACTTTTACAATTACCTTTTTCTTTTATAGTGTTCCTTTAATGCCCTATTCCCATATGGAATAGGCTTGGGCTCCAACCCAAACACCCCATGTTACCAAACACTCCCAATTAGATATTTTATATTTATTTCATCATTATCTCAATTAAAATCAATTAATATTAATATATATATATATATATATTAACATTTAACAATAATGATGATTTAATTAAATATATGCGAACACATATTTAAACGTAATTTCACTTATTTAAATTTTTTTTTTAATAAATTAAATAAAGGCTACGACCTCAGCAAATTTAATTGCACTGTGAAAGTGTCAAAATACCCTTTCGCCTAAAAAGACGAAAATGTCATTCTTTTTTCTTGAGTCTTAAATTATCTTCTATGTGTGTGACCCATAAGCTCCTCATCATACTGGAAGTATATAGTATCGCGATTAACACCAATTAATCGTCTCATTGTACACAGACCAAGATTGGCCCCTAGCAAGGCATCATGGCCACCTAATAGATTCGGATTCAGCAAAGTAGTTACCTGTCAATAATATGGTTTACCATACAATTCGATCCTTTCATCATACGTTATCTCGACGAGATGAAGGCATAGAAATAGTGTCAACCTTCAGTTACTCTTGATATTATGTATTCAGTTTCTGGACCAATGACTTGTATTATAATCTGGATAGAGCAACAACTCAATCCCACTGTGGCCACAGTTTTAATGTCATTGCCATATACTGAATTGTGTCGTGAGGTAACTTCTCCCGTACTCGGGAGTGATGAATCCTCTATCAATCTACCATAGTCTTGATACGATGCAGCCAATCACTACTGTACTGACAGCTCTAAAAAGAACTGCATTAGGCTAGTGTCAAACTACACCAATCGGTGCACAAGGCACTCCGGTGATCTCAAGTCTAAGGATCACATGTACCACTATTCATTAAAGGATTTGTTCCATAGACATTGGGGTTACCATCCATATGGAATCCTCTGGTAGATCAGTCCAGTGAACTTGTTGTGGTGTATTCGCCTACAGCAAGCACCCATGTGTTGCACCAGGTTGTCACTAAACAACCTTGACAAGTGAGATCAGTCACTGCCTTTCGACAGGGTCGTTCAACACTATGATAGCCTTACTATATTATATGTGCCCTTACTTCAGAATAATACTGGGGCTACGAATGTTTCTAGAATGGCCACCATATGTGCTCATAGAATTCTCACTATCAAGATTTGAAACACTTGATACCGTCATCACGATTCTACCATTCTAAGGACATATATCAATACATATTGCATTAATAATGATTTACGCGATATAGAATAAAATACCTTTTATTGATTAATGAATATTATTACAAAGAGTCAATTCTACAATAATTGATTAGCTCTAGGGCATCTACTCTAACAATCTCCCACTTGCACTATAGCCAATCATTCATGTATTTAATACCAAATGATCTCAAGTGTCTTTCATGCTTCTATTGCGGCAGAGGCTTTGTTAGTGGATCTATAAGATTGTCGTCAGTATGCACTTTACTAATCTGCACGTCTTTCCTCTCAACTATCTCTCTAATGAGATGGAATTGTCTAAGTATGTGTCTGGACTTCTAATGAGACTGTGGTTCCCTGGCTTGAGCAATTGCTCCATCGTTGTCAAAATAGATGTCTATAGGATCAACAATCGTGGGAACCACACCAAGTTCAGTAATGAACTTCTTAATCTAGATTGCCTCCTTGGCCGCATCTGACAATGCAATATACTCAGCCTCCATTGTAGAGTCCGCTACAGTGCTCTACTTAGAGCTCTTCCAGCTCACTGCACCGCCATTGAGACAAAATACAAACCCTGATTGCGATTGATAATCATCTTTGTTCATTTGGAAACTAGCATCACTGTAACCTCTTACAGTGAGCTCATCTTCCCCTCCATAAACCAGGAACATATCCTTAGTTCTCTTCAAGTACTTGAGAATATTCTTGACAGCCATCTAGTGATGCTCATCTGGATCCGATTGATATCTACTACAAGTGCTCAAAGCACATGAGACATCAATCCGAGTACATACCATGGCATACATGATGGATCCAATTGCTAATGCAGATGGGATCCTCTTCATCTTATCTCTCTCATCTTGTGTTTTAGGACACAATTCCTTAGAGAGATAAACACCATGTGACATCGGAAGAAATCCTTTCTTGGATTCTTCCATACTGAATCTTTTCAATACCTTGTCAATATATGCACTCTGACTTGGGCTAAGCAACCTACGTGATCTATCACAATAGATCTTTATTCCAAGGATGTGGGATGTTTCCCCTAAGTCCTTCATGGAGAAGCACTTGGATAACCAAGTCTTTACCGACTGCAAGTTTGGTATATCATTCCCGATCAGAAGTATGTCATCGACATACAACACTAGGAATGCTACTGCGCTCCCACTCACTTTCTTGTAAACACAGGGCTCATCTTCATTCTTGATAAAACTGAATTCTTTTACGGCTTCATCAAAACGAATGTTCCAGCTCCTTGAAGCTTGCTTGAGTCCATAAATGGATCTCAGCAACTTGCATACCTTATTAGCTTGACTATCAAAAACGAAACCATTAGATTGTGTAAAATACATATCTTCCTCAAGGTTTCCGTTCAGGAAAGCAGTTTTGACATCCATTTGTCAAATCTCATAGTCATGATATGCAGCAATTGCAAGCATAATCTGGATGGATTTAATCATGGCAATCGGCGAAAATATTTCTTCATAATCAATGCCATGAATTTGTTTGAATCCTTTGGCAACCAGCCGTGCTTTATAAGTATCCACGTTGCCATCCATGTCATTCTTCTTCTTGAAGACCCATTTACACCCTATGGGTTTTACCCCTTCAGGTGGTTCCACCAGAGACCACACTTGGTTCTTGTAATAGTCGCTTTCTACTCATGTACTCATAAAAGATACATAATGAAAACACATGGAAAATAACATAAATAGTTAGGCCCAAAATTTTCTTATATTAAACATATATATGTATATAGATATTCTTTACACAAAAATTGTATCATGTACAAAAGTGATCAAAAACATGGTGGACAGTATAGCCATTTCCCTTCGCTTGCCAACGCCCATCCGACCGTGTCCTCACCTAGATCCTGCAAAACATAGGAAACAACGGGGTGAGCACTAAAACAATGCTCAGTAAGTAAATCTTCTACTCATCTAACCCCGTAACTCTCTCTAATTCTTTCCTTACAATTCTCATTTACTCTTTCTGTCTATTTTCTCTTTCTCATAACTCTTTTCTACTAACTCTCTTTAGCAAGTCACGGCCTCATCTTACCAGAGGCACGGCCGAGACTCGCTCCCACTGCACGTGACTTCTACTCATTCTAGCCGATCAAACTCAGTTATGCATGGATTCGGAACCCTTGGCCATGTGAGTGTATAATCTCTCTCTCGGGTACTCTCGGGTATAGCCCTCATCTGCATGCACTCTCACGGGCTATACCACTTCTCTCTCTCATACTCATACCGCTCTCTCAATGCGGTGTACATGTGGGAATAATCTATCCATTACTCACGGGTTCCCCATCGCACAACCTACTCTATGCTCTTTTCTCTCTTTTATTCTCTAGTGCTCAATCTCTCTTTCTCTTTACGAAAGCTCACACTCAAAGTTCTCTACTCTTTTTCTACTATTTCTCTAATGCATAATTAATGCATATGGATTACTCATGCTCATTAATGCGCTAATGAAATGCAATTATGCCATATAGTAATAATTAAGGCTTTCTACTCTTACTCATGCTTCTCTTGAGCATTTCATCATACAACTCATGTGCATATAAAACTCTATGTTAACAATAACTCTTCTCTTCTCTTGAACCTTCCCAATATGGGAGAAAACTCTCTCATAAACTCTAATTTCCTGTCAATGAAACAAACACTTCTATAGGGTTTACTCAAACTCCCTTCAACTTCAATCAAACTCAACTGAACTCAACACCATACAATCTCAACACTTCTCATATTCCAATACATTCAATACTCATTAATAACTATCTCATCTCATCTCATCTCAATTTCTCAATGAACATAAGATATACACATGCATACATAAATCTCTACTCAAAAGAGTTCTTAAATCTCCACTTGGGTTGGATTTACTTACCTTGTGAAAAAGTGACTTCTCTAGTACTTTTCCTTTCCCTTATTGTCTTGTCTTGTCTTCTCTCTACAACAACTCAAAACAACAACAACCATGTAAAACTTCAATATAATATAACAAACTCACATCCAAGGCAAAAATCCTTACCATAGGATGCTTTAGAGTCAAACTCTACTAAAATTACCCCAAAAGCTCCCTAAAACTCCTTAGAAATCTTGGAAAATTGAAAGGAAACTTGAGAGAATTTAGAGAATGGTTATGGCGGTGGAAATAAATGAAATGGAGGGTTTATTTCACTTAACCCTTTTTAACTCATAAGATAACCATCACTTCCCAACTTTGCCCTTACTCTTCCTTGGAAATTCCATCTATATCCTTTGTTCATTTCATTCACACCCCCACATTAACCTATTCTCCATGAACTTTCCTTACATTTTACTCCCTACTTTTCCTGCTAATTAGGGGTAGAATGGTCATTCTGCCCAAAAGGAAGAATTCTCTAGAAACTCAATACACTTTTTGTCAAGCCCTTCGCCGCGGCGAAGAATCTTTCTTCGCCCCAGTGAAAAATTATAGAACCTACACCATAGGTTACAGGGCTTCATCGCTGTGGCGAAGTCTGTAACACAAAAACTTCGCCAAGTTATACAAATTTCAGGGCAATCACTCAACCAACTCACAATATCCATTCAACCAAGGCCAACTAAATATTATTAACAATAAACAAACTCAATTAAAGCTGAAGCAATGAACATTTAAGCCATACAGCAAATCTTAACTACGTACCTCAAACGGGGCGTTACAGTTCTAGTACATGGAGTCCATCTCAGATTTCATGGCTTCAAGCCATTTAACAAAATCTGGATTCGATATACTGTCTTCGTAGGTTCTGGGTTCATCATCTTAGTAGACTAGTACATCACCATGTTAAGTCACGAGATAACCGTATCTCTCGGGCTCATGGCGTACTCTCCCAGATCTATGTAGCTCTTGTGCTACCTAAGGTGGTTCACTTTGATCCACAAGTTATGGAGTAACCTCCTCTTGAAGTTTAACCACTTCTTATGGCACATCATCATGTCCTTCATCTAGTATATCTTGTGGTTCTAAAACTTCATCGAGTTCTACTTTTCCCCTACTAGTACTTCTTAGAAAATATTCCTTTTCTAAGAAGACATCAGATCGAGCAACAAATATTTTGCGCTCTTCTGGGTGGTAGAAATAGTATCCCTTGATCTCCTTTAGATACCCCAAAAATATACATTTACAGAATTTTGGGCCCAGCTTGTTCGAAGTCAATTTCTTAACATAAGCTTCACAACTCCAAATCCTTAGATAAGACAAGTTGGGCTTTCGCCCACTCCATAGCTCATATGGAGTCTTATCTACAGACTTTGATGGCACACGGTTTGTAACGCCCCACTTGAGGTACGTTGTTATTGTTTCCTCTTTCGCCTTTAATCGAGTTGGGTTTTTTTGTTATATTTGTTTGTTTGAGCGTTATGTTGAATGTTGCCCTGAAATTGGTTGAAAATAGAAGAATTTGAGTGTACCAAGCTTCGCCGGGGCGAAGGAGAGTCTTCGCCGCGGCGAAGATGTGATGAACCAAGGGTGAAACTCTCTGGAAAGTTTCGCCGCGGCGACGAAGGTTTCTTCGCCGCGGCGACAGAATAAAATGTTGATTGAGTTTTAGAGATTTTCTTCCCCAAGGGCTATTTGACCTTTCTACCCCTAATTAGTAGGAAAAGTGGGGAGTGAATTGTAAGGATTTTTCATGGAGAGTATGTTGAGATGGGGGGTGAGTTTGTAATGAATCAAAGGATATGGATGGAATTTCCAAAGAAGAGTAAGGGCAAAATGGGAATGATTGTGTTTTTATTTCATTAAAAGGAATTAGAATCAAAGAAACCCTTCATTTCTCTTCTTCTCAAACGCAACTTCTCATTCTTCTCCTCTCAACTTCTCTTTTCTTTTGATCAAGGATTTTCAAGGGTTTTTGAAGTGATTTTGGGGTAGAAAAGCAACCTAAGGCTTCCTAAGGTAAGGATTTCTCCTTAAGTTGTGTGATTTGAAGATTTTAGTTCATTTTGGTTTTTTGAGAGTTTTCATTCTTTTGGTTAAGAGTAGAGAGAATAGCCAAGAAAACCAAGTGGAAAGAAGATTGGTGAAGTCTCTCCATAGCATGTAAGTAAAACCCAACCCAAGTTGAGATTCATGAAATTTCTTGATTAGGGTTTTGATAGAAATGATGTATGTATGTGATGTGCATGTAATATGCCATGTATGGAGTATTGGATGGAAATTTCTATGCTTTGTGAATGTTCTTACCTTGCAAATTTGAGAAATGGGTGTTGGTTTGGCAAGGTAGTTGAGATGGAATTTAAGGGGTATTATGGAACCCTTTTTTGAAAGTGTTTTCTATGGCAGGCTTTGTGGCTTTGTGAAGGGGTTTTTCCCCATTTTGGATGGTTAGGAAAAGTTTTAGATTCATGGCTATGATATAGTTTTATAGTGCACATGAGTTGTTTGATGAAATGCCTAATAGAGGTTGAGTGTTAGTAATGAACCTTAATTCTTGCAACATTGCATGTTGGCATTTCACAAGTGCATTAGTAGAGATGAATCATCCATGTGCATTGTTATATGCATTGAAAAGTGACCTAAGAAAGAGTAGAAAACTTTGTGTATAGAAATACCCTATGAGTAGAGAGCTTAGTGGGTAAAATTACTCTAAGGGTAGAGAGCATTGAAAAATGCTACAATAGAATGAGTTAGAAGAGTAGTTTAGTTGGGATGATGCTTTGTGATCATCACCCGACCGTTATGGGAATCGGATGGATGCTTTGTGATCATCATCCGAATAGCCTTAGAGAGATGGGTCGATGCTTAGTGATCGTCACCCAATGAGTAATAGAAATGGGTAGATGCTTTGTGACCACTACCCGATTAGTTAAGAGATATGTAGGTTGATGCTTTGTGATCATCATCCAATGGCTAGGAGAAGCGGGGTGATGCTTTGTGATCATCACCCGATAGTGACTAGAGATGGGTAAATGCTTGGTGATCATTACCCAAAATTCATGAGGAACGGGTAGGTGCTAGGTGATCTCCACCCGATAGTTAGGAGGAACCGAGTTGGTGCTTTGTGATCCTCACTCGGTAGTCACTAAGACCGGGTTGGTACTGTGTGAATTCCACCCGATAGCCATAGAGAGTGAAATGGTGCTATGTGAACGCCATTCGGCCGTACCTCCGGTAAGATGAGGCCATGATGTTATTAGAAACAGAAATAGAAACAGAATTAGAAAAGGAAAGAATTAAGAGTCACACGCGGGGACAAACAGTTAGAGAGTTTTACTTACTGAGCATTATTTGTGCTCACCCCGTTATTTTCCCTTGTGGATGCAGGTTCTAGGTGATGTTGCGGTTGGAGGGGCGTCGGCGCGCGAGGAGCAATAGCTACACTGTTCCCCTATTTTGTCTTTTGAAATGCACTTTTGTAAACAGTAACTTTTGTGTATAAAAGACATGTGAATTGTAATGAAAAGAAAATTTTTGGGCCCAATTTTCCATTGTTAATTGCATGCATGGTACTAGTTTTCAGTAGGTGTTACACGGTTCAAAACGTGAGTCGCAGTCTTTAGGGCATAACCCCAGAACGATGCAAGTAAATACTAAAACTCATCATGGACCTAACCATGTCAAGTAAGGTCATATTCCTCATTTCTAACACTCCATTGTGTTGTGGTGTATAAGGAGGGGTGAGTTGTGATATTGTCGCACATTCCTTCAGGTAATCTGAAAACCCTAAGCTTAAGTATTCACCTCTTCGATCCGATCGAAGAGCTTTAATACTTTTGCCCAACATATTCTGTACTTCATTCCTGAATTCCTTGAATTTATCAAAGGCTTCATATTTATGTCTCATAAGGTAGACATAACAATATCTACTGAAATCATCAGTAAATATGATGAAGTATGAATATCCACCTCTGGCCTCAACTGTTAGTGGACCACATACATCACTATGGATGATGTCTAACAGCTCAGTAGCCCTTTCACCTTGTCCTATGAAAGGAGACTTGGTTATCTTGCCTAACAGGCATGACTCGCATATCACAAATGACTGAAAGTCAAAAGGGTCCAAAACTTCATCCCTTTGAAGTTTTGCAATGCGGGTCTTATTAACATGACACAATCTACAATGCCAGAGATATGTCTAGTTTTGAGCGCTATGTTTAGCTTTCTTGGTTTCAATATTGAGAATATCTTTATTGTTTAAATCAAGAACATATAATCCATTATATAACCTTGCAATTCCAAATAGAATACCGTTCAAACTAAAGGACAACAATCCATTAGATATCTCAAAATGATACCCCATATTATCCAAAACTGATACTGAAATAATATTTCTAGAAATAGAAGGTACGTGATAACAGTTATGTAGTTCCAACAATAAACCCGTAGGCAAAGACAA
This sequence comes from Pistacia atlantica, assembly GCA_026229545.1. Taxonomy (NCBI): domain Eukaryota; kingdom Viridiplantae; phylum Streptophyta; class Magnoliopsida; order Sapindales; family Anacardiaceae; genus Pistacia; species Pistacia atlantica. Next base: position 11,471,516 of record JAPEIT010000014.1, on the reverse strand, counting down.
ACAATAAGTCCCTACAGCTAATGCAGCCACATGTGCTCCATTTCCAACTCGTACGTCCACCTCTCCCTTGGCGAGCACTCTACTCTGCCTTAGTCCCTGCACATCAGTACAAATGTGAGTACCACATCCTATGTCAATGACCCAAGATGTTGAGGGAGAGAAATTAATCTCAATCATAAAAATACCTGAAGTTGTAGCCTCTGACTTTTTCTTGCTTGCGAGGAAAGCCTTGCAGTGTTTCCTCCAGTGGCCAGGCTTGCCACAAAAGAAGCAAACTACCTTGCCCTTCCTTATGCCACTCTCAAGCCCAAGAGCAACCTGTCCTTTGGGCTTGAGCTTGGGTTTGGCCTTGGCCTTACCCTTGCCGTTACCCTTTGCTTTACTGGCAGCAACCAATAAAACAAGCTTGGACTTTTTCAAGTCCTACTCTGTAGTCTTCAGCATGCTCAGAAGTTCTGACGGGGTTTTCTCCATCGTGTTCATATTGAAATTCATTATGAACGGAGCATAAGAGTCAGGCAAGGATTGCAGAATTAAATCCATTTGTAATTTTGCATCCAAGCCACATCCCAAAGTCTCAAGCCTCTATATGTGCTCAATCATCCTGAGCACATGAGGACCAACTTGGCCTCCCTTAGTCAAACGACTCCCAAACAATGCTTTCAACACCTTGTACCTCTCATGTCGAGCTTTTGTTTCGAAAAAATCCTTGAGGTGTAGAATAATGGACGAAGCGTCCATATTCTCAAGCTACTTTTGCAGCATAGGTGTCATCAATGCCAACATCAAGCATTGAATGCTATCAGCATCATCAAGGAAATTTTGATAAGTATCTTTAACTTCCTGAGTGGCATTAGGATCAGGCTCAGCCATGTATGGCTTTTCAAGGATATACAATTTCTTTTCTAACCTGAGTATAATCCAAGATTACGATACCAGTCTAAGAAATTGGATCCATCCAACCTGTTTTCTTTCTCTATTATCGGTCGCATGTTCATAATGCTCATTTTGGTGAATCTACAATTGCAGAAAAGATAAAGTTATTATAAAGTTCATTATTATTTAATATGCTCTTTTATTAAACGATGCTCCCCCTATTTTACTCAAGCCAATAGCCCTCACTATTAACTCGGGAAAGCCCGTTGACTTTCCTAGTGGACAGAGATCCCATCCTGCCCATTTCAAACCTTCGCTTTGGCGAACAAGACAAAATGAGCTAATTAGGTAGGCCAACAAACTTAATCCACACCAGTTGATAGCTCCTACTATCAACCTCAAATGTGAAAAAGCCAACAAGCCAATCACACAATCTAATGGCTCCAACCATTGTCCTCAAGTGTGATTCTCAGTATCAGGAGAGTGGACACTATATGCCACCACGTACACACAATATTTGTACTGCTCTACTATGCCTATGACGCGTTTATCAACCTTCGCTTTAGCGAAAAAGCAAAACCGTCATTTTAAGTCGACCCATCACCATTAAGAAAAACTCCAATGCATTTTAACCTCCCACTGGTAGAAATGTACCCTTCGCTTTGGTGAACAAGGTTTTGATGAACAATGGTTTGATTAAAACCATGGTGATGGAAGGCTTTCGTGACTTAATATACTTCAATTGAGGGTTTCTTATTTAATGTCTCATTAGATTATTATCTTTGTTAGAATGACATTGTTTGGCATGTTATTGAACATTCAACCTTAGCATGCATTCTAAACATAATATAATACGTGCTGGTACATGGCCTAACTAAAACCGATTTCCTCGAGCCTAAAGGAATCAGTGGGTCACCTAGGGGTCCTGTAATAAATATCTTGAGTCTTCAAGTATGGTTGCCTCGTCCTTTGTTCCGTCTCCAAGTACATTACAAAAACATCATTCTAAATTTACAATAAAAATAATTATACAAAATTCTTTACATTAATAAATTTAGAAACCTCGATGAGGATCGAGAAGAGGAGAAAGGCAGGACATGCATGCTCTATTTTAATAAATTATACAACCATACATACCCAAAATTATTTAAAACATTCACCCTTAGGTCTAAGGCTCATGTACGGGGTACCATGCAATATAAAAACAAGTACAAAGCATACATTTCAAAAACAATCAATTTTTGAAATTTGTGGGTTAATTACAATTTACCCCTTGACAATTTGCAGATCTAATTTGGTCCAAAAGTTTTGAAACTTTATATTTTAGCCCCTACACACTCGGAAGTGCGCTCGCTGCGGCGATGGGTTAGATCGCTGTAGCGTGCATTGATTACTTGACATTCACGCTCAACTATGTTTGTCGCATCGATTTCGTACAACGTTCGTCCTAAGGACGATTGTCGCGGCAATGCTTTATATTGCCACGGCGAGCGTTGGTTTCGTCACCAGCGTCAGCGTGAACAACGCTAACTATGGTGATGGGTTATATCACCACGGCAAGCATACACAGATCTGTAGCTCCGGATATGTTCATACAGCAACCATATGCACTCAAAACAGATTTTCAATCAATCATACACACTGATTTCAACCAAAAATCCATCACCAATATACCAAACTTGCAGATCATCAACAAATTAAATAAATCGATTAATAGATTTCTTAAAACATGATTTTAAGGCAGATTTTAGGCAGATTCTATGAGGCAACATAATATCATCAAATACATGTTATCAACCATCTACATAAAAACTGTAAAATTTGGTACCCTAGGCTCTGATACCACTATTAGGAAACAACTCATATACGCAGCGAAAAAACAAAAAATCATAATAACAAGGATCGTTTCCCATTGAGCCAAGATCAAAGGTACAATTTTACTGTTTATGTTAAAATAGAAATCTGCAGAAAATAACCATTAGTTTAGAAAAACATACGCACGTTTGGAGGCTCCTCCAAATTTTTCAATGAACGTTTTTGCTACCGACCCAAGTGTAGGATCGAACCCACGTAATCCACACGAAGACAATCACAAAGAACTAAAGAGGGATTTGCTAGATCCTCCTTAGCCTTAAGAATCAAGAAGAAAATCAAATGAATTGATTTTGGACAAAAATGAATTCTGCCATAGGAGAGTGTTTAAGGGGCTAATGTGTTTGTTCTTTTTCAAAGAAAAGTGAATGATAAAATTAACACACTTTTACAATTACCTTTTTCTTTTATAGTGTTACTTTAATGCATTATTCCCATATAGAATAGGCTTGGGCTCCAACCCAAACACCCCATGTTACCAAACACTCCAATTAGATATTTTATATTTATTTCATCATTATCTCAATTAAAATCAATTAATATATATATATATATTAACATTTAACAATAATGATGATTTAATTAAATATATGCGAACACATATTTGAACGTAATTTCACTTATTTAATTTTTTCTAATAAATTAAATAAAGGCTACGACCTCAGCAAATTTAATTGCACGATAAAATTACCAAAATACCCTTTCACCTAAAAAGGCGAAAACACCCTTCTTTCTTCCTGACTCTTAAAATTATCTTCTATGTGTGTGGCCCATAAGCTCCTCATCATACCAGCAGTGTATAGTATCGCGATTAACACCAATTAATTATCTCACTGTACACAGACCAAGATTGGCCCCTAGCAAGGCGTCATGGCCACTCGATAGATTCAGATTCAGCAAAGTAGCTACTTGTCAACGATATGGTTACCATACAATTCGATCCTTTTATCATATGTTATCTCAACGAGATGAAGGCATAGAAATAGTGTCAACCTTCGGTTACTCTCAATATTATGTATTCAGTTTCTAGACCAATGACCTGTATTATAATCTAGATAGAGCAACAACTCAATCCCACTATGGCCACAGTTTTAATGTCATTGCCATATACAGAATTGCGTCGTGAGATAACTTCTCCCGTACCGGGAGTGATGAATCCTCTATCAATCCACCATAGTCTTGATACACTCCTCGATGCAGCCAATCACTACTATACTGATAGCTCTAAAAAGAACTGCATTAAGCTAGTGTCAAACTACACCAATCGGTGCACAAGACACTCCGGTCATCTCAAGTCTCAGGATCACATGTACCACCATTTGTTAAAAGATTTGTTCCATAGACACTGGGGTTACCATCCATATGGAATCCTCTGGTGGGTCAGTCTAGTGAACTTACTACAGTGTATTCGCCTACAGCAAGCACCCATGTGTTGCACTAGGTTGTCACTAAACAACCTTGACAAGTGAGATCAGCCACTGCCTTTCGACAGGGTAGTTCAACACTATGATAGCCTTACCATATTATCTATGCCCTTACTTTAGAATAATACTGGGGCTACGAACGTTTCTATAATGGTCACCATATGTGCTCATAGGGTTCCCACTATCAAGATTTGAAACACTTGATACCCTCATCACGGTTCTACCATTCTAAGGATATATATCAATGCATATTGCATTAATAATGATTTATGCGATGTAGAATAAAATGCCTTTTATTGATTAATGAACATTATTACAAAGAGTCAATTCTACAATAATTGATTGGCTCTAGGGCATCTACTCTAACACTTACTTCAGAATAATACTGGAGCTACGAATGCTTCTAGAATGGCCACCATATGTGCTCATAGGGTTCTCACTATCAAGATTTGAAACACTTGATACCCTCGATACGGTTCTACCATTCTAAGGACATATATCAATACATATTGCAATAATAATGATTTACGCGATACAGAATAAAATGTCTTTTATTATTGATTAATGAACATTATTACAAAGAGTCAAGTCTACAATAATTGATTGGCTTTAGGGCATCTACTTAACAAATACTTAAGCTTAGGGTTTTCTAAATACCTGAAGGAATGTGGGATAGTATCACAACTCACCCCTCCATATACACCCCAGCACAATGGAGTGTCTGGGAAGAGGAATAGGACCTTACTTGACATGGTTAGGTCCATGATGAGTTTTAGTGATCTACCTGCATCATTCTGGGGTTATGCCCTAGAGACTGCAACTCACGTTTTGAACCGTGTGCCGTCAAAGTCTATAAATAAGACTCCATTTTGATTATGGAATGGGTGAAAACCCAATTTTTCTTATCTAAGGATTTGGGGTTGCGAAGCTTATGTCAAGAAATTGACTTCGAATAAGCTGGGCCCAAAATCCTGCAAATGTATATTTGTGGGGTATCCTAGGGAGACCAAAGGATACTATTTCTACCATCCAGAAAAGCACAAAATTTTTGTTACTCGTACTAGTGTCTTCCTAGAAAAGGAATTTTTTCTAAGAAGTACTAGGTGGGAGAAAAGTAGAACTCAATAAAGTTCTAGAACCACAAGATACATTAGACGCAGGATAGGAGGGTGTGCCACAAGAAGTGGTTAAACATCGTGAGGAGGTCACTCCATAATCCGTAGATCAGAGTGAACCACCTCAAGTAACATAGGAGTTGCGTAGGTCTGGGAGAGTACGTCATGAGCCTGAGAGATATGGTTTTCTCGTGACTCAGTATGCTGACGTACTGGTCTACTAAGACGATGAACCCAAAACCTACGAAGACGCTATATTGGATCCAGATTCTATTAAATGGCTTGAAGCCATGAAATCTGAGATGGACTATATGTACCAGAGCCAAGTACGGTCTCTGGTGGAACCAGTTGAAGGGGTATAACCTATAAGGTGCAAATGGGTCTTCAAGAAGAAAACTGACATGGATGGCAAGGTGTACACTTATAAGGCATGACTGGTTGCCAAAGGTTTCAAACAAATTTATGGTATTGACTATGAAGAAACCTTTTGGTCGATTGCCATGATTAAATCCATCCGGATTATGCTTGTGATTGTTGCATATCATGATCATGAGATTTGGCAAATGGCTGTCAAAATGGCTTTCCTGAACGGAAACCTTGAAGAAGATGTGTATATGACACAACCCGATAGTTTCATTCTTGAAGGGCAAGCTGAGAAGGTATGCAAGTTGCAGAGATCCATTTATGGACTCAAGCAAGCTTCTAGGAGCTGAAACATTCGTTTTGATGAAGCTGTAAAAGAATTCAGTTTTATCAAGAATGAATATGAGCCCTATATTTACAAGAAAGTGAGTGGGAGCGTAGTGGCATTCCTAATGTTGTATGTCGATGACATACTTCTAATCAGGAATGATGTACTGAACTTACAGTCGGTAAAGAATTGGTTATCCAAGTGCTTCTCCATGAATGACTTAGTAGAAGTAGCCTACATCCTTGGAATAAAGATCTAGCGAAATAGACCACGTAGGTTGCTTGGCCTAAGTCAGAGTACATACATTGACAAGGTACTGAAGAGATTCAATATGGAAGAATCCAAGAAGGAATTTCTTCCAATGTCACATGGTGTCTATCTCTCTAAGGATATGTATCTTAAAACACACAATGAGAGACATGGAATGAAGAGGATCCAATATGCATCAGCAATTGGATCCATCATGTATGCCATGTTGTGTACTCGGATTGATGTCTCATGTGTGTTAAGCACCTGTAATAGATATCAATCGGATCCAGATGAGCATCACTAGATAGCTGTCAAGAACATCCTTAAGTATCTAAAGAGGACCAATGACATGTTCTTGGTTTGTGGAGGGGAAGATGAGCTCACTGTAAGAGGATACAGTAATGCTAGTTTCCAAACAGGTAAAGATGATTATCGATCACAATCAGGGTTTATATTTTGTCTCAATGGGGGTGCAGTAAGCTACAAGAGCTCCAAGCAAAGTACTGTAGTGGACTCTACAATGAAGGCTGAGTATATTGCATTATCCGATGTGGCCAAGGAGGCAGTCTGGATTAAGAAGTTTGTCACCGAACTTGGTGTGGTTTCGACGATTGTTGATCTGATAGATGTCTATTGTGACAACAATGGAGCAATCACTCAAGCAAAGGAACCACGGTCTCACCAGAAGTCCAAACACATACTCAGACGTTTTCATCTCATTAGAGAAATGGTTGAGAAGAAAGATGTGCAGATCAGTAAAGTGCATACTGATGAGAATCTTGCCGATCCACTGACGAAGCCTCTGTCATAGTAGAAGCATGAAAAACACTTAAGGTCATTCGGTATTAAATACATGAATGATTGGCTATAGTGCAAGTGGGAGATTGTTAGAGTTGGTGCCCTAGAGCCAATCTATTATTGTGAGTTTGACTCTATAATAAATGTTTATTCATCAACAAAAAAGGCACATCCTTCTATATCGTATAAATCATAGTTACATGTAATGATATATGTCCTTAGGACGGTAGAACTGTGACGAGGGTATCAAGTGTTTCAAATCTTGATAGTAAGAATCCTATGAACACATATGGTGACCATTCTAGAAATGACCATAGCCCCAGTATTATTCTAATCAATGACACAGATAATACGATAAGGCTATCATAGCGTTGAACGACCCTGTCGAAAGGCAGTGACTAATCTCACTTGTCAAAGTTGTTTGCGGACATCCTAGTGTAATGCATGGGTGCTTGCTAGAGGTAAGTTCACTGGACAGACCCACTAGAGGATTCCATATGGATGGTAACCCCAGTGTCTATGGAATAAACCCTCTAATGAATGGTGGTGCATGTGATCCTTAGACTTGAGATTACCGAAGTGTCTTGTGCACCAATTGGTGTAGTTTGACACTAGCCCAATGTAGTTCTATTCAAAGCTATCAATATGGTAGTGATTAGCTGTATCAAGGAGTGTATCAAGACTATGGTGGATCAACAAAGGATTCATCACTCTCAAGTACGAGAGAAGTTATCTCACGTCGCAATTCAGTGAATGGCAATGACACTAAAGCTGTGGCCACAGTGAAAAAAGAATTGTTGCTCTCCAATTTATTATTCCGGTCATTGGTCCAATAACTGAATACATAGATATCAAGGATAACTGAGGTTGACACTATTTCTATACCTTAGTCTCGATGAGAAAACAGATGATGAAAGGATTTGATTGCACGATAACCATATCGTTGATAGGTAGTTATTTCGTTGAATCAGAATCTATCGAGTGGCCATGATGCCTTGCTAGGGGCCAATCTTGGTCTGTGAATAGTGAGATGATTAATTGGTGTTAATCACGATACTACTCACTGCCGATATGATAAGGAGCCTACGAGTCACACAGTTAAAAGATAATTTAAGAATCATTTTTTTGTGAAAAGGGGTATTTTCGTCTCTTAGGATGAAAAGATATTTTGGTAATCTCACGTGCAATTAAATTTACTGAGGTTGTTGCTTGTATTTAATTTTAATATTAAAATTAAAATTAGTGAGATTATATTTAAATATATGTGTGTATATATTTAAATGGATTATTATTAATAATTAAATGTTAATATATATATATATGTGTGTGTGTGTGTGTGTGTGTGTGTGTGTGTGTGTGTGTGTGTTAATTATTTTAATTATATTAATAATCAATTAAAATTAAAATACCATAAAGGGTGTGTTTGGTTGCAAGGATGGATTAACTTATGAGTCCATGGCTGTTCCTATTGGGATTAGGGTTTTAATTAAGTGACACTATAAAAGTGAAACTTAATTAAAACATAATATAACAATTCATTTCATTCATTGAAAAGAAAAACCCTAGCCACCCTTTTCTTTTCTCACATTTTTCAAAGTGTATGTGAATCAAAGATTTTTCTTTTGATTCACTTGATTTTGAAGCCTTCTATTAGTTCTAGCAAAACAATAGTAGGTTCTACGGATTATCTTCGTGTGGACAACATTCGTGTGATTCTCTTCTTGAATCGGCAAGTGAAATCAAAGTATTGAAGGAGCCTCCAAAGGTTGGTAATGTATTCCTGATCCTTGTATGGATTATTGGTTTTGATTTACATTATACAGATTTTTCTGTTTATTAGCACGTAAATAGTTTGATCTATACCCGGATCTTGGCATAGAAAAAGTGATTGATTTCCGTTTTATTTTAATTTTTTCGCTGCCTTCTCGAGATCAATCACTTACAGTTAGAACTTGAATCTACATCCACTGTTATCTTATTGCTCTTGAGGGCTTACAATAACAAGTATAATATACTTGAATAAATTTACTAACCCCTCACTCATCGTTTGAGGGGGGTTTTTACACAAGTTGTAATTCATGGAAAGAGAGATAAGTTCAGGATTGCAATCAGAGTTGATTTGCAGTTCTGTGATCTTCGTGATTGAGCACTGAGATTGTGCTGCTAGTGGTGTTGATCTTATACCTTGCGAAATATCCGAGATTGGAGTTTATCTTTGATTTCATTGAGCAACTGTTTAGATTGGTTGCTGTGATGAGCTTCACCTGAATCAAGCTTATTCTGAATCGAACTGATTCTAGGTCAAGCTGATTATGGGTCGAACTAATTCTAGGTCGAACTATCTCTTTACGAGCTTTCAAGATTTGCGAGCTCTTACGGCAAAATCACACACAATAGTGAAGAACAAATGCAGTAAAATCTCTCCATAGTAATAATCATGCGACTAAACTAATTTTATTACTCTGAGGAGATTATAACTTAATAGAGTTGTAGTTACAAAAATTATTGTTTTAACTTAGTTATCCTTAGTACAAGTGATTTAGAGATAAAGTATGCAAAAAGTTTGACTTGAAAACCTAGAAATATTTTGGTTTCAACAAGAAGGAGCCCATGCCAGCTAATTATTATGTACTTGCAAGTTAAAAGATATGGTAATGGTGCATGCAAATGCAACACCAAATTTTACCTTACTAAATTCTAATGCAAAGCCGTGTAGTAGCAACGAGCAAGTAAGGGTCTTTCCCGCAGAGGATTTGTGAACTTAATTAATTATCTACTTCTAACGAGGTTTGTCACGAATTATAAAAACTCAACAAAAACTAAAAAAACTCAAAGCAAACAATGTAAATCAAGCAACTAATAACGAAAGAGAAATCAATGAGATAAACGAGATTGAAGGTTTATTCACCACCACTAGACACGGATTGCATATAGTAAAAGCACTTTTTAACTTTCTACCCTCTTGATCACATCAGTTCAGAAAATACAAAACGTTGATAAGTCCCATCTCTCCTTGCTGAGTCATTGGACTAGACACAGTTATAACCCAATTCCCTATTTATTAAATAACCTAGGATACGATCTCTAGATTCAAAGTAATAAAAGCATTAAGTTGCGAGAGACCTACTGACACAAGGCTAAACTCATATGGTCGGTTTAGTTATCTTGAGTGATTACCCCCATGTATGCAGGCATACACTTTACCACTAGTTATTTAGGTTAATAAAGCGATTCCATACTAAACAACCTAAATTGGTATTAATAGATTAATCCTAACGATTTAATTGGCCACTTAAACAATCAGAAAAATCTAGTTAGACCCTATTTTCAAAGAAATAATCACATAACCAAGAGGGATCAAAAGATAAAAAGATGCAGATTTTATTAATCACAAGACATGTCTAGGGTTTTGAAATCACCTTCAATCACAAAAGAATTAGTTCCTCATGAATAAACATGAGAACTTCATTGAATTATTCATAATAAATAATAATAACAAAGAAGAAGAAAAACTTAGTGAAACTTGGTTGGATTAATGAAGTTGATGATGATCTTCTCCAATTCTTCTTCTCCAAGCCTGCTTTAATGTCCCTTTTTCTTCAGTTCTTGAATATCTTTGTTCTCTCTTTTTTTATCTCTAAAAGAATTCCCCCAAAATTATGCTAAAAGACTTCTATTTATATCCCACAAGGGTTGGGGTTTTGTTTTCCTAATTCTAGTTAGTTTATGACTCTTAAACCCTATTTTCGTAGTAAAAAACGGAAGAAAAATTTCTAGTTGTCATGACTATGCCCTGGCACTGTGCTGCACATGGTTGATTCTGGACTAAGTGTGCTGCAGCATGGTTGGTTCTAGACTAAGTGTGTTGCAGCATTATAATACCCAAGATGTTAAAGGTATGTTCCTAACTCGAAATAGTCATTTAGATGTTAATTTTATGTTAAAAAGCATAAAACATAACTAAGGGCAAAATAATCGATTCATTTGGAACGGTATGAATCAATTATCCATAGAAAGGAATTACGGGCGAAATGGTCATTTTGCCTATGGATAAGTATTGAAAAAGTCAAGGATGCGTAGGCTTCATTGCATTTAATGGCATTCATTAAGTAATAATTACGTCTAGTGTGAAATGACCAAAATGCCCTTATATGAAGAATTAAGGACTTATGAGTTATACAATTAAAATAATTGAGCCAATTGCATAATTTTGGAAAGTAAATGAAATATTTTCCTATAAATGAGATGACATTCATTCAAGCCAAGGGAGAGAGCCTTTCTTCAACATTTCTTCCATTTTCTCCCAAATCTTCCATGAAACAAGCTTTCTTTCTCTAAGTTTTAAAGGAGTTTTGCTTAATTTTTCAAGGAGAACAAGATAGGAGCCTTGGATCTTCAATTTGAAGGGTTTAAGGTAAGGATTAAAAACTTTAGTTTTGATGTGATTTGAAGATTTGAAGTAGATGTTGAGGTATAATGTTATATATGTAGGATTAAGGTGTAAAAGAAGTCAAAGGCAAAAGATTTGTTAGAGGAATTCTTTAAAAAGGTAAGGAAGAACCTCCCATGACTTTAGGGTTTATGCTAGGGTTTGTAGATTTTTATGAAACCTTAAATTAAGGCTTTAAGGCATAGAATTAGTTGATGACAAGTGTAGTTGAACTCATTTATTCTACTTATTGCCTTGAATTCATTGTACATGAAGTTATTGCTACTTATGTTTTATGAGTTGTTATGGTTGATTGAAGAAACTAAAGTGTGGATGTTGATTGTGGCAAAACTTGTAGTATGGGAGGCCACATGGTGTTGAATGGTTGCTATTAGAAGTGTTGAGGTGTTGTTTGCATTAGCTTACAATGTTATAACAATAATGGATGATTATGGGAATGAGATTTTACACTTCCTTTAAGATGTTAAAGACTATTGAGGGGAAGTTTATTTGATCCATAAGTTGACCTATTGGTTAATTGTCAATAGGAATTAATGTGGCATAGTTAATATGAAAATTCGGATTTTGTAAGCTTAGGGGTATGTTAAACCTGCTTCAGTATTTCGACCATAACTTGAGTTATAAAAATTGAAATGAGATGATTCTTGAAGAATTAGAAAGCTAAGAAACAGACCTATAAGTTTTATATTTATGGCAAGAGCTAATTCATTTGAGAAATGGATGGAAAATGGCCTGAAATATAAATTGGTTATTAAAGTTTAAGATTTAACATGATCAATTCTTATGATTATTAATATATTATTGTAATTATGCCATGTACTAAGGTTTACGCATTAGTTAGATGATCTTTGAAAGATATACATGGTCCTGATGTCAATGCATGATTAATGTTATGAAATGGTATGAAGATGCAATGTAATACATATTTTAAGATGATGTATGTGAGCAAGAGGTAATGTAAATGGATTGATAATCCATAGATGAATTAAAAGTATTAAGCTCACCAAAATATATTTACATGCCATAAGATGTTAGAGATGCATATAGACATGATGGGAAACGCGTAAGCATATCCTCGTATATCGGTTGAGAAAAAATGAATATATGCTTTAGATGTTAAATAATGCATAAGCATGCCTCTCGATGATATGAGCTCTAGATGAATTTGAGGCTAGATGATATGAAGTGCTTAAGACACTAAGAAAAGTCTGATCGGCTACACGTTAAATGCTTCATATGCATTTAGTTGCACTACATGAGTTATGATGTTATTTACATCATGAGATGATTTATACTCATGTTAGATAATATTTAGATGTTATATCATGACATGTAATGTGCGTGTACTATCTTTACATACTTAATTGTACGTGTATGCATTGATGTTTATCTAGCCATGGGATAAAATGATTGAAAGACATATGAAATAGAAAAGAAAAAAATAAAAAAAATAAAAGGGGAAGTATTCCTAGATGTAAAAGATCAGTGATGTGTTAACAAATATGTTTAAATAAAGGTCAAATAGCACATTTAGAATGAGACTGATCATTCCTTGCTGAGGGATTAGTGTTCACCCTTTTATCGTTGATTGCTTTGCAGGTAGACAAGAAGCAAAGGATGCTAGAGACAGCAGGGCTACACATGAGGGGAGATGATTTATTGTCATCTCGATGTTTTTATCTTGATGTAAATAATGTAAATGATAAATATTTGTGAAACACCTTTTGGAATCTTCCACCTTATAAATATGTTTCGATTGTGTATTTTACAGATAAATTCTTAAAGTTTTGAAATTATATGTTTGGATCCTGCATGACATTTTATATGCATGTTTCGGATATTATTATTATTATTATTATCCTTACACAGGTTGTTTTTTCTAAATACAACTCGTTCTCCAAACATTTATCCTCAGGATTCTCATTGAGGGATATTCAGAGGATACCTGACTAGAGGGGGGTTTTACAAGCATGGTCCAATTCCTCTGCTAACCTTGCATCATTCTTCAGCACTCTAGAGATGGTGATTTTTTATCATGATAACAATGGAATCTGGTGATGTGATAAACATATGAAATTTAGCCCTTTGAATCAACTTTCAACGGTTCAAGAATGATCTTGATAAAATATCTACAACTCAAGTTAGTGTCGAAACACTGAGACATGCTCAAACTGGAGTGTAATCTAGAATTTCCTCTTTACTTCAAAACTCCATCATAACCTCTTCAATTCAACTCCGATTCTCGATCCGTTTGTTTCCAGTTGTCACAAATTCTCTCGCCAACATCATCTCTCATATGAAGATTATTTTTGAGCCTTATTCCCTGAAAACACAATAAAAATACCCGTGATTCTGAAAAGTGTGTTTATGAAACAACTAAGTTAATTCATGTGAATTAATCCTAATTTCCCACAAATGATACATATAAACCACTAAGTATAAGTGTATTTTCAAACACTTATCAAGTAACAACTCTAAAGCATAAATCATTGCCCCTAACAACTTTAGATAAATATTTTTATTTCAATTTAAATCTTTAATGTAACATAGCATATATTTTTTACAATATTCAGATAATTTTTATTACGTGGAGATAAGTTCCTTAAGATAAGACTTAAAAAAATTATAACTTATTATAATATAAAATTTATTTTTATTTATAATTGATTGAAGTTGTGATAAAAATTTTGTATGACTATATAAAGATTATTCGTATATCCAAGTCGTACTGTATTAACAATAACACATTGACTTCACACATTGTGCGTGTATGTGTGTGAAATTTGAAAGTTTATAGTTGGTCAACGTAAAGACAAAGCCCAAGTTTCTTTATTTGTGTTAGGTTAATTTTGCAGACTGAAATTCTGAGACTGTTGTGGCCAATTTCTGCAGTCTGAGACGTACACGCTTTTATTTCCCACCATTCAAAGTTTCTGAAGTATCAACTGTAGCAGTTAATGATACTTTCACCCACACTTTCAACACTATTACTCAAATATTCTTAACCCACTCCATTTCTCCTTTTGTGTTTTATAATTCTGCCCCAACAGTTTCTTTAGTTTGTATTATCATTTCCATAATTAGTCAACCTTTCAATCCGATAACTATCTGATGAACTGTAAATTCAGATATATTAGACTCAAATTATCGAACAAATGAATATATATATAATATTTCCAATAAAAAAAAATAGTAATTCAATTTCTTTGTGCATGATTCGTGAATATGAACAATATCATTATTAGTTCTTAGTATATCTCATTGGCTGACTCCAACGATAAATATTTAATTTTAAGTTCATCATATCCTATCACCATAATACACTTTGAATTAACAAATTTATGACCATCTTTTGTTTGCTAATTTCATAGAAATATACTTTTATTGGTTTTTTCTTAAGCATTGAAAGATTTTTTATTTTCTAAAGTGGATAAATGATCATCGACCTTCAATTAGAAGGGAAATACACTACGATAACAACTCAACTATTGATTCAAAATTGTCAAAAGTTTAAAAAAATACAAATAAAATGAGTTATCTTCGTAATCTGGTTCTAAACCCTGAAATCCAATAAAAAATAGACTGTGACATAAATTCTTATCATATCTATAGTAATTTATTTCAGCTACCAGAAAAAGTACTTTCAAATTAATCAAATGGTAAATTAAAACTATTCCTTTGTTTTACTCATTAAATGTTGCTTCTTCTTTATATCTCTACCAAATCTTTAGGTGTATTGAATGAATATATTGAGTAGCCTGTGCCGTCAACCCTGAAATGACAAAAATGTATTTAAATTTCTAGTGATGGGCTCAAGTGCAGATGTACAAATTTACAGGGGCAATTAAGTAAACCCACTTTTACTTTTATAATTTTTTTTTTTTTTTTAACCATCCGCTTTATAAGGGGACTAAAATTAATATATCACCAAAAAAGTAAGGTAAAACTTTGCAGCTTTTATCAGGTTTGAGATTCTTGGCTTATACTTACATTTACTTAGATGTCATATTATGGGTGGATAATTAAAACCCTATATGAATGGTCCCATGGGAGGACC
Organism: Pistacia atlantica; assembly: GCA_026229545.1. Lineage (NCBI taxonomy): Eukaryota > Viridiplantae > Streptophyta > Magnoliopsida > Sapindales > Anacardiaceae > Pistacia > Pistacia atlantica. The sequence continues at coordinate 11,455,984 of JAPEIT010000014.1, read as the reverse complement.
AAATTTGAGATGAACTTTGAATTTTGATTCTTCTATGTGTGTTACTTACGAGTGGTTGTAGGTAAATAAAATTTAGCTCCAACGTTTTATAACCGATGACAGGTTATTTTGATGAATTTGTGACACAAAAACATATAGTTATGGTTTTGTATAAATTGTTGTGTATATTTCATCTCATGTTTATTTTATTAGACTTTTCCATGTTCTTCCAATGTGGTATAGTGACTTCTGTCTCTAGAACAGTAGTGTTTCTCTTGAGTAGTGTCGAAAGGGATAAGTACATAGATGACTAGCTTTTATCGGCTACACCTTGCAACAATGTTTATGATAGATGAAAGAAAAAAAAAAATTAACTTCAATATGTGATCCACTAGGTGATAATTGACAACAAACTACAAACTCATCGATCTTAAATCCAATACTAAATTAGAGTCAATGCTTTCAAAGAGTATTACATCTCCTCATTAGAAGGGTTTTTATTATTATTATTATTATTATTATTATTATTATCTTGTAGAATAGTGTAATACTTTATGAAAATTACGAGTATTTACAAAAAATAAAAAGTGGACTTTGGGGAATCTATAAAAAAGACTTTGGCTATTGCCTATTAGATAACACTTTACAAGTCTCATGTTGATATATTGATAGAGTGATGTATTGAAGAAAAAATCAATTTTTATAATTATTCAATATATGAAATTGTAAAAGTGGGTAATTCTATCTGTTTATAGAAAAAATACATAGATAGATTATTTATATTCAATATGATAAATTAAACACAAAAACATAAATAAACATCTCATGACTCTTAATTACCTTAAAACCTTTTGTTGATCTTGTAAGTTACAATCTCAACATAGTCCTCTTAAATGCGTTTAACTTAATTCTCATTCATCGTTTCAGATATTTTTCCAAATTTTTTTTTTTTTTTTTAATTATATGGGTCTTTGAATTACCTTATGGAAGATAAAAGGGTATTCCATACCCTTATTTTTTTTATATAACATGGTAAAATCCAAAACCCTTGTATATAATTACTCAATATATGAAATTAAATAAGTGGGTTATTTTGTTTGTTTATAGACAAAACAAATAGATAAAATTGAAAAAAAAAAATTGTTTGTACATGAAATGACCACAAATACTTCCCCAGAAGAGAACTGGCTTCACAAGAGAGAGGTAGGCGAGAAAGTAAATAAGAAGAGAGAGGTAGGCGAGAAAGTAAATAAGAAGAGAGAGACAAAGAGAGGAAAGTTAATGGGAACAGAAAGAAATGAAGATCAAGATTGATGAATGAATGGAGGGTAAAATAGATTAATTTAAATTGACAGTGAGTGCACAAATTTAGGAGTTTGAAAGGCAGACAGATCACTAATTAAGAGGCCTATTACTATTATTTTATTTTATTTATTTAATGAGTCAAGTCCTCCATGTGGGGCTGAAAATCTCTGACAGTCCTGTGACACCATCATTTTGGAATGTGATGTAAATTAAAATTAAATTTGTTAGGTTGGAATAGGGATTGAAGAGGAAAAAGAAAAACAAAGTCTCAATCAAGAATCTCTTTTCATATGGAGAACCAAACAAAGAGAGTATGATATGAACAGTAATTCCCACTGTCACCTCTTCTGTCCTCTTGCCTACCAAGCACTACAGTCTTGTTCATGGGAATTTACTTTTCTACCCGTTGTCTTTTTTAACAGATATTTGTTTCTAAAATTTAGTAAATTCAAAATCAGACGGTATAGATGTCGAGCCTCTTGTTTTACACATGGATCCTAGTAATGAAAAGTGACACATTAATATGTATGGCATACGTAGTTCACACACTTTGTGCTCTATTATTGATAGGATATTAGGATGTATATGAATTTGACGTGAGATAGACTATCTAGTAAAATAGATATGTTTATATGTTTAATAATAATATAGTATAAATAACTAACTCATGCGTGATTGAGTAATTTGATAAGAGTTCTTGAGTATATTATACAATACGTTTTTAGTTCGAGTCACTCTTTGATTGCTAATATATTAGAGTTCTTATCCGACTGATAGTTTTAGAACCGCAAGAGATTAGTTGAGATATTCTTAAGGATTGCTTTCCCACAACAACCCACTACCGTAGTCCTTAGATAAATTATGGACAAAAATATTACCTTTGCACCCAATGGGTAAGCGAACATGAGACTGTGGTTTAGATCTTTTGTAACCACATTGGTTTGCCCTTATTGTTGGGCTACCCATTGGTGGGTATCTCTATGAACTTTTAATTAGTATCATGTAAGCTATTTTGACATGAGATTTCCTAATAATTTATAAATCTTAGTGTCATTTTTATGTTAAAAAAAAATCAAATTTTTTCTTTATGTTGAGAAAAGCAATTGTCGTGTAATTTTAAATGTAGGGAAGATCAATTTCATTAATATGGAATGTCGTACTTGTAATATAAGACAATATTTGTTATATTTTACAAAAATATTATTATTTTTGGCAAACAATTTGTATAAATATACTATAAAAAGTTTCTCCATATCAATTATATATATTCGGATTTTAATATTTTAGCAATTTGTTTAGTTAGGATATGATTTTATTTGATTATAAAAATAAGAAAGAAGGGGAGTGAGGGTTGGTTAGATAGAGTATTTTTATTTTTATTTTATTTAATTGGGAAAGATTATGCTAATCTTATTTGATGAATTTTATAATAAAAAGATGATATGGATGAAGGTGTTAATCAGAATTAATTAAGTTAAGATTAGATGATTATCCATTCAAATTGATTTGTCTTTAAGATAGAAAAAGTGGGTCCAGATGGATCCACCTGGCTGATTAGTGTTGTTTAATTATTTTGTTATTTTTTGGTTTGAAATATTTGGAAAGTTAAAATTGATTTGAGCACTTCCCCCAATTTTTTCGTTTTGACCCACCTTATTAATGATAGGACAAATTTGCACTTTACCAACCATTTCCAAAAATCAAAAATCTTAAAATTTTCTTTTAAGAAATTATGAAATTAATTAACTTAATTGATATGCAATTTAATATTCATGAATAAAAATAAAATTCTAGGTCATTAAATTAATTAACTTAATCAAAGTGGTAACCATCTTGATTGTAGTTAATAATGAGATAAGATCGGATTGAATCCTAATTAGTAATAATACATAATTAATAAAATGAAATACATCTTTATATTTTTGTAAGCGGAAAATCTATAATATCATAACTATTATATCATTTGCACAACAAGTTAATGAATTTGTATTAAATCTAAAAAAATTTCTCAGTTATATATTAGATTATGGTACCATCGAAATTTAATAATAGTAATAATAATAATAATATAAAATAATACTACCTCTTCTAACTTCAAATTGAAAATTATTTGACACATTTTAAAAATTATTCTTCAAAAAAACGCAATAAAATTCCTTGTTATTAAAACTCTGCTAGAATGTATTATCAAAACCTTGCCTTAAAAAAAAAAAAAAAAAAAAAAGGTAAAATGGCAAATATTTTCTTCATCAAATATATAATCAAGTAAAAGGCCATTTCTATAACAAAAGACGCTAATGAAAGGGGTGGGTGCCCAAATTGACCACAAGCCAAAAGTAAAAGACATATAAAAAAGGAAAATAAAAAGATAATAAAAAACAAATGTGGGGTTGGGTTGGGATTAGCTGTCCTACCGCATTAGATGCTTAATCTGATGCTCACCTGTGCTGTCTGCTGCCCCTGGACTTCGACATTTACTTATTTACTATCTTGACACTAACCCCTCTCAAGTCTCATCTCAATTACTTCAAATTTTTTTATTTAATTAATTTTTGTCCTAATCTCATTTACTAATTCCCTTTTAAGCTTAATTACACAGATAATCGTAATTAATCAATTGAATGGATGCATTATTGAGGCAAAGCATCACAAATTAATGAGTGATTGCAATGTTTTCTTGTTTATTAATTTACCCATCACGAATATCATCTCTCCTATCCATTTACTTCGGAATTTTATTAACTACTTAATGGATGCATAAGATTATATGTTGTGGCAAGTGTATAAGTTTATACCATTCCCATATGATAAAATCCGTTAAATATATAAAAGAAAACATAAAAATGGCATAATACATCAAAATTCATCAAATTTTTCTTGAAAATACTCTATAAGTTTAATATTTCAAGATAAACCTCAAATGTGGTAGATGACCCAAAGATGATTCAAACCTAGGAAGTCAATGAAGAAGAAGAAACATTCTTAATCGTCAAGTCAACCCCTTGGAGTTACAAAATACAAACTTGCAGATAGCTAGTAATAAAATGAATGCATGTTAAAGCACATGTGTCTTAAAGATGTGTCAAAAATTGAGAAATTATGTATCAGAGAGAATCCTAGTGTGCGTTTGGCTTATTATTTCTACCCATATTCCCAATCCTATTCTCCAAATATTGTTTGACACATTATTCCAGAAATATTAGTTTATTTTTTTAATTATTTTAGACCCCTTAAGTTTATTAATTTCATTAAATACCTCCAGAAAAAAAGGTTTAAAAACTAACAAAAAGACCCCCACCCACCAATACTTGCCAGATTTCGGCAACCACCGCCGGTGGTAGCCGAAATCTCTCACAATAGTCACACCACCACCGAAAATGACCGGCAGATCCAGATCCACAGTGGATCGCGCCGTAGGCGATCAGTCGTCTTGCTCATTGATCAACGATGGCCAAGATTCAATGATGGCCAAATCTTGGCCATCATTGATAGACAATGACGGCCAAAGATGGAATTTTTCGGCTATCGATGGCCACATCCGGCCTTTTCCGGCCAAATCCGTGGTGGATCTGGCCGGAAAAGGTCATATCGATCGAATACCAGATCCAACCGGTATGTGTCCTTAAAAAAATTTTTCACTAGATTCCAGTGGTGGTGGTCGGAATCAGGCACTGCAGGTGGTAGGGGTGTTTTTATCATTTTACAATATTTTAATATATTGGGGTGTTTATCAAATTAGCAAACCTAGTGGGTTTTTTTAATAAATTTTAAAATTTTATCTCGTAATACTCCAATATCCAACTATCCAATATTATTCTCAAAATCCTATTTAAAATAATAAACCAAACGCACCGTAATTCTTTCGTGAACATATTTGTATAGATTAGAGATACATGAATTAAAAAAGGCAAACATCTTTGACAGTTTTGAGTATTAGGGTATATATTACAGATTATGTACATGGATGTTTGGATAAATAGATGCAACGTAGCAAAACCCACGAGTGAAGAAACAAAAATGGGTGTTGGTAACAATAACAGAGGCCAATTTTTAACATTCCTTTTACGAGACCCCACGAGTGGACTTCTGCTATAACCCTTTATTTTCTCCCGAGGTCCCCCACCTGCCTCCCCCTTCTGCTTCTGCCCTCTGCTTCTGTTTCTTTCAACCAAATCAAAACAAAACAGACCCAAACCAGCCACCCTCATCAGCATCACCTCCTCTCTCTCTTTTATTTTTCTGCCAAAGACAACAGAATCACAACCCAAACAACCCCACATAATCTCTCACTCTTTCTTCTCTCTGTTTCCCACAAACAAGAAAGAAAAATTGTTTTTTTTTTCGTATGAAAAATAAAATAAGTGAATATTTTTATTTTATTTTATTTGGGGTTTAATTAATTTTAAAATTAAGATAGAAAGTCCCCGAAGTTAGCTTAGCTAGCCCACACCCCACCAAATGGAACTTACAGATTTGCAACAAACCACCAGCAATAAGCAACCCAACAACAATAATTCTTCTTCTTCTTCAGAACCCCACCATCCTCATCTTCACCACCACCACCACCACCACCACCACCTTCAACAACAACAGTCTTCTTCTTCTTCTCCTCAGCTTGTGGTCCCTTCTTTTGATGGCACCACCACCAGATCAGCTCCTTTCATGGGCTCCATCTCCATCCAAGCTGGTATTTCTGTCTCAGCTCCTCCTCCTTCTTCTTCCTCCTCTTCATCGTCCTCCTCCGTTGACGCCTCCCTCGCCATCGCCACTAGATCTACTCCCCTCAACGATTCCTCCAAAAAGAATCAAGATTTAACCATAACTACCACCACCACCACAACAGCTACTTCTGCAGCTGCTGCCTCAACCACAACGAACCCACCTGTGAAACGGTCGACAAAAGACCGGCACACGAAAGTAGACGGGCGAGGACGGCGGATAAGAATGCCGGCGACATGTGCAGCGAGGGTTTTTCAGTTGACTCGTGAGCTGGGACACAAATCTGACGGTGAAACCATAGAGTGGTTACTGCAGCAAGCTGAGCCTGCGATAATTGCAGCCACTGGAACGGGCACAATTCCGGCAAATTTTTCGACTTTGAATGTTTCTTTGAGGAGTAGTGGATCTACTCTTTCAGCTCCTCCTTCAAAGTCTGCTCCTCATTCTTTTCATGGCGCTTTAGCTTTGGCTCATCATCCTCACTATGAAGAAGGGTTTCCGCATACGGCGTTACTAGGGTTTTATCATCAGCAACACCAGCAGCAGCACCATCTGATGACGGCTGATCAGATAGCGGAAGCGCTTCCAGCTGGAGAAGGGTCTGGAGGCGGAGGCGGAGGAGACTCTAGTGCTGAGAATTACATGAGGAAGCGATTTAGGGAGGATTTGTTTAAAGAAGATAATCAATCACAAAGTGAGAGTGCTGGAGGAGGCGGAGGTGGCGGAGGAGGAGAATCATCTTCAATTAACAAAGCCTTTAAAAGTGGAAGTGGTTTGCAATTACCAAAACAACAACAACAAGGAGAACTTTCAAATACTTTGCTTCGTTCATCGAATATTTTACCCGCCACAGCCATGTGGGCAGTGACTCCAGCTCCCACCACTGCAGCCGGAAGCACATTCTGGATGCTACCGATGACAGCCGGGGGTGGCGGGACAAGCGTGTCCGGAGCTGGACCATCCGAACAACAACAGCAGAACCAACAGCCTCAGATGTGGCCATTTCAATCATCAACAGCAGCAGCACCAATAACTCAGAGCCCAACCCTTCAAGCGCCTCTACATTTCATGCCAAGATTCAATTTTCCGGGGAATCTCGAGTTCCAAAGCGGAAGAGGAAGCCCATTACAATTGAATTCAATGCTAATTCAACAACAACAACAGCAACAACCATCTCAACATCTAGGTCTTGGAATGTCGGAGTCAAATTTGGGAATGTTGGCAGCTCTAAATGCATACTCAAGAGGGAATTTAAACATGAATTCTGAGCAAAACAATCCAATGGAGCATCAACACCATCACCAGCATCATGAACACCAGCATCAGCCTCAGGGGACTGATGACAGTGGAGATGAGGATCCAAATAGTTCTCAGTGAAGAAAATTATTTTAAGTTGGGTTAGTAAATGCTCTTAATTTGATTAAAAATATTGAAATATTTGACATGGGTTTGATTTGGAGGAGATGGTAGAGATATTGTTGGGTTTCTTATTGCAGATTTGGAATTTGAAGTTGAATTGTGATGCTTGAAAACAAAAAAAATATTTTCATGGGAGTGATTCATCTGAGGAGAGACATTCCTAGCTAGTTGCATTTATTTTAGTAATTTTTTTATTTTTATTTTTAATTTTTAATTTGTGAATCTAGATTAATGTGAAGAAGTTTGAGATGTAAGATGTTATTTTGGTCCAAAGGGACTTGAAAGGGAACATAGATTTAGAGAGTTTGTATAGGAGGATATTTGTTTGTGTTTATTTTAGTGTTATTATTATTAGTATTTTATTATTTGCCTTGTTTGTAAGGAAAAAAATATATGAAAAAAGCAAAAGAAATTGAGAGAAGGAAAAAAAAAAAAAACTCAATTATTTTTGTCATATTTTTGTATTCTCTCTTTTTTCTTGTTTACATTCTTTAAAAAAATGTCGTTTCCCTCTCAAATGACCATAAATACTAAGAAAATTATCCAAAATATCGCATTTCCTTCACAATAAGGCTAAAAAAAAGGAAACCCATTTGCATACTCATCATTTTGAGACAAACCAAAAATGTAGTTTTAAAAAAAAATACGACTTCCTTTAGATGTGTTGCTAAACAATTTTACTAATTGAGTTTTAAAAAATACCAAATATTTACATAAAAAATATCAATTTAATAATTATTATTGTTCCAAAATGAGAAGGATAACTTGCTTATACAAACAACTACTGGGTATGCAAGTGATCAATTAAGACTTTTTGATGTTATTATTTATGAGGTTTTGAATTCGATTCGTCTTAATTGTTAAATAGAGATGTTCATTAAAATTCTTATTCAACTGATAATTTCAAGGTTTCATAAAATTGACTGTAGTGTATATAGACTAATCCAAATATCCAGATCATAGAAAAAAAAAAAAAAAAAAAAAAAACTTGCTTATACGTACGTTTAAAGTAACGAGTCATGCATAAAATAAAATAATTTTTATATTGTCTAGCAGTAATAACTAATAAGTATTAATTATGTCTTTTGGGGATGCTTTTTTAATTATTAAAATTGTTGTGGGGATATTTGGCATGTATCCCCTGAGCAGCCCCACCTTTCTGAAAAGCTCCTTGATTTCCGGGGAGTTTATTTTTTCGCTTTGAAATGTCTTTGATTCTTTATATGTGAATGTGAATGCTCATACAAAAACCTCAACATATTTAACATAACAAAATGCCCCAAAACGGAAAGGAAATATTATTTAAATAGGGTTTGGGTTTTAAGTTTAAAAAAAAAATCTAGGGTAACATCGATATTTTATATTATCCTCGTTTAATAAAATTCAATCATTAAATCATGACGGATTAACATAATAATCAAGTATATGGTTTATTCCCATACGGTTTGAGTTCTCTCAAGAACACCATGGTCTTAAAATCATTATTTTTTGTATTTTAAAGATTGTAGGATTCAATAGTAACTCAAGTTTCAATCCTTTTTTTTATCTTTTGTAAATAAAATGTAATAATTTAATAATGTGAAAGGAAAGGGTTGGGTCAACACGGTGGGTTTGTTTTTTCCCAATTGTTTAGTGGGTGTTTTACAGGCGCTGAGAAGTGACTTTTGTTTTGACTCATACAGTCGATTCTGATGACTCTTGTTTTTTTTTTTTTTTTTCATTCTTCAATTATTCAGCCTTGAACTTCGCTTTTTACTATTTTTCTCTCAAACCTCTCATCTTTTTTGTTTTCTAAGTCTCACCCAACGCAGCGGGATCCGTCAGGCTCCATTTGGTAAAGCTTATTCTACTAGAACTTAAGAAAATCGAGTTCATATAACAGGTCTTATAAAAATAGAGCTTTTTACGAGGATAAAAAAAAACCTGTTTAGTTTGATTAGGAAAAGGTAAAAGTTTCATTTAGATTTACATTATTAGAAAGGATTTTTATATAAAAGAATTGATCTAAATAGATGTAAAACAATTTATATGATTAGCTGTAAGTTTTTCGTTGTAACCAAATAACACAAATTTTTTTTTTGAAAGAGCTTCATAAACTTTTTTAACTAATAGATCATAAGCCTAACTAAAAGGGCATCAAATAATATTTTAATGAAGGATTTGATCTCAAATATCCAACATCATCACCAATTACTCTCACAACCTTATGCAAATTATTCTTTTTAGTCTTCATAATCTCGTTATAATGGTATCGAACAGATATTTAATTTTTATCTTCGATAGTCTTTTTTCTGAATTTCTGATCTATTAAAAAATAAAGTTAGACCATAAAGGATCTTGGAGTATCTATAAAGAGTCATAGGATAATAAAGGGTACCTAACAAAAGATCACAAAGAATCAAATATTATTATGAGGACAAAAGAAGAGCAACCAAAATAATATATATCCAAATTCAAAGTGGAACATTTGCTAAACCTAAAAAGTATTTCTTTAGATAAAGCTATCTTATAGAATAGCATATGCTTTAGCTAGTTTACCTTATTCTAACTTCACTCTAACAATAATGCTACGCTAAAGATTATATTTACTTCAATACCCATTTGAGGATCTGCCCTTAAACTTGGATTCTTTTACTATTCTAGGATGGAATTCCATTCCTTCCCTGGATTTGCCTTGAGGGTTTTCTTAACTTGGTAGTATATCTTCTCATCATTTTGATGTGCTTTCATCTCTTTTTAGGTGTTAAAATAGATTAGGTTTATTCTTTTATTCTTTTTATTTATTCCATTGATTCTTCATGTCAGTAATGATTTAATATAATTAGAAATTATTCGGATTTGATTGATTATATACATACATAACTAATATAAACATTATATAATTGAGATTTTTGTTCCTCGTCTTTGCTATAGATCTTTATCTAGATCAATGAAAAATGTTAAGCTATCGTCTTAGTTGATGTTCTAAGGTAAATCCATGCAGCATGGATTCGTGCCACGTGTCCCAATATTGTGTTGTCATCCCGGCTGTGCATCACTCTATGAGTGGGTTACTTCATCTATAAGTATGCCAAGGGTTCATTGGTATGTCTTAGGCTGAGCTGTTAGTTATTTTGCGTGTCACTCTATGTGAAGATTACTTTATGTGTAAGTTTACTGTTTCAATTCAGAGAAGAAGATGATGAATATTCACAAATTATTATTTCGGCTGTAAAGCTACAAAACCAGCAGGAAATACAATGTTCTCTTCGTTATATACATTTACAACTAACTCATAGTTAAACCAACTATACCATAGTTAACCAACTACACCACAGTTAAACTAACTGACTTACTAACTAAACCACAACCTAACTAACATCAAATATAACAACAAATATAACAATCCAAGACCCCCCCTCAAGTTGGCGGGTGATGAATATCCAGCACCCCCAACTTGGGCAGCAAATGGCGATGAAGAGCAGTTGGAACAGCCTTGGTAAATAAATCAGCAGGCTAGTCTTGAGTAGGTACATGTATGGGATGCACTAAACCTTCCTTAATCTTCGTACGAACAATGTGACAATCTATATCAATATGCTTTGTACGTTCATGAAAAATAGGATTGGAACCAATATGAATGGCTGATTGATTATCACAATGGAAGGGAATAGGAAGGTCAGCAGGGGAAAACCAAGATTGCGTGGCTGGTTGAGACACCCAAAACAAGTTCACAAAGGCTGTGGAAGCCATAGCACGATATTCACTTCGGATGAGGATCTAGATATTGTGACTTGTCGCTTGGATTTCCGGGGAGACAAGGAGTCACCCGAAAGATGCGAGAACCCGATTACGGACTTACGAGTCATGAGGCAGGAGGCCCAATATGAGTCACAAAAAGCTTGTAACTGCAATGTACCATCAGCTGGGAACAATAATCCTAAACCAGAAGAACCCTTCACATATCGAACAACTTTCATGGCAGTGTTGAGATGGGACTGTTTGGGAGTGATGCATGAATTGGTGAGCAAGTTTCTTGCAAAACTTAAATCAGTGCAGTGAGGCACAAATATAACAGCTTGCCAATCAACTTTTGATAGGCGAAGGATCACTTAGGATAGGATCGGGATGTCGGGAAAAGCTTGATCATACTCTAGTTGTAAGCTTCAATTGAGGGTCAAGTGGAACCAAAGTGGGCTTAGAAGCTGCGGACAGATTCACTATCAATTCCAAAGCATACTTTCTTTGACAGAGAGTTATACCTTTGGAAGAGCGAGCCACTTCAAAACCCAAAAAATATCGAAGATGTCCCAAGTCTTTGAGTTTAAAATTTGAATGCAATAGATCTTTAGTGGCTTGAATCATAGAAGCATCATTCCCTGTAATCACTAAATCATCAACATATACAAGAAGAATCACAATATGACCATTATGCTTTTTAAAGAAGAAAGAATGATCGGAAGGGGACTGTTGAAAATCTCCTGCTAACAAGGCAGTGGTGAGTTTGGTGTTCCATGCCCGAGAAGCTTGTTTCAAGCCATAGAGTGACTTGTGCAATTTACAAACTAAAGATTGAGCATGTGTATTGGAAAAACCTTGTGGCAAATGCATGTATATTTCTTCTTGAAGATCCCCTTGCAAAAAAGCATTATCAACATCTAAATGGAAGAGAGGCCAATCTCTCAACGATGCAATAGCTAAGACTAACCTCATTGTCACCATTTTCACCACAGGAGAAAAAGTCTCCTCATAATCAATTCCTGCCTTCTGTGTAAATCCTTTGGCCACCAATCGGCCTTATACATCTAGAGTCCCATCACTCTGTACTTGAGTTTATATATCCATTTACACCATATTGGAACCTTACCTGGTGGTAGAGAAACCAAAGACCATGTCCCATTTCTTTCCAAGGCTTGAATCTCTTGTTGCATGGCTGCAACCCAATTAGGATCCTTTGATGCTTGGGTGAAAGAATTTGGTTCAGTAAGTGTAGATATACTAGACAAACATCTTTGGTAGGTTGGGGAAAGATGATTGTAAGTTATGTAATTGTGAATGGGGTATTTGACAGTAGGAATCAGATTTGATTGTGGCAGAGTGGGACACACAAAATCAGTTGTCCAAATAGGTGGCTTAGAGGTTCTACTGGATTTGCGAAGTTGATTGTGTGAAGATGAAGAAACAGTAGGTACAGCTGAGGGTAAAACAGGGGCTATAGGGTTAGATACAACAGGTTCTGTCTCATGATAATTATCCAAATCAGAGGATGAATAAACTAGCTCTTCTTCCATAAAGTTCTCAAGAGGAAATAATGGTTTATTGGAACGATGCATATGGAAGGGAAAAATTTGTTCATGGAAAACAACATCCCGGCTAACACTCACTGTTTTGGATTGCAAATCATATAGGATATATCCTTTCTTATAGGCTGAATAACCAAGGAAAACACATGGGATGGACCTTGGTGCAAATTTACCTTGAAAATTGAGATTTGTAGCATACGCTAGGCAGCCAAAAACTCTCAAATGATCCAGCTTAGGTTGATGGCCATAGAACTTCTCAAAAGGTGAAATACCATTCAAAACCTTGGTAGGCAATCTATTGATAACATAAACTGCTGCTTTTACTGCATAACCCCACAAAAATTCTGGAATTTGAGATTGAAACTTGAATGCTCTAGCAATGTTGAGGATGTGTTTATGCTTGCGTTCTACAACTCCATTTTGCTATGGAGTGTAGACACAAGTACTTTGATGTATAATTCCGAAGCTAGACAACAATTCTTGGCAATTTTGATTAAAGAATTCTGTTCCATTGTCTGTTCTAATAGACTTAGGGGTTTTATTGTATTGATTCTTTACCATAATCAGAAAATTCTTCAATGTTTGATACACATCAGCTTTAAACTGTATAAGAAACAGCCATGTAGTTCTAGTATGATCATCTACCACAGTAAGGAAATATCTTGCATTACCTTGTGTTGATACCTTGTAAGGTCCCCAAACATCTAAATGCAATAAATCAAACACATTTGATGTAGTTGTCTCACTTAGACTAAAAGGTAATCGGGTTTGTTTGGCCAGGGGACAAACTTCACAATGAAACTTTTCTTGAACTGAAATTCCAAGATTTATAATTTGCAAAATGGGTAATGGAGCATGCCCTAATCGTCTATGCCAAAGTACAATATCCTCAATATTCAAAGACCTTTTTATTGATGAATCAACATGAGCATCAACAGAATTTGTGGAATTACAAAATATCTCCTTATTACAATCAAACTTGCATATGCCTAATGCTTTTCTTAAAGTTGGAGTAAAATCATGTAAACAACCTTTTATTTTGGAGATAGGGATGAAATGATACAACCCTTGGCATAGCTTACCAATCCCCCTCAGTTTGCCACTCCAAAGGTCCTGGACAATGCAAAAATCCGGATAAAAAGTGATGGAGCAATGACTTGAAGATGTCAATTTAGATACCGACAGCAGATTGTATTTGAAATCAGGTAAATACAAGACTTTTTCAAGTAGTAAGTCTTCTTGTAAATGAACTGATCCAATATTCCTAATTGAAGTTTTACTGCCATTTGGGAGACCTACGAAGCTATTCATGGACGATTGACTAGCTATGGTAGAATCAAAATTACGGAAATCATGGGTCATATGGTCTGTGGCCCCTTGAATCTAATATCCAATCATTCACATTATCAAGACTTGAACATAATGAGATGGTCTTACCTGCCAAATTGGCTGATGGTGTTATTAGATTCTCCTTTCCCAGTAGCTGCAGCAGTTAAGCATACTGTTCTGGAGTCAATACATTTCCCAGGTTAGCTCCTCCTTTAGCACCATCAGTAGCAACTTCAGTATTTAACACTTGCGACTGTGATCCCTGCTCTAGACTTGGTTGAGCTTGATTGGCTTTAGCTTTCATTCCAGATTTCCCCTTGTTAAATTGAAAATCGGCCGGATATCCATGAAGTTTGTAGCAGGTATCTCTCTTGTGTCCAGGTGCATGACAGTAATCACATTCAATGTAAGGTTTTTTTCCTTTATATTTCTAATGTTGACCTGAATTTCTTTGGTTGCCTTGTGAATATAATGCTGTGGTAACTTCAGTAGCCTGATTGTATCATGTTAACACCTTTTGACTCTCATCTTGACTTACTATAGAGTAAGCTTGATTCACAGATGGCAGAGGCACCATTAACAATATTTGACTTCGAACCATTCCATAAGAATCATTTAGTCCGATCAGAAATTGCAGTAGTTTCTGCTGATTCAGGTGAGCTAAATAAGCTTTGGCCGAGTCACTATCTGGTGGTGGTAAACTCACTAGCGAACTCAATTCATCCCACAGAGTCTTGAGTTTGTTATAGTAAGCAGCCACTGAGTTTGTTCCTTGCATCAAATTGGCTATCTCCCTGTGAATCCCAAACACTCTTGTCCCATTTATCTTGTTTTATTGCTCTTTCAAGTCCTGCCAAACTTAATTAGCACTGGTTGAGTAGACGATACTATTGAAAATTTCCTTCGACACTGTATTAAAAATCCATGCAAGAACAAAAGAGTTACAACACTCCTATTGAGCATGCAACGATTGATTAAATTCGGACTTCTTACAAGATCCATTTACAAACCCTAACTTATTTTTGGCTCTCAAAGAAACTGTCATGGCGCGACTCCATATTCCGTAATTTTCTGTACCCGGTGGATCAGTTTGAGACCAAGGCGAACCGGGAGTGTCGATGGATGAATGTAGAGAGGAGATCCAGAATCAGTGACATTCGACATCTTGTATCTCTGCTATTATTTGGGCAAAATTGGTGATTTGGGGAAAAAATTGAAAAGGAAAGAAATCAGGCGAATATTGGAGATTTGGGGAAAAATTGAACAAGAAAGAAATCAAGATTGAGAAGACTTCGAAGCCTGCTCTGATACCATGTTTCAATTCAGAGAAGAAGATGATGAATATTCACAAATTATTATTTCGGCTGTAAAGCTACAAAACCAGCAGGAAATACAATGTTCTCTTCGTTATATACATTTACAACTAACTCATAGTTAAACCAACTATACCATAGTTAACCAACTACACCACAGTTAAACTAACTGACTTACTAACTAAACCACAACCTAACTAACATCAAATATAACAACAAATATAACAATCCAAGACCAATATAACAGTATATAAGGGGATTTCTCACCCCAATGGGAGATCTTTTGGACACTCTATTTCTTGCTATTATAAACCACCTCATTGGTGCTAAGAACAAAGCTTGCTTGTATGTAAAAAACAAAAGCACCAATAAAATAATAGTGGATGTAGGATTTGCATTGTTTGCATCCAAACCACTTTAAAAATTCTTTGTTCTTTATATTCACCAATTACTTTCATATTGTTTGAGCTTCATAATACTGGTTTACTACAAACCCTTACGTAGATTTCATCAAGGAGTTTACGTACCTCTTGTTGGTGCAAAAAATCGGCATCAATTTATTATTTTACTTGTTTCACGAGTTTCAACATTCTTTAATTTCTTTTCATATAATAGTTATAGAGAGTAAAATCGTTGAAAATTATTCATCCATGTGTCCTCCTTTCACTATAAGAAAACAAAATTTCCTAGAAGAATAGTTCGGCAACAAACAAATTTTTCGTCGCCAAAAGTCACTTTTAATGACAAAAATTTTATTGTGGCACAACATAAAGTTTGTTGCAATCTAAAGCTTGCAAGAAGATAGAGCTCGATGAAAACGAAGCTTGTCACGACTTACTTGACAACTGTCTGCCAAATCAAAAGATAAGCCCAAATCAAAAGATAAGCCCTATCTCTTAATTTCTCAGAGGAGATAATGCCAATATCCATTTAGCCCGATTTTGGTTCACAATCACAGAAATTACGGGATATACAACAAATATGATCGCTATCTCGAATTTATCTCACTGACTTTTGTACAAATTCTTATATAAATACCCCCAAAAAACAATGTAATTGATTGGACAAAGATTGGGGAGTACAGAGATTGTATTATGTGTTCAATCAAAGAAAAACAATATAAAATAGTGGTTGTAGGCTTGAGGAACAACTCAATGAACCACTTTAAAACTTCCTTGTTTCATTTTTTACTTTCTTTCATTTGGCTTGAATTCTTAGCTGATTTTAATTAATTACAAGCAAATCTATTTCGATTCCATCACGGTCAATCGGATCACTCAAGTTGGTATATTTTTTTGAGATCAACATTTTGGTGCTAGAAGGAAGGCCCCTAACAAGCTCTCCTATTCCTAGCCAAAAATAATTTGATAACATATCTGATCACTTGAAATTCCTTATGGTCCGTACAAGAGCATTTAGAGTAGCCACCGGAAGCCACGATAAAGTGGACACCACTCACCAGGAAGTGGATCAGATCGCTACTTAAGGTCACCTACCACATGTGCCGTTGTTGCAGGTTGTCAATCAGTCAAGGGTCGAAACTTCCGACCTAGAAGGCAGTTGGTTAATAGACACGATAATTTCACTGACTAATGTTGTGCAGGTAATGCAATAGGATGTGGCGGGATTAAGGAAAGAGCAACAGGTCAACCTAGGTCTTGATCAACTAGTCTTCACCGAGCCTACCCCAAGTGGGGAGAATATGCTAGTTGGCAGCCAATCTGGCTTATCAGCGACCAAAAGTGATCGTCATCCCGACGAGAAAGGGCACATGCTACCCGTGAGCACGAAACCCATGAATAAACTAATCCCAAAAAGTGACCAGGGAAATAGCCCATAGGGGAAAATAAAGATAATGGTTGCCATGAAAATGTTCACCATGAACAACAAAACACTCAATATCAGCGTGTCGGTTTTAACCCATGCCAAAAACAAGCTCGTCCCTTGCGGGCACGCACGGGTAGTCATGCACACCAGTCTGATAGTAACAATAGACGTTCTAGTTTTAACCAACATTGCAAGAAAGAAGCTGAGGAGTACGACAATACATACTATCCCAACTATCATGATTCCACTTCGCGCGCAAGTGCTCATAACTGATTAGGGTCACAGTTAATCGACCTCAAGACTTATCTTCTCAAACGAAGAATAAATAGAGCTCAGACACATAACCTTTTAGGTAATGTAGAATTGGACCAAGTACAAAGAGTGCTCGATAACCTAAGAGCTTGCTAAGGAAATTAGGTGGATGGAATAGTAAGCTCTCCATTTTCAGAAGAGGTTCGTCAAATGCCAGTTCCTTAGGGATGCTTTCAACGATCTGATGGAGTTGCACTAGGTCTCTGATTTGGTGAAGTATTGTTGTTTCACTGTACCATTAGTAGGAGATGCCAAGAGGTGGTATAAGGAGGCACCAAGTAGACTCAGTTCATTCATGGCAACAGTTTTCCACGTTGTATCTCCAACAATTCCAAGTGAGTAGACAGTTTGCCATGTCTCTCAACTATTTGAGTAATATTCGCCAAGAGGAGGGTGAATCTTTGACTTTATATTTAACGAGGATCCAAAACAAACAAACTAAAGTTGTGGATGTACTAGAAGAATCAATCCGGACATTACTGATCACCAGAATCAAGCCGCAAACTAAGTTGTGGAAGGAGCTACAAAAAGAAGATCACGTAAATTTGTCTCAGTTTTATCAAATGGTTGCCAAATATCAGTAAGTTATGAGCTCGCTAGTAGCATTAACCGGTGGCACCTTGAATAATGTCTTAGACTAATGGCAAGATCGCACAGTGGACAAAAAGAGAGGCTAAGACCGAGATGACAAGAACCGGTATTGATTTCAGAAGAGGTTGAGAACGAATTTTTGGCGAGAAAAAGACCTTTTTACCCGTTTGCTAAATATACTCCTTTAGTGGCCTCGTTAACTCAAATTTATGAGGTTTCTAGCAAGGCTAGAAGAATGCCTCACCCTGAAAAATGAGGGGCCCACAAAGCAGAAGGGATCTACAGAAATATTACAAGTTTCACAGGGACGTTGGACATAAAACGAATGATTTTTGAGCCCTGAAAGATGCGATCGAAGACTTGATTAGGAAAGGTCATTTGAAAGATTTTGTGGATAGAAATCGAGGTCGTGACAAGCAGGATAACTGAAACGATCAGCAACCACAATATCCACTACTAGAAGGCCACCAAGTAAAGATGATTTATGGTAGACCTAATATTATAGGAAACTCTAAACATGCTCAGGAAAAATATGTGTGGGAAGCCAAAATAGACTCAGTTCCTCGAGTTATGAGCTTCAAGGCAAAGCCGCCGAAGCAGTCTAAAATAGAAAGTGAAGTAATAGGCTTCAAGAGAGAGGAGGGCAATCAATTTCCTTGCCTTAACTGTGATGCACTTGTAATCTCAGCAATAATTGGAAATAGCTAGGTATTCTGGATAATGGTTGATGATAGTAGTGCAGTTAACATCATTTACCTTGGTGCTTTCCTAGAAATGAGGTTCATTGAGCAGAATTTGAAGCCATGCCTAACACCATTGTATTATTTCATTGGGGACTGCCTAATCCCCAAAGGGATGATTAATCTATCGGTAACGATGGGTGAAGACCCCCATAAAATGAAGGTGATGGCAAAATTCCTAGTAGTTGATTACCCAAGGACCTACAATGTCTTACTAAGAAGGCCACTCTTAGATGACTTAAATTTTATCACTTCAATTTGATGTCAAGCAATGAAATTCCCCACTCAAATGGAATCAAAGTTGTCAGAAGCTCGTAGAAAGATTCTAGGCAATGCTATAATAAGGTGATAGTCATTGTCGAGAAATGGCCACAGCAGAGAATTATGGTGATAATTGAGACTAGGCCACAACCCAGACCATTTGAGGACACAATCGATCCTTGAATTCATAAAGAGGAACCATTAGTTAGGCCAATAGAGGAATTGTGTGAGGTTCCTGTCAGTGAGGAAGATCCAACTCGTGTCCTGAAAATTGGGAGCAGTTTGAGTAGTGAGCTGTCGGAGAAATTGGTGAGGTTCTTAAAGCAGAACCTTGATGTGTTCACTTGGGTTCATGTAGACATGGTAGGAATAAGCCCATAAGTGATGTTCCATAGGTTGCACATTGATCTTGAAGCTCGACCAATCAGGCAGAAAAGAAGATCGATGGATTATAAGTGATCTCAGGCACTCAAAGACAATGTTGACAAACTTCTTAGTATCAACTTTATAAGAGAAGTGAAATATCCAGATTAGCTTACCGAACTTGCGTAGAATGACGAGTGGCGGACTTGTGTTGATTTTACCAATCTTAATAAAGCATGTCCTGAAGACAACTTTCTGCTACCCTAGATAGATCAGCCAATAGATGCAACAGCTGGGAACACACTACTTAGCTTTATGGATGCTTATTCGGGATACTACCAAATCTCGATGTATAAGCCCGATGAAGAAAACACCTTATTTATTATTGACCGAGGGATTTATTTTTATAGGGTTATGTGAAGCGACTTACCAATGTTTAGTTAAAAAAATGTTTGCTGAACAAATAGGCAAAACCATGGAGGTGCATATTAACGATATGCTCATTAAATCAAGGACTTTAAAGAGCCACATCGATAATTTGGGCGAGATGTTTGGTATCTTCAAAAAATACTGAATGTGACTGAATCCATTGAAGTGCGCTTTTGGAGTAAACTTGGGAAAATTCTTGGAATTTCTGGTAAAGCAATGGGGTGCTGAGGCTAATTCGGACAAAATTCAAGTGCTACTGAAATGCAAAGCCTGACAAGAATAAAGCAAGTTCAAAGCCTGACAAGGCAAGTTTCTACACTTATCAGAATTGTTTCCCAAGTAACCTACAAATTCAAATTGTTTTGTGAAAGGCTAGACATAAAGAAAAGCTTCTCGGTGGTCTATCGACCTTAAGCTAATGGTCAAGTCGAAGTAGTAAACAAAGTGATCAAGCATACCATGAAAAAAAAGCTTCACGCCTTTAAGAGTAGATGGGTAGATGAGCTACTTGAAGTGTTATGGTCGTATATAACCACGACCAAACGTTTGACAGGAGAGACCCCATTCTCACTCGCCTATAGATGCGAGGCAATAGCCCTGGTGGAAGTCGGAATTGGCTCATTTTGGTGAGAAGCTTTTGACAAGAATGTTAATGAAGCGCTGATATGTTTGAGACTGGATTTGATCAATGAACATCGAGTTAAATCTCAGTTGAGAATCGCCTCGTATCAACAATGAGTGAAAAAAATACTTTAATTCAAAAGTAAGAAGCCATGATTTCGAGGTGGGGGACCTCGTCCTAAGAAAATTTGTGGCAAGGGGAAGAGATGCAAACTTGGGGGCATTTGGACCCAAATGGGAAAGTCCCTTTAGGGTTTCAGAAAAACTCACACTAGGAACATTCCATCTGGAGTTTCTAAATGGCACAACGGTTTTGCGAGCATGGAATTCTAAGCATCTTTGGAGGCATTATCAATGATTACCTCGGATTCATTTTTATCTTCTTAAGCCCTTTTCTGTTAATGTATTAATATTTTATGAGTTGTAAGGCCATTTTCAGTCATTATCCATTATGTATAAAAATAGGCAAGCATTATTCTTCAGTTCAAGATGTTTTTGTAAGTCTATTAAAATCATAGCGTAAGGAAAGATCCTACAAGAAACTTGAAGTTCGAAGCTCAAAAAGGCAGTCTGGTTGTATAACTACATCGAAATTCGAGCCCAAAGGGGATATTGTTAGAATAGGTGCCCCAAAGCTAATCATATTGTTGTATATTGACTCTATGAATCATGTTATTCAATTAATAAAAGGCATTGATTATATTATGTAAATAATATTCCATATGTATATATATTAATATATGTCTTTAAGAGTGGTTGAACTGTGACGAGGGAATCAAGCAATGATAAGTCTTGATAGTGAAATCTTTATGATCACATTTGGTGGCCATTCTATAAACTTCTATAGCCCTAGCATTATCCTGACTTAGGGCATAGATAATACAGTAAGGCTATCACAGCGTTGAACTACCCTACCCAAAGATAGTGATAGATCTCGCATGTCAAGGTTGTTTGGTGACAACTTGGTGCAATGCAAGGCTGCTTGTTATTCACGAGTCCACCAGACTGGCCCACGCAGAGGATTCCATATAGATGGTAACCCAAGTGTCTATGGAATGTTAGAGTAGATGCCTAGAGCCAATCAATTATTGTAGAATTGACTCTTTGTAATAATGTTCATTAATCAATAATAAAAGGCATTTTATTCTATATCGCGTAAATCATTATTATTGCAATATGTATTGATATATGCCCTTAGAATGGTAGAACCGTGACGAGGGTATCAAGTGTTTCAAATCTTGATAGTGAGAACCCTATGAGCACATATGGTGGCCATTCTAGAAACGTCCGTAGCCCCAGTATTATTCTGAAGTAAGGGCACATATAATACGGTAAGGCTATCATAGTGTTGAACGACCCTGTCAAAAGGCAGTGACTGATCTCACTTGTCAAGGTTGTTTGGTGACAACTTGGTGCAACACATGGGTGCTTGTTGTAGGCGGATATACCGCGGCAAGTTCAAGGCTGACCCACCCACGAGGATTCCATATGGATGGTAACCCCAGTTTCTATGGAACAAATCCTCTAACGAATGGTGGTGCATGTGATCCTTAGACTTGAGATCACCGGAGCGCCTTGTGCACGATTGGTACGATTTGACACTAGCCTAACGAGTTCTAGTGTCGATGACGGTGGTGATTGGCTATATCAAGGAGTGTATCAAGACTATGGTGGATTGATAGAGGATTCATCACTCCCGGGTACGGGAGAAGTTATCTCACGGCGTAATTCAGTATATGGCAATGACACTGAAACTATGGCCACAGTGGGATTGAGTTGTTGCTCTATCTAGATTATAATACGGGTCATTGGTCCAGAAACTGAATATATAATATCGAGAGTAACCGAAGGTTGACACTATTTCTATGCCTTCGTCTCATCGAGATAACGTATGATGAAAGGATCGTATTGTACGGTAACCATATCGTTGACAAGTAGCTACTTTGCTAAATCCGAATCTATCGGGTGGCCATGATGCCTTGCTAGGGGCCAATCTTGGTCTGTGTATTAGTGAGACGATTAATTAGTGTTAATCGCGATACTATACACTACCGGTATGATGAGGAGCCTATGGGTCACACACATAGAAGATAATTTAAGAGCCAAGAAGAAAGAAGGGCGTTTTCGTCTTTTTGGGCGAAGGGGTATTTTGGTAATTTCACAGTGCAATTGAATTTGCTGAGGTCGTAGCCTTTTATTTAATTTGTTAAAAATTAAATAAGTGAAATTACGGTTGAATGTGTGTTCGCACATATTTAAATAAATTATCATTATTGTTAAATGTTAATATATATATTAAATATATATTAATTGATTTTTAATTGAAATAATGATGAAATAAATAAAATATCTAATTTGGGAGTGTTTGGCAACATGGGGTGTTTGGGTTGGAGCCCAAGCCCATTCCATGTGGGAATAGGGCAACTTGGTTTGCCTATAAAAAGAATAGTGTTTGTGTGTTTTATAATGAATTTAATTTTTGCCTTTTTGAAAAACAAAAGAAAACACAACACCCCATACACTCTCCCACGCCCCTTTCATTGTTCCATTGAAAAACAAACATTTTTTTCTTCTTGATTTCTTAAGGCCAAGGAGGATCTAGCAAATCCCTCCTTGGTTCTTGTTGATTGTCTTCATGTGGACCTCTACGGTTCGATCCTACACTTGGATCGGTAGCAAACACATTCAGAGACAACATTGGTGGAGCCTCCAAACGTGGGTATGAATCTAAACCTTTGGATTTATTTTTCTGCGATTCTTATAAATATAAAGCGTAATTTTCTATGCCCCGATTTTGGGTTCTAAGGAACGATCCATGGTTGTAAATTTTTTGTTTTCCGCTGCGCAACCGGGTCGTTTCCTAATAGTGGTATCAGAGCCTAGGGTACTAGATTTACAGTTATTGAATGGTTGATACATGTATTTGTTGATAACATGCTGCCTTGATGAATCTGCCATGAAAAACCCAGATTTTGTTAAATCTGAAAAATCAGAAATCCATTTGTTGAATGAATGATTCAAATGATAAACTGGTTTAAAATGTGTTGATGAATGTTATATTGGTTGGTTAATATCCTGGTTGAACGTATGTACGTTTGATTTGATTTGGATTCGTGTTTATACACAAAAACTGCAAAAACGTGAACTGTACGAATTGGGGATTTCCAGGTTTCGCCGTGGTGAAGCTAAAGGAGCCTCTGGACAGTTTCGCCGTGGCGAAGATAAAACCTTCGCCGCGGCGAAGTCTGTGGCTGCTAGACCTAATTTAAATCCTCGCCTCGGCGAAGATAAAACCTTCGCCGCGGCGAAGTATGCAGCGAGGAAATGCATACTGTAAATCCTCGCCGCGGCGAAGGCTGTAGCTTTCCCAATTCTGTATTTTTTTGCAAAGAGACTAATCTGCAGTTTTTAATAACCTATAAAGCCAATGTACATTCTGCACATTTAAGAGGGTAATTAATTAATTAACCCACCCAATTCAGAATTGATTATTTTTGAAATGTATGCTTTCTACTTGTTTGTATATTGCATGGTGCGCGGTACATGAGCCTTAGACCTAAGGGTGAATGTTTTAAATTATTTTGGGTATGTATGGCTGTAATATTTTAAATAGGGCCTGCGTGTCCTGCCTTCTCTCTTCTTCTTAATGTACATTCTTTTCTCATCTCATTCCCTTCGAATGTAAATCGAGGATTCTAAATTTGTTGATGTAAAATTAGTTTGATATTAATTTTATTGTAAATTTAGAATGATGTTTTTGTAATGTACCTGAAGACGGAGCGAAGGACGAGGCAACCATACTTGAAGACTCAAGATATTTGTTACAAGATCCCTAGGTGACCCACCGATCCCTCTAGGCTCGAGGAGATCAGTTTTAGTTAGGCCATGTACCGGCACGTTTAATATTTTGTTTAGAATGCATGCTAAGGTTGAATGTTGAATAACATGCCAAACAATGTCATTCTAACAAAGATAATAATCTGATGAGACATTAAATAACAAACCCCTCAACTAAGTATATTAAGTCACCTGTGCCTTCCATCACCATGGTTTTAATCAAACCACTGTTCGTCAAAACCTTGTTCGCCAAAGCGAAGGGTACGCTTCTACCAGTGGGAGGTTAAAATTCACTAGAGTTTTCCTTAATGGTGATGGGTCGACTTAAAATGACGGTTTTGCTTGTTCGCTAAAGCGAAGGTTGATAAACGTCATAGGCATAGTAGAGCAGTACACATATTATGTGTACGTGGTGACATGTAGTGTCCACTCTACTGATACTGAGAATCACACTTGAGGACAATGGTTGGAGCCATTGAATTGTGTGATTGGCTTGTTGGCTTTTTCACATTTGAGGTTGATAGTGGGAGCTATCAATTGGTGTGGATTAAGTTTATTGGTCTACCTAATCAACCCATTTTGGCTTGTTTGCCCAAAGCGAAGGTTTGAAATGGGCAGGATGGGATCTCGGTCCACTAGGAAAGCCAACGGGCTTTCCCGAGTTAATAGTGAGGGCTATTGGCTTGAGTAAAATAGTGGGAATATCGTTTAATAAAAGACCATATTAAATAATAATGAACTTTATAATGACTTTATCTTTTCTGCAATTGTAGATTCACCGAAAATGAGCATTATTAACCTGCGACCGATAATCGAAAAAGAAAACAGGTTGGATGGATCCAATTTCTCAGACTGGTATCGTAATCTTCGGATTATACTTAAGTCGAAAAGAAATTGTATATCCTTGAAAAGCCATACATGGTGAGCGATCCTGATGCCACTCGGGAAATTAAGGAAACTTATCAAAAGTTCCTTGATGATCTTGATAGCGTACAATGCTTGATGTTAGCATCGATGACACCTATCTTTGCAAAAGCGGCATGAGAATATGGATGCTTCTTCCATAATTCCACACCTCAAGGAGCTTTATGAAACAAATGCTCGACATGAGAGGTACAAGGTGTCGAAAGCCTTTGTTTGGGAGTCGTCGCGAGGGTGCCCAAGTTGGTCCTCATGTGCTCAAGATGATCGAGCACATAGAGAGGCTTGAGACTTTGGGATGTGGCTTGGATGCAGAATTACAAATGGATTTAATTCTACAATCCTTGCCTAACTCTTATGCTCCGTTCATAATGAATTTCAATATGAACACGATGGAGAAAACCCCTGTCGAACTTCGAACATGCCGAGGATGCGAGTAGGACTTGAAAAAGTCCAAGCTGTTTCTTGGATTGCTGCCCGGTAAAGCAAAGGTTAACGGCAAGGGTAAGGCTAAGGCCAAACCCAAGCCCAAGCCCAAGCCCAAGCCTAAAGGACAGGTTGCTCTTGGTCCTGAGAGTGGCATAGGAAAGGGCAAGGTAGTACTGCTTTTGTGGCAAGCTTGCCAGCCTTTGGAGGAAACACTTGCAAGGCGTTCCTCGCAAGCAAGAAGAAGTCAGAGGCTACGACTTCAGGTACTTTCATGATTGAGATTAACTTCTCTCCCTCAACATCTTGGGTCATGGACACAGGATGTGGTACTCACATTTGTACTGATGTGCAGGGACTAAGGCAGAGTAGAGTGCTCGCCAAGGGAGAGGTGGACCTACGAGTTGGAAATGGAGCACATGTGGTTGCATTAGCTGTAGGGACTTATTGTTTATCTTTGCCTACGGGTTTATTGTTGGAACTACATAAGCTGTTATCACGTACCTTCTATTTCTAGAAATATTATTTCGTATCCGTTTTGGATAATATGGGGTATCATTTTGAGATATCTAATGGATTGTTGTCCTTTAGTTTGAATGGTATTCTATTTGGAATTGCAAGGTTATATAATGGATTATATGTTCTTGATTTAAACAATAAAGATATTCTCAATATTGAAACCAAGAAAGCTAAACATAGCGATCAAAACCAAACATATCTCTGGCATTGTAGATTGTGTCATGTTAATAAGACGCGCATTGCAAAACTTCAAAGGGATGGAGTTTTGGCCCCTTTTGACTTCCAGTCATTTGAGGTATGCGAGTCATGCCTTTTAGGCAAGATGACCAAGTCTCCTTTCACAAGACAAAGTGAAAGGGCTACTGCTGTTAGGCATCATCCATAGTGATGTATGTGGTCCACTAACAGTTGAAGCCAGAGGTGGATATTCATACTTCATCAC
This sequence comes from Pistacia atlantica, assembly GCA_026229545.1. Lineage (NCBI taxonomy): Eukaryota > Viridiplantae > Streptophyta > Magnoliopsida > Sapindales > Anacardiaceae > Pistacia > Pistacia atlantica. Next base: position 11,429,349 of record JAPEIT010000014.1, on the reverse strand, counting down.
ATTTACGATGATTTCGTAGATATGGTTATGTCTACCTTATGAGACATAAATCAAGCCTTTGATAAATTCAAGGAATTCAGGGAATGAAGTACAAAATATGTTGGGCAAAAGTATTAAAGCTCTTCGGTCGGATCGAGGAGGTGAATACTTTAGCTCGGGGAGGGGTTTTCAGTACACGAAGGAATGTGGGATAGTATCACAACTCACCCCTCCTTATATACCCCAACACAATGGAGTGTCAGAAAGGAGGAATAGGACCTTACTTGACATGGTTAGGTCCATGATGAGTTTTAGTGATTTACCTGCATCGTTCTGGGGTTATGCCCTAGAGACTGCGACTCACGTTTTAAACCGTGTGCCGTCAAAGTTTGTAGATAAGACTCCATATGAACTATGGAGTGGGCGAAAGCCCAACTTGTCTTATCTAAGGATTTAGGGTTGCGAAGCTTATGTTAAGAAATTGACTTGAACAAGTGGGACCCTGAAATCCATCGTAAATGTATATTTGTGGGGTATCCAAAGGAGACCAAAGGATACTATTTCTACCACCCGTAAGAAGCGCAAAAATCTTTGTTGCTCGATCTGGTGTCTTCCTAGAAAAGGAACATTTTCTAAGAAGTACTAGTGGGAGAAAAGTAGAACTTGATGAAGTTCTAGAACCACAAGATATACTAGGACGAAGGGACGGGATGATGTACCACAGAAGTGGTTGAGCATAAGAGGAGGTTACTCCACAACTTGTGGATCAAAGTGAACCACCTCAGGTAGCACAGGAGCTCCGTAGATCTGGGAGAGTATGCCATGAGCCCGAGAGATATGGTTATCTCGTTACTCAACATGGTGACATACTAGTCTATCAAGATGATGAACCCAGAACCTACGAAGACACTATATCGGATCCAGATTCTGTTAAATGGCTTGGAGCCATGAAATCTGAGATGGACTCCATGTACCAGAACCAAGTGTGGTCTCTGGTGGAACCACCTGAAGGGATAAAACCCATAGGGTGTAAATGGGTCTTCAAGAAGAAGATGACATGGATGGCAACGTGCATACTTATAAAGCACGGTTGGTTGCCAAAGGTTTCAAACAAATTCATGGCATTGACTATGAAGAAACCTTTTCGCGGTTGCCATGATTAAATCCATCGGATTATGCTTGCAATTGCTTTGCATATCATGACTATGAGATTTGGCAAATGGATGTCGAATCGCTTTCGACGGAAACCTTGAGGAGGATGTGTATATGACACAACCTGATGGTTTCGTTCTTGATAGTCAAGCTAATAAGGTATGCAAGTTGCGAGATCCATTTATGGACTCAAGCAAGCTTCAAGGAGCTGGAACATTCGTTTTGATGAGGCCGTAAAAGAATTCGGTTTTATCAAGAACAAAGATGAGCCCTGTGTTTACAAGAAAGTGAGTGGGGAGCGCATAGCATTCCTAGTGTTGTATGTCGATGACATACTTGATCGGGAATGATATACCGAACTTGCAATCGGTAAAGACTTGATGATCCAAGTGCTTCTCCATGAAAGACTTAGGGAAGCACCTACATCCTTGGTATAAAGATCTATCGTGATAGATCGCGTAGGTTGCTTGGCCTAAGTCGAGTGCATATATTGACAAAGTCTGAAACGATTCAATATGGAAGAATCCAAGAAAGGATTTCTTTCGATGTCACATGGTGTTTATCTCTCTAAGGAATTGTGTCCTAAAACACAAGATGAGAGAGATAGGATGAAGAGGATCCCATATGCATCATCAATTGGATCCATTATGTATGTCATGCTATGTACTCGGATTGATGTCTAATGTGCTTTGAGCACTTGTAGTAGATATCAATCGGATCCAGGTGAGCTGCATCGGATGGTCATCAAGAATATTCTTAAGTACTTGAAGAGGACTAAGGATATGTTCTTGGTTTATGGAGGGGAAGATGAGCTCACTGTAAGAGGATACAGTGATGCTAGTTTCCAAACGGACAAAGACGATTATCGATTGCAATCAGGGTTTGTATTTTGTCTCAATGGCGGTGCAGTGAGCTGGAAGAGCTCCAAGCAAAGCACTGTAGCGGACTCTACAATGGAGGCTGAGTATATTGCATTGTCAAATGCAGCCAAGGAGGCAGTCTGGATTAAAAAGTTTGTCACTGAACTTGGTGTGGTTCCTATGATTGTTGATCCTATAGACATCTATTGTGACAACAATGGAGCAATTGCTTAAGCTAGGGAACCACGGTCTCATGAAGTCCAGACATACTCGGGACGATTCCATCTCATCGAGAGATAGTTGAGAGGAAAGACGTGCAGATTAGTAAAGTGCATACTGGCGATAATCTCGCAGATCCACTGACAAAGCCTCTGTCGCAGTAGAAGCATAAAAGGCACTTGAAATCATTTGGTATTAAATACATGAATGATTGGCTATAGTGCAAGTGGGAGATTGTTAGAGTAGATGCCCTAGAGCCAATCAATTATTGTAGAATTGACTCTTTGTAATAATGTTCATTAATCAATAATAAAAGGCATTTTATTCTACATCGCGTAAATCATTATTATTGCAATATGTATTGATATATGTCCTTAGAATGGTAGAACCGTGATGAGGGTATCAAGTTTTTCAAATCTTGATAGTGAGAACCCTATGAGCACATATGGTGGCCACTCTAGAAACGTCCGTAGCCCCAGCATTATTCTGAAGTAGGGGCACAGATAATATGGTAAGGCTATCATAGCGTTGAACAACCCTGTCGAAAGGCAGTGACTGATCTCACTTGTCAAGGTTGTTTGGTGACAACTTGGTGCAACACATGGGTGCTTGTTGTAGGCGGATATACAACAACAAGTTCATTGGACTGACCCACCAGAGGATTCCATATGGATGGTAACCCCAGTGTCTATGGAACAAATCCTCTAACGAATGGTGGTGCATGTGATCCTTAGACTTGAGATCACCGGAGCGCCTTATGCACCGATTGGTACAGTTTGACACTAGCCTAACGCAGTTCTATTCAGAGTCACATGCGGTGGTGATTGGCTATATCAAGGAGTGTATCAAGACTATGGTGGATTGACAGAGGATTCATCACTCCCGGGTACGGGAGAAGTTGTCTCACGGCGCAATTCAGTATATGGCAATGACACTGAAACTGTGGCTACAGTGGGATTGAGTTGTTGCTCTATCCAGATTATAATACGGGTCATTGGTCCAGAAACGGAATATATAATATCGAGAGTAACCGAAGGTTGACACTATTTCTATGCCTTCGTCTCGTCGAGATAATGTATGATGAAAGGATCGTATTGTACGGTAACCATATCGTTGACAGGTAGCCACTTTGCTGAATCCGAATCATCGGGTGGCCATGATGCCTTGCTAGGGGCCAATCTTGGTCTGTGTATTAGTGAGACGATTAATTGGTTTTAATCGCGATACTATACACTACCGGTATGATGAGGAGCCTATGGGTCACACACATAGAAGATAATTTAAGAGCGAAGAAGAAAGAAGGGCGTTTTCATCTTTTTGGGCGAAGGGGTATTTTGGTAATTTCACAGTGCAATTGAATTTGCTGAGGTCGTAGCCTTTTATTTAATTTGTTAAAAATTAAATAAGTGAAATTACGGTTGAATGTGTGTTCGCACATATTTAAATAAATTATCATTATTGTTAAATGTTAATATATATATTAAATATATATTAATTGATTTTTAATTGAAATAATGATGAAATAAATAAAATATCTAATTTGGGAGTGTTTGGCAACATGGAGTGTTTGGCAACATGGAGTGTTTGGGTTGGAGCCCAAGCCCATTCCATGTGGGAATAGGGCAACTTGGTTTGCCTATAAAAAGAATAGTGTTTGTGTGTTTTATAATGAATTTAATTTTTGCCTTTTTGAAAAACAAAAGAAAACACAACACCCCATACACTCTCCCACGCCCCTTTCACTGTTCCATTGAAAAACAAACATTTTTGTTTTTCTTCTTGATTTCTTAAGGCCAAGGAGGATCTAGCAAATCCCTCCTTGGTTCTTCTTGATTGTCTTCGTGTGGACCTCTACGGTTCGATCCTACACTTGGATCGATAGCAAACACATTCAGAGACAACATTGGTGGAGCCTCCAAACGTGGGTATGAATCTAAACCTTTGGATTTATTTTTCTGCAGATTCTTATAAATATAAACTGTAATTTTCTATGCCCTGATTTTGGGTTCTAAGGAACGATCCATGGTTGTAAATTTTTTGTTTTCCGCTGCGCAACCGGGTTGTTTCCTAACATGGAATACATCCTCTAACGAATGGTAGTGCATGTGGTCCTTATACTTGAGATCACTAGAGCGCCATGTGTAAATATCGGTATAGTTTGACGTTAGCCAAATGTAATCCTACTTAGGGTTATTAGTCAATCAAATAATTCGTCACTCTTGGGTATAGGAGAAATTATCTTGGTGAGAGATTCGATAAGAGACAAAGACCTTACATATGTGGCCATAGTAGAATCGAGCTGGTGCTCAGTTGGTCGATTGGTCTGATAACCGAATCTGAATACGTCAAGATGGTTTATACTTGAAGCTGGCATTATTTCTATGTTGCAAAACTTTATGAGATAATAGATGATGAAAGGATTTGATTGCACGGTAACCATACTGTTGACAGGTAGCAAATATGCTGAATCTAAATCTTTCAAGTGGCCATGATGCCTTGCTAGAGCCCAATCTTGGTATGTGTGGAATGAGACAATTAATAAGGTGTTGGTCACAATATTAATCACTACCGACATGATAAGGAGCCTATGGGTCATACACTTAAAAGGCAATTTAAAGAAAATACCGAGTGAAAGGCATTTTCATCATTTACTAACGAAAGGGAATTTTGGTAAATCTTATGGAGCAATTAAATTTGCTAGAAAGATTGTTGCCTGGATCCAATCCCGTATTGGATTTAATATGTAAGATTGATTATTTATTTAAATATATATATATTGTTGTATTATAGTGTAAATAAATAAAACGTCATTATTTAAATGTATATATATATTGGTGTATATATATTTTAAATATTGAAAAATCATTATTAGATGAATAAAATAATAATGGCTTAATACTTGGTTAGTATTTTCTTCGGAAATCAAAGGAACTAATTATTTAATTAGTGAAGGGTATATTGGTAATATACTCTAATTAGGGAAATTAGCGTGTGCCTATAAAACAGTTTTCCCCAAATTTCCCTAATGAGCCATTAATTTATAGAAAAAGTTGAGAGAATTTTTCTCTCTTGATTTTTCTTACTCCTTTCTTTCTTTCTTTCTTTTTTTTCTTTTTTTCTTTTTTTTTTTATTAAGCATCACAAATCAAACTAGCAAAGCGATTCTGTGTTGATTCTTGCCTTTGTGTGGATATCGTCAGTTCACTATCCTTGAAGTGTGAGGGTTTTTCAATGATCAAGCGGTGTAGCCATTAATGTGGGTAAGAATCTAAAACCTTGAATGAGTTTTTTATGTTCTATAACATGTAAACAACGTATATCTCATATTTGGATGCTGGGGCTTTAGGTTTTAATAGGTAAATTTTTGTTTTTCGTTGCGTTTTACTATGATTAATTCCTAACAAATATATCCCATGACCTAACGGAAAGCAACTTGGAGAATAACTGAGAAAAGCATGTTGAGGAGGAACTAATTAAAACTTGGTGAGTAAGACTCGAGACGGTCAATTAACCCTAACTCGACGTCGTCATGAGAAAAGATCCTCATTGTCGCTCAAAAAGGTTCTCGAGAAAGCAAACAAACATAATTCGAGAGCAAATTCAAGCTTGTTATCAGTTAGTTCAATAAAAAAAAAGCTGTAATGACTTTGCAGAAAAACATATACATCGATCTAAAAATAAGTTCCAAACTTATAGAATAACCAAATTTTATTGATTGAATGGTTGTTAAAAAAAAAAGGAAAAAAAAGACGAGCTCCATCTTGCACTTGTATTGAAGGGGAATCGTGTGCCGGATTATCTGGCGTGATATCATGTTTGGTGACCTCAGGAGCTTCAACTAGATTCTCCAAGGTGACCCCATCATTGATAGTCTCGGTGGCCCTTTCAATGCCAGTTTTTTCATCAGGAACCATAATCGGAATAGGTGAGCTACTGTAAGACCCTTACCAAGGACAAGGGTAGGCATGTGGCGTTCATCCTTAGCCACAGCCTCGCCAGGACAACACACGGGTGTGCCCGGGAAAAGGATGGTTGAGATCAGGTGTGGGGTGTTTGAGTGTTGGGACGCCGAACACTTATTGACGAGATAGCTCATGGGTGTGGACACTTGCGAGCTAAGACGTGCGCGAGTAGGCAGGTCGTTAACGTGGGTGTGGGTGCACCCACGAGCAAGCTAGGCTGCCACGAGCAGGCTAGACAGTGCCACGAACAGGCTATGGCACGAACAGGCAAGACAGTGGCACACGAGCTGGGACGTGTGCAAACATACAAGTTAGATAACGAGCAGCTGAATTCAGGCATGGGGCAGAGACCAACGTGCGTGAGGTGCATGGGGCGTGCACTAGATTGATGGGAACAATCATACAAGGCTGCATTGTTGCCGGACCAAGGTTGTGGGACGGTTATATGTGTCCAGATACATTTGTATGTAAACCAACTGTCATGTAACTGTTGGTAAGGTTGTAAAACTGCTATGTAACTGCTGTGCCCATTTGTATATAAGGCAGGCAGGCTGTATATTCGTGAGAGAGTGAGAGGGCAAGGGTTATATGTGTTTGTAAACCTTGTTGTAACTTGAGTGTTAAGTCTGTGATAGAAGGATCAGATTGTAAACAGTGGGATACACTGTGTGAGTGCTTGAGTTTCCTTGTATTCGGATTGAAATAATATAAGGTTGGGTTTTCCCGTATCTGTTGTGCATTTACTCTCACTAGCCTCTGTTGGATTGTGTTTGCAATTTTGTAATAGGGAAATGCACAACTTAGTGAAGGCTGACAAGTGTTGGTGCGCTTGTGTTGTGCAGTGCCTAAAGACGAGATTAGGCCCTGTGACAGTGGTATCAGAGCCCGGTTTTAACCAAGTTCGTTGTTCTAATTTCCTTATTTTTGTTTCATGCCAAAAAGAGCTGAGATGAACGCTATAAAAGAAAGATTGACACGGTTAGAGGAGATGCTGGGTGAGACTCAAGATGGTTAGAATATGACCGTCAATGAGAGACTTGATCAGGTTGATCAAAATTTGGAAATTCTCCATAATCAATTTATGGAAATGGTGGACCAAACCAACAGGAGATTGGAAGCCCTAGAGAATGACAATGCCTTGTTGAAACATGCTTTCCCTCGTAGTCTTGATGGGGGTAGTACAGCCAAGATAAGAGTGCTTGAACCAAAGGCTTTTTAGGGTGCTAGAAACGCTAAGGAGTTGGAAAATTTCTTGTGGGATATGGAGCAGTACTTTGAGGCAGCGAAAGTCCTTGATGTGGAGAAGGTCTCGATCACTAGCATGTATTTGGCTGGTGATGCAAAATTGTGGTGGTGCACAAGGTTAGCAGATGATGTGAGTGCGGGTAGGCCCAAGGTTGATACTTGGGAGAAACTAAAGAAGGAATTGAAGGATCAATTCTTGCCGGGGCACACGTCATGGAATGCCAGGGACTGGATGAAAAAGCTCCAACAAAAGGGTACTGTGAGAGAGTATGTCAAGGATTTTAGTTCCTTGTTGTTAGACATACAAAATATGTCCGAGGAGGACAAATAGTTTAACTTTATGTTAGGTTTGCAAGACTGGGAGCAAGTGGAATTGCGAAGGCAGAAGGTGCATGATCTGCCTAGTGCTATTGCTGCAGCAGATGGGTTGATTGATTTTAAAAGTAGCAAGGAGAGAGATCCTGTTGTTGTAGTGAAAGCCAAAAAGAAGGACAACCGGGAATTTAAGGGAAGCAAGAAAAAAGACTTCCACTTTCAGAAGAGAAATTCTGCTAGTGAAAAGGGGAAGGCCGTTGCTACCAATAGTTTTTCCAAGGAAAACAAGGAGGGAAAAATGATGTCTGGTTGTCTCATATGTGGAAGGCCATATAGGGCAAGGGATTGCCCAAAGAGAGAGAAGCTAAATGCTTTGATGGGTGAAGAGGGAGAGTCTAGTGGTGAGCAAGTCACTATGAATCCGATGCAGTTGATGAATGTTATGAGGGCAGAAACGGATTCAAAGCAAAACAAGGGTGATACTTACCTTGGAGTTGTGAGCAAGGGTGCCGCTCGAAATGCTCTACTGTTTGTGGATTTGAAAGTGAGGGATAGCCAAGTTAAAGCTTTGCTGGACACAGGAGCAACTCATAACTTTGTGGCAGATCGGGTTGTTTCCAAGTTGGGGCTAGCACTTTCCAAGAGTCCCACAACGGTGAAGGCTGTGAATTCGAGTGCATGTGGGGTGACTGGAATAGCTTACAACGTGAAAGTTTGTGTGGGATGCTGGACGGGTAAAATTAATTTAACTGCTGTTCCTTTAGATGATTTTGATGTTATTTTGGGAATATATTTTTTTTAAAGCAACCAAGGTGTCGGTGGTGCCTTACTTGAATGGCATGATGATAAATCATGAATCAAGTCCTTGTTTTGTACCTTGCTGTTCATTGGGAGTGAGTAGCAAACCAGGACAAGCTAAGCTTACTACTATCTCAGCCACGGTAGTAAAGCGCGGGCTGAAGAAAGGGCAGGAAACGTATTTGGCAGCATTGATAGAAATCAAACCATATAAGAAGGTTGAAGTGTCGAATACAGTAGCAGAATTGTTACAAGACTTTGCTGATGTTATGCCACGGGAGTTGCCCAAAGAACTTCCTCCAAGACGAGCAATTGATCACAAGATTGAGTTGGAACCAAGGGCATTCCCACCTGCTCATCCACCCTACAGAATGTCACCCATGGAGTTGAAAGAACTCCGAAAACAACTTGATGATTTACTTGATGCAGGTGTAGTGAGACCCTCAAAGGTTCCGTATGGTGCTCCTGTGTTGTTTCAGAAAAAACAAAATGGTTCTCTTCGGATGTGTGTGGACTATAGGGTGTTGAACAAGGTGACGATTCGGAACAAGTATCCTGTTCCCCTTGTTCAAGACCTCCTGGATAGGCTGACTGGGGCTTCGGTTTTCACTAAGTTAGACTTGCGATCGGGATATTGGCAAGTCAAAATTGCTGCAGGAGATGAGCCCAAAACCACTTGTGTGACCACGTATGGTTCTTATGAATTCTTAGTCATGCCATTTGGCTTGACAAATGCACCGGCTACATTTTGCAATTTGATGAATGATATACTGTATGAATTCTTGGATGAGTTTGTGGTGGTATATGTGGATGATATTGTGATATATAGTCAGAATTTGGATGAGCATTTGATTCATATGAGGAGGGTACTAACGCGGTTGAGAGAACATCAGTTGTATGTGAAAATGGAGAAGTGTGAGTTTGCTAAACAAGAAATAATGTTCTTGGGGCACTTGGTGAGTAAGGGCCAAGTGAGGATGGATCCTAAGAAGGTGCAGGCGATTGTAGAGTGGGTGGCTCCTACAAAAGTCCCAGAGTTGAGATCTTTCTTAGGATTAGCAAACCATTACCGCAAGTTTATTACGGGTTACTCAAAGAAGGCAGCATCGTTGACTGATTTGTTGAAAAAGAGGCAACAATGGGAGTGGACAGAATCATGTTCAAAGGCTTTCGAAAGGTTAAAGGAAGCCATTGCCTCTGAATCGGTGTTGAGATTGCCAAGTTTTGAGTTACCATTCGAAGTACATACAGATGCTTCAGAGAAAGCTATTGGTGGGGTGTTGGTCCAAGAGGGACATCCCATAGCATTTGAGAGCCGAAAGTTAAATAGGGCAGAGCAGCGGTATTCTGCTCATAAGAAAAAGATGGTAGCCGTGGTTCATTGTTTGCAGGTGTGGAGAGTATACTTGCTGGGCACAAAATTTGTGGTGCTGACAGACAATGTGGCTAATACTTTCTTCAAGACACAGAAGAAATTGTCCCAAAAATAGGCCTGGTGGCAAGAGCTTTTGGCTGAGTATGATTTCGCATGGCAACACAAGCCAAGAAGGTACAATCAGGTTGCTAATGCGTTGAGCAGGAAACAGGTTGTTGCTACTCTATATGCAATAACTCAGGTTGAATATGACATGTTAGACAGGTTGCGAGTGGCGACTGATCAAGATGTTGAGTATAAGGACTTGGTGACACAAGTTTAGGATGGTACTATACGGCGTTACTGGTTAGAGGATGGGTTATTGTATGCCAAAGGAGACAGGTTGTATGTTCTAAGTAAGGGTGGATTGAGACGGGCGTTATTGAAAGAAGTCCATGATTCACCTTGGGCTGGACATCCTGGTAGGGAGAGAACTTTGGCATTATTGACAAGGGATTATTATTGGCCTAGAATGGAAGCTAATATTGAGTCCTATGTGAAAACTTGTTTGGTGTGTCAACTGTTAGAGTAGATGCCCTAGAGCCAATCAATTATTGTAGAATTGACTCTTTGTAATAATGTTCATTAATCAATAATAAAAGGCATTTTATTCTATATCGCGTAAATCATTATTATTGCAATATGTATTGATATATGTCCTTAGAATGGTAGAACCGTGACGAGGGTATCAAGTGTTTCAAATCTTGATAGTGAGAACCCTATGAGCACATATGGTGGCCATTCTAGAAACGTCCGTAGCCCTAGTATTATTCTAAAGTAAGGGCACGATAATACGGTAAGGCTATCATAGTGTTGAACGACCCTCGAAAGGCGGCGGATCGATCTCACTTGTCAAGGTTGTTTGGTGACAACCTGGTGCAACACATGGGTGCTTGTTGTAGGCGGATATACCGCAGCAAGTTCAACTGGATCGACCCACCGAGGATTCCATATGGATGGTAACCCCGGTGTCTATGGAACAAATCCTCTAACGAATGGTGGTGCATGTGATCCTTAGACTTGAGATCACCGGAGTGCCTTGTGCACCAATTGGTACATTTGACACTAGCCTCACGGTTCTATTCGAGTATACGGTGGTGATTGGCTATATCAAGAAGTGTATCAAGACTATGGTGGATTGACAAAGGATTCATCACTCCCAGTGCGGGAGAAGTTATCTCACGGTGCAATTCAAGATATGGCAATGACACTAAAACGTGGGCCACAGTGGGATTGAGTTGTTGCTCTATCCAGATTATAATACGGGTCATTGGTCCAGAAACTGAATATATAATATCAAGAGTAACCGAAGGTTGACACTATTTCTATGCCTTCGTCTTGTCGAGATAACGTATGATGAAAGAATCGTATTGTATGGTAACCATATCGTTGACATGTAGCTACTTTGCTGAATCCGAATCTATCGGGTGGCCATGATGCCTTGCTAGGGGCCAATCTTGGTCTGTGTATTAGTGAGACGATTAATTGGTGTTAATCGCGATACTATACACTGCCGGTATGATGAGGAGCCTATGGGTCACACACATAGAAGATAATTTAAGAGCCAAGAAGAAAGGAGGGCGTTTTTCGTCTTTTTAGGTGAAAGGGTATTTTGGTAATTTCACAGTGCTATTAAATTTGCTAAGGTCGTAGCCTTTTATTTAATTTGTTAAAAATTAAATAAGTGAAATTACGGTTAAATGTGTGTTCGCACATATTTAATTAAATCATCATTATTGTTAAATGTTAATTAAATATTAATTGATTTTAATTAAGATAATGATGAATTAAATTAAAATATCAAATTGGGAGTGTTTGGCAACATGGGGTGTTTGGGTTGGAGCCCAAGCCCATTCCATGTGGGAATAGGGCAACTTGGTTTGCCTATAAAAGGAATAGTGTTTGTGTGATTTAATGATGAATTGATTTTGCCTTTTGAAAAAGAAAAAGAAAACACAGCATCCTATTGAAACACTCCCACGCCCCTTTCACTATTTGATTGAAAATCAAACCTTTTCCTTTTGTTCTTCTTGATTTCTTAAGGCCAAGGAGGATCTAGCAAATCCCTCCTTGGTTCTTGGTGGTTGTCTTCGTGTGGACTTCTTGGTTCGATCCTACACTTGGATCGGTAGCAAACACGTTCAGAGGCAATATTGGTGGAGCCTCCAACGTGGGTATGGTTTCTCAAACCTTCGGATTTATTTTTCTGCAGATTCTTATATTATGCATAAACTGTAAAATCTGTGCCTTGATTTTGGGTTCTAAGGAACGATCCGTGGTTGTAAAATTTTTGTTTTCCGCTGCGCAACCGGGTCGTTTCCTAACATCAACTAGACAAGACAGAAAGGAGAAAGGTAGAAGGGTTGTTGCAACCTCTACCCATTCCGGAGAGGCCTTGGGTGTCAGCCTCTTGACTTCATCAGTGGGTTCCCAAAGGTAGAAGGTATGTCTTCTATCCTTATTGTTGTGGATAGATTTTTGAAATATGCAGTTTTTATAGCAGCACCAGAAGCTTGTTCAGAGAAGACAGCTGCTGCATTGTTTTATAAAAATGTGGTGAAATATTTCGGAGTACCAGTAGACTTGGTTAGTGATCGGGATGCACGGTTTACTGGAAGGTTTTGGACTACTTTATTCCATATGATGGGAACCGAATTGAAGTTTTCTACAGCTAATCATCCATAGATGGATGGTTAGACTGAACGGGTGAATGCATTGCTGGAGAAGTATCTTCGGCATTATGTTATAACTAGTCAACGAAATTGGCTAGAGTTGTTGGATTCTGCACAGTTTTGCTATAATCTGCACAAATCATCTTCGACAGAGCTGAGTCTTTTTGAGTTGGTGTTGGGGCAGTAACCTCTGACCCTAATTGAGATTACTAGACAGCCAGCAAAGGGAAAATTTCCTGCTGCTGACAAGGTGGCTAGAGACAGACAAGAGATAATTGACCAAGCTCAAGATAGCTTGCGGAAGGCAAGCAAGAGTATGAAAAAGTATGCTGATGCTAAGAGGAGGCCGTTGATTTTGATATGGGTGACCAGGTGCTACTCAAGCACACTCCTCAGATTTGGAAGAAAATCAACTGCAAACGGGTGCATAGGGCATTGGTTCCAAAGTATGATGGACCATTTGAGGTTGTAAGTAGAGTGGGTGCTGTTGCTTACAAGTTGAAACTGCCTGAGAGGATCAAGGTACATCCCACATTGCATGTGAGCTTCTTGAAACCTTTCCATGCAGATAAAGATGATTCTTCAAGGACCCAAGCTAAGAGAGCTCCTCCTATGATTAGAAAACAATTTGATGATGAGATTGAGAAAATTTTAGATCATAGGAGGATGGGGCAGCATAAGAAGAATCGTTGAATTGAATATTTGGTGAAGTGGAAAAGGGGGAAAGACAGTGAGGTTTCGTGGGAAAGAGACATAGATCTGTGGCGGTTTGAGGATGTTGTGCAGGAGTACATTTCCACCATTCCGACAAGGACGTCGGACTCTTCAGGTGGGGGCGATTTGTAAGACCCTTACCAAGGACAAGGGCAGGCGTGTGGCTTTCATCCTTAGCCACAGTCTCGCCAAGACAACACGCGGGTGTGTGTTGGAAAAGGATGGCTGAGATCAGGTGTGGGGTGTTTGAGTGTTAGGACGCCGAACACTTACTGATGAGATAGCTCGCGAGTGTGGACACTTGCGAGCTAAGACGTGTGCGAGTAGGCAGGTCGTTAACGTGGGTGTGGGTGCGCCCATGAGCAGGCTAGATAGTGCCACGAACATGCTATGGCACGAACAGGCAAGACAGTGGCACACAAGTTGGGACGTGTGCGAACATACAAGTTAGATAACAAGCAGCTGAATTCAGGCATGGGGCAGAGACCAACGTGCGTGAGGTGCATGGGGCGTGCACTAGATTGATGGGAACAATCAGACAAGGCTACATTGTTGCCGGACCAAGGTTGTGGGACGGTTATATGTGTCCAGATACATTTGTATGTAAACCAACTGTCATGTAACTGTTGATAAGGTTGTAAAACTACTATGTAACTGCTGTGCCCATTTGTATATAAGGCAGGCAGGCTGTATATTCATGAGAGAGTAAGAGGGCAAGGGTTATATGTGTTTGTAAACCTTGTTGTAACTTGAGTGCTAAGTCTGTGATAGAGGGATCAGATTGTAAACAGTGGGATACACTGTGTGAGTGCTTGAGTTTCCTTGTATTCGGATTGAAATAATATAAGGTTGGGTTTTCCCATATCTATTGTGCATTTACTCTCACTAGCCTCTGTTGGATTGTGTTTGCAATTTTGTAACAGGGAAGCGCACAACTTGGTGAAGGCTGACAAGTGTTGGTGCGCTTGTGCCGTGCAATGCCTAGAGACGAGATTAGGCCCTGTGACAACTACCATCCCTTTGCGTTGGCTCTTTTTCGCCTAAGGCGTCAGTATTTGTATCTTTGCCAAGCTTATAAATGTTTGGATAGACGAACTCCAACCCCGCTACCTTGGCTTTCATTCTCTCAACCCCAGTTTGATACTCTAGAGGCAAGAAACAAAAGTCATGCGAAGGGTTTTTCTCCCGCATAAGCTTGACCAAGCTTACCGATAGCTCCCAAACGATGGTTTGCTATTGGAATTTTCTTTTCAAGGTCGTCTGTCAACTAGATGGCGTTCACTGCTGCCTCTTTGTAATCCTTGCGAGCATGTGACAAATCAACCTTCCAAGATACCAATTTGTCCGTCAAATCTTTGAGGTTGGTTTGCACAATTGAATGCTCAGATGTAAACTTATTGTTGAGGCTGTGCAGATGATCTCGCTCTGAAATCAGTGAGCTTTTAGACTTTTCCACCTAGGAAAGCTTGTTGGCGAACTCTCTTTCCTTGAGAGTCAGGCTCTTTGCTTGGTTCACTTTCTGTTTTGAAAGCTCGCCTTTAGCGCTTTGACTTCCTTTTTCAATTTTTCAAACTTTCTCCACTTCTTCCTTCATCACCTCGCATCGTTGAGGACTTTATGTATATTCTCCAACATTTCATAGCTATCTTGGTGGAGCTGCTAGATCATGGAGCAACACTGAAATGAAAAGAAAGAAGGTTAAATAAGAAAAATTTAGGGAAGAACGAAAGAGAGAAAGAACGAGCTAAGGTCACGTTGGTTAGCATGCATGTGGCACGACACGACCTCTTGTGAGGGGGCATTGCTTTGTACTCATTGTAAAACTTCTTGGGCACATCGTCCCTTTTTATAGTAACCCCCGAAGCAATATGGTTGGGCAACTACATTATTTGAACCTCAAGCTCATCAACTTCTTCCTTGTCGCTTTGATCCCTCAACGAGGCACTCTTGCCAACCGCTTGACCAGTGGTCCTTACTATTGATGGAGTTTTCCTTTTAGAAGAGTCCCTCACCATTACCCAGGACTCTACTGTAACACCTGCTCTCTATGACTATTTTTATAATATTTACTATGTAAATTATAGATATACATAGCGTATGAAAGATAGTGGGCTTAAATTTTTTCTTTACTCATAAAAAATAAAAAATACAATGTATTAAAAACTTTCTACTTAATACAAAACATCATAGTTGGTGGACAATGGTGCCAATACTCTCCGCTCCTCGACGTCCATCCGATCGCTGCTTCTATTTCCTGCAAAACAGAGAAGAACAACGAGGTGAGCACAACAATACTCAGTAAGTAAATCCTCTACTACCTGTCCCCGCAACTCACTCTTTGGTTCTTTCCTTAATTTACCGTTCTTCTATTTCTAATTCTCATTGTTTTTCTCTCTCTCTCTAATACTTTTATTCTCCTTTAACTCTGTTCTACTCTTTTTATTCTTTCTTTCTCTCTATTCTTATTCTCTTTTCTCCTTCTCTTATTCTTACTCACCATGAAGGAAAATCATGGTTCTCTCTTATTCTCATCATACTCACCATGAAGGAAAATCATGGTTCTCTCTTATTCTCATCATACTCCTTCTCAAGCTTTCTCATTCTTTAATTCTCTCTATTATCTCTTTCTCTTTTCTCATAATTCATTTCTATTAACTTGCTCTTTGAATGTCACGGCCCCATCTTACCGGAGGCACAGTCGGGACTTCTCCCCCTCTATGTGACTTCCTACTGATTCTCTTTCTGTCTCTCTTTCTCATAACTCTTTTCTGTTAACTTTCTATTGTAGGTCACGACCTCATCTTACCGGAGGCACGGCTAGGTACTCATCCCACTCTTTGTAACCCTACTCATTGTCTCTCTTTGTTCTTTCTCATGTTTACTCATTCTTCCTCACTTGCATGTCACGGCCTCATCTTACCGGAGGCACGGCTGAGACTTCTCCCACTCTACGTGACTTTTACTGATTCTCTTTTTGTTTCTGTTTCTCATATTCTTTGCTATACACCCTCTAGTGTATGTCACGGCCTCATCTTACCGGAGGCACGGTCGGGAACTCAACCCGCTCTTTTCGTGACTTTACTCTTTTTCTCTTTCTGTTCTTTCTATTCGTTTGTTTCTCATTCTTACTCATTGGAATGTCATGGCCTCATCTGACAGGAGGCACGGCTGGGTGCTACCACTCTACGTGACTTCTACTCATTTCTCTATTGATCGGATTTGGTCATGCATGGATTCGAAACCCTTGGCCAGTGAGTGTATTCTCTCTCTCTCTGAATGTCACAGTCCCATCTTACCGAAGGCACGGCTGGAACCTCATGTTCCACTCTTCATGACAGTCACGACCTCATCTAACCGGAGGCATGGCCGGGGATCACAAAGCACCCACTCTCGTGACTTCACTCATCACTCACGGGTTCCCCATTGCACAACCTACTTTATTCTCTTCTTTTACTCTTAGAGTAGTTTATTCACAAAGATCTCTACTCTTACTCAAGAAGAGAATAGTTTATTCACAAAGATCTCTACTCTTACTCAAGCTAATACTCATCTCTTTCTCAAGCTAGTACTCATAGTATAGCTTAACTCTTAGAGTAGTTTATTCAGAAAGATCTCTATTCTTGCTCAAGCTATTTCTCAATGCATAACCAATGCATATGGATGGCTCATGCTCATTAATGCACTCAAGAAATGCCAACATGCAATGTTGCAAGAATTATGGTTCTCTACTCATACGCATGCTTCTCTTAGGCATTTCATCAAACAACTCATGTGCATACAAAAACTTTATTTTATTGAGAACTTTATTTCTCTGTTAGGCCATCCCAAAATGGGAGGAAATTCTCTTGCATGATCTCATTCCCTGTCAAGGAAACACACTCCCAAAAATCTACTCCAACCTCTTCCAATCTCAATCAAACTCAACTCATCATCATGTAAGTAGAACACTTCTCATAACTCAAATATATTCACAATCAACATAAATAACTACTCATATCATCTCAATCTCTACACAAGCATAATATAAATATGCATAAAGAAATCTCTACTCATTAGATTCCTTAAATCTCAACTTGAGTTGGATTTACTTCCTCATACTTGAGTAGTCTCCACTAAAGCTCTCTACTCTTGTTGGACCATAGCTTTCCCTTATTTCCTAAGCATAAACTTAGTAAGAACTTAACCCTTAAATAAATAAAACTCATATCTAGAGTAGGGATTCTTACCTCTTCTTGCTTAGGATCACTTCTTTGTCAAATTCCAACTCAAAACTCTCAAAAATCCCTTGGAAAATTGAGTGAGAAATTGAGAGAAAATGAGGGATGAAGAGGCGGTGGAAATGGGTGAAATGAAGGGGTTTAGAGAACTCAACCCTATTAACTCATATAATATACACTCTTTCCCATTTTGCCCTTACTCTTTCTTGAAAATTTCACCTTTATCCTTTAATTCTTTACAAACTCACCCCCATTTTACACTATTCTCCATGAAATTTCCTTACATTTTACTCCCCACTTTTCCTGCTAATTAGGGGTAGAAAGGTCATTTTACCCCTATAGAGAATTCTCTAGAAACCTCAAGAAACTTTTCTGCCGTCTCGTCGCCGCGGCGAAGAACTTTCCGTCGCCCCCGCAAAACATTCCAGAACCGACACCGCCAAACACAAAGCCAACGTCGCCACGGCGAAGCTTCTTCCTCGCCCCGGCGAAGGCTGCAACTCCAAAATCTGCCAAGTCTTGATCAATTCCATGGTAAACGCTCAACCAAACCCAAAACATAAACTCAACCAAGGGCCAACCAAACAACATGAACAATATACAAACTCATTTAGGAGCAATTCAGTAACCCTTTAGGCTATACCATAAACAATGGCTACGTATCTCAAGTGGAGCGTTACATCTACCATAGATTTCTTCCAACCCTCCATAGGCTCGGCAATGGTTTTCTTTGAACTTTTTCTAGCTCGATTGTAGGTTTATTTGAAAAGTCTATGGGCTCGATTGTAGGCTTTTATGAGCTTGAAACCCCTTCAAGCTCGGTCCCTACTCTCTTAACACCAGCTCGAGAAGGTGTTTTTGGGTTGACCTTACTCATCTAGCTAGAAGCTGCAACATGTTTCTTCGCTGCAGCAGCAACCGCAATCTGTTGTTTGAAGTTTTTGGGCCTCTTAGCAAGCTTTATTCTTGCGAGAATAGTGACACATCAACTTTCCATGAAAGAAAAATGTTACTGCTCCAAAAAGCAACCCAATGCGCACTAACCTTTCTTTCATTTAGATGTTACAGTAAAAATGGTGTCGAACTTCACTGAAGGTGGGCAAAACTCAAAAGAAATCAGGTGCGCGAGGGTAATCAGTTTTGTCATGTTGTGAGCTTCTTCAAGTAGACTACTAAAAGCTCCTAATCGGTTTCTCGAGCTTTCTTGTGTGAAGTTTTGGTCATGGTTATCTGCAAAGAAAACGAAACAAGTTGTTTAAAGCCTGACTCGTAGGTGTTTAACCGCGAAGAAAATAAATACACCTACTAGCTTTATCCCTAAAGAAGCCATCATCCTTGTAGTGGAAGAAAAATATTCGGAGTCCCAGTTCCTAGTCTTCTTTGGGATCCTGACTAATCCCCTAATGCCTTTTCTTCTCACCTTGGAGAGGCAGTGGGTATTATCTTGCTTCTTCTTCAAGCCCTGCACGTGAACGAGCTTTTTAATGGATAACTCACCTAATCTACCTAACCTAAAGGCTATATACATTCCTACTATTATAATGTAGGAATTCTGATGAGAATTCAAGCCCATTGTGTTCTTTAAACATGCAAGAGTGCTCATTGAGGATTTAAGAAGCCCAAGCCTTACAAGGAGGACAACATTTGGCCAAAGCACTCAAGGAAGCTCACAAACTTATCCAAGATGTGTTAAGGGTCCAAGACATGGCACAAGCCCTTTTTTGTAGCCCTAGCCATGGAAGATCAAATGGGGAGAAGCTTAATTGGTCCAACCCCAATTTGTGGATGCTATTTGGTTCAATTGGTGAAGGAAAATCAAGAAAATTACAATTAGGGACATAGATCCTTAATTTAAGGAGTGGTTGTCCATAGCATTAAATTGCATGGTGGAGAATTATCCCTTAATATTTGGTGTAAGATTTTGTTGTAATATTTATATAATATTTGTTAGGGTAATTCTTATGTTTTGTAAAGCCTATTTAAAGGCCACTCTTTCATAATATGAACTAGACAATGAATATTGCATGAATAGTGTTTTCCTTGGAGAGTTGTTTTCTCTTTGAATTCCTTTACCTAAGTTTCGGCCAAGCTTGGTAGTGGATTGATTTTTCAAGTTGGTGGAGTTCCTTTAGACTTGAATGATCCTTGGTCATCTATCTTGTAAGTCATTTTCCATTTGGTTACCATTCATCTCAATTTCAGGTTTGGTTGCCTTGTTTGTGATCCCATTTGTGTTGTGTTTTCTTTGGAATGAGTTTGTGTTGATTGAGAATAGATAAAAAGTGTTATTCTAAAGTTTTCATAAGGGTTGTGTGTGCTTGTGGAGTGTTGGTCTGATTTGTCTTAGGGTGTTGCAAGTGAATCCTAGCTTAGATTAAGTCGAAATTGGTTGAAATAAGGTGATATATGAATTGAGGTTGCATGAATTCATATCAATTTGGTATCAGAGCTATAGTTGTGGATTGAATTTGTGATGATTGATTAAAAATTTGCATGGAAGTGTTGAGTTTGTGTAGTTTGGTTAAGCTATCCATTACCATTTCTTGTGTGAATTTTTTCTCTTTCATTGAATACTATTCCAATTACCAACCCTAATCACCAACTTGACACCTCATCCAAACCTAACCAATTCCATCCAAATTCAACTAAAACCAATTCCATTTCAACCAAAAACCTTAAACACTAACCATCTACCTAAGCACCATTCATTAACCTAATTACCACTATTCCCAAACACTATTTACAATTACTGTTCCCCAAAACCAAATTACCCAAATTTCATGCTCTCACCCTTCACACCTCAAATAACATTATTCCACTATTCCAAAGTGGCACTATTCTCCAAAGTTACTTTTCACAAAACTTAAAACTCACCCAATTCTCATGGCAAACAAGACCACATCCTCCCCAACTTCACCCCCACCACCATGGGAGTTTGCCAACCTAAAAATTCAAGAGGAACTTGATGATGTAAAGAAGAACATGACTAGCATGATGGCTTTGATGGTTAACATGTCTAAGGATATTGCTAATCTATCCCAATCCAAATCCACCCTTGAAGAAACCCCACACCAACCCCAACGAGAAGGTCGACCACACTACTGCCAAAGAACTATCATTAGGACACCACTACGTATGGAGAACTTAAGAGATAGCAGTGCCTTCTCTGGTGAATCCGAGGTACCTAGGAGAAGAAGAATTGATGATGATAGGGGTATCAAAATAGATTTGCCCGAATTTGAAGGTAGTCTAGACCCTAACGATTGATAAGAACTTGAAAATACACATTTAGTTAGTGGTTTATGAGGATTAATTGTGGGAAATTAGGCTTAATTTGGTAAAGTTGCTTAATATTTTTCATAATTGCCTTTTACGGTATCACGGGTGTTTTTGAGTGTTTTTGAGTGTTTTTTAGGCTATTAGTGCTTAAATGTTATGCTCAAATGAAGAATCATGTTGGAAATGGAATGAGTGATGAGTGGAAACAAACGGATCAAGAATCGGAGTTGAATTGAAGAAGTTATGGAAGTTGAAGTAAAGAGAAGATTCCAGATTACGTTCCAGCTTGCACATGCCTCGGTATTTTGAGAATATCTTGCACTTTAGAACTCGGATTTAGACGATTCCTGAATCGTTGAAAATCTGATTCAAAGGGATACATTTCATATGTTTGCAACTTTTCCAAATTCCATCGTTATCGAGTTCAAAAATCAACATCTTTGAAGAACAGTTAAATGATGCGGGAAAAGGGCAGTAGCTACTGTACCGCGGCACACTTTTTCCAGTAGCTACTGTGCCACAGCACTGCACAGAAGTCACTAACTTGTTATCCATTTTTAGCCAAGAGAATAAGGTTAAGGGTTCCAAATCAAATAGAATTAAGGAAAAACAAACCCTAACCCTTGTGGGATATAAATAGAAGTCTTTTAGCATTATTTTAGGAATTCTTGGGTGAGAAGAAAGGGAGAAAAATCTGGAGAGAAGAGAAGTAACAGAAATTCTGGAGCTTTGATTCACAATAGAGAGAAGTTTTCCTTATTCTTTTCTTGTAAACTCATGATGAATGTTTTAATAAATATGATTATTTCTTTCATGTTTATTATGAACTAAATTTATTCTGTAGGGCTAAGATGTAGCCCAATCTCTTAATTATGTATTGATCTTTGATTGTTAATTTTTATTAAGAATTCGTCCTAAGTTTTACTATTATACCTAATGCTTTTGATTCTTAAGGGCCCAAGAATTAAATGAACTAATGGACTAGGTTGAGATCAAGAGATGATATTTAGTTGGTCTACGGTAGTAAAACCAAAGGTTGAGCGAACACTAGAGATATGTTACCGCGACTTGTGAGGTTTTGGTAAACTCCATAGAGCGTAACGATCTCCAATTGCTTAAATCTGATTAGAGATAATTCGGGTCAGTAATTAGGGGTTAATTTGATAATTGTTCGAGAGAAAGTTATTGGAAATTTAGGGAGTTTGACCTGTAGGAAGAGCTTAATAAAATTAGCATAAGAGATCGATACATATGAATAAGAGTTGGTGTGAAGTCTATGCCCTAGGTCTAGTCATCTTGTTTTTACCCAAAGGTTTATTTTAATTGTTCTCTTTTCAGTTTTCTTTTTAAATTCAATTGTTTATTTAATTTAGGTTTTCCTTGATAAAATTTGGATTGATCAAATAGTAATATGATAGTTTAATTGGTAATTGATAATAGTAATTCCCTTGGGTTCGATATCTGTATTTTATACACTTTATTACCTGCACGATTTCGTACACTTGCGAAAATTTACAACAACGATTTTCTTGATTGGTTGAGTGATATCGAAAGAGTATTTGAGTGCAAGGGGTATTTGGATGAGAAGAAATGTAAGGTAGCTATTCTTCAGTTCAAGGGATATGCTTCCTTATGATGGGAAAACACTAGAAAGAAGAGAGAAAGAGAGGGGAAGACTAGAGTCAGGTCATGGGATAAATTGAAGAGGATGTTGAAACAGAGATTCTTGCCTGATAATTACAAGCAAGATCTCTACTTAAGTTTGTACAATCTTAAGCAAGGGGATAAGAAAGTAAAGGAGTATATAAGGGAGTTTGAGGGCCTTATGATGAGAAGTGATATTCCAGAGGAAAAGGAGCAAACCATCACTAGATTCTTGGGAGGTTTACAAAGAGAGATAGCTCACAAGGTGGAATTGCAACCTTATCATTCCTTGGGACATGTGTGCAAGTTAGCCAACAAGGTTGAGAAGCAACACCAAGGCTTGAAACTTCCAGCCCCAAAGCCATATTTCAAGGGCAGCAACACCTACAAAGGATCCCCATCCTATTCCAAACCCTATGTCAACTCTAACAAAGACAAGGGCAAGGATAGAGTGAATGAAGCAACCAAGGAGAAACCATAGTTTGTGACTTAAGAAGGCACCTGAGGGGATTTGAAGGATAAAAAATGTTTTAAATGTCATGGCTATGGACACTTCCAAGCCAATTGTCCTAACAAGAGAGTAATGTCAATCAAGGAGATCCAAGAGATTGAAGAAGCAATCCAAGAAGAAGAGAGTGAAAAAGGAAGAATCCGAGAGTGGTGAAAAGATTGTTGAAGAAGCTGATGTTTGTGATGCATTGGTTTTGAAAAGGGTTTTGCATGCACAAGTTGACTCTACCAAAGAACAAAGGGGAAATTTGTTCCAAACCCATTGCACCATTAAAGGAAAGGTATGTTCAGTTATTATGGATAGTGGAAGTTGTGCTAATGTAGCCTTCACCACCCTTGTTGAGAAATTGAAACTTCCTACCCAAAACTGTAGCCACCCATACAAATTACAATGGTTGAGCAATGGAAGCACCATTAGTGTTACCAAGCAAGTTATAGTTCCTTTTTCCATAGGCAAGAGATATGTGGATGAATGGTGTGTGATGTGATACCAATGGATGCTTGTAATTTGTTGCTAGGGAAGCCTTGGCAATATAATAGGGAGGTTGTCCATGATGGAAGAAAGAACACCTATAGGATCAACAAGAAAACCATCACCTTAAGCCCTTTACCAGCCCAACAAACACTTCCCATACCTACACCACCAAAAACCGAAACCTCACAAAACAAACTATTACTTAATGCAAAACCAAATAGAAAAGGCCATCACCAAACACAAACCCATCCTAGCCTCGTTTATTGTTGAGAGAAAAGAAAGTGATGAGAGTGCACCCCATCCTCTAGCCTAACCATTACTACAAGAGTTTGAGGATGTTTTTTTCCAATGAGTTACCACCAGGGCTGCCACCTTTGAGGGGAATAGAAAATCACATTGATTTGCTACCAGGGACACCCTTAGCAAATAGACTAGCCTATAGATGCAATCCGGAGGAGTCCAAGGAGTTGCAAATGCAAGTGGATGAGCTGATTAGGCAAGGGTATGTGAAGGAGAGCATGAGTCCTTGTTCGGTTCCACCCTTATTAGTGCCGAAAAAGGATAAGAGTTTTCAGATGTGTGTGGACAGTAGGGCCATCAATAACATTACAATCAAGTATAGGTACCCATACCTAGGCTTGATGACATGCTTGATGAGTTGCGTGGTTCTTGCATCTTCTCAAAGATTGATTTACGAAGTAGGTACCATCAAATCCGAATGAGAGAAGGGGATGAGTGGAAGACAACCTTCAAAACCAAATGAAGGCTTTTTGAGTGGATGGTTATGCCCTTCGGTCTTTCCAATGCACCAAGTACCTTCATGAGATTGATGAATGAGGTACTTAAACCTTTTTTGGGCAGATTTGTTGTTGTTTATTTTGATGACATGTTGGTGTATAGTCATAGTGAGGATGAACATAGAAATCATCTTAGGCAAGTGTTTGAAGTGTTGAGAAAACAAAAATTGTATGCTAAGATGGAGAAGTGTGAGTTTTTCATGGAAAGGGTAATCTTCCTAGGCTATGTAGTTTTGGGGGAGGGTATCATCGTTAATCAATCAAAGTTAGATGCAATTAGAAGTTGGCCTGAACCTAAAACCATTAGTGAGCTTTGTGAAACACCCATTCTAGCTCTACCTGATTTCTCTAAGGTGTTTGAAGTGGAGTGCGATGCTAACGGAGTTAGAATTGAGGCAGTCCTTACTCAAGATAAAAGGCCATTAGCATATTTTAGTGAAAAACTCAATGATTCTAGGATGAGATATAGCACTTATGATAAGGAGTTCTATGCAATTATTAGAGCCTTAGATCATTGGAGTCATTATTTGAGGCCTAAACAATTTGTGCTACATTCGGATCATCAACCTCTCAAGTTTATTAATGGACAACATAAGTTGAATTCAAGGCATGCCGAATGGGTTGAATTCCTTTAATCTTTTTCATTTGTGTCCAAGTACAAACAAGGGAGCACTAATGTAGTGGCGGATGCATTGTCAAGAAGGTACTCCATCCTTTCCATTTTGGATGCAAGAGTACTTGGGTTTAGCATGATGAAAGAGCATTACAAACAAGATGAACAAATGGCCGAAATCATGGCTAAGTGTTCAAAGGACAGTTTTGAAGATTATGTGGTTCAAGAGGGATTTTTGTTCAATGGCAACAGGTTATGTGTGTCTCAAGGAAGTTTTAGAGAATTGCTTGTGAGAGAGGTGCATGGAGGAGGGCTTGCGAGTCATTTTGGGGTTACCAAGATCTAGGAGATTCTTAAGGATCATTTATTTTGGCCGAAGATGATTGGAGATGTCCATGTTAGGAAACGATCCATTAAGGCAGCGGAAAACAAAATCATTAATGACAAGGATTGTTCCATAGAACCAAGATCAGTACAATTTTACAATTTATATCACAATAAGAATCTGCAGAAAATTAATCTAAAGTTTAAGAAACCATACGCACGTTTGGAGGCTCCTCCAAGTTGTCCTGAATGTGTTTTGCTACCGACCCAAGTGTAGGATCGAACCGACGTAGTCCACACGAAGACAATCGCAAGGAACTAAGGAAGGATTTGCTAGATCCTCCTTAGCCTTAAGAATCAAGAAGAAATGAAAAGTGTTTTGATTTTCAATCAAAACTGAATCTAGCGTGGGAGAGAGTTTGGGGCTGTGTGTTTTTTTCTTTTCAATGAAAATGTGTTAAATGAAATTCTCTTACTTTTACAATTAAAACATTTCTTTTATAGTAACATTTTAATTGCCCTATTCCCATATGGAATAGGCTTGGGCTCCAACCCAAACACCCCTTGTTTCCAAACACTCCAATTAGATATTTATTTTAATTCATCATTATCTCAATTAAAATCAATATATATATATATATATATAACATTTAACAATAATGATAATTTATTTAAATATATCCTAACACATATTTAAATGTAATTTCACTTATTTAATTTTTCTAACAAATTAAATAAAAGGCTACGGCCTCAGCAAATTTAATTGTACTGTGAAATTACCAAAATACCATTTCGCCTAAAAAGACGAAAACACCCTTCTTACTCCCTGAGTCTTAAATTATCTTCTATGTGTGTGACCCATAGGCTCCTCATCAAACCGGTAGTGTATAGTATCGCGATTAACACCAATTAATCATCTCACTAATGCACATACCAAGATTGGCCCCTAGCAAGGCATCATGGCCACCCGATAGATTCATATTCAGTAAAGTAGCTACCTGTCAACGATATGGTTACTGTACAATTCGATCCTTTTATTATATGCTATCTCGACGAGACGAAGGCATAGAAATAGTGTCAACCTTCGGTTACTCTCGATATTATATATTCAGTTTTTGGACTAATGACCTGCATTATAATCTGGATAGAGCAATAACTCAATCCCACTGTGGCCACCGTTTTAGTGTCATTGCCATGTACTGAATTGCACCGTGAGATAACTTCTCCTGCACCCAAGAGTGATGAATCCTCTGTCTATCCACCATAGTCTTGATACACTCCTTGATGTAGCAATCACCACCGTATTGATAGCTCTGAAACGAACTGCGTTAGGCTAGTGTCAAACTACACCAATCGGTGCACAAGACGCTCCAGTGATCTCAAGTCTAAAGATCACATGCACCACCATTCGTTAGAGGATTTGTTCCATAGAAACTGGGGTTACCATCCATATGGAATCCTCTGGTGGGTCAGTCTAGTGAACTTGCTGTGGTGTATTCGCCTACAGCAAGCACCCATGTGTTGCACCAGGTTATCACCAAACAACCTTGACAAGTGAGATCAGTCACTGCCTTTCGACAAGGTCATTCAACACTATGATAGCCTTACCGTATTATCTATGTCCTTACTTCAAAATAATACTAGGGCTACGGACGTTTCTAGAATGGCCACCATATGTGCTCATAGGGTTCTCACTATCAAGATTTGAAACACTTGATACCCTCGTCACGGTTCTACCATTCTAAGGACATATATCAATACATATTGAAATAATAATGATTTATGCGATATAGAATAAAATGCCTTTTATTGATTAATGAACATTATTACAAAGAGTCAATTCTACAATAATTGATTGGCTCTAGGGCATCTACTCTAACAGTCCAATCCATAGTGGAAAGATGTGGGGTTTTGTTATAGAGCTAAAAGTCATTTCAAGCTGGGGATGTACACTCAATTGCCCATTCCTAGCCAACCATGGGAAGACTTGAGCATGGACTTCATTGTGGCATTGCCGAGAACCCATAGAGGTAAAGATTCCATAATGGTTGTTGATGATAGATTCTCTAAGATGGCCTATTTTATTGCATATAACAAAACCAATGATGCATCACATGTGGCTGAATTATTCTTCAAAGAAATTGTGAGGTTGCCTGGTGTGCCAATGAGTATAGTGTCGGAGAGGGATACTAAATTTCTTAGCCATTTTTGGAGATCTATATGGAGTAGATTGGGTACCAAACTTTTGTTTAGCACTTCCCATCACCCCCAAATTGATGGTCAAACCGAAGTCACCAATAGAAACCTAGGAACCATCTTTAGGACCTTGGTGAGTAAGAGTTTGAGAGATTGGGACTACAAATTAGCCCATGCCGAATTTGCCTATAATCGGTCCCCTAGTGCTACCACTAACCATTCTCCATTTGAAGTTTTTTATGGCCTTAATCCCATCACTCCCATAGAACTTAGTGCCCTACCCCTCGATATCCAATTGAATCTTGATGCTAAGGAGAAGGCCAAGTCCATGAAAAAGCTACATGAATCAATTAGGGCCTAAATAGCCAAGTCCAATGAGGCCTATAGGAAGAAAGCCAACAAACATAGAAAACCCACCATTTTCCAACCAGGTGACCTTGTATGGGTTCATTTGAGAAAGGAGAGGTTTCCTTCCAAGAGGAAAAGCAAATTATCACCTAGAGCCGATGGTCCCTTTGAAGTCCTTAGAAGAGTTAGGGATAATGCATATAAAGTCTATTTACCCTCTGAATTTGGTAATGTCTCAGCTACTTTTAACATTGGGGACTTGTCTCCATGCTTGGAAGATGGGGAACTTTCAGATTTGAGGACAAATCCTTCTCAACCCGAGGAGGATGATAAGAATCCAAGCCTATTGTGTTCTTTAAACCCTAGTTAGTATATACGCGTTTTATACGCGAATTATATGGCCATCCGTATAATTCGCGTATAAAACGCGTATCCACGTATTTCCCAAAGAGCTGCCGAATTATTCGCGAATTTTTGGAGTATCCAAATTATTCGCGAATAATTGAAATTGACATCTTTTTCCCGCCCATTTCACATTGATTTAACCACTGACATCCATTTGTTTTATTGGAAAAGGAGAATAAAAATATAAAATAATCCTCTCAAAAATTCAAAACTCAAAATGACTTACTACATCCATTTTCCCGCCCACACCTTTACACTTTAAACTCAAAACACATACAAAATCATTTCATATTCTTCAATTATTTTCGTGCTATCTAATAAATTAGATTGGATTGATGATATTAAAATAATAATTTATTGTGAAAAAAAACTATCATATATTATAGGTATAAAATAAGATTTGTGAGACAAAATTTTATTTTTTGATGGATTAATGGGAAGTTAAAATTTGTTGTATTTAATATCATACTTATCAAGTTTTAAATTAGTAAAGAATCATGGCTAAATATTGTGTTTGAGTCTAGAGATTATAATTTGAAAATCAGTTATATATTGTATATTTATGTTATTGGTTAATTAAATACTTTATATTTGAAATACTATATTGATTTTAGCCAAGTAATCCATAAAATTATTAATACTAAGATTGATATTGTCGTATTTTTCAAAACGTATTATTGACAATGCACCGTATTAAACCCGTATATACGTATCGTATTTTTTACCGTATCCGAATTTTATGCGGAAATTTTTATAAACGTATTTTTCACATTTGCCTATACCATGTGCGTATCGAATTTTTATAAACGTATTTTTCACCATTTGCCATATTATACCCGTACCCTTTTTTTGTTGTACCCGTATTTACTAACTAGGCTTTAAACATGCAAGAGTGTTCATTGAAGATTCAAGAATCCCAAGCCTTACAAAGAGGACAACATTCGGCCCAAGTACTCAAGGATGCTCACAAACTTGTCCAAGATGTGTTAAGGATCCAAGACATGGCACAAACCCTTTTTTGTAGCCCAAGCTGTGGAGATCAAGTGGGGAGAAGCTTAATTGATCCAAGCCCAATTGGTGGATGCTATTTGGTTCAATTGGTGAAGGAAAATCAAGAAAATTGCAATTAGGGACATAGATCCTTAATTGAAGGAGTGGTTGTCAGTAGCATTAAATGGGTATGGTTTGGACTTTTGTAATTGCATGGTGGAGAATTATCCCTTAATATTTTGTGTAAGATTTTGTTGTAATATTTATTTAATATTTGTTAGGGTAATTCTCATGTTTTGTAAAGCCTATTTAAAAGCCACTCTTTCATAATATGAACTAGACAATGAATATTGCATGAATAGTATTTTCCTTGGAGAATTATTTTCTCTTTGAATTCCTTTACCTAAGGTTCGGCCAAGCTTGGTAGTGGATTGATTTTTCAAGCTGGTGGAGTTCTTTTAGACTTGAATGATCCTTGGTCATCTATCTTGTAAGTCATTTTCTATTTGGTTACCATTCATCTCAATTTCAGGTTTGGCTTGCCTTGTTTGTGATCCCATTTGTGTGTGTTTGCTTTGGAATGAGTTTGTGTTGATTGAGAATAGATAAAAAGTGTTGTTCTAAAGTTGTCATAAAGGTTATGTGTGCTTGTTGAGTGTTGGCAGGATTTGTCTTAGGGTGTTGCAAGTGAATCATAGCTTAGGTTGAGTTGAAATTGGTTGAAATAAGGTGATATATGAATTGAGGTTGCATGAATTCATATCAAATTCCCCATCAATTGAACGGGGATGACGTTAAAGTATGCTAAAATGTCGATGATAAACGGGTGAG
Source organism: Pistacia atlantica (assembly GCA_026229545.1). Classification (NCBI taxonomy): domain Eukaryota; kingdom Viridiplantae; phylum Streptophyta; class Magnoliopsida; order Sapindales; family Anacardiaceae; genus Pistacia; species Pistacia atlantica. The sequence continues at coordinate 11,399,390 of JAPEIT010000014.1, read as the reverse complement.
GTGGGATTGACACTCCACACCTCAAAAGGGTTTTGGAGATCACCACCCAGTCAGCGGGGGATCCTTCTGCAAGTACTCCTTCGGCAGAAGAAGAGGGTTGTTGATCGCATACTTTCTTTGATACGAGCAAGATCCTCGACAGTGATAGGCAAAGACGACTCTTTTCTATGTCTAATTGCTCGCAGAGGCCTCGCTTCAATTGGTTCCTCAATCGTACTCCATGAGACCTCAGCCTGGCTTCCTTGATTCCTTTACAGCACTTTGGTTGCGAGTTTTTCCTGAACTCTCTCCCTGGTCTCAATCAGAACTATTAGGGAGCCTTCCTCATAGAGTTTCTTAATGGTTTGGTTGTTGTTTGACATCTTAGGTAGCTCATCTTTAGATACCTGAAACACGAAGGAACAAGTTTTACCACTTATTTTGATAGTAAGTGACCTGTCTACACTTGTATTTGGTTCAGGCATCCAGAGAGCTCGCAGCCAAGCACCATACGACGAATCCCAGAAACCAATCCAAAATCCCGACAGAGGATTCTGGTTATCACTCATCTAGTACTTCTTAGAGCCTAACTCAACAAGTTGAACCCTAGTTCAAACCAGGCCACCGTAATTGCCATCCCAACAACAGAATGAAAGTTTAGAGCAAAGGAAACCGAAAAAGAAAAATTAGAGTACTTACTTGCAAACGGAAGATGAAAAGTTTCGACGGAGAATCACCTTGAAAAAACTAAAGAGACTCTTGGCAAAGTGAGTAGAGAAAGAGTTAAATAGTGAGCAAAAGAAAATTTTCGGAAAAAATAGGTTACAAAAACCCGTTTTATAGTGTTGAAAATTTGGCAGGAAGTGATATGGGCCATTTATTACATGGTGAATCTCGACCCTCCATTCATCGAGCAATCAAGTTCGTTCAGTTGGGACACATGGCAATGATTTGTGAAAGGCGTATAACCGCCATTTTAAATAATCATAGCCGTGGTTGCACATCATTTCAATTACGCTCGTAGCCAATTGTCGCAATGAAAGTGTAGCAAAAGTAATTACCATGTACGACAGCCTTAAATGCTTGACATGCCAACTCGGAAGTTACCTTAGTGCCTTTTATTTCAAGTTTGAATTTGAAACTGTTGAATGGAAAACTTCAAAGTCTTGATTGTTAGAGTAGATGCCCTAAGAGCCAATCAATTATTGTAGAATTGACTCTTTGTAATAATGTTCATTAATCAATAATAAAAGGCATTTTATTCTATATCGCGTAAATCATTATTATTGCAATATGTATTGATATATGTCCTTAGAATGGTAGAACCGTGACGAGGGTATCAAGTGTTTCAAATCTTGATAGTGAGAACCCTATGAGCACATATGGTGGCCACTTTAGAAACGTTCGTAGCCCCAGTATTATTATGAAGTAAGGGCATAGATAATACGGTAAGGCTATCATAGTGTTGAACGACCCTGTCGAAAGGCAGTGACTAATCTCACTTGTCAAGGTTGTTTGGTGACAACCTGGTGCAACACATGGGTGCTTGTTGTAGGCGGATATACCACAGCAAGTTCACTGGACTGACCCACCAGAGGATTCCATATGGATGGTAACCCCAGTGTCTATGGAACAAATCCTCTAACGAATGGTGGTGCATGTGATCCTTAGACTTGAGATCACCGGAGCGCCTTGTGCACTAATTGGTACAGTTTGACACTAGCCTAACGCAGTTCTATTCAGAGCTATCAGTACGGTGGTGATTGGCTATATCAAGGAGTGTATCAAGACTATGGTGGATTGACAGAGGATTCATCACTCTCAGGTACGGGAGAAGTTATCTCACGACGCAATTCAGTATATGGCAATGACACTGAAACTGTAGCCACAGTGGGATTGAGTTGTTGCTCTATCTAGATTATAATACGAGTCATTGGTCCAGAACCTGAATCTATAATATCGAGAGTAACCGAAGGTTGACACTATTTCTATGCCTTCGTCTCGTCAAGATAACATCTGATGAAAGGATCGTATTGTACGGTAACCATATCGTTGACAGGTAGCTACTTTGCTGAATCCGAATCTATCGGGTGGCCATGATGCCTTGCTAGGGGTCAATCTTGGTCTGTGTATTAGTGAGACGATAAATTGGTGTTCATCGCGATACTATGCACTACCGGTATGATGAGGAGCCTATGGGTCACACACATAGGAGATAATTTAAGAGCCAAGAAGAAAGAAGGGCGTTTTCGTCTTTTTGGGCGAAGGGGTATTTTGGTAATTTCATAGTGCAATTAAATTTGCTGAGGTCGTAGCCTTTTATTTAATTTGTTAAAAATTAAATAAGTGAAATTACAGTTGAATGTGTGTTCGCACATATTTAAATAAATTATCATTATTGTTAAATGTTAATATATATATTAAATATATATTAATTGATTTTTAATTGAAATAATGATGAAATAAATAAAATATCTAATTTGGGAGTGTTTGGCAACATGGGGTGTTTGGGTTGGAGCCTAAGCCCATTCCATGTGGGAATAGGGCAACTTGGTTTGCCTATAAAAAGAACAGTGTTTGTGTGTTTTATAATCAATTTAATTTTTGCCTTTTGAAAAACAAAAGAAAACACAAGATCCCATACACTCTCCCACGCCCCTTTCACTGTTCCATTGAAAAACAAACATTTTTGTTTTTCTTCTTGATTTCTTAAGGCCAAGAAGGATCTAGCAAATCCCTCCTTGGTTCTTGTTGATTGTCTTTGTGTGGACCTCTACGGTTCGATCCTACACTTGGATCGGTAGCAAACACATTCAGAGACAATATTGGTGGAGCCTCCAAACGTGGGTATGAATCTAAACCTTTGGATTTATTTTTCTGCAGATTCTTATAAATATAAACTGTAATTTTCTATGCCCTGATTTTGGGTTCTAAGGAACGATCCATGGTTGTAAATTTTTGTTTTCCGCTGCGCAACCTGGTCGTTTCCTAACATTGATCATGTCATTGTAAGCGAGGGTTGCATATGAAAGCTTGCCAAAATTCTAGCAATTTATGTTTGTGTGAGTCAGGTAAAAAAAGAGTCAAACATCAATAGCAAACCTCAGGAATTCAGTTTTCGAAGCTCGATACGACCTCCGAACATTGTGGGACAGATGTTGTGCATGATTTGTTGTAAGCTCGAAGATTTTGTATCTCGTACAACATAAAGTTCGTTGCGATCTAAAGCTTACAAGAAGATAGAGCTAGATCAAAACGAACCCCATTGCGACCCACTTAACAACTATTTGATAGATCAGAAGATTATCTCCTAATATCTTGGAGAAGATAATGCCAATATCCATTTAGCCTGATTTTGGCACACAATCACGAAAATTACGGGATATAAACCAAATATGATCGCTATCCCAGATTTATCTCACCGACTTTTGTAAAAATTCTTGTATAAATACCCCGAAAAAACAATGTAATCGGCTGGACAAAGATTGGGAGTAGAGAGATTGTATTCTGTGTTCAATCAAAGGAAAACAATATAAAACAGTGGATGTAGGCCTGAGGAATAGCTCGCTGAACCACTTTCAAACTTCCTACTGTCATTTTTTACTTTCCTTCATTTGGCTTAAATTCTTTGCTGATTTTAATACATTACGTGCATATCTGTTTTGATTTCATCAACACTTATGTTTTGGTGACCGCACCCTAGGGCCTTGAAGTAATCCTCAAGTGACAATCTCTATTAGCAATTAAGAAGAATCGAACTCAAAGCTTTTTGAGTAATACATCCAAGAGTTTCTATCGCCCTACTCGACCACCTAGGGGTGGTTATGTTTCATCAACATTGAATTCTCTGATTTACTAGGAACCCTAAATTTTGTTTTCTAAAAGGACTATATTCATGCAAGAGTCATAGAATTTATGTTATAGATTTTTACAAAATTTCAAAAAATTCTCAAAACATAAGGGGTCTGAATTAATTAGGTAAAACATTAGGAAAATTATTATTATTATTATTTTACCACTATTCAGTTTATTAGAGACAAAATATTACTTTCACACATTCTTCTTAAGAAAAGTTAATACAAATTAAATAAAATTATTCGTAATTTAATATAAAAATAACCTACCCGCCACTGACAATTTTATTCATCGATGACTGTTCCACTGCTCCGCAATTTGCGCAAGAAAAAGCTAAATTTTGAAATTGATTTACTAATAAATAAAATAAAAAGTAATTACTTTTTTAAAATACTAAGTACATATATAACAAAACCTCTCTACAGTGATACTTTATATAGGAATAAACTCTATATAGTAATAAAAAATTCTAGTCCCAATTTGGGATAATTATAAATAAAAATAAACTCTATATTGTAATAAGTTATAATTTTTCTAATTCTGACCTTAAGGAAAGCTAACTCTACATAGTGATAATTATCTGTATATTACAAAAAAAAAATATATTATGTAAAATTAAAGATTTATAATGAAATAAAATATTTATTTAAAATTGTTTGGGATAATGATTTATGTTTTAAAGTTGTTATCACATCTTTTACCTTACGAGTACTTACTAGCTCGTTAGCATGGATACCTTATTGTTGAAGCCAAAATATTTTTAGTTTCTCAAGCGTGTTTAGAGCTTCATGACACAAGACTTTTTGTATTTTCGTACTATTATTCTTAAGATTATTTCCTTTCTCTTCTTGTCTAATTGCAATAATGATTTCTCCTTTGGTTAAAGTATACACGATTTGTTGCTCATTTGGATAATCAAAGAAGACATTAATATCTATTCGATTAGTGTAGTGAATTTATCGAATCTGATCACTCAATTCTATAATGACTCTTTTATTCTCCTCATCCCCTTTATTTGTAACTTACAATTCATTGACATTAGTAGTCTTTATTTTGCAACGCTTAAAACCATTGACAATTGTTAGTAGTTTCACATCAATTGACATGCATCAACTATATTTACAGTTCTATCAATAACACTTACTTTTGCTGGTTCTAAGAAACAATCTTTTATCAATTTCAAAAGTAGGCAATTGAAATGCTGTATTCAAATTCTAATATTACTAAAATATGAATTGAAATCCTAATATTATACTACTAAAACATGAATTATAAAATAAGAAATCAAAACTATAATTTTGTTTTCTAAAGGGATTATATTCATGCAAGAGTCATAAAATTTATGTTATAGATTTTTACAAAATTATCAAAACATAAGGGGTCTGAATTAATTAGGTAAAACATTAGGAAAATTATTATTATTTTACCACCATTCAGTTTATTAGAGACAAAATACTACTTTCACACATTCTTCTTAAGAAAAGTTAATACAAATTAAATAAAATTATTCGTAATTTAATATAAAAATAACCTACCGCCACTGACAATTTTGTTCATCGATGACTGTTCCACTGCTCCGCAATTTGCGCAAGAAAAAGTTAAATTTTGAAATTGATTTACTAATAAATAAAATAAAAAGTAATTACTTTTTTAAAATACTAAGTACATGTATTTGACTTCTGTATATGAATAAAGGGAAAATACTAAACTCTAGGGGTATGTTTGGTTTATTATTTTGGATATGATTTTGAGAATAATATTGGGTAGTTGGATAAGAGAGTATTACGAGGTAAAATTTAAAAATTTATGAAAAGCCCTTTAGGTTTGCTAATTTAATTAAACACCCTAATATATAAAATGACAAAAACACACCCACTACCTGCAGTGCCAGGTTCTGGCCACCACCGCCAGAATCTGATGAAAAATTTCGTTACGACTCAGACCGGTCGGATTTGTATCGTAACGTGTCACTATGTCCTTTTTTGGCCAGATCCACCACGGATCTGCCCTAAAAATGTCAGATCTATGGCTAAATATTGTCGTCGACGGTCGAAAAATGTCAAAAGAAGTCAGCGACGGCCAAAGATATGGCCGTCAGTTTTGGTCAACGACGGCCAAGATTTGGCCTTTGTTGACGGCTAGATCGGTGAACCCATTTCTGCTACGGTGGTAGGTTGCCTGCAGATTCTCGCTACCACCGAGGTGGTTGCCTTAACTGCAAGTGTAGGTCGTGAGAGTGTTTTTATTAATTTTTAAACTTTTTTTCAAGGGGTATTTAATGAAATTAATAACCTTATAAGGTCTAAAGTAATTAAAAAAATAAGCTAATATTTCTGGAATAATGTGCCAAACATTATTTGGAGAATAGGATTGAGAATATGGGCAGAAATAATAAGCCAAACATGTCCTAGAATATCGATAAAAAATTAATAGATAAATAAATTTAATTTAAGAAAATAAAAATAAAAATTGGGATATCTTAACAAATGCACTTATAATTGGTTAACGAGGGTGTTTATGTTATTTTGATTGACGTGGTGTATAATCTCATTGTTCAGTTGTATATATATTCATCATATAAAAGACTCTTTTTAGAGTAATGTTACCTTTACACCACCTTTTACACTATTTTCATTACACTATGACTATTTTACTAATAATAATTTTATTATAATATTAAAAATTTAAAATAATTAAAAATTTGTGTGGATGTGACATATGTCACATATGATGTAATGAAAATGGTGTAAAGGGTGGTGTAAAGCTAACATTACTATTTTTTTTAAGAATGAAATTTATTAACATGTACAGTATCATTTTATGTCATTGTTTCATGTTATTTATCACATCATTTCAAATTTATGTGGCCGACCTAGGTATAATATTAGGTTAATTTCATCCTCATAAGACATTATTTACTTCGATGGATATATGAGAAAAAATTTCAGAAAAAAATGGTATTGATTGTGATGATGGAAAATGGAAGGCCAGGATTGAATTGTTTGAAGTGGGAGTAAACGACATTTTCCCACCCAAGGTTTGGCGAACCCTTGGTTTTACAAATTGTAGATTTTCACTCTTAAATTAACAGGTAATTGTTCTAACAGTTAAAATGGTAAAATGATCATTTCAAAGATAAAAATTTCAAAATAACCCTTTACTTCTCAAATTCACCCCACTAACGATTTTAGGTCCCAACATAATCGACCCCTCATGACACCACCATTACAATCATCTCAACCCCTATATCAAAACCCTTAACCTCCCCATCTGATTGAACCCCCCAATCGCCGGTCGTCGCTTTTAGTGTCAATCGGAGTTTCATCCAAATTCTGGCAAGTCCCGACACTGAAAACTACCCCCAAAACCACCAATAGCATCACTGGCTTCCCCCCCACCAAAACCCCTAACATCGCCGACTGTATTTGCTTGTTGATCGTTGCCGCCTCTCCCTTAGGTTTTCACATTTTGTTGTCTCTTTCTAGCCAAATTCCGGTACCTTGTCGAGGTACAATCGAGCAAAAAAGTTAGAGGTTTTGGTGAGGATGATAAGGAGATATTGATGGTGGTGTTGGGGAGGTCTAATGGTGTTGGAATCAAGCCGGATTCTTGACTTGGTTAGAATCTTTTAAGTGTTATTTGAGAAAAAATTGAGATGTAAAAGTTATTCTGAGAAAAAAATAATAGTGTTAATTTAAGAACAAGGAGATGTAATTTATGACATTAGCGTCGGAATCTTGAAGATTCGTCAAACCTTGAAGTGGAGATGATCACGGAGGTGTTACTGTGAGGGGGAAGGAGGGCTAGGATTCATTTGTTTGTTAATGTGTTATTGGGGAATACGCGTTTCACGTGCACCAATGATTAGAGTAGTAAGTGCGTCTTTGGTTGTAAAGGAAAAGCGCGTGGATTTCCACAGCTATCAAATTATATTTTAAAAGTTTTTTTTTTTTGGAGTCTTTTGTATCTTTTTCAAAATTAATTTTCAAATATGAAAAATAAAAATAAAAATAAAATATGAATAATAACTTTAGATAAAATATCACTCAAAATCTCTAGGGTTTTATTGATTAATTATTATGTTAAAAAAATATTCAGAAAATATATCAAACAGTTTCAAGTATCCTGAAAGAGAGTTTTGTTTTGTGATTCAAAAAATAATTTTTAAGAATTTAATATTTATTGGGGTAACAAAATAATTTTATTATTATTTGACCTGTGGCGAATCATGATTAGGTAACTAATCTTCTGTCCCATTTGTAATGATTATACAACTTTTTTCACAAACTCATAACTCTCTATCATAGTCTTATTCTTGATTTGATATCTTTATTTGGAATATACAATAACGACAAAGTTTATATTTTATAATATTAACAAATTCATTAGTATTTGATAGATGGGACTACGAGTCTACCTAAAATATTTATTTATTTTAATATTCCCAAATCCAACATATTCTATTCAATTATTTTTAAATTTTATAAGTTCTATTTAAACTTTATAAGTTCCATAATTTAATTAAACTTTTTTTACAATAAAACAATAAAAATTAACAAAAACACCCTAAATATTAACAACCGACCATCATCACTTGAGGTTAATCAAAAGTCACCTTAATGATGCACGACTTATTGATTCTAACCAATAATGTGTCGATTTAGCAAAAAAAGACTAGATTTACGATAAAAAATCTGATAATTAACGACCAGATGTTTGGCCATATCGGTAAATGATATAAGTGTGACATTTAAGTTATTGAATGCATATTAGAATGCGCAACCGTACAATTAAAATATTGGATCATGGTTCAATCAATTTGAGTGCATGATGTCCTCTCAAGGGTTGAATCATAATCCCATCTATACATGAGTATTGAGAGGTAAAGTTATCAATAGATTCAATCAACTTTTGAATCATGATAAAAAGACCCACGTAAAGTGGAGTTGCCCTAAGAAAAAGTTTAAATTTTATATAAAAATATATTTTCTCCCCTAAATTTCATATTTCACCCTTCAGCCTCCCTTATTCTTCAAATTCTCCCTTCGATGCAATTTCCTAACTACATTTTTATTTAGTCCCCTTATTCATCGAATATTACCCTTAACCCCCAAATGTAATTTTTTGGGTTCCTGCTAACGCCCGCAAAGAAGGTAACACTATTCCGATACCATTGGTGAGGCTTGCAATTGGCAAAAATATCAACACCACATAATTTCATGGTTAATTTCCTAAATATGAGCATCAAAGATATGTGGAAGTTAAATTTTGGGATATTAACACCTGCATATTGCTCAGGATTGTATTATGTACAAATTAACTTCATTTTTCAAAGCCTGTATTTCTATACACACAGTGCTACGAAATTGACAGGTTATAGATTACCTTTTTCACAATTTTGCTCAACTCACATGAAATTTCAGCAGAATTTCTTGGAGCATTGGAGCTTATAATACATCGGTATTGTCCTGTTGAATATATGTGATTTGTTTGACCGAGCATTTGATTTGAACCTGATACTATTGAGTGACATGTTAGGTATCCAAGCTTGCAGAAACTTCAACATTCAACAGACTTAATTGACTTACAGTTGATAAATCAGGTAAGCGTCAAGACAGCTTTTTAGAGTGTCTTACTGTCTTCTTGTTTCTGTTTTAGAGATTCCAGGCGGAAGTGGAAGAACGACAAGACTCTCAGCCTATAAATCAACAACGTTAGGCAACATCAGCCTCTAGTGATAATATTAATATTAACAAAAGAGCAAAAAAAACCCAGTTTCCTCTGGTAGACTAAGCATATAAATTAATTGAACGGAAAAGCATGTGTCTGATAAAATACATACAAGCAGGTGAATATATATATATATATATATATATATATATATATAGAGAGAGAGAGAGAGAGAGAGAGAGAGAGAGAGAATGTTTGTTTGACGGGCGTCATCCATCATGTTGTATTAACCTTCAGAAAATTAAATAAATGATGTTAATCTGTTTAATAGACCATTCCTAGGAACACTCATAGTTCATCCCCAATGCAATGTACCTCAATAGGTTCCAAGAGGTCATGAAACCTAGATAAATTAAGTCGCTTTTGTCACCAACAATCATAACATCTCTTCAAGATAACTATTCACTTTAACATGGAAACCCATCAGAAATGGTAGTTGCAACAGAAATCATGAAAAGCTAGTTTAAAGTGAGGCGGATATCATAAATTTATGATACTCAAGGATGCCTTCTGCAAGTTTATCAAATGAAATAATGTGAAGTTAATGCTCTGAGAGAGATATATAGTATCGGTTATAGCTTACGACAAAGTATCTGCTGCATAAAATATTGGAAGCCTCCCCAGTCTGGCACCTTTCCATTGTCTTCTTTTTAAAGAAATAAATTCTTCTGCTCCGGAGCCTGTCGCAGTAAGAACAAACTAAGAGACACATCCATCAGTACCATAAATATAACCAAAATAGAAGCAAGTATCATCTTTAAGAAAAAAGAAGAAATTGGTAAATCAATGGGGAAGAATGTTTAAGTCAGTACCAATGGAAATAGTATGGCCATGACTCCGTAGCTCACAAGAGGTGAGAAAAAGAAAATAGCAAGAACACAAGGGCTTCCTGTGATGCCACTAAAGAGATTAGTACTATTGCATATGTCATCATAATCATGCATGTGAAATAATGCAAAAAGCCACTCATAACACGTTAATAAGATCATTAGACATATAACACAATGAGACACCACACTCAGATCACTCTTTCCCACATTATGAGAGATTATTATTCACTTCTTCCGGTGATGTCCGCTTCTCTAAAAGCAACATTTGCTACCATAAAAGCCAAGGTAACTGTTATTACACTAGATAAGCATTAACATCTAAACATTGAAGCCTTGACTTCAATGTTAAATATAAATGACTATAAACCCTTTATCATGGTGGGAGGGAGCACATCAAGGACTACATGGTGGAACCTACTGCATACAACGTCACACTCGCACAGTTTAGCCACACTGCATGAAGTTTATTGGGTCAATCTCACTCTCTTAACAGTTAAGCCTCATTACTACTGAATCTCAAGTTATGCTATAGGAATTGGGGGAGCTGCAACATACAGTAACACAGGTCATGTGAATCTATAGAACTAACTAATTTGTTATATGAAATTGATTAGGATATCAAAAGGGTTAAACCAAAATCACATGAAGCAAGTAAAATATATATTACCAAAACCAGCAAAGAATGCCCAGTTAGATTCAAAAAAGTCAAGCCTTTTGTCCAGGCCCACTTCAGAAAAGTTCCACTTGTACCTAATAAGTGCAAAAGCTGAATCAGCTATGATCCAGTTAAGAGAAACTACAAAAACTAAACAGCAGGTCCACATTTAGTACATACTCGAAACAGTAATAGGCATACATCCAAGCTAGAAGTAGGAAATTAACTGCCTTCCCAATGTAGGGTATAAATCCTGTTGCGTAAACCTGCATAAGATTCAAAAGACTACGAAGATTGTCAAAAAAAGAGTAAGTTTTGCAAGTCAATAGCATACCATATCTGTTACAAGCAAGTATGTGCTCTATAAACACAGGAATAGAATGAAATAAGACTACCACTGTATTATTAAGTAAAAAAGGGAAAGGTAAAATTTATATAGTAAAAAATATCTCACCTCCAAAAAGAAGAAGCTCAAAAGAAGCACTGAGTAAACTTGTTCACCTATTCCAATCATGACCCTGCAGAAAAAATGATCCAAAATATGAACTTTAAGCACTGTATGGAAAACGTAGTTGCTTATTTGAAGATAAATGCCTGTAACCAGTAGTACCCTCCTAGGTCAATTGGTCTATCCTTCTGATCTGCATTTTGTGAAGTCTCATTTTTTCTTGATGGTTCTGGTACAGTCTGCCTTGATCTTCCCATTGCAGGCAAACCCATACTTAGCAATGTCATTGTACCTAGATTATCACAATTTTTTATTTTTAAAAGATAATTAGAAATTATGACTAAAAGAATATGGAAGAAATCAATGATAAACATCAAATAAGACATTCATGACAGAATATGAAAACATAGAAGGTAGCAGTAAATAGTAGATCAAATACTCCAATATCCAGCTTCCTTCCTAATTATGATGTCACAACATACATGCAAAGTTAAAATACTTCTGCTGAAAGATTTTTTGATCTAATAAAATAAGGATATATTGATTATAATATACAGTTTCCTTCAAGATACAACACAAACAAGGTTTGCAAAATGGATAATGACAGAGATGTAGGTCACAAAATATGGTTTATAGATTGGTTGTATTGATTCAATTTTTTTTTAAGGGAATATTCATAAAAGTTCTAAATTTTGAATGAAAATTTGAGTATTTTTAATCAATTTATTCATGCATATTTTAACCTCCATAAACAAACAGCCCCATTTGTAAAGCATAAATGTTCAGCACTACCCAAAAAAAAAAAAAAAAAAAAAAACAATAAAATTTGAAAGATTAAGCCATTAAAATCATAAAACTATTTGATGAATTAGAAGAGTTTTTAACCATTTGATCAAATAAACCCTGTAGCTTTTCTCATCAGTCACCCAAAATAGTTATTCAGTCTTAGTTATTCAATATATGTAAAGAGAATCCAATGAATTTAGCACGTATTTTCATACAAAGGTTTATATTTTAGACTTCCAAAACCAAGTGTATTTTGTGGCAAGTGAGATTTGATATACTTAATTAATTAAATGAAATTCTCGACCCTTTATAAAAGAAAAAGGAAATAAAGATATAAATGCTACTATATAATACAGGTATTATAAAAGAGCAATCGATTGCTAACTGTGGGGCTTAAGTTGGTGGCTTTAGCCTAAGAGTAACCGGTTCACTGTTAGTCATAAGCTGACTATCCCAGAGCATGCCAGCATGCAATTCCTTCATTTACAAGTTCAGGGGTGAAGATTAATCATGTGCACTTCTCAAAATCTCGTGCTATTCCACAAATATTGTGATAAATGAATATTTTATCAATACATTTGAATATTGTACAATAAATTATCAGATCAAAGTGAGAGGGTGGCTTATATTTGGATCAATACTTTGTGTATTTGATGGGAACCCCCTGCCAAAAATGAATCAAATCCAACCAACCAACAAACACCCAAAAGACAGATAACAAGGAAAACACAATCTGATATTAATCAATACTGTATTAAGAAGAGAAATGAATGACAAAACATAATCAACAGCAAAGTAAACACAAGAACAAGATAATTTCCCAGCAATTTGAGGAGCTAGGGACCTCCCTTGATAACCCTTGAAGAAAATACTTAACCCTTCCCCAAGACTAATCCTAACTTTATATACTAATGATTCTACTAAAATATCCCCCTCTAAACAAACCTGCCAAGTGGAGATTCCCATAACTAACTCCCACTAGCACAATCAATCAAACTAACTCCCACTAGCACAATCAATCTTTAGTGCTCATTCACACCCCTAACACTCTTCTGCCCGTTGTGCCCTTTATGCCCCTTCAATTGGTAGACTTCAGTAATAGGAGGTCTCTCAGTATCAAAGATGGTGTTTAAGTGAAAAGTCTTCAAATATCTAACGATAAGGTTTCAAATGGAATACTATTATTCTTCATCAATGTATGAATAGAACTAAAAACACAAGAAAACATACCAATCTACGCTCAAATCATTATTATAGTAAACTAGGTAAAACAATGAAGATAATCTACAAATCTTAAACACAACAAATAAGGTCAAATCAAAGGAAAACATACCAGATATTGCTCAGAATAATGCTGAAAACGTACAGTGGGTAAAACCAAAATACCTGCATTAATGACACAATTAGTGACTTTACCTGGTGCCAATTAAAAAGAAAAGTGAGTATAACTAGTAGTGAGCTCTAGGAATGATAAATATGTACTTATATGATAATAACTATAGAACAAAGCAATAGACCAACAATGAAATTTTATAATTAAACCCAATGTCTAGAAGTTCAAAAATGCCAAGGGTTGAAATTTTTTCCTTTGCACATGAAACTCAACTAACTTAACTTCATGAAATATTTGAAACCATGCATGTTTATCCAAAATCCCACCATAAAATGAACTGAATACCATACAAGCGTCGTGGAGAAACTAAAACAAATGGTTTTAAAATTTTTGAAAGAGTGAGAATATGAAGCAATCGACAAGATAAATACAGTGTACTTACATAAAGGAGTTGTACGAGTCCAAAACGTAAGAATGAATAAAGCTTTAAAATACCACCAGCTGAGCAAAGTTCTTGAGAACTAAACTTTGAGCACTGATCAGGTAACATCCACAGCAATGTAGGGGTCATAACAGAGTATAGGACACATATACTGCATGGGTTACAATTGAGATGTGGTCAGATCCATCATATTGTTCAAGATATGATTCAAAAAGTGTTGTTCATCAACAAGTGAAAGCATTGGTACATGAATGATTGCGTAGAAATAAATATACAAGAAAGGAATTGCATTACTATAAATGGAAAAAATACTAAATTAAGGCAGAGTAAATTAAAATTTGTGTTAGTGACTAAAATTACAAAGAAAATGGGCTAAATGTTATGGGAATAAAGTTCAAACTCCGGTTCAACAAACTGAACATTCTTAAATTAGCCAGAACTGGACATGAAGTGAACATACAAATGTGACGAGTTGCAGAAAAGGGCTGAGGGAAAACTCAATCCACTGATAAGAGAGGAGGAAGTGCTATCCCTCTTGGGTTTAACAAAATCAATCCTCTCAATAAATGAAAGGATTGACCAAACCTATTTTTAAATTTATTCCTTTCCTTCATTTTCTTCTTTATCAAACAAACATACAGATAAAGAGACGTCTTCGCCTACTTTTATCTTTTCCCTCCCAAAACAATCCTCCCCCGTTTTCTTAATTAAATTAGATATCCAGATGCAACCATTAACTACAACATGAATTCCGAGTAAAAGTATCCAAATATTCAAAGTAATAACTAGATCAACACTCTAACCCACACTTGAGAAAAAATTAAAACTAAATACTAAATTCCACTAGCAGTATCATTACCCTTAATTATATCCAATTACAATGAACTCACAAAGCTTCTATTTTTAGTCATTTTAATGGTTAATTGAAAAGCAAAAATCCTATCACAAACAACTAAAGTTTCTAAAAAAACTCAATTGATGAAAACCCAATTAAACTCTCCAATAAACAAATTACCTTCCTAAAAAAATAAACCCATTCAAGAGAAAACACTGCCCTGTTCGAATCATCAGCTTTCTCGACCTAAAACAGCAAAACAAACAAATAAATAACCAATTAAAGAAGCGTGAAATAAAACCACGCTTCTTTATGCCAAACCTGTGGCAAAGAACGACGACTCTGTGGAGACAGCAAGCTTCTCGGAAACCCTCGAGCCATAGAAGCAAAGCTTGTTTTGATTTTGATTTCAGAAGATTTATTAATGTTGAATTTTCCATCGGAAATTTTTCAGCGAGACAGATTGAAGAAAGCTTTTAGCTTACTTCAATTTTGAATCAATGTCTTGGGTTTTGATTGGGCCACGTGGACATTATTTTGTATTTTTTAAGGAAAAAGGCCCATTTTATTAGTTAATTAAACTTATTAATTAATTGGAGATTAAACTAGTTAAGAGTAAATTTGCTTAATTTTAATTACATAACGATTGTGTTCTTTTAGAAATTATTTGAAGAAAATTTAAAGAAGTTGTTCTTGATCAAGAATAAATATTATTGTAATTATTAAAGTGTACAAAAGGAAAAAAAAAATAATATTTTTTGTAATCTTAACTCTTTTAGTTAAAAAAAAAAAACCAATATTCACATCAAAATTTTATATTTAGAAATATAAAATACAACAATTTTAACCTTTGAAATTATTTTATGGTATTTGATATCTTTCTAATAACAAATACATTTAAATACTGTATAACTTAGAGTTTGGGGTTATATATTAATTTTAGAAGACTATTGTCAAGTCATTAGCAAAATAAGATGTATTAAAAATTATTTTGTATTAAAACAAGTGACCCTTAAATAATATGTAAAAACAATTTTGGTAAGTAATGGAATCAACTTTTTTTCTAATTTCGGATTTTATACTAATTCTTAAAAATAAATTAACAACTATATATAAAAAAAAATATTAAATAGTAAAATAGTTCATCTATTGTATTAAAAAAATATATATATATATTTAAAGTCCATATACAAACTCCTTAAATCTCTAGATTTTAAAAGAAACTAATTTCTAAAAAATAATCTTATGTCTCGATTTTGTTTTTAACAAAACTAGGGTTTTTTTATCCATGTATTTGTCCTTCTGGTAATGAGCAAATACAATTCTAATTCCCGTGGGTGTCTTTTTTTAGTGAGTATTTGCTTGTCTCAGAAATACGATCTTTAACTCCTATTTTTTTTACAAATTTTAGATTACTTTATTTAAGTTTAAAAAAAACAATGGCTCCGTTTGGTTCACAATTTTGTGTTTTTGGGAAAAGTTTTTTGAAAAAAGTTAAAAAAAAGTTAAATTGGGCAGGTATTACGATGTAGGATTTACAAATTAATAAAATACCCTCTATGTTTTTTTTTACAAAATACCCCCTATAATAAAGCATTAAAAGTTAACAAAAATACCCCTAACCCACCCTCAAATACGGATAGTCGGCCACCATCGCCGGAGGGTGGTCCTGAGTCGTGATCTGGCATGACCACTGGATCTTGCCACCGGCCATGCGCCGATATGGCCTTTTCCGGCTAGATCCATGGTGGATCTGGTCAGCAAAGGCCAAATCTACCGCTAGATTTGGCCATTGATAGCCAGATTTGCTCGTCAACGACGGCCAATAAACGATCGTCGTTGATGGTCAACGACGACCGTTTGTTGGCCATTGTTACCGACTGGTTACGGCCAAAGATCTGGCCGTCAACGGCCAGATCTTTAGCCTTAGATCTCGGCCTTTACCGCATCCACCGTGGATCCGGGCCGGAAAAGGTAGATCAGCGACTATCGACTGCATTTAGCCTAGAGTGCACCATCCTACTGATTTCGGCCATTTTCCGCGGCAGGTGGCGGAATCTGGTAAATGTGGATTGTTGGGGTGTTTTTGTAATTTTTAAAAAAATATTTAGGGGTATTTAATTAAATTAACAAATTTAGGGGGTTTAAAAAAAGTTGAATAATATTGAATAATATTGTGAGTTTTTGGGTATTTTACTATTTAACTTTTTTGGGAATACTAAAAGTAGTATTCCCAAAATGCAACCAAACGAAGCCAATGTTTTTATCAAAATTATCACCAATCTTAAAGAGGTTAATATATTTTCTTAAGGTCAAATTTATGAATTTTTTTTTTATAAATTTAAATGTTGAAAAGGACATTTTTGAAACTAGACTCACTATAAAAAAGATCAAACCCGTATTGAGTTAGAATGAAACTCGCGGGTGTTCATACAAGAAGACTAAACAGACGGGTTAAACTATAAAATCCGTTTGTTAAATCACGTGGCAAATCGAGAGGCTCCGACAGTTGAGTTTAGTTCGGTTCGGTTCTTTCAAGGTACAAAACTGTACCGCTGCTAAGCGCATTTTTATAAAATTCCTCTGAGAATCAGAAACTTTTAACAGGGAGCAAGATCGAGTTAAAAATGGCACAGCCCACCAAAGAGCCATGCAAGAAAGAGGCTTGCGATATTCAAGCTTGTCTCACCAAAAACAACTTTCTCCCTCAAAGGTACAACTTTTCACCGTCATCCATCTGAGTTTTCATTGAAAATTTGATATAAAACGAAAAAGAATCTTTTGTTATCAATGGGTAGATTTTGATGCTGCTGAAATAGGATTTTGAATTTATGATGTTTTATGTTGTTATATATAGAGAAGCTGATTGACTTGACTGATACCTTGCCAAGTTTGTTAGGATAATGGCTTGTTTTACATGGAAAGACAAAAAAATTAGTATTTTGATGTATTGAAAAATGTATTTATTTTTTAATCTTTTTATACGTAATATTCATCAAAATAAGTAATTTTTCTTTTTCCTAGTGTCACAACCTATGATCATGAGTTCAATGTTATGATTTTTCAATAAAGAAATAGGAAAGTTAATTTTGTTGGAGAGAATTGTAAAATTTGTGGCCTTTGTTGGTATGAAGTGATTGTACTTTCAGTACAGAAATATGGGTTCCTCCAAGTCAAATTTGGAGTTCTATTTCACTTTGTTAGTGAAGGACTATGTTGAGGGTGACATTGAAAGGATGAGTTTTTGGCACTGAGAGTCTTTGGAAAGACCGCAATTGACTGCATTTGATGTGTTGATACATCAATGCAGTTGGTTAGTTCTGTGCTTCTAAGACCTTCAGCGGCCAGAGTGTTTGTTAATGTGAGTCTGTGCCGTTAGGGTGCATGTCAACTAAAGGACCTATTGATGAGTAAGAAAGATGTTGTCTCTTGATTACCTGTCAAAGGTTTATGGCTTCAGGGGCTAAACATTTGTTCGTTTTCAGCCTTATTAGCCTCATGAACAATCTCGGTTTTGTCCTCTATATTCATACCCATTGATTCCTAATAGGCCAGCCATTAATAACAAGTATATCGTGGCTACTAGCTCCTCGAATTGCTAGCATCTGTTTTCTTTTATCCTATTGCTTCTATATTGCTGTACTGTTTTTCCTTTAAATTCATTGCAAGTATTTGGATTACTCTTATCAATCTATGATTGATGAACTGCTTGTTTGGGTGAACTTTTTGATTGGAATTGTTTCATTGAGTGAGGTCTGTAACAAATTGGTATCAGAGCCTCGTTGGGGTATGGTAAAAACAAAAATGGAGAACAAAATGGATGGTATAGAAAAGGAGATGCGTACGTTTAAAAAAGCTATGAGCTCGGTGAGGGAAGATCTGGGAAATCTCAAGGAGGACATGGGAAGTCTGAAGGGATATCTTCTTGAGCTCGGGAGTGGATGAGATTGAAGGATGAAAGGGAGATCAATCATAGGAGTGGAAAAAACAAGGGAACGATTTCGAGAAACTTAGGAGGGGAAAGTAATAGAGATCAGAATCGATTTGGGAAAGAAGAGGTCAATAGCGAAGAAAGGATAATCAAGAAATTGGAGTTACCGGTGTTTAATGGGGAGGACCCGTATGGGTAGACATTCAAAGTTGATCGCTATTTCGCCATCAACCGATATGAGGAGGAGGAAAAGGTGGAGACATCTGTCATATGCATGGAGGGCCGAGCCTTAAACTGGTATCAGTGGATGGATTCACATTCACCGATATTGTCCTGGGCATCCTTCAAATCGGCAATCATCGATAGATTCCGTCCATCATTTAAGGGGTCAACCTTTGAAGCTCTGGTGGCGCTGAGGCAAACAAGAACTGTAACGGAATTCCGTGAGCAATTTGAAGCTCACGCTGCACCATTGAAGGAGGTAGGAGATGAGTTACTCATGGGCATTTTCTCCAATGGGCTTAAAGAAGAGATTAAAGTTGACCTTAGGTTGACTAAGCCCACAAACTTGCATGATTTAATGGAACAGGCCCATAGAGTGGAAGAGAGGAATTGGGTTTTTGAAAAGGGTCGGGGAAAGTTTAATAAGGAGGCACTTTATGGCAGGATGAACT
Source organism: Pistacia atlantica (assembly GCA_026229545.1). NCBI lineage: Eukaryota > Viridiplantae > Streptophyta > Magnoliopsida > Sapindales > Anacardiaceae > Pistacia > Pistacia atlantica. The sequence continues at coordinate 11,379,892 of JAPEIT010000014.1, read as the reverse complement.
TTTACAACTGGGTCAGCCCAAGCCTAGATCCATAGCGCCCAAATTGGGAAAGCAGTCCAACACGAAGTCCAGAATTGGGTATTCTATGCCTACTCGCCAATTTGACTGTAAAGAGAGAACATCTGAAACTACGGCGACAAGCTTCCATGGGGAAAATTTTTGGTGATTGACAAAGGTTGAAATATAGAGCAAGAGGGAAAGAGGGCTTTGCTTTAGGTGCGATGAGAAATTTGGCCCTAATCATCGATGGAAGAGCACATCTCTGCAAGTTCTTGCATGGGAGGACGATGAGCTAGAACAGGGAAGTGTCGACACCTGATGCCGACGAAGAGATCAATCCAGAAGGTAACCCTTTAGCTCTTTCAATGAACTCAATTGTGGGGATTACTTCGGATAAAACTTTGAAAGTTAAAGGCCTCATCGGGAAAGAGGAGGTCATTGTGTTGGTTGATAGTGGTGCTTTGCACAGCTTCATTTCACATGAGTTGGTGTGCAAGTTGGGGGTACCTATTGATAAGGGCAGGACCTTCAGAGTAATGGTGGGAAACAGGGTGATAGTAAAAGGGGAAGGTATATGTAGAGGAGTTTAGATGGAGATACAGGAATTCATAACCAACAAGAGTATGAGCTCACTAGGAGATATTTGTGCGAATTGGAAAAAGTTAACTATGATATTTGGAGGTAGAGGGAAGACGTGTAGTATTGCAAGGGGATCCATCATTGATTAAATCAGGAGTATTGCTTAAGTCGATGCTTCGAACAGTTCAGAATACAAGCATAGGGTATCTAGTTGAGTTGTGTTCCATTGAGAGTAAATCAAAGATAGTAGAGGGGCCCTTAGACCCAAGAGTAGCTAGAGTGTTAGAAGAGTTCAGAGATTTGTTCAATCAACACACTAAGTTGCCACCTAAAAGAGTTCATGACCATGCCATAGTTCTTAAAGAAGGCGCTCAACCACCTAACATCAGACCATACCGGTACCTATTCTTCCAAAAAAATGAGATCGAAAGGTTGGTGAGAGACATGTTGGCGGTTGACATCATACAACCCAGCAACAATCCCTTTGCAAGTCCGGTTTTATTTGTTAAGAAAAAGGATGGCAATTGGAGGTTCTTTGTGGATTACAGGACCCTTAACAACCTCACCATCCCGAACAAGTTTCCAATTACAACGATCGATGAGCTTTTGGACGAGTTGGCTGGAGCAACCGTCTTTTCAAAATTGGATTTAAAATCGGGTTACCACCAAATTAGAGTCAAAGAGGAGGAAGTTCCGAAAACAGCTTTTTGGACCTATGAAGGTCACCATGAATTCTTAGTGATGCCCTTTGGATTAACCAATGCACCTTCCACCTTCCAATCCTTTTTGAACACCATATTTAAACTGATCCTTTGCAAATTTGTCTTGGCCTTCTTTGATGATATTCTAATCTACAGCCTGGACATGGATACCCACATAGTTCACCTTACTCAAGCTTTTGAGCTCCTGCATAATCATGAACTGGTGGTTAACTGCAAGAAATGCAACTTCAGTCAGAAGAAGCTTGAATACTTAAGCCATCTGGTGTCTGCGGATGGGGTAGAGGTAGATCCGCAAAAAATTGAAGCAATGTTAGCTTGGCCAGTCCCCAAAAATGTGAAGAGTCTGAGAGGGTTCTTGGGACTTACGGGGTACTATCGGAGATTTGTTAAAGGCTATGGCACCATTGCATAGCCCTTTACACAATTGTTAAAAAAAGACTTTTTTTTTGGGGTGAAGAAGCACAAAGGTCTTTCATTAGTTGAAGACAGCCATGACTACGGTCTTGGTATTGGAAGCTCCCAACTTTGACCTCCTGTTTGAAATTCACACAGATGCTTTAGGGCAAGGACTTGGAGCAGTCCTAGTTCAGCAATCCAAACCAGTAGCATACTTGAGCAAAGCTTTCTCTCCTCAATCCACACTGAAGTCAGTCTAGAGAGAGAGTTAATGGCCATAGTGTTCGCAGTACGCAAGTGGAGTCACTACCTCTTAGGGCACAAATTCATAATCAAAACTGACCAACATAGCCTTCAATTTCTCCTTGATCAGCAGATGAAAACGCCAGAGCAGCAAAAATGGATTTCCAAGCTCATGGGTTTCACATTTGAGATCCAATATTATCTAGGGAACACAAATAGGGTGGCTGATGCCTTATCTCGGCGTGACGAAGAAGTGAACTACCAGGCCCTCTTGGTAGTTCAATTCACGGAAAATGACAATTTGGCTGCAGAAGTCCAGCAAGATCCCAAGCTCCAAAAAATCATGCAAGATCTATTGTTTGATCCATGTAGTTGGCCAAACTATGAGCTATGCAAGGGTTGTTTGTTGTACATAGGTCGGTTGGTGCTCCCTAAGTCTTCAAGCTATATTTCTAAGCTGCTCCATGAGTTCCACTCCAGCCTGGGTGGTGGCCACTTCGGGTTCTTTTGGACATATAAGAAAGTGGCGGGAATTGCCTTTTGGGAAGGAATCAAAAGGGATGTGCAGGACTTTCTTAAATCTTGCACTATATGTCAAACCAACAAGCATTCGACATTGAAACCAGCAGGTATCCTATAGCCCTTACCCATCCCCAACCAGGTTTTTGAGGACCTTACTATGGATGTCATTGGGGGCTTGCCTAGGGCCAAGGGCTATGACACCATTTTTGTGGTTGTAGACCGCCTGATCAAGTATGGACACTTCATCTTACTATCCCACCCTTACAATGCTAAAGAGGTGGCTGACATTTTTGTGAAAGAAGTAGTCAAGCTACATGGCTTCCTGCAATCAATCGTATCCGATAGAAACAGAGTGTTTATGAGTCACTTTTGGGAGGAATTATTTAGGGCAGCCGGCACATCTCTAAAATTTAGTTCCGCCTATCATCCTCAAACAGATGGGCAAACCGAGGTAGTTAATCATTGTATCGAAGCTTACCTCTGCTGTTTCTGCAGTTCCCAACCTTGACAATGACCTTGCTGGCTACCTTGGGCTGAATTTTGGTACAACACTACGTACCCAGCTCAACCAAGATGACTCCCTTCCTAGCTTTCTATGGTCGAGCACCCCCCACCCTTCTTAAGTTCACTAGCTGCCCTTCTCTGGTGGAAGATGTTAATAGACAAATGTCGGAGAGAAACGCTATTCTTAATGAGATCAAGGACAACCTACTGGTCGCATAGGGACACATGAAAGAGACCGTCGATGCTCATCGCAAAGATCTCAGTTTTAAGGTTGGTGACTGTGTATATCTTAAACTTCAGCCCTATAAGTTTAAGTCCTTGGCTAGGAAATTGAACGAGAAACTTAGTCCCCCATTCTCTGGTCCATTTCCCGTGCTTGAGAAAATTGGTTCTGTCGCCTACAAGTTGGCCCTGCTAGATATAACCCGCATTCACCCAGTTTTCCATGTCTCGCAACTCAAGCGAAGCCTCCATAGTTCTGTCCCAACTTAGCCGTTACCCCATGTCTCACCGAGGAATTGGAGCTCTTAGTTCAACCGGAAGCGGTACACTCTTCTCGCAGTCTTTTGGATGGTTCTCAAGAGGTCTTGATTAAGTGGCAGGATCTTCCTCCTTTTGAAGCCACCTGGGAATCCTATGAAGTCATTGACCTCCACTTTCCTTACTTCCACCTTAGGGACAAGTTGGCAGGGGTGGGTATTGATAGGCCACCCTTTAATAAGAAGTATATCAGGCAAGGAAGGAGGACGTTGGGTGTGAATAAGGGCAGTGGAAATTAGTTAGGCTAGAGTACACGTGTCCTGGATTGATTGGGAATTAGTGCGAGAATCAATTGCGAATATTAAGGGGGAGCTTAGCTGGACAGTTATTATTTTTGTTTAGGGAATCACCAGTGGGAGGCCGCTAGCTCCTCGAACTGCTAGCACTCTGTTTTCTTTTATCACATTGCTTCTATATTGCAAGTATTTGGATTACTCTTATTAATCTGTGATTGATGAACTGCTTGTTTAGGTGAACTTTTTGACTGGAATTGTTTCATTGAGTGAGGTCTGTAACAATTCCCAATTTTACTATTATTTTAAAGTGCCACGTTTGAAGTCCAATTGATGTAAATGGAGTCTAGCATGTCAAATGCGCTGTGTTGGTATGGTATGGTACTGACAGAAAATGATACAATATTGAGCTCGTGAGCTAATCATTCATCAAAGTTTTTACTCTTAGGAGAATTAGTTTGTCAATGTAAATCCCAAGATTTTTGTTTTCTCACCATTTGCGATCTTATGGTCTGTATGGCATCCCAAGTGGATATGACACTCTTCTTTATGTTGCTTAATTTGTATAGAATGTGATTTGCCGTTCCTTTGTTTTTATGAGCATGTTTCCACCCAATTATTCCAGGCTATGTACTATATTGTCTTAACCGTACACCGCATTCTCTATATCTTCTCGAGATCAGACTGTTAATCTAATTCTAAAAAGCTTCATGGCCTTGTTGGGTTTGACATTTCCATGTCATTCTTTTGCTGTCTATTTAGCCCGTAAAGCATGAATTTTCAACTAGATTCTTGTCAAGGGACATGTACTAGGGCATCTTTTTACTCAACTTCTGTTGCCAACCATATGTCTAGGTCCCTTTATGCTTGTTGGTATTTTTTAACGTAGATAAGTAAATGATAGTTCTAAAACAGGATAGCGTGGTGATATGAATTTGATCCTTTCTATTGGTACTGTGTGGAGGGTTTTCCTTGCTAGGGGAGTAAGGCCTGAACTTGATCAATGTACTTACATTATGTAATAAACCTTTATCTATTCTCACCTGCTAGCTTCTGTAATTGCCTCTCTGATGCCATCGTAGCTGTAATCACCCAGTAACAAAAACACTTTCAGCTATTAAAATAGTGATTACTTACAAATTATTTAAGTGTTTCCGCCAACTGGAGACACTAACATTGTATTTGTGGTGTATGTGCATTTTTGTGTATAATCAACTTCATCTATAATGGAGCTTCATTATGTTCAAATCTAATCTCCCATGTGAATGCTAGCTATAATCAATAGGGGAAAAGTAGTTACTATAACCCTAGTTCCATTTAAATCTAGTAAATCAATTTAGCTGTTCGAAGTTAGATGCTTTGCTAAAACCTGCATGTACTCGAAATCATTTGTAGTGCATCCGTAGACCAAACTTATTTTTAAACATTGTCTTATGTTGTGGAAGTTGCAAGTATTATCATTCTTTTGCTATTGTTAAACCAAAAATCTATGATAGCTTTTTATTGACCGATGTTTCTAAAATGGTCTAGGTGCCAGAAGGTTATCGAGTTGCTTCAGTCTTGCTGTGAGAAATGTAATTATGACTCAACGCATTGTGCTTCGGTGTCTGGCCTTCTGAAGCAAATAGGGAAGAGATAGCCTGGATGTGTTTTGGGATTGGAGACCAGGAGTCTTCTGGATGGAGAAACACACAACCAGAAACCATTTTTCTTTTTTTGTTGATGGGTTCTATTGTAATAAATAACCAACAACACCACCCAAAAAAAAAAAAAAAAAAAAGAAACATTTGTTTGCTGCTGTGTTTGTAGAGGTAGAAGCAACAGCAATATTACCCCAAAAAGTACATGTAATTTGATATACTCAGCGTGGCATTAGTAAAACTACTTGTACATGGTCTTTATTTTACTTTTTTTTTTTTTTTTCCGATTGCTTTTGATCATGGTAAAGGGATTGGATTTATATTGCAGTGCCACCCCTGAGGTTTGACATAAAAAACTTTCCTCCCTTGATAAATTGACCATGATAAAAATAACTAAGTCATTCAACTATAGACCTCGGCAGGGATTGATCCCAACTGGGTTCAGGTCTAGGCTCGATTGGGACTAGTCACTCGTGGGCTTGTGATCGGTCTCAGGCCCATGAAAAATTTTAGGACGTGGGTCTAAAAATTTTATTTTTTCTTCCAACTTTTTTTTTTATATTTAAGGGGTCAAATAAATTTATATAGGGGGGTTTATGTAATTTTTCGGGGGAGATAAGTAAATTTTTAATTAATTTAAAAAATAATAAATAAATTAATGGTTAATTATAATTAATAATTATTTATAAATATGAGGTGTTTCAAATTTAAACTTTAAAGAGATAATTTAATTAATTAATTTTAACATAAATGTAATATTCACACAATCACACATTTACACTTCACAAATAAAACAATTGAATAAATTTGTTTTTATCAAATTATTCATCTACATCGTCAATAATATTTACATCGTTCAAATTTGTATTCTTGAAGAGTTCGAGTGGTTCGGGATTTTCGGGATACTGTTGTAGTCTTCTCTCTGCACGAGTCCAATCCCGTAAACATGTTATCACTTCAATCATCTTATTGGTTAAAGAACATCTTCTATCTTCAACAATTCGGCCACTCATTGAAAATGCTGTCTCGGATGCAATTGTCGAAACCAGCACAGAAAAAATGTTACGTGCCATTTGACATTTGGGCTACAATGGGGAATCAACTTTAATATTAGTTCCACAATGGAAGCACATCCATTTCACGTTTCTCCTTCTTCATCATGTAGGACATGTTCATTTGTAGGTAGCGATTCAGCTCATTTGGTTCATATATGTACGAGCTGGAGCTGTTGCTTCTACCATGTTCCATATACGACCACATGCTCAATCCTTGATAGATGTTTTCATCAGGGTCTTATTGGTTGTCTCTGCTGGATGTTCCAGTTCCAGTTCCACTGTACCTGCTCTGATATAAAGAAAAAAGGCTTTCCAATTTTTGCTTAAAGTTAATTTAATAAAACATATAATCATGTCCTAAATCTTGGCATATCTCAGTAATTATACAATTAACTACGTGTAATTTAAACCTAAGATTTACAACAAGGCCTAATCCATATAAGAATGGAATATTTAACCAATATTTTTCGTATTTTTTTTTTTTCCATCTTTAAAACAATTTTCATTAAGAAGTCATTATATCTATATTTAGCAAAAGTTTTAGAAATTTGAAGTAAAATATCTAATGCTAAATTAGTAGTAGGATAATAAATACCACTTAATGTATTAGTGAATTCATAAAAAACTTTAAGAAACGAATAAAAAAGTTCACAAACCGTCCAATCATCATAACTGACAACTTTTTGCGGATGGTTCTTGCAGTTGAGGAAATTTGTAATTTGTCTTGTGGTTGGCAAAGCTTTTTCCAACATCAAGTAGGTGGAGTTCCAACGGATAGACATGTCCATACATAACTTCAAAGGTCGAACTGATGGGTCCTCTTGCTTATAATATTTGACGTACTCCTGCGATCTTTTGTTGCTACCACCGATGATGAATCTGGTAGTCGCGCGCACTCTCTCAATCTTCAAATTTACAGCTTCCAAACCTGCTTTAACAATCAAATTGATGATGTGGCAAGCACACCTCTAGTGAAAAAAATTTGCCTTCACCACGCGGATCCAACTTTTTTCAAATAAAGAGATAGTTGCAATGTTAGCAGCTGCATTATCTAGCGTTAGTGCTACAACTCAATAAGTTAATATATATTCTTGCAAAACTTCAATAATTGTAAAATAAGTAGTGTTAGCATTATGTGTAGTATATAATGGTCTAAAACCTATCAATTTTTGTTGTAAACCCCAAATGTGATCTAAGTAATGTATTCTCACAGTTAAAAAATCTTTTTTTGATCTACAAGCCCATATGTCTAAAGTAAGTACGATAGATATATTCTAAAAATTTTGAAATTCGTTTTTAAGTTAAACATTTATTTTGTTATATAGTTTTAGTATGTCACTTCTACTTGTACCTCTACTAACGGGAGTATATGTTGGATAAAATGCAGCTTTAATCATGTGAATAAATAAGGGTTTTCAAATAAAGAAAGGGAAAAGTCTGTAGCAACTATGTATCTTGCTATTTCCTTTCGTGCTTGGAGTGCATTGTATTGTCATGTTGACAGAGTTGAGGATTGTGGATTAAAATTATGTTAAGTTTGATTTTGCTTATCGAGTCTAGTTGAAGATGAATCAAACAGCTGCATTATTTGGGGGTGCTTCTTCTCCAAGTGTCGCTGCATCGTCGAAGTCCCCTTCTTAGCACTGATAATGGTTCCATATGTTAGAGTAAATGCCTTAGAGCCAATAAATTCCAATCAATTCTTGTACAATTGACTATTTGTAATAATGTTCATTGACCAATAAAAGACATTTTATTCTATATCGCGTAAATCATCATTGTATGTATTGATATATGTCCTTAGACTGGTAGAACCATGACGAAGGTATCAAGTGTTTCAAATCTTGATAGTGAGAACCCTCTGAGCACATATGGTGGTCATTCTAGAAACGTCTATAGCCCTAGTATTGTTCTGAAGTGAGGGCACAGACAATACGGTAGAAGTTATCTCACGGCGTAATTCAGTAAATGGCAATGACACTAAAACTGTGGCCACAGTGGGATTGAGTTGTTGCTCTATCCAGTTTATAATTCAGGTCATTGGTCTAGTAACTGAATACATAATATCGAGAGTAACCGAGGTTGACACTATTTCTATGCCTCGGTCTCGTCGAGATAACGTTTGATGAAAGGATTAGATTGTATGGTAACCATATCGTTGACAGGTAGCTGCTTCGTTGAATCCGAATCTATCGGGTGGCCATGATGCCTTGCTAGGGGCTAATCTTGGTTTGTGTGTAGTGAGACAATTAATTGGTGTTATTCGCGATACTACACACTGCCAGTATGATAAGGAGCCTACGGGTCACACACATAGAAGATAATTTAAGAACCAATTTGTAAGAAGGGCGTTTTCGTCTTTTTAGGGGAAAGGGTATTTTGGTAATTTTATAGTGCAATTAAATTTGCTGATGTCGTAGCCTTTATTTAATTTATTAATTAAATTAAATAAGTGAAATTATATTTAAATATGTGTTCGCATATATTTAAATGAATTATTGTTATTGTTAAATGTTAATATATAAAATATATATATTAATTGAATTTAATTGAAATAACAATAATAATTAAAATTAAAATATCTTAAAGGAGCTTTTTGGATACAAGGGGTGTTTAGGTTGGAGCCCAAGCCCGTTCCATGATGGAATAGGGCAAAGTGTGCACTATATAAGTGCAACACTTTGTGAATTGTTTATGTAATTCATTCATTCATTGAAAACAAATATTCCAGCCCCTTTTTCTTCTCTCTCACGCCAGATTTCTTTTGCTTGAAGAAAATATTTCATTTGATTTTCATCTTGGTTCTTAAAGGCTAAAGAGGATCTAGCAAATCCCTCTTTAGTTCCTTGAGGTTGTCTTCGTGTGGACTACATTGGTTCGATCCTACACTTGGGTCGGTAGCGAAACCAATTCCGAGACAAATTGGAGGAGCCTCCAAACGTGGGTATGGTTTCTTAACCTTGATCTATTTTATTACAGATTTTAATCTATTGTATTTGTGCCCTGATCTTGGTTCAAAGGAACGATCTATAATGTTTAAATAATTTTTGTTTCCGCTGCCATGTATAATCGTTTCCTAACAGTGGTATCAGAGCCATGGGTACCAAATTTTACAGTTTATTGTCTGATTTATAACATGTATTTGGTTGATAACATGTTATTTTTGTTAAATTTGTAAAATCTGAAAAACCTACTGTTGAATGAATGATTCAATTGATAAATTGGTTTAATAATGTGTTGATGAATGTTATCTTGGTTGGTTGCTATCCTAGTCGAATGTTTGTGCGTTCGATTTGATTTGGATTCGTGTTATTACATGAAAAAACTGCATAAACGCGAACTGTACATTTTGGGATTTCTAGACTTCGCCGCACGATGTACTTGCTGGAATTATTCGCCCTGACGAAATAAAAACTTTGTCGCGGCGACGAGGCTGCTGTCCCAATTCTGTATTTTTCGCGAAAGGATCAAACTGCAGTTTTTAATAACCTATAAAGCCAATAATCTGCACATATAAGAGGGTAATTAATTAATAAACCCACCCAATTCAAAAATTGATATGTATGTTATGTACTTGTTTGTATATTGCATGGTGCTCGGTACATGAGCCCTATGACCTATGGTGAATGTTTTAAATTATTTTGGGTATGTATGGTTGTAAGTTTTTAAAATAGGGCCTGCGTGTCCTGCCTTCCTTCCCCTTCTTGATGTACATTCTCTTCTCATCTCATTCCCTTCGAATGTAAATCGAGATTTCTAAATTTATTGATGTAAAAGTACTTTAAGATTAATTTTATTGTAAATTTAGTATGATGTTTTTGTAATGTACTTGAGGCGGAGCAAAGGAAGAGGCAATTGTACTTGAAGACTCAAGATATTCATTACAGGACTGATAATCCGTGGATTATACTATTTTTATTAGACTTTTTAGTCGGATTTCAGATACTTCTTAGTTCATTTTGACCTGAATTGCTACTTAATTCTTTATATTTTGTGTTTTAGGCTAAAATGAACATTTTATGCAAATAATGAGCGAATTGGAGTTTTTGGACTCAGAAGTGAGTGAATCTCAGAAGTTGGGAAAGTTCTGAAGCAGAGTGGAGCACTATGAAGCTTGTTTCCATGAGGAGAGCGTCGAAGATCGAAGATTCAAACAAAGAAGCAAGCGGAGGGCAATTCTGTAAATTCAGAATTCCACATGAAGGTTCGCCACGACGAAGCTTGTTCTTCGCCGTGGTGAAGAGAGTTACGCACGAGAGTTTTATTTCACTTTGTCGCCGCGGCGAAGTCTGCGAATTCCAAAACGCACAGTTTCATTTTTAGGCATTTTCCTAGGTTTTTGGGCGAGGTATAAAAGAAAAACTTAGTCATTTTTGTGGGGGGTCGTTTGTTTTTAGGAGAGAGCAGCTATTTTCATTTTCTTAGGTTTAATTTGGGCGAACTTTGATTTGAAAGGGTGAAGATTCGAGATTGAAACCAGTGGATTCGTCATTTTGGGAGATCTCTTGTCTTTTCTCTTATTTTCATTATGTTGAACATTGGGTTTTTTGTTTCTTTTGTTTGTATTGTTGATTTAGCTATGAACTAACCCATTTTGGGTTAGGGTTTTGATGTAATTCAGAATTCCATGGGTTAAGTAATTGATTGTTATTATTTTCATATGATTTTGCTTTGATTGTGTGATTATTCTGAATTTATTGTTTTTATGTGATGAACATGATGAGATTGAGAAATGAATCGTGTTAAGCTCTTGGGTAATCACCATTGTAGTATTGAATGCTAGAAATAGATTTGAGAATCAATGAAATCAATCTAGGATTCTTTGTGCTTAATGAACTTTGAACTATTAGTCTTCATTTTGTTGGGTGCGGAAGTTTAATAGGAAGAGTAAGGAAATATAGCCTGAGAAGGTATATTTTGCACTTTAGAGAATTCGATTGACAATCAATGCATGTGAATATGGAATTAGTATAATCCTTAGGTTTAACCCACAGGGTCCGAATGAAGTCAAAACCCTACCCGTTTGTTTGAATTGATTTTATCCTTGTTTTAAATCTTGCTTTCATAGTTTAGTTTTAATTTAGCAAATTTTGCTTTAGTTTTAGTTTAAAATTCTCCCATTAATCCAAATGAGTTCAATTGCTCCAACTTGAAAACAGTAGAAAACTTAGTGCTTAGCAAACAATCCTCGTGGGAACGATACTCACTCATCACTTTATTACTTTATGTGACTAGGGCACTTGCTATTTTTGCATGTTGTAGTAAACATGCATCAAGGACCCCTAGATGACCTACCGATTCCTCTAGGCTCGAGGAAATTGGGTTTAGTTGAGCCATGTACCGGCATGTTTTAATATTTTGTTTAGACTGCATGCTAAGGTTGAATGTTCAATAACATGCCAAACAATGTCATTCTAACGAAGATAATAAACTGTTGAGACATTAAATAATAAACCCTCAATTAAAGTATATTAAGTCATGTATGCCTTCCATCACCATGGTTTTAATCAAACCACTGATCGTCGGAACCTTGCTCGCCAAAGCCAAGGGTACACTCCTACCAGTGGGAGATTAAAATTCATTGGAGATTTTCCTTAATGGTGATGGGTTGACTTAAAATGACGATTTTACTTGTTCGCCAAAGCGAAGATTGATAAACGCGTCATAGGCATAGTAGAGAAGTACACATATTGTGTGTACGTGGTGGCATGTAGTGTATGTTAGTAAACGATCTAGTAACGCAATGGAAAACAAAAATATTTACGACATGGATCGTTACATAAAACCAAGATCTAGGTACAAAAATTACAGTTTATACATATTAAACTAAGAATCTGTAGATTTTATTTTGGAGTTTAAGAAATCATACGCACGTTTGGAGGCTCCTCCAACTTTGTCTCTAAACGTATTTTGCTACCGACCCAAGTGTAAGATCGAACTGGCGTAGTCCACACGAAGATAATCGCAAGGAACTAAAGAGGGATTTGCTAGATCCTCTTTAGTCTTAAGAACAAAGAAGAAACGAAATGTATTTGATTTTCAATCAAAACCAAGTCTGGCGTGGGAGAGTATTTTTGGGGCTGGAGGTTTTTGTTTTTTCAATGAATGAGTGAATTAAAATCCGACTTATTCACAAAGAAACCTTTTTCTTTTATAGTGCAAGTTTAATTGCCCTATTCCCTTATGGAATAGGCTTGGGCTCTAACCCAAACACCCTATGTTTCCAAACACTCCCAATTAGATATTTTACTATTAGTTCATCATTATCTCAATTAAAATCAATTAATATATATATATATATATATATATATATATATATATATATATATATATATATATATATATATATATATATATATATATATATATATATATAATATTAACATTTAACAATAATGATAACTTATTTAAATATATGCGAACACATATTTAAATGTAATCTCACTTATTTAATTTTTCTAACAAATTAAATAAAGGCTACAACCTCAGCAAATTTAATTGCACTGTGAAATTACCAAAATACTCTTTCGCCTAAAAAGATGAAAATGCCCTTCTTATCCTGAGTCTTAAATTATCTTCTATGTGTGTGACCCATAGGCTCCTCATCATATCGGTAGTGTATAGTATTGCGATTAACACCAATTAATCGTGTCACTATACACAGACCAAGATTGGCCCCTAGCAAGGCATCATGGCCACCCGATAGATTCGGATTCAGCAAAGTAGCTACCTGTCAACGATATGGTTACCGTACAATTCGATCCTTTCATTATCCGTTATCTCGATGAGACCGAGGCATAGAAATAGTGTCAACCTTCGGTTACTCTTGATATTGTGTATTCAGTTACTGGACCAATGACCTGTATTATAAATTGGATAGAGCAACAACTCAATCCCATTGTGGCCACAGTTTTAGTGTCATTGCCATTTAATGAATTGCGCCGTGAGATAATTTCTCTCATACCTGGGAGTGATGAATCCTCTGTCTATCCACCATAGTCTTGATACACTCCTTGATGCATCCAATCACCACCGTATTGACAGCTTTGAATAGAACTGCGTTAGGCTAGTGTTAAACTACACCAATCGGTGTACAAGATGCTTTGGTGATCTCAAGTCTAAGGATCACATGCACCACCATTCGTTAGAAGATTTGTTCCATATACGCTAGGGTTACCATCCATATAGAATCCTCTGGTGGGTTAGTCCAGTGAACTTGCCTATAGCAAGCACTTATGTGTTACACCAGGTTGTCACCAAACAACCTTGACAAGTGAGATCAGCCACTGCCTTTCGACAAGGTCGTTCAACACTATGATAGCCTTCATCTGTATTATCGTGCCCTCACGCGAATAATACTAGGGCTACGGACGTTGGTAGAATGGCCACCATATGTGCTCATAGGGTTCTCACTATCAAGATTTGAACACTTGATACCCTTGTCACGGTTCTACTATTCTAAGGACATATATCAATACATACAATGATGATTTACGCGATATAGTATAAAATGCCTTTTATTGATCAATGAACATTATTACAAAGAGTTAATTCTACAATAATTGATTGGCTCTAGGGAACATACTCTAACAATGTCCACTCTACTGATACTGAGAATCACACTTGAGGACAATGGTTGGAGCCATTGGATTGATAGTAGGAGCTATCAACTAGTGTGAATTAAGTTTGTTGGCCTACCTAATCAACTCATTTTGGCTTGTTCGCCAAAGTGAAGGTTTAAAATAGGCCGGATGGGATCTCAGTCCACTAGGAAAGCCAACGGGCTTTCCCGAGTTAATAGTGAGGGCTATTGACTTGAGTAAAATAGTGGGAGCATCGTTTAATAAAAGACCATATTAAATAATAATGAACTTTATAATGACTTTATCTTTTCTGCAATTGTAGATTCACCAAAATGAGCATAATGAACCTACGATCGATAATTGAGAAAGAAAACAGATTGGATGGATCCAATTTCTTAGATTGGTATCATAATCTTCGGATTATACTCAAGTCAGAAAAGAAATTGTATATCCTTGAAAAGCCATACATGGCTGAGCTTGATCCTGATGCCACTCAGGAAGTAAAGGATACTTATCAAAAGTTCATTGATGATGCTGATGGATTTCAATTCTTGATGTTAGCATCAATGACACCAGTGCTGCAAAAGCAGCATGAGAATATTGATCTCTGCCATCACTCTACACCTTAAGGAGCTTTTCGAAGGAAATGCTCGACATGAGAGGTACAAGGTGTTGAAAGCACTATTTGGGAGTCGTCTGACTGAGGGAGCCCAAGTTGGTCCTCATGTGCTTAAGATGATCGAGCACATAGAGAGGCTTGAGACTTTAGGATTTGAGTTGGATGCATAATCAGAAATGGATTTGATTCTGCAATCCTTGCTTGACTTTTATGCACCGTTCATAATGAACTTCAATATGAACATGATGGTGAAAACCATGTTGGAGCTTTTGAACATGCTGAGGACTACAGAGCAAGACTTGAAGAAGTCCAAGCCTATTTTACTGGTTCTTGCAGTAAAGGAAAGGGTAACGGCAAGGGTAAGGCCAAGGCCAAACCCAAGCCCAAGCCCAAAGGACAAGTTGCTCTTGGGCCTGAAAGTGGCATAGGGAAGGGCAAAGTAGTTTGCTTCTTTTGTGGCAAGCCTAGCCATTGGAGGAAACACTGCAAAGCTTTCCTTGCAAGCAAGAAGAAGTCAGATGCTATGACTTTAGGTATGTTTATGATTGAGATTAACTTCTCTCCCTCAACATCTTGGGTCATTGACACAGGATGTGGTACTCACATTTGTACTGATGTGCAAGGACTAAGGCATAGTAGAGTGCTCGCCAAGGGAGAGGTGGACCTACGAGTTAGAAATGGAGCACATGTGGTTGCATTGGCTGTAGGGACTTACTATTTATGTTTGCCACGGGCTTGTCATTGGAACTACATAACTGTTATCACGTAACTTCTATTTCTAGAAATATTATTTTAGCATCCGCTTTGGATAATGTAGGGTATCATTTTGAGATATCTAATAGATTGTTGTCCTTTAGTTTGAATGGTATTCTATTTGGAATTGCAAGGTTATATAATGGATTATATGTTCTTGATTTAAACAATAAAGATATTCTCAATGTTGAAACCAAGAAAGCTAAACATAGCGATCAAAACTAGACATACCTCTGGCACTATAGATTGGGTCATGTTAATAAGACCCAAATTGCAAAACTTCAAAGGGATGGAGTTTTGGACCCTTTTGACTTTCAGTCATTATAGGTATGCGAGTCATGCCTGTTAGGCAAGATGACCAAGTCTCCTTTCACAGGACAAAGTGAAAGGGCTACTGAGCTGTTAGGCATCATCCATAGTGATGTATGTGGTCCACTAACAGTTGAGGTCAGAGGTGGATATTCATACTTCATCACATTTACTGATGATTTCAGTAGATATGGTTATGTCTACCTTATGACACATAAATCTGAAGCCTTTGATAAATTCAAGGAATTCAAGAATGAAGTACAGAATATGTTGGGTAAAAGTATTAAAGCTCTTCGGTCGGATCGAGGATGTGAATACTTAAGCTCAAGGTTTTCTGAATACCTGAAGGAATGTGGGATAGTATCACAACTCACTCCTCCGTATACACCCCAACAGAATGGAGTGTCTGGAAGGAGAAATAGGACCTTACTTGATATGGTTAGGTCCATGATGAGTTTTAGTGATTTACCTATATCGTTCTGGGGTTATGCCTTAGAGACTGTGACTCATGTTTTGAACTATGTGTCTTCAAAGTCAATAGATAAGACTCCATATGAGCTATGGAGTGGGCAAAAGCCCATCTTGTCTTATCTAAGGATTTGGGGTTGCAAAGCTTATGTTAAGAAATTGACTTCGAACAAGCTGGGCCCAAAATCTTGTAATTGTATATTTGTGGGGTATCCGAAGGAGACCAAAGGATACTATTTCTACCACCTAGAAGAGCGCAAAATTTTTGTTGCTCGTTTTGGTGTCTTCCTAGAAAAGAATTTTTTTTTCTAAGAAGTACTAGTAGGAGAAAAGTAGAACTCGATGAAGTTCTAGTACCACAAATTATACTAGACGAAGGACAGGATGATGAGCCAAAGTAAATGGTTGAACATTATGAGGAGGTTACTCCATAACTTGTGGATCAAAGTGAACCACCTCAAGTAGCACAAGAGCTACATAGATCTATGAGAGTACGCCATGAGCCTGAGAGATACAGTTATCTCGTGACTCAACATGGTGACGTACTAGTCTATCAAGACGATGAACCCAGAACCTACAAAGAAACTATATCAGATCCAGATTCCATTAAATGGCTTGAAGCCATGAAATCTAAGATGAACTCCATGTACCAGAACCAAGTATGGTCTTTGGTGGAACCACCTGAAGGGGTAAAACCCATAGGGTGTAAATGGGTCTTCAAGAAGAAGACTGACATGGATGGCAAGTTGATAATCCGTAAATTATACAGTTTTTATATGATCTTTTTGTCGGATTTCAAATACTTTCTAGTGCATTTCTACCTGAATTGGTGCGTAATTCTCTACTTTTCGTGTTTCAGGTTAAAATGGACTCTTTTAGCAAATAACGGCAAAACTTGGCAGTTTTGACTCAGAATAGAAGGATTTCAGAAGATAAGAGAGTTCCGGAGTAGGACAATGCACGATGAAGCTTGTTTCCAAGGTGAAGAGTCGAAAATCGAAGAATCGGACGAAGAGGCAAGCAGTGGCGCTTCGTAAATTTCAGAACTTTTGAAGGAGCTTCGCCCGAAGAAATTGTCTTGCAGTGGCAAGTTAGGCGAATCGATTTTTGTTTTTCATTCTTCGCGGCGAAAGTCAAAAATTACAGTTTTGTAAACGCACAGTTTCGTGTGTGCTTGTTTTGGACTGGGTTTTTAGGACTAGGTATAAAAGAAAAAGAAAAACTTTTTGTAAAGGAGATCCCGATTCATTAGGTTAGCCGTCTTTTACATTTCCTAGAGAGAAAAAGCTTGATTTTTTCGGATTGTTAGAGGAAAAGTTCAGATTTGGACCTGGAAGATTTATCTTTTGGGGAGTTTTCTATTCTTTCATCTTAATTTCATTATGTTTATTCGCTTTACTTTTATATTCCGTTTTTATTACATTAAATTAGCTATGAACTAATCCTCTATGGGTTAGGGTTTTGATTGTAGTTTGGATTTGAAATGGGTTGAGTTTATGTTTGTGCTATTTTCATGTGAATAAGCTATGGTTGTGTGTTACTCTGAAATTAATTGTTGTATGTGATGAGCATGATGAGATTAAGAAATAATTCATGTTAAGCTTCATGGGTAATAACCATTATAGTATTGGATGCTAGAGATAGATTCAAGAACTAATGAAATCAATTTAGGATTCTTGTGCTTCATGATTTAGAGTTATTAACCTTCAAATTGTTGGGTGCGGAATGTTAATAATGATAAATAGGAAAACATAGCCCGAGAGGGTATGTTATCATAGTAGTGAATCCGATTTACAACCATTTCATGCGAATGTGAAAATAGTGTAACTTTTAGGTATAACCCATAAATAATCCAAACGAAGTCAAAACCCTATCCGTTTTACTTAAATTGAATCTTTGTGTTCCATTTACTTTCGTTTTAAGAATTTATTAGTTTTTAGATTTTATTTTGTTTTTCTTTCAATTACAAATTGCTCCCACAAATCCAAGATTTTCGATTACTTCAACTTGTTAACACCATAGGAAACTTAGTGCTTTGCTACCAGTCCTCGTGGGAACGATATCCTACCCATCACTCTATTACTTGAGCGACTAGTGCACTTGCTAATTTTGCATGTTGTAGAATACAACGCATCAAGTTTTTGGCGCCGTTGCCGGGGACTGTTTTTAAGTTAACATTAAGTTTTTCCTAGAGTTTAACTAGATTGAAGTTTTACTTTTGTTTTTAATTTTGTTAGAGTTGTGATTTCACTCTTCTTTCACTTGTGTTCATTCAGTTTATGCGAAGAGCAAGACGTCAACCAGTGGTTCCTGTTGACCTTGAGCTTGAGAGGAGTGTACGAAGATTAAACAGAGAGAGAAGAGAAAGAGATACACTTACGCAGAAACGGAAGAAGTTGTAGTTGAAATGGTGAACCGAGAAAATAGGACACCGAGGGAATTTTCAGGTTCCCACGTGAACGGAAGTGGGTCAAGTATTATGAGACCTACAGTACAAGCTAACAACTTCGAGATCAAGCCGGCAATCATCCAGATGATCCAGTAGTCGGTAAGATTCAACGGTGAATTGAAGGAGGATCCGAATCAGCACATTGCAAATTTCTTGGAAATTTGCGACACCTTCAAGTCGAATGGAGTGTCGGATGATGCTATTAGGCTGCGTTTATTCCCATTCTCATTGGGAGATAAAGCAAAGGGGTGGTTAATGGCATTACCACCGAACGATTACAACATGGAATGATCGGCACAAAAATTCTTGACCAAGTTCTTTCCTCCAGAGAAGTCAGCAAAGTTGAGAAATGATATCACATCGTTTCTACAGGATGACGCCGAGTCGTTGTATGAGGCTTGGGAGAGATACAAGGAATTGATGAGGAAGTGCCCACATCATGGTTTGCCTGTTTGGCTTCAAGTCCAAACATTTTATAATGGTTTGATGGGTAACGTGCAAACCATGGTGGATGCAGCTTCAGGAGGAGCTTTGCAGAATAAGACACCTGAAGAGGCTTATGAGTTGCTTGAGGTTTTGACAAGCAACAACTATCAAAGACAGAATGAGAGAGTAACTACGAGGAAATCTTGGGTCTTCATGAAGTAGATGCTTTCACACCATCTCACCCAACTCACCGCCCTCCAAAAACAGTTGGGAACTATGCAGTAAATTCATACAAGCACCTCAATTAACATGTGATTTTTGTGCAGAAACCATGTGAGCGGCGAGTGCCAAGTCGGAAACACATTTGCACCGTCATCTTCATCAACGGAGCAAGTAAATTACTTGGCAGGAAATCAAAGACAGCCGAACAATCCGTTCTCCAACACATACAACCCAAGGTGGAGACATCATCCAAATCTGGCTTGGGGAAATCAAAACCAACAGGGTAATCAATGGAACCAGAGGCAAGTTCCAAATACCCAGCCAGGGGCAACCAATCAACCGGGAGATCCAAGAGTGTCGAAGTTGGAGGATTTGTTCGGGAAATTCATGCAAGAGTCTGTGGGTTCATGAATGAGACGAGAACAAACTTTAGAAACCAAGGGCGTCCCATTCGGAATCTTGAGGTACGATGGGCCAATTGGCCGAGAAGGTGAATGATAGACCATAGGGTTCTCTACCTAGCAACACAGTGACCAACCCACGTGAACAAGCAAATGCAATCATTTTGAGAAGTGGGACAGTTTTAGAAGAAGTAGGCCAGCCTACGAAAGAAGGAGAGCAACCCGGAAAGGAAGAGTATGAAGAGAGAATGGATGAAGAGATTATTTGTGAAGAGAATTCAGGTGCTTTAGGGGAAGAGAACAAGAAAGAGTATGAAAGGCAAAAGAAGAAGGAGAAATTGCCATTCCCCGAGATACCACCAGAATTAGCTCATCACACTCCACCCGTGCCTTTTCCTCAGAGATTGAAAAAGAAGAATCAGGATAAGCAATTTTCGAAATTCATTGAAATTTTTAAAAAATTGCATATTAACATTCCTTTTGCAGATGCAATACAGCAAATGCCGAGCTATGCGAAGTTCCTCAAGGAGATACTTTCGAACAAGAGGAAATTAGAAGATGAGGAAACAGTGATGCTAACGGAAGAGTGTAGTGCAATCCTCCAGAAGAAATTACCCCCAAAGCTCAAAGATCCAGGGAGTTTTACTATTCCTTGTGTTATAGGGGATATTACTTTTGATCGTGTGCTTTGTGATTTAGGAGCTAGTATAAATTTGATGCCTTTTTCTGTTTTCAGGAGATTAGGGATATGTGAAGTGAAGCCAACGACAATGTCGTTGCAACTAGCGGATCGGTCGATAAAGCACCCGAGGGGGATAGTTGAAGATGTTTTAGTGAAGGTGGGGAAAATTATATTTCCAGCAGACTTTGTAGTGCTGGACATGGAAGAGGATAAGGAGATTCCTCTCATTTTGGGCCGACCATTCTTGGCCACGGGAGAGCACTCGATTGACGCAGGGAAGGGAAGTTCTTGTTAAGGGTTGATGAAACAATAACTTTTAATGTGTTTGATGCGATGAAGTTTCCGTTGGAAGCGGACTCATGTTTTAGTGTGGATGTGGTGGATGAACTTGTTGTGGAGTCCATGGAAGATAACATCCCGGAATTGCCTCTAGAGGCGTGTATAGCAAAATCAAAAACAGTAGAGGTTGAAGACTCAGCGAGGAACGATTGTGCTAGAATGTTAGAAGCACTCCAACCAATTGAGGAGAGTCAAGAGGCAGAATTTGAGGAATTTGACTTTGACAAAGAGAAGGCAAAGGAAAATAATAAAGAAGCTCCAAAGCTTGAACTGAAGCCTTTACCACCTCACCTCAAATATGTCTATTTTGGAGAGTCGGATACTTATCCGGTGATCATTAGTGCAGAATTGAGTGCCTTAGAGGAAGAGAAGTTGATTAGAGTGTTGAGAGAACATAGACTGGCGATTGGATGGACCATTACTGACATTAGAGGTATCTCACCCTCATTCTGCATGCATAAGATTCTCATGGAGGATGACTTTAAGCCGAGGGTACAACCACAACGGAGATTGAATCCTTCAATGAAGGAAGTGGTGAGAAAGGAAGTGGTAAAACTCTTAGATGCGGGGATAATCTATCCGATTTCTGATAGTCCATGGGTGAGCCCGGTGCAAGTTGTTCCTAAGAAAGGAGGGATTACCGTTGTGAAGAATGAAAGTAATGAGCTGATTCCAACAAGGACGGTAACGGGTTGGAGAGTGTGCATTGATTACCATAAACTGAACGAGGCAACAAGGAAGGATCATTTTCCATTACCCTTCATCGATCAAATGTTGGAGAGGTTGGCAGGACATGCATATTACTGTTTCCTGGATGGCTATTCAGGATATAACCAAATTGCCATCGCTCCGGAGGATCAAGAGAAAACGACCTTCACTTGCCCTTACGGCACCTTTGCATACCGAAGAATGCCATTTGGGTTGTGCAATGCACCAGCAACATTCCAAAGATGCATGATGTCAATCTTTGGAGACATGGTGGAAAGATTCATAGAAGTCTTCATGGATGACTTCTCAGTTTTTGGGTCATCATTTGACAATTGCCTAACAAATTTGTCTCTTGTTTTGCAGCGATGCAAGGAAACGAATTTGGTGCTGAATTGGGAGAAATGTCACTTCATGGTCCAAGAGGGAATTGTGCTAGGGCATAGAATTTCCAAGGATGGGATTGAAGTCGATTGGGCGAAGACCGAAGTAATTGAGAAGCTACCACCGCCATCAAATGTCAAAGCAGTCCGAAGCTTTTTGGGACATGCGGGGTTTTATAGACGCTTCATAAAGGATTTTTCTAAGATCTCTAAACCCCTGTGCAATCTTTTAAATAAAGATGTTGTGTTTGATTTTGATGATGATTGCATGCATGCGTTTCTAACTTTAAAGAAATTGCTAGTTTCTGCACTTATTATAGCAGTTCCTGATTGGGGACTGCCATTTGAACTAATGTGTGATGCTAGTGATTTTGCTTTAGGGGTAGTACTAGGGCGAGAAAAAATAAAGTGTTGCATGTAATTCAAGATGCTAGCAAGACACTTGTTGATGCACAACCGAATTACACCACCACTGAAAAAGAACTATTGGCTGTGGTGTTTGCTTTTGACAAATTTCGTTCTTATCTTTTAGGTGCGAAGGTAATCGTTTACACAAACCATTCAGCACTCAGACACCTTTTGGCGAAGCAAGAAGCAAAACCTCGGTTGATAAGATGGATTCTACTACTTCAAGAGTTTGAGTTGGAAATTCGAGACAAAAAGGGGTCGGAAAATGTAGTAGCTGATCATTTGTCAAGAATTGAGAGACCAATCAAGGGGGATGAGGTGGAAATACCAATTTGAAACATTTCGGATGAGAAACGATGAGAGTGGATGAAGCACCATGGTATGCGGACTTTGCAAATTATCTATCATCAAGGGTGCTCCCAAGTGGTATGACATTTCAACAGAAGAGAAAATTTTTCTCTGATTTAAAATACTATTTTTGGGAAGAACCATTCCTGTACAGACATTGTACTGACTAAATGATACGAAGATGTGTCCCGGAGGAAGAAATGGAGAGCATTCTAAGACATTGTCATGAGAGGGAAGTGGGTGGCCATTTCGGGGAGCTAGAACAGCGAAGAAGGTGCATACTGGGTTTTATTGGCCAACCCTCTTTAAGGATTCCTTCCGGATGATCCAGGAGTGTGACCAATGTCAACGGATGGGGAGTATTTCAAAAAGAGATGAGATGCCGTTGAACAACATCCTGGTGGTGGAAATTTTTGACGTGTGGGGGATTGATTTTATGGGTCCTTTCCCAAGTTCCTATGGGAACACGTTTATATTGGTGGCTGTGGACTATGTGTCTAAATGGGTTGAGGCAGTTGCATTGCCGACTAATGATGCTAGGGTGGTGATTAATTTCGTGAGAAAGAATATTTTCTCAAGGTTTGGAGTACCAAGAGCAGTAATTAGTGATGGAGGAACGCATTTTTGCAATAGGCAAATGGATGCACTACTGAGTAGGTATGGAGTGACACATAGAGTGGCAACACCCTATCATCCACAAACAAGCGGGCAAGTAGAACTGTCAAATAGAGAACTGAAAGGGATTTTAGAGAAAATATCAATGCTTCGAGGAAGGATTGGTCACGGAAGCTGGATGATGCTTTATGGGCTTATCGCACTGCATTCAAAACCCCAATTGGTATGTCTCCGTTCAGATTGGTGTATGGGAAAGCATGCCACTTGCCGGTGGAACTTGAACACAAGGCATATTGGGCCGTCAAACAGTTGAACATGGATTTGAAAGCCGCGGGAGAGGAGAAAATGCTGACTTTGAACGAGCTGGATGAGTTCCGGCTGGAAGCATATGAAAATGCCCGGAATTATAAAGAGAAAACCAAAAGGTGGCACGACAAGCACATCCGGGTAAAGGTTTTTGAAGTTGGGCAGAAGGTGTTGTTGTTCAACTCTAGACTTAGGCTTTTCCCCAGAAAACTTAAGTCTAGATGGTCCGGACCATTCACTATAACAACGATACATGCATCTGGAGCAGAGGAAGTCACACATGAGGAAAAGGGCACTTTCACAGTTAATGGACAGAGGTTGAAGCCATACGTTGAGGGGGTGATGAGCTGCAAGTTCATCCCAATCCGACTGGACATCCCAACCTAAAGGATGGAAAAAGTCAAGCTTCCGACTATAAACAAGCGCTTCTTGGGAGGCAACCCAAGCGTTTTAACTTTTTAATTTTAACTTTTTGTTGTTTGAATTTGTCTTATTTCATTATGAGTATGTATAAAATTTGATGATTTGTTGTTGTTTTCAAGTGTTTCAGGTGAAGTCTAGAGCAAAGGAAGGTATCAAAAATTTTCAGACTTCGCCGGGGCGAAGAACATTTCTTCGCCGTGGCGAAGAGACATGAAGAAACCCAGGTTTGCTACTGGAGAGTTTTGCCGCGGCGAAGAAATTGTTTTCGCCGCGGCGAAGTAAAGGTAAAAATTTTGAAAATTTGGCTAAGGCATTTCGCCGCGGCGAAGTAAAGGTAAAAATTTCGAAAATTTGGCTAAGGCATTTCGCCGCGGCGAAGACGATTTCTTCGCCGAGGCGAAGTTAGCCTTAAACTCTCGGGAAGTTTTCGCCCCGGTGAAGAAATTTTCTTCGCCGCGGCGAAGCACCTTTTCTATGAATACCAACTTTTCTTCCTTCATTTTTCACGCCGCCTTCCATTGTGAGTTGAGAGCAAATTTTCAATCTTCCAATCTTTCACTTCTATTTCACTTTTCCAACCAAAATAATCACTCCACAACATTCCTAAACACCAAAACAATCCATTTCAACAACAATTTTCACAAAAATTTCACAAAATTTTTGGATCAAAAATTTGGGGTTTTCTTGTTTGGATCGTTTCTAAGTCAATTGGTGGTGCAAACGACTTCATATTGGTAAGATTTCGAAAACCCAAAGCTTTATTTTGGAAAATTTTTAGTCTATATTCGTAGATCTAGAAATTATGTGAACTTTTAACTTGAGATATTTTTGGGTTTGTTGAGTTGTGATGTGATTCATGTTGAGAAGTTTATATGCCACTTGATTGTTAGAAGTGTAGTTATTGATTATTTGGAGTGTTTGTGTTGAATTGAAAAATCGTAGTTTGGGGGTGGAGTTGCGAATTTTTAGAAGTGTGGATTGTGTTGAAATTGTGATGAAAAATCTATTCTAAGGGTATATTGGCTGGAAACCAGAACCCGCCTTAAAAACTGCTGGCAGTAATTGGCAACCTCTGGTATAACAACGCCGCGTACACCTTAAAATAGAAAAATCGTAGTTTGGGGGTCGAATTGAAAATTTTTGGAAGTGTGAATTATTTTTGCAGGTTGAACAGGGCTATGTTTTTATAGGGGTAATTCATTGGGGTTAACATTTTGGATTGAATTTCAGTGAATCAATGGCTCCGAAAATTAAGCATACAGGCAAGGGGAAGAACGTGGACAAACGGTTTGTGAACGAGGCAGCCCGTAAACGTTATGAAGAGGTGATCACACAAAAAGATAAGGGCTTCATCCCTGAGTGTGGATTGACAGCAAAACAAGCCATGGACTGGAGTAGGGGTAGAAATTGGGCCATGTTCATGAGTGCGCGAGGAGTCGGCAGTAGAACCGTTGGTCAGAGAGTTCTATGCCAACTTCCCCGAAAGTCAGGATAATATTGTGTTTGTCAGAGGAGAGGATGTGCCATTTTCAGCACAAGAGATCAACAAATTCTACAACCTCCCCGAAATTTTCACTGATCAATATGCGGAATTCAAAAGAACAAGCCGTAATGATGATATTATCTTGTCGGCCATTGCAAAACCAGGGGTAGCATGGGAAGTGTCGAGAAAACAGAAAAAGACACTCAAGGGAACACAGTTGACACCAATGGCTCGGCTGTGGCAGTACTTTGTCTGTGCTAAACTAATGCCGAGACGCACTACAAAGCACAGACTCTTGAGAAGGCGGAATTGCTCTACTCTATTGCCACAAGAAAAAGTATGGATGTGGGAAACATAATTTATGACAGTATCAAGATAGCATCCCAAAAGGGACGATCAAGCTACTGTTT
This sequence comes from Pistacia atlantica, assembly GCA_026229545.1. NCBI lineage: Eukaryota > Viridiplantae > Streptophyta > Magnoliopsida > Sapindales > Anacardiaceae > Pistacia > Pistacia atlantica. The sequence goes on along the minus strand of JAPEIT010000014.1, from coordinate 11,354,126 downwards.
CCCGCATCTCATCACTGCCATGTGCCAAAAAGCGGGGGTCAAGGTTGCAGATGATGAGCGCGTATTTATCCGGCTCTAATTCTAGATGACGACTATTACACCAAACGTCTTGACCGAGCGGCAGATGCCCAACCAACAGCAGGGGCGAAGAGGCAGAGAACGAGCATGGCCACATCATCCAGCTCCACAGGGTCTCGAAAGCAATGATGCAAGAAATGCTGCAGATGACGAAATACATGAAGAGACGACAGGATTGGATGATGGAGCGGACACAGAACATTCATGAAATGTTAACGAAAGGTTTCAAGGATCTGAATGTTGACACTTCCGCATATCAGTGGGTTGACTGGAACTCAGATGACTGGCCGGAATCAGAGGAAGAAGAGGAAGAAGAGGAAGAAGAAGCGGAAGCACAGGAAGCAGAAGACTGAACCGAACACCTGTTTTTGTTTATGTTTTGTTGCTTCCATTTAATTTTTGTCCAGTTGAAACTTGAACTCATTTTATTTTGGTTTTGGATTGCATTTTTTTTGTTGTGTTAGTTTAGTTGATTTTTTTTAGTGTTAAAAGGGCGAGACAGGTTGTAATACTTTCATTATAGTTGTGAATTCGTTCTAACATAAGGGACACCACAGTTATTGTTTTGACAGATTTTGGATGATGAAAAGTCCGAAGAACGGGTGAACATTGTGGAACGACGATTCATGGCTTAACCAGGGAGCATTCTCGTACCTTTTTATTGTTCATTTATTTTTCCGTTGTTGTTTGTCTCTATTCCTAACTTTTGCATAATGGAACATTGGGGACAATGTTATATTTAGTTTGGGGGTAGGAAATAGATTTTTGAGTTTAAGGGTATATTGGCTGGAAACCAGTAACTGCCTTAAAAACTACCTAGCAGTATTTGGCGACCTCGGGTTTAACAACGTCGCGTACACCTTAAACGAAAAAAAAATCTATTTTAAGGGTATATTGGCTGGAAACCAGTAACTGCCTTAAAAACCGCCTAGCAGTATTTGGCGACCTCGGGTTTAACAACGCCGCGTACCAGTTTTTGTTTTCTTTTGTGTTGTATTTTTTTTGTGTGTTTGTTTTGTTTTGCCAATGATGAGTTGTATAAATCAATGATGAGAATAAGACTGGTGAATTTTTATTGTTAAGAAATGTTAAGCATTGCTTCAAGTTTACGTTTATTGACTGGATTCTGATTGAGGTTTGTTGAGTGGTTCAACCATGATTTTCATTTTTTCGGCATGCTTAGATTCATTTTATGCGATTAGGCAAAGTCTTGATAATGTTGGTGGATTCTAGAACCTAGTTGAGAAATGCTTGAGGCGAAATTTTAGGATTAAACATGGTTGAGGAGATGATTTAGGCAATTTTTGGAACGTTTGAGCCTTTCTAGCCAACCCATGATTGAAATTTTCACTAGTCACCCATTTGAGCCATTGGAATTCTGCTTTATTTTTCTTAGAAAACAACAGACTTGTAAATTCCTTTACCCTAAACACTCTATCATACCTTTTGGAGAATTCGGTCTTAGTGCAAAACCGAGAACGAAACGAGTGTACAATTTAGTGAAAGATTAGTTTGGGGGTTAAGAGAAGAAAAATGAAGAAGAGACCAAAAAGAATGATTTGGGGGTTGAGATAAAAGAATAAAAACAAGGAGGTAGTCACCTCAATTCAATTATAGTGTTGTGAAAAAAAAAAATTAATTAAAAAAAAATTTTTTTTCGAACACAATGATGCCTAGTTTAAGGGTATATCGGCTGGAAACCAGAACCCGCCTTAAAAACTGCCTAGCAGTATTTGGCGACCTCGGGTTTAACAACGCCACGTACACCTTAAACGAGTCCCCCCTGCATTTATGGTATCCAAAAGTTAAGAATACGTGTATGAAGACTGTGAATGAGTAAACATGTCGGCTGGTGTTGAGAAAGTGTGGGTTTCGATGTGATTTGAGTTTTGCTTTAGGACAACCGAGTTCTCTTACTTTGTTTCCTATCCTTTTGTTGGAGCCCATGACCCGAGCCTAAAGTTACAAGCCTTTAAAGACCTGTTGATTCTCATCTATGTGTAGTCCCCATTAGTGGAGAGTAGTTCGATATTTAGGCTTATGGAGTCTGCCACCTTTTGATAAACTTTACAATTTTTGCATAAAATAATCCGGGAAGTTGGAAGGTGGATTGAAGTGGGGATTACCTTCTTGGTGGACTAATTGAGGAAAACAGTCGATGTAGCCCATAACTTCTTGGAATGTCGAACATTTCCTGATAATAAACTTTCAACAATTTGTGAGATATGTGCAATATCTAGGCAATTCGTTGTAGCATTTGAATTCGTTTTATTTTGGTTTTTCAGTTTGTGTGCATGTTTCTGTATTTTTTGTTTTTTTTGTTATTGTCTTTGTTTTCGTTATTTTCGTACTGTATGCTCGGGGACGAGCATCTCTTTAGTTTGGGGGTAGTTGATAATCCGTAAATTATACAGTTTTTATATGATCTTTTTGTCGGATTTCAAATACTTTCTAGTGCATTTCTACCTGAATTGGTGCGTAATTCTCTACTTTTCGTGTTTCAGGTTAAAATGGACTCTTTTAGCAAATAACGGCAAAACTTGGCAGTTTTGACTCAGAATAGAAGGATTTCAGAAGATAAGAGAGTTCCGGAGTAGGACAATGCACGATGAAGCTTGTTTCCAAGGTGAAGAGTCGAAAATCGAAGAATCGGACGAAGAGGCAAGCAGAGTGGCAGTTCTGTAAATTTCAGAACTTTTGAAGGAGCTTCGCCCCGGCGAAGAAATTGTCTTCGCCGTGGCGAAGTTAGGCAGAATCGATTTTTGTTTTTCATTCTTCGCCGCGGCGAAAGTCAAAAATTACAGTTTTGTAAACGCACAGTTTCGTGTGTGCTTGTTTTGGACTGGGTTTTTAGGACTAGGTATAAAAGAAAAAGAAAAACTTTTTGTAAAGGAGATCCCGATTCATTAGGTTAGCCGTCTTTTACATTTCCTAGAGAGAAAAAGCTTGATTTTTCGGATTGTTAGAGGAAAAGTTCAGATTTGGACTGGAAGATTTATCTTTTGGGGAGTTTTCTATTCTTTCATCTTAATTTCATTATGTTTATTCAGTTTACTTTTATATTCCGTTTTTATTCTGTTAAATTAGCTATGAACTAATCCTCTATGGGTTAGGGTTTTGATTGTAGTTTGGATTTGAAATGGGTTGAGTTTATGTTTGTGCTATTTTCATGTGAATAAGCTATGGTTGTGTGTTACTCTGAAATTAATTGTTGTATGTGATGAGCATGATGAGATTAAGAAATAATTCATGTTAAGCTTCATGGGTAATAACCATTATAGTATTGGATGCTAGAGATAGATTCAAGAACTAATGAAATCAATTTAGGATTCTTGTGCTTCATGATTTAGAGTTATTAACCTTCAAATTGTTGGGTGCGGAATGTTAATAATGATAAATAGGAAAACATAGCCCGAGAGGGTATGTTATCATAGTAGTGAATCCGATTTACAACCATTTCATGCGAATGTGAAAATAGTGTAACTTTTAGGTATAACCCATAAATAATCCAAACGAAGTCAAAACCCTATCCGTTTTACTTAAATTGAATCTTTGTGTTCCATTTACTTTCCGTTTTAAGAATTTATTAGTTTTTAGATTTTATTTTGTTTTTCTTTCAATTACAAATTGCTCCCACAAATCCAAGATTTTCGATTACTTCAACTTGTTAACACCATAGGAAAATTAGTGCTTTGCTACCAGTCCTCGTGGGAACGATATCCTACCCATCACTCTATTACTTGAGCGACTAGTGCACTTGCTAATTTTGCATGTTGTAGAATACAACGCATCACAAGGTGCATACTTATAAGGCACGACTTGTTGCCAAAGTTTTCAAACAAATTCATGGAATTGACTATGAAGAAACCTTTTCGCCGATTGCCATGATTAAATCCATCCGGATTATGCTTGCGATTGCTGCATATCATGACTATGAGATTTCACAAATGGATGCCAAAACAGCTATCCTGAATGGAAACCTTGAAGAGGATGTGTATATGACACAACTCGATGGTTTCGTTCTTGATGGGCAAGCTGATAGGGTATGTAAATTGTAGAGATCCATATATGGACTCAAGCAAGCGTCTAGAAGCTGGAACATTCGTTTTGATGAAGCTATAAAAGAATTTGATTTCATCAAGAACGAAGATGACCCTATGTTTACAAGAAAGTGAGTGGGAGCCCAGTGACATTCCTAGTGTTGTATGTCGATGACATGCTTCTGATCAGGAATGATATACCAAACTTGCAGTCGGTAAAGACTTGGTTATCCAAGTGCTTCTCCATGAAGGACTTAGGAGAAGCAGCCTACATCCTTGGAATAAAGATCTATTGTGATAGATCGCATAGGTTGCTTGGCTTAAGTCAGAGTGCATATATTGACAAAGTACTGAAAAGATTCAGTATGGAAGAATCCAAGAAGGGATTTCTTTCGATGTCACATGGTGTTTATCTCTCTAAGGAAATGTGTCCTAAAACACAAGATGAGAGAGATAGGATGAAAAGGATCCCATATGCATTAGCAATTGGATCCATCATTTATGCCATGCTATATGTACTCAGATTAATGTCTCATGTGCTTTGAGCACTTGTAGTAGATACCAATCAGATCCAGGTGAGCATCACTGGATGGCTGTCAAGAACATTCTTAAGCACCTGAAGAGGACTAAGTATATGTTCTTGGTTTATGGAGGGGAAGATGAGCTCACTGTAAGAGGATACAATGATGCTAGTTTCCAAACAGACAGAGATGATTATTGATCACAATCAAGGTTTGTATTTTGTCTCAACGGGGGTGCAATGAGTTGGAAGAGCTCCAAGCAAAGCACCTTAGCGGACTATACAATGGAGGCTGAGTATATTCCATTATCAGATACGGTCAAAGAGGCTGTCTGGATTAAGAAGTTCTTTATCGAACTTGGTGTGGTTTCCACGATTGTTGATTTAGTAGACATCTATTGTGACAACAATGGAGCAATTGATCAAGCTAGAGAACCACGGTCTCATCAGAAGTCCAGACATATACTCACACGATTCCATCTCATCAGAGAAATAGTTAAGAGGAAAGTTGTGCAGATCAGTAAAGTGCATACTGACGACAATCTCGCAGATCCATTGACAAAGCATTTGTCGCAGTAGAAGAATGAAAGACACTTGAGATCATTTGGTATTAAATACATGAATGATTGGCTGTAGTGCAAATGGGAGATTGTTAGAGTAAATTCCCTAGAGCCAATCAATTCTAATCAATTATTGTAGAATTGACTCTTTGTAATAATGTTCATTGATCAATAAAGGCATTTTATTCTATATCGCATAAATAATCATTGTATGTATTAATATATGTCCTTAGAATGGTAGAACCGTGACGAGGGTATCAAGTGTTTCAAATCTTGATAGTGAGAACCCTATGAGCACATATGGTGGCCACTCTAGAAACGTCCGTAGCCCTGGTATTGTTCTGAAGTGAGGGCACAGACAATATGGTAAGGCTATCATAGTGTTGAACGACTCTGGCGAAAGGCAGTGACTGATCTCACTTGTCAAGGTTATTTGGTGACAACCTGGTGCAACACATGGGTGCTTGCTGTAGGCAAGTTCACTAGACAGACCCACCAGAGGATTCCATATGGATGGTAACCCCAGTGTCTATGGAACAAATCCTCTAACGAATGGTGGTACATGTGATCCTTAGACTTGAGATCACCGGAGGGCCTTGTGCACCGATTGGTGTAGTTTGACACTAGCCTAACGCAGTTCTATTCAGAGTTGTCAATATGGTGGTGATTGGCTACATCGAGGAGTGTATCAAGACTATGGTGGATAGACAAAGGATTCATCACTCCCGGGTACGGGAGAAGTCATCTCACAGCGTAATTCAGTAAATGGCAATGACACTAAAACTGTGGCCACAATGGGATTGAGTTGTTGCTCTATCCAGATTACAATACAGGTCATTGGTCCAAAAACTGAATACATAATATCGAAAGTAATCGAAGGTTGACACTATTTCTATGCCTTCGTCTCGTCGAGATAACGCATGATGAAAGGATCGAATTGTACGGTAACCATATCATTGACAGGTAGCTACTTTGCTGAATCCAAATTTATCGGATGGCCATGATGCCTTGCTAGGGGCCAATCTTGGTATGTGTATTAGTGAGACGATTAATTGTTGTTAATCGCAATACTATACATAGCCAATAAGATGAGGAGCCTATGGTTCACACAGATAGAAGATAATTTAAGTGCCAAGAAGAAAGAAAGGCATTTTCATCTTTTTAGACGAAAGGGTATTTTGGTAATTTCACAGTACAATTAAATTTGCTGAGGTCGTAGCCTTTATTTAATTTATTAGAAAAATTAAATAAGTGAAATTATGTTTAAATATGTGTTCGCATATATTTAATTAAATCATCATTATTGTTAAATGTTAATATATATATAGATTAAATATATATTAATTGATTTTTAATTGAGATAATGATGAAATAAAAATAAAAATCTAATTGGGAGTGTTTGGTAACATGGGGTGTTTGGGTTGGAGCCCAAGCCTATTCCATATGGGAATAGGGCAACTAAGTTTTCAATATAAAAGAAAAAGGTTATTTGTAAAATGGGTTAATTAATTCACTGTTCATTTTTCTCTTTGAAAAGGAAAAACACAGCAGCCCCATATTTCCTCTCCCACGGCAAAATTCATATTTTATCTAAAATCAATCTATTTGATTTTTCTTCTTTGATCTTAAAGCTAAAGAGGATCTAGCAAATCCCTCTTTAGTTCTTTGTGATTGTTTTTGTGTGGACTACGTCGGTTCGATCCTACACTTGGGTCGGTAGCAAAAACATTCATAGACAAATTTGGAGGAGCCTCCAAACGTGCATATGTTTTCTAAACTCATGATTAATATTTTCTACAGATTTCTACTTTAATATAAACTGTAAAACTATACCTTTGATCTTGGCTCTTTGGAACGATCCTTGTATTATGATTTTTGTTTTCCGCTGCGTATATGGATCTTTCCTAACATATCACACATTCAAGGTAAGTAAACCCAATTTTAGCCTTGATTTGAGCAAGACTTGTGTAGAATGATTCTTGCATGTTTTTATGAGATTGTATGTGAGAATTGTTGGCTTGTTTTTGATGTTCAATGATGTGTAATTTCCAGCCATGAGAAGTAGTGTATTATTATGTGGTGATTTGGTGAAGTTATGGAAGAATTAGTGTTGAAATTTTGAAGTGTTGAGATTTGTTGAAAACGGCCAGGTTTGATGCTATAGTTAGTGAGTTTTTGGCTCAAATTTTGGTGGATTTAGAGAGATGTGGAAGTGTAGCCAACATGGTAGTTGCATGTGCATATGAAGTGTTTGATGAAAATCCAAAGAGAAAATGCATGCATGAGTTGGCTAAACCCTATCGAAGAAAAGGTTAGAGAAAGGCAAGAATTGAAGTAGAAAGATTATGCTGGGCTTAACCAAGTGTAAATGTTAGTATTCAAGGGTACATAGTGTTATGCCAAAATTTAGAATATCACTTGGTCATGTTAGTTCCATGAGAGAAATGGCCCTTAGTGCTTGGTTCTAGTTACTTGAACCTTTACTACCTCTTAAATAGCACATGAAAGTTTTAGAGAAGAATTTTAAGTTAAAGTGTTACTTTGATATGGTATTTGAGATTGTAGATAAGGGTAGAATATGTCATGACATACCATTATGTCATAATGAATTTTCACGTTTGTGTATGTGAACTGGGAAAGAACATCAAAGAATGGGTTTGATCATGCATATATTGTACATATGATTTATAGCCTTGATTTGGTAAATGAGAATATTAAAGAATATGTTAGCAAAGAATGAGAAAAAGAAAGAAAAGAAAATGGCTTGTAGTTTTCTTTTAAGCTAACATGCAAGTATGTATATTTTTTTATTTACTAAAGAATGCAAGTGTAGAATTTCCATAGCTTGGAAATTTATTTAGAAATGTGTATAGTACTATTTCTATTCTCTTTTTACAGCATGTTATGTTATAAGGTTGTTGCAATGGGGAACCCGTGAGTGACAGAGATGCCCACATGTATGCTGCCACAAGTGAGCAGCCTCAGTAGAGAGATATAACATTTGTAAAGTCTGTTAGCAGTGTATGTGGATGAGGACTGTACCCAGCAGAGAATACCTACATGCACGCCGCCATCGGTGAGCGGCCTAAGTAGAGAGATACAACATTTGCACAGTCTGTCAGCAGTGCATGTAGATGAGGACTGCACCCATTATCCACTCACATGGCTAGGGTTCCAAATCCATGCCTCAACCTAGTCCGATCGGCAAACCAGAATAGAGAAGAAAAGAAAGAGAAACAGAAAAGAAAAGAAAGAGATATAGCATAAGAGACAGAAAATAGAAAAGAAAAGAAAATTCTTTTCTTAGAAAAGTTTATTATTCTGCATATGTATTATGCTACTTGCATGATTTAGCATTTCTCATGTACTTGACAATGTACAGTTTTATTAATTGTCTTTGCACATTGGTAAGTAGCAAATCAAAATATTAGAAAAGAATGCAGAATACTAGAAAAGAATGCAGCATATCGGAAAAAAGAAAGTGAGAAAAGGAAAGTTAGAATATGAGTAACGGAGGAAAAACAGTAGTGCAATTTGGTTTACTTTCTGAGCAATTAGTGCTCACTCCGTTATTTTACTGTTTTGCAGGTACTAGATGATTTACGGTCGGGTGGGACGTCAAGAAACGGAGGAGTTTGGCGACACTGTCCAAAACTATCTTGTACTTATTAAAGTATATCAGTTATTTTGTGTATATACTTATATGAATTATGTAACACCTACTGAAAACTAGTACAATGCATGCAATTAACAATGGAAAATTGGGCCCAAAAGTTTCTTTTCATTACAATTCACATGTCTTTTATACACAAAAGTTACTGTTTACAAAAGTGCATTTCAAAAGACAAAATAGGGGAACAGTAGCTATTGCTCCTCGCGCCGACGCCCTCCAACCGCAACATCACCTAGAACCTGCATCCACAAAGGAAAATAACGGGGTGAGCACAAATAATGCTCATAAGTAACACTCTAACCTGTCTGTCCCCGTGTGTGACTCTCAATTCTTTCCTTTTCTAATCTGTTTCTATTTCTGTTTCTAATAACATCATGGCCTCATCTTACCGGAGGTACGGCCGAATGGCGTTCACACAGCACCATTTCACTCTCTATGGCTATCGGGTGGAATTCACACAGTACCAACCCGTTCTTAGTGACTACCGAGTGAGGATCACAAAGCACCAACTCGGTTCCTCCTAACTATCGGGTGGAGATCACCTAGCACCTACCCGTTCCTCATGAATTTTGGGTAATGATCACCAAGCATTTACCCATCTCTAGTCACTATTGGGTGATGATCACAAAGCATCAACCCGCTTCTACTAGCCGTTGGATGATGATCACAAAGCATCAACCTGCATATCTCTTAACTAATCGGGTAGTGGTCACAAAGCATCTACCCATTTCTATTACTCATTGGGTGACGATCACTAAGCATCGACCCATCTCTCTAAGGCTATTCGGATGATGATCACAAAGCATCCATCCGATTCCCATAACGGTCGGGTGATGATCACAAAGCATCATCCCAACTATACTACTCTTCTAACTCATTCTATTGTAGCATTTTTCAATGCTCTCTACCCTTAGAGTAATTTTACCCACTAAGCTCTCTACTCATAGGGTATTTCTATACACAAAGTTTTCAACTCTTTCTTAGGTCACTTTTCAATGCATATAACAATGCACATGGATGATTCATCTCTACTAATGCACTTGTGAAATGCCAACATGCAATGTTGCAAGAATTAAGGTTCATTACTAACACTCAACCTCTATTAGGCATTTCATCAAACAACTCATGTGCACTATAAAACTATATCATAGCCATGAATCTAAAACTTTTCCTAACCATCCAAAATGGGGAAAAACCCCTTCACAAAGCCATAATAACCTGCCATAGAAAACACTTCCAAAAAGGGTTCCATAATACCCCTTAAATTCCATCTCAACTACCTTGCCAAACCAACACCCATTTCTCAAATTTGCAAGGTAAGAACATTCACAAAGCATAGAAATTTCCATTCAATACTCCATACATGGCATATTACATGCACATCACATACATACATCCTTTCTATCAAAACCCTAAACAAGAAATTTCATGAATCTCAACTTGGGTTGGGTTTTACTTACTTGCTATGGAGAGACTTCACCAATCTTCTTTCCACTTGGTTTTCTTGGCTATTCTCTCTACTCTTAACCAAAAGAATGAAAACTCTAAAAAACCAAAATGAACTAAAATCTTCAAATCACACAACTTAAGGAGAAATCCTTACCTTAGGAAGCCTTAGGTTGTTTTCTCTACCTCAAATCACTTCAAAATCCCTTAGAAATCCTTGATCAAAAGAAAAGAGAAGTTGGGAGGAGAAGAATGAGAAGTTGCGTTTGAGAAGAAGAGAAATGAAGGGTTTCTTTGATTCTAATTCCTTTTAATGAAATAAAAACACAATCATTCCCATTTTGCCCTTACTCTTCTTTGGAAATTTCATCCATATCCTTTGATTCATTACAAACTCACCCCCATCTCAACATACTCTCCATGAAAAATCCTTACAATTCACTCCCCACTTTTCCTACTAATTAGGGGTAGAAAGGTCAAATAGCCCTTGGGGAAGAAAATATCTAAAACTCAACCAACATAAAAATCGGCCCGTCGCCACGGCGAAGAAACCTTTGTCGCCGCAGCGAAACTGTCCAGAGAGTTTCGCCCCTGGTCTCAACACATCTTCGCCGCGGCGAAGACTCTTCTTCGCCCCGGCGAAGCTTGGTTCACTAAGATTCTTCTATTTTTCAACCAATTTCAGGGCAAACATTCAACATACAATAATAACAAAAACCAACTCAATTAAGGGCAAAAGAGGAAACAATAACAACGTACCTCATGTGGGGCGTTACAAATTAAAATTAGAACTTTCGGATTTTACATTATATACCTATATGTATATATGTTTACAAAAGTTGTTTAGTGGATTTTGTCATATATTTCTCAAAAAATTACTAGCTAGAGAGTATATTAAACTTAAGAACATATTATTATGAAACAGTTCCATAAAGAATATTATTTGCACTCAAGGACAATAATCCATTAGCAAAGTAATATTCTCATTTGTCCTAAGTGGACACAGAAATATAATTTCTAGAAACTGAAGAAAGATCATAATATCCACGAGTTCCAAGAAACAAGCCTATCGGCAAAATTAGACGATAAGATCCTACAGCAAATACAGCACCATGTGCTTCATGTAAGTAATTGATCTACCATACACAACAGAAAAACAAAAATTCAATCGGTAAATCAATTACCTTTCTTTGCCAAGATCCGAGTATAGATTATACCGTTTACAGGTTTATAAACAAAATCTGTATAAAGTAAATTCATTCAAGGATTAGAACACTTACGTACGTTTGGAGGCTCCTTCGAATATCTCTGACTTCTGATAGGAACACTATTCATGGTATTGCTCACGGTTATTATTCACCATATACTATTCATGGTTACTGTTCATGTTCATGGTATTGCTCATGGTTATTATTCACCATATACTATTCATGGTTACTGTTCATCATCTACTGTTCATGTGATTTTTCGCCAATCGATCCAAAGTAGGATCGCACTCACGGAAGTCCACACGAAGATAATCCGCAGAACCCTTGATTATTTTGCTAGAACAATCAAGGGCTTCAAGAATCAAGAAAGAAGAACAAGAAAAGTTTTCTTCTTGAGAGAGAGAGAGAGATAAGGTGGCTAGGGTTTTAATTGAATGAATAATTCTTCAATGTTTTTATTTTAAGTTGCACTTATATAGTGCAACAATTAAAACCCTATTCCACTTAGGAATAGCGATGGGCTCCAACCCTAGTTCACCCTTGCAACCAAACACACCCTTTATGGTATTTTAATTAATTAATTATTATTATAACTAAAATCAATTAATATATAATAATATATTAACATTCAAATAATAATAATAATTCATTTAAACATATACATAGATATATTTAAATATAATCTGACTAATTTAGTTTTAATATTAAAATTAAATACAGGCAACAACTCAGCATATTTAATTACACTGTGAGATTACCAAAATACCTTTTCGTCCTGAAAGACGAAAATACCCTTCTCACAAATTGATACTTGAATTATCTTTTAAGTGTGTGACCCGTAGGCTCCTTATCATATCGGCAGTGAGTCATATCGCGATTAACACCAATTAATCGTCTAACTACACACAGACCAAGATTGGCCCCTAGCAAGGCATCATGACCACTCGATAGATTCAGATTCAGCGAAACCACAACTTTTCAACGATATGGTTACTGTGCTATCAAATCCTTTCATCATCTGTTATCTTATTGAGACTGAGGTAAAAAAATAGTGTTAACCTTAGATATCCTTGACATGTGTGCATTCAGTTACTGAACCAATGATAGGAATATTAAATTGGATTGAGCATCAACTCAATCCCATTGTGGCCACTGATTTAGTGTCATTGCCATTTACTGAATTACCCAGTGAGATAACTTCTTCCGTACCCAAGAGTGATAAATCATTTGTCGATCCACCATAGTCTTGATACACTTCTCAATGTAGCCAATCACTACCATATTGATAGCTCTAAATATAACTACGTTGGGCTAGTGTCAAACTACACCAATGATCTCAAGTCTAAGGATCAGATGTACCACCATCCGTTAGAGGATTTATTCCGTAGACACTGGGGTTACCATCCATATGAAATCCTCTGATGGGTCTGTCCAGTGAACTTGCCTCTAGCAAACACCCATGTGTTGCACTAGGTTGTTGGCAAACAACCTTGACAAGTGCGATTAGTCATTGCCTTTCAATAGGGTTGTTCAACAATATGATAGCGTTACCGAATTATCTGTGTCCTTGGTCAGAATAATACTAGGGCTACAGATGTTTCTAGAATGGCCACCATATGTGATCTTAGGGTTCTCACTATCAAGATTTGAAACACTTGATACCCTCGTCATAATTCTACCATCCTAAAGAAATATACCATTGGATACACGATATAGAAGAATATGCCTTTTACTGATAAATAAACATTTATTACAAAGTCAATTTTACAATAATTGATTGGCTTTAAGGCACCTACTCTAACACTTCATTTCCAACTATAGGTCCATCTCTCCCTCAGCGAGCAATCTGCTCTATTGTAGTCCCTGCACATCAGTCAAATGTGAGTACCACATCTAGTGTCAATAACCTGAGATGTTGACGGGAAAAGTTAATCTCAAGAATGTACCTGATGAAGAAGTAAAATTCTTCTTCCTTTTTGCTCAGAAGGCCTTGAAATGTTTCCTCCAGTGGCTGGGATTCCTATAGTGAGGATCTTTCCTTTCTGTAATAGTTCTTTGCAATGACTTATGAGCTCTTTCCTTTTCACTTGAGCTGCCTTCAAACAACGTCAATGTTTTTGACATTTTCATGCCTGACTTAGTAGCCTTCAACATATCTAGAAGCTTGGAAAAGGTATTCTTCTTATTATCCTCAATGAAGTCATAGACGAATTGAGAGTAAAAATCTGGCAAAGACTATAATATTAGGTTTATTTTTAAACCTTCATTAAGTCCGCATCCCAAAATCTCATGCCTGTTCATATACTTGGTTAACTTCAGTATATGATCACCAATTTTGGTACCCTTTTCCATCCTACATCTGAATAACGATCGAGACACCATATGCTTCTCATTTCTTTGAAGTGAAGAATAGAAGTTAAGTCCATTTTCTGGCACTACTGTCACAATAATGGTGTCATTGGTGCAAGCACAATGTATCTAGTCATTTCTGCTTTTGCATCATATGTATGCTTCACATATACATACCTAGTCTCATGGATAGAACTATTAGCAGGCTCTTGTGATAGAGCTTGCTCAATGGTGTATAATCTATCGCTTGATTGAAGTATATTATTTATACTTCTATACCAGTCAACAAAATTTTCACCATTCCATTTCTCTCCCAATTCGATGATTTGTCGCAGTGATGTTTGGATCATTTTGCTTAATTTTAAGTGAATCTACAAGTGCAGAATAAGTAACCATTATTACAATGTTTATTATTATTATTTAATAAGGCCTTTTATTAAACTAACACTCCCACTATTTTCCTGAAGTCAATGGCCCTCACCATTAACTCGGGAAAGTCCGCTGGCTTTCCTAGTGGACCGAGATCCCATCTAGCCCATTTCAAACCTTCACTTTGGCAAACAAGCCAAAATGGGTTGATTAGGTAGGCCAACAAACTTAATCCACACTAATTGATAGCTCCTACTATCAGCCTCAAATGTGAAACATGCCAGCAAGCCAATCACACAATTCATTGGCCTAGCCATCATCCTCAAGTGTGATTCTCAGTATCCGTAGAGTGGACACTACATGTCGGCATGTACACACAATATGTGTACTTCTCTACTATGCCTATGATGTGTTTATCAACCTTTGCTTTGGTGAACAAGCAAAACTATCCTTTTAAGTCAACCCATCACCATTAAAGAAAACTCCAATGAAATTTAACCTCCCACTGGTAGAAGTGTACCCTTCGCTTTGGCCAACAAGGTTATGATGAACAGTGGTTTGATTAAACCCATGGTACTGCAAGGCATACGTGTGACTTAATGTACTTTAATTGAGGGTTTTTCATTTTACGTCTCACCAATTTTATTATCTTTGTTAGAATGACATCGTTTGGCATGTTATTAAACATTCAACCTTAGCATGCATTCTAAGCAAAATGTAAACATGCTAGTACATGCCCTAGCTAAAATCGATTTCCTCGAGCCTAGAGGAATTGGTGGGTCACTTAAGGGTCCTGTAATAAACATCTTGAGTCTTCAAGTATGATTGCCTCGTCCTTTGCTGCATCTTCAAGTACATTACAGAGTACATCATTCTAAATTTACAATAAAATTAATCTCAAACTAATTTTACATTAATAAATTTAGAAAGCTCGATTTACATTTTAGGGGAATGAGATGAGAAGAGAATGTTGATGAGAAGCAAAATGTCATATTTACCCCCTTAATGTCTAGTCTTTTATAATTATTTGTTGCCTAAATGTACTCATTATTATTCTAGTTTGATTTAGGATGCAAATGGAGGCGTTAAATGCAAAACGAAACTAATTAGGTGAATTCGGACAGTTTTGACATCACTTCGTAATATGGGCATAACTCTCTCATCCGAGCTCCCATTGAGATGATTCAAAATTTTGTGGAACCCTAAGAAAGAGATCTACAACTTTCATGTTTTGAGTTTAGAGAGATACTCACTGCATCAAGGTTGTAATCGGGCTTGAAGTTGACACACCTGCACTGCTAACGTTCTGGAACATTCCGCCTTGTCATGCAATTTAAATAGGTAGTTTATTATTGGAAGATTTGAAGACCTATTGGACGCAAGTTACAGCTGGACACACCACTTTCCTATTTTATTTTAGGACTTTATTTTATTTTCAATTAATCTAAAATCTGAACTGGACGTTCTTCATAAACTAGATTCTTTGTTACTTCAACGTCCTCTACACTCAGGATGTGGAGGGGATCACTTACATATTTCCGTAGCATCGAGACATGAAAGACATCATGCACCCTGTCCATGCTAGGTGGTAGTGCCAATCGGTAGGCCACCTTTCCCACTCGTTGTAAGACCTCAAATGGACCTACATATCTCGGTGCTAACTTCCCTTTGCTTCCGAAGCGCATTACTCGATTGTAAGGGGAAACTTTCAAAAACACTTTGTTACCCACTTGGAATTCCACCTCTTTCCTCTTCAAGTCGGCATAACTCTTCTGTCGATCTTGGGCTTGTTTCATTCTATTTCTGATTAACTTCACATCTTCTACTAGTTTCTGAGTCATCTCTGGCCCAAGAGCGGTACTCAACTCATCTTTTTCGCCTACTTCATCCCAATGGAGCGGAGACCTACACCGTCTACCATATAGAGCCTCGTAAGGCGCCATTCTAATTGTAGACTGATAACTGTTGTTGTAGGCAAATTCCACTAAGGGTAACATCTCATGCCAGGATACTCTATAATCCATGCAATAGGTTCTCAACATATCTTCAAGCACCTGATTCGTTCTCTCGGTCTGGCCATCTGTCTGAGGATGATAGGCAGTACTGAATGCTAAACGGGTACCCAAACTCCTCTGTAAACTCGTCCAAAAGGCTGAAACAAATCTGGAATCTCTATTTGACACTATAGTCTTGGGCACACCATGCAATCTGACTATCTCCTTGAGGTAAATCCGAGCCAACTGATCTGCATTGGTGCTCTCCTTTACGGGAAGGAAATGGGCTGATTTGGTTAATCTATCCACAATCACCCATATAGCATTACACCCTTTCTGTACTCTGGGGAGACCCGTGATAAAATCTATTGAAATGCTTTCCCATTTCCACTCTGGAATACTCAATGGCTGAAGCAACCCTGACGGCCGTTGATGTTCCGCTTTCACTTGCTGACAAGTTAGACATTTAGCCACAAACCCTGCAATGTCTTTCTTCATACCTGACCACCAATAGCCTTTCTTTACATCTTGATACATCTTGGTTGCTCCCGGATGAGCGGTGTACGGTGTGTCATGAGCCTCCACAAGAATTTTCCGTTTCAACTCCTCATTCGGAGGAATGCACAACTGATGCTTAAAATAGAGGACACCATCTCTCACAAAGAACTCGGATGTCTTGCCCTCAAGCACTTGCTGAACTGTTTTCGACACCACTCATCGGCCACTTGCTTTTCTCTAATTTCCATCAGTAAAGAAACCGTACCTCTAGACTGGCAATTCTTCCCGGAACCACTTCAATCTGCTCCTTAGACAATTCTTCTATTAACTCTTTCTGCCTGGTAAGCCGGAAAACATGGGCTTTTCCATTCAAGGCATCGGCTACTACATTGGCTTTTCCCGGTTGGTACTTGATCTCACAATCATAATCCTTAACCAGTTCTAACCACCTTCTTTGCCTCATATTCAACTCCTTTTGAGTGAAGAAGTACTTTAGACTCTTATGATCGGTGTAGATATTACTCTTCACACCATAAAGGTAATGCCGCCAAATCTTTAAGGCAAAGACCACGGCTGCTAATTCTAAGTCATGCGTAGGGTATGGTCTCGTACTCTTTCAATTGACGAGATGCATAAGCTATAACCCTCTACCTAATCGCATCAAGACGGCGCCAAGTCCCCTGCAGCAGGCGCTCGTATAAATGTCATAATCTACACCCTCCTGTGGTAACACTAGTACATGAGCTGATGTTAACCTCATCTTCAACTCTTGAAATCTTTCTTCACATGTCACCGACCTACACAAAAGGAGTTTTCTCGTTTGGTAAGAGTTGTCAATGGTTTAGCCAACTGGGCGAATCCCGCTACAAATCGCCGGTAGTAACCTGCTAAGCTTAAGAAACTCCTGATTTCTTTCACGGTTATCGGCTTCTGCCATTCCAGGATTGCCTGTACTTTACTCGGATCTATCGAAATCCCTTCCTTCGACACGGTATGACCCAGGAATATCACTTGATTAAGCCAAAACTCACACTTAGAAAATTTAGCACACAACTTCTTTTCTCTCAGCCGTTGCAACACTAATCTCAAGTGTTTCTCATGTTCTTCTCTTGACTTTAAGTAAATCAGAATGTCGTCGATGAAAACAACAATAAACTGATCCAAATACTCATGGAATACCCTGTTCATCAAGTCCATAAAAACTGCTAGGGTATTAGTCAAGCCAAAAGGCATCACTACAAATTCATAATGCCCATATCTTGTACGAAAGGCAGTCTTAGCCACATCTTGCTCAACCACTCTTACCTGATGATACCCGGACCTCAAATCAATTTTGGAGAACACTGCCGCTCCTTTCAACTGATCAAAAAGGTAATCTATCCAGGGTAGCGGGTACTTATTCTTCACTGTAACTTTATTCAACTCCCTATAATCAATACACATCCTTAGTGACCTATCCTTCTTTTTCACAAATAAGATTGGAGCTCCCCAAGGAGAATGACTTGGTCGGATAAAGCCTTTATCTAAAAGCTCCTGGAGTTGCTTCTTTAATTCTTAAAGCTCAGTTGGGGCCATTCGATAAGGGGCTTTAGATATTGGTGCTGTTCTAGGTGCTAGTTCGATACTAAATTCTACCTCCCTTTCTGGAGGCAAACCCGGTAACTCTTCCGGAAACACATCTAGAAATTCTCGAACTACTAGCACCCTCTGAATCTCTAGCTGTGGAACATCACCACTCTGCACTACATGGGCAATATATCCTGAACACCCCTTTCTCAACATCTTCCTAGCTTTCACACTACTAATCAGCATGCTCAACTGATGACCCTCTCCAAAACTAAACTTATCTCCACTATCGAGATTAAATCTCACCATCTTTTTCCGACAGTCAATCTCTACTCCATATCTCCCTAGGAAGTCCATGCCCAAAATCACATCAAAGTCAGGCATATCGAAAACTATTAAGTCAACTGTTAACTCTCTACCCTGGATCACCAAGGACTCTCTTAACAAAATCTCTTGAGTCAGAACACTAACCCCATCGGGTAACTCTATCTTAATGGGTTGAGTCGCTCTAATAGGTTTCAAACCTAATCTCTCAAGCATCCCATAAGATATGAACGAATGAGTAGCGCCTGAATCAATTAAAGCATATAAGGGGACTGAATGAAACAATAATCACAAGAATATGGATGGACGGTCTCGCTTCCCCTATGCCACGGTAAAAACTCTGGCATTCGCAGTACCTCCTGAATCTGAGTGGTTGGTGGAAGAGGAGCTTTACAATCTCTCATCATGTGCCCTGGCTGTCGGCATCTATAACACATTCTCTGGTCCCTCAGGCATTCTCCTGGGTGATTCCTCCCACATTTAGGGCAAAGAGGAAACCCTTCCGTCCGGGGTCGCTTATTCTTCCACTCCTTTCTATTCTATCTATACTGAAACTTCTTCTTCTGATTCTTCATGTCTTTACCTTTTACACCCTCATGTTTCTCTCTTTGGGGGCGGAGGGTGGCTCCTTTGGTCCTCCTATCGAGGATCCTACGGGGAAGATTTTATTCTCAAAAATCTCCGCCTTCATTGCCCGCCTCAAAGCCTCACTATAATTTCGAGGACGGTTGGAACTTGTCATTATATCCCGGGCTATCTTCGGCTTCAATCCGTGCATAACCTTATCCCTTCTCAAGGTCGGAGTGCTAACTATTCCGGGTGCAAACCTTGCAAGAGAGTTGAATTTCATCGAGTACTCTTTCACGGCACTAGTCCCTTGTTGTAAACTGATAAATTCTTGGACCTTCTCATGAACTTGGTCCTCTGTTCTATACTCGGCCTCAAACTCTTGCCTGAACTCTTCCCAAGTCATTACTGTCACGTCATGAGTTTCTTCCATTAATTCCGACCAAATTCGGGCATCACCCCGAAACAAGAAACTCGCATACCGGATCTTCTCCCGGTCTGACATGGGAAATAAATCCGTGGCTCATTCTACGGACCCAAGCCACTCTTCTGCTATTACTAGATCTATAGTACCCTTAAACTCTGAGGGTTGATGTTGACTGGAAAGACCGTAAATCGGTTCAACTCTGGCCTGTACTAGGGGAGGTACCGGTTATCCTCTTTCGACATGTGTAACGGGCGGTACCTGTACGGGGGTTTCAACTCTCCCCTGGGTTTCTGCCATAACTTGCTATATAATTTCCCGAATTCTAGCTTCATCCAAGGGAGGGGGCGTAGACTCTGGTGGGTTAGAAGGTTCTCCTTCATTCACCACACCCTTACCACGATTTCGATAACTACGCCTCATCTACAAAATAATCACACCAATGAACTCGAGAAACAATTACTCTAAGGAAAGAATTAACTCACACAGTCGGTTGTAGGACGTCGTAGCGATGAGAATAGTACACTGTTCAATCCCAAAACCTGGCTCTGATACCAAAAATGTAACAACTACTGTAAGCTAAAACAATGCATGCATAATAACAATAGAAAATGGGGCCCAAAAACTTTCTTTTCATTATAAGTCATATGTCTTTTATACACCAAGAGTATTGTTTACAAAAAGTCATTTTTAAAAGACAAAATAGGGGAAACAGTGTAGCTATTGCTCCTTGCTTGCCGACGCCCTCCGACTGCCTCACCTAGATCCTGCATCCATAAAGGAAAAATAACAGGGTGAGCACAAAATAATGCTCAGTAAGTAAAACCCTCTATCTGTCTGTCCCCGTATGTATTACTCTTAATTCTTTCCTTACACTGTTTTTGTTTCTACTAAACGTCATGGCCTCATCTTACCGGAGGTACGGCCGGATGGCGTTCACACAACACCATCTCACTCTCCATGACTATCGGGTGGAACTCCCATAGTACCAACCCGTTCTTAGTGACTACCGAGTGGGGATCACTAAGCACCTACTCGGTTTTCGTAACTATCGGGTGGAGACCACCTAGCACCTACCCGTTCCTCATGACTTTCGGGTAACGATCACCAAGCATTAACCCGTCTCTAATCACTGTCGGTGATGATCACAAAGCATCAACCCACTTCTAATAAATGTCGGATGATGATCACAAAGCATCAACCCCTTCTCTAATGACTAACCGGGTGGTGGTCACAAAGCATCCACCCGTTTCTAATACTTATCGGGTGACGATCACAAAGCATCGACCCATCTCTAATGGCTATTCAGGTGGTGATCACAAAGCATCAACCCGATTCTCATAACTATCGGGTGATGATCACAAAGCATCAACCTATTTCTACTACTCTTCTCATTCACTCTATTCTAGAATTTTTCATTCTCTCTACCCTTAGAGTAGTTGCATCCACCAAGTTCTCCACTCATAGAGTCATTGCATACACAAAGTTTCCTACTCTTTCTTAGGTCACTTTTCAATGGACAATTAGTGCCTATGGATGGTTCATCTCCACTAATGCACTTATGAAATGCCAACATGAAATGTTGCAAGAATTAAGGTTCACTACTCATACTCAAACCTCTATTAGGCATTTCATCAAACAACTCGAGTGCATCATAAAACTCTACTATAGCAATGATTCTAAATCTTTCTCTAACCATCCAAAATGGGGAGAAACCCCCTCACATAGCCACATAACCTACCAAAGAAAGACACTTCCAAAAGGGTTCCACAATACCCCTTCAAATCCATCTCAAACTACCTTTCCAACCCACAACTCACTTCTTATATTTGAAAGGTATAAACAATCACAAAGCACTAGAAATCTCTATTTAAGCCCTAATAACATGGCATATAACATATATATAACACACATACATAAGTGCTATCAAAACCCTAATCAAGAAAATTCCCAAATCTCAACTTGGGTTGGGGTTCACTTACCTTGTTATGGAGAGACTTCACTAACTATTCCTTTCACTTGGTTTGCTTGACTTTTTCTCTACTCTTAAACAAAAGAACAAAAACCCTCAATATTCAAATATATACTAAAACTCACAAAGCTTCACAACCAAAGCAAGAATCTTTACCTTAGGATGCCTTAGGTTGTTTTTCTACCCCAAATCACTCCAAAAGCCCTTTAAAACTCCTTGATCAAAAGAAAGAGAAGTTGAGAGGAAGCAAGAGAGGAGAGTGGCGTTGGAGAAGAAGAATGAAGGGTTTGCAATGTCTTAATTCATTTTAATGAAATTTATACACAAGCATTCCCATTTTGCCCTTACTCTTCTTTGGGAATTCTATCTATATCCTTTGATTCTTTACAAACACACCCCCATATCAACATATTCTCCAAGAAAATTCCTTACATTTTACTCCCCACTTTTCCTGCTAATTAGGGGTAGAATGGTCAAATTGCCCTTAGGGAAGAGAATATCTAAAACTTAACAAACATTTTGGTCGGACTGTCGCCGAGGCAAAACTGTCCAGAATGTTTCCCCGTGGCTTCAACACCTCTTCGCCGCGGCGAAGATTCTTCTTCGCGCCAGCGAAGCTTGGCACACTGAACTTCTTCTATTTTCAACTAATTTCAGTGCAAGTATTCAACACAACACTCAATCAAAGGTCAACCAAACAATATTACCAAGAAACCAACTCAAATAAGAGCAAAAGAAGAAACAATAACTACGTACCTCAAGTGGGGCGTTACAACCAGTTTATACTTCAGGCCATTTTCCATCCATTTCTAAAACGAATTCGCTCTTGCCATAAACATAAAAGTTATAGGTCTGTGTCTTAGATTTCTAATGGATCAAGAATCATCTCATTCCGATTTTTATAACTCAAGTTATGGTCGAAATACTGAAGCAGGTTTAACATAACCCCTAAGCTTACAAAATCCGACTTTTCATATTAACTATGCCACATCAATTCCTATTGAAAATTAACCAATAGGTCAACTTATGGATCAAATAAAACTCCCCTTAATAGTCTTTAACATCTTAAAGGAAGCGTAAAATCTCATTCCCATAATCATCCATTATTGTTATAACATTGTAAGATAATGGAAACAACACCTCAACATTTCTAATAACAACCATTCAACACCATGTGGCTTGCCATACTACAAGTTTTGCCACAATCAACATCCACACTTCATCTTCTTCAATCAAACATAATAACTCATAAAACATAAATAGCAATAACTTCATTTATAATGAATTCAAGGCAATAAGTAGAATAAATGAGTTCAACTACACTTGTCTTCAACTAATTCTATGCCTTAAAGCCTTAATTTAAGGTTTCATAAAAATCTAGAAACCCTAGCATAAACCCTAAAGTCATGGGAGGTTCTTCCTTACCTTTTTAAAGACTTCCTCCAACAAATCCTTTGCCTTTGTCTTCTTTTACACCTTAATCCTACATATATAACATTATACCTCAACATCTACTTCAAATCTTCAAATCACATCAAAACTAAAGTTTTTAATCCTTACCTTAAACCCTTCAAATTGAAGATCCAAGGCTCCTATCTTGTTCTCCTTGAAAAATTATGCAAAACTCCTTTAAAACTTAGAGAAAGAAAGCTTGTTTCATGGAAGATTTAGAGAGAAAATGGAAGAAATGTTGAAGAAATGCTCTTTCCCTTGGCTTGAACGAATTTCATCTCATTTATAGGAATATATTTCATTTATTTTCCAAAATTATGCTATTGGCCCAATTATTTTAGTTGTATAACTCATAAGTCCTTAATTCTTCATATAAGGGCATTTTGGTCATTTCACACTAGATATAATTATTACTTAATTAATGCCATCAAATGCAATTGAGCCTACTCATCCTTGACTTTTTCAATGCTTATCCATAGGCAAAATGACTATTTTGCCCTTAATACCTTTCTATGAATAATTGATTAATACCGTTCCAAATGAATTGACTATTTTGCCCTTAGTTTGATTTTATGCTTTTTAACATAAAATTAACATCTAAATGACTATTTTGAGTTAGGAACATACCTTTGACATTTTGGGTATTACAAATTGATTGGCTCTAGGGCACCTACTCCAACACCAAATGCTGAGGTCTATTCAACTAAAACTGTTAGCTGGGTATGGTCCATTGTTTTTCTTCGGAGAAAAGGAATCCTTTTACTATTTATTTCATTAATTAAAAAATGCAATATATAGCCATAATATATTTACTTTATCACAATTACATAATTACCCTTAACCTATATTTACATTATTTCTAACACTCCCCCTTATGCTGAAGCATATATATCTATCATGCCTAACTTGTTACAAATATAAGTTACCTTTTTCCAACTAGAGATTAGTAAAGATATCAACTAGTTGTTTCCCTGTTCTAACATGATTAGTAGCAATTAAATTTTTTTCAAGCCTTTCCCATACAAAATGACAATCCACCTCTATGTGCTTTATTCGCTCATGAAAAATTGGATTATTCGCTATATGTATTTGTTGCATGGTTGTCACACCACAAAATCCATAGTCTTTGGATCACCAACTCCAATTTCTCCAAGAAGATGTCTTATCCCTATAAGTTCACATGTCACTTGTGCCATAGCTCGATACTTAGATTCTACACCTGATCTAGCTACAATAGAATGTTTCTTACTTTTCCATGAAACAAGATTTCCTCCAACAAAGACATAAAATCTAGTCACAAAACGTCTTTCTACAAATGATCTTGCCCAATCTTCATATGACAATCCTTCTATTTTACTATGACCATAATTACTATAAAGGATTCCACGTCCAGGAGCTCCCTTGAGATATTTCAAGATATGAAGAACTGCATCCCAATGAGGTGTCATGGGGGATGACATAAATTGACTCACCACACTTACTGAGAATGCAATATCTGGACGGGTTACTGTAAGTTCCAATAATCCATCTATATTGCTCTGCATCACCAAACACCACGCCATCCTTAGCATTCAATTTGACATTAGGAAGCATAGGAGTATCACAAGGTTTAGCTCCAGTTATTCCTGTTTCAGTCAACAAATCTAACACATACTTTCATTGAGACAAAACAATTCCTCTTCTACTCTTAGGAACTTCAACTCCTAGAAAGTATTTTAAAGAGCCCAAATCTTTCGTGTTAAATTTGAAGCCAAAAAATCTTTCAAACTATGAATGCCACCACAATCACTACCCGTGATCACAACGTCATCAACATAAACAACGAGAAGAAGAATGCCAGAACTAGATTGCTTATAAAAGGCAGAATGATCATAACGCTTCTACGTAAACCAAACTTAGACACCACACTACTAAACTTCCCAAACCAGGCACGCGGAGATTGTTTCAACCCATATAAAGATTTTCTGAGTTTACATACCTTTCCAGACTCTGATAGTCCTATTTTTCATAGTGATTTTGTATTGAATTTCAATAGGATTTAGGATACTTCTCATACAATTTGGGCCATAATTGCTACTTAATTGTATTAATTTTCCTTTGTAGGCCTAAACGATAATTTTTAGAATAAATGACGGTTTTGGGCATAAATTGCATAACTTGAGCTTAGAAACTCCGAATGACCTAAATTTAGAAGCTATGAAAATATAAGAAGCAGAGCTACAACTTTTATATTTTGGGTTTTCCTAATTCAAACTGGAAGAGGGTCAAAACTTGGCTTGTAGTTGTGAACAACACATTGCGAACTAAAGAAAATGTCTTTGGATGTGCTTCAATATTTGGGCCATAACTTGAGCTGTAGATCTCAGATTGGGCTGATTCATGAATGATTATAAATATAATTGAAATAGATACAATTATTATGTTTACCACTTTTCCAGATTCAGATGTTATCATGCTCAATTTTGGCCCGAAATATATTTTCCGCGGTAAAGAAAAAGTTTTGCCATGGCGAAACTACTTCATATGTGAAAAGATAAAACGACGCATTTTGGATTACTACAACTTCATCTTTAAGTGAGAGGGGTATATATTGATGTGAAAGAGAAGGGAAAAAGGTCTTGGTTCATCATTTGGGAGGCAGCTCCTCTAAGGAGAAGATTATTGAAGATTTGGGCTTCAAATTAGAGAAGATTTTTCCATCTTTTGCTTGTTTTTCAAAGGTGAACCTTGATTCAACTTGTTTTTGTTATTTTATTTTGTTTCTAAGTATGAACTGAATTGCTTAGCTACGGTTTGATGTAACCTTGATACATGGTTCAAATTTATATGAATTGATTTACATTGAGTTTTAATTTCATGATTGAGATTTTATCTCTTTGCTAAATGACTTTTGGATGCTTGATCACCATTCAAATGTTCGTTGCTCACAATGAGACTGAGAAGTGATTTGTAATATGTGCCTCTTGGGATAAATACCACAGATTGAGCGAAAACTAGAGATAGATAAACACGATCTTTGACATCTAAGATAGAATTCCACAAAGCTTAAGAGACCTTGAACTATTAAACTTCAATTTTTGGGTTTGGAAGGTTAATGGAAATACGTGGGGTGGTATAACCTAAGAAGGAGTACCAAACAACTTAGGGAATTCGATTTTCAATCAGGGAATTAGAACTTTGGTAATAGATTCTATGAATTGGGTATGCATATCTAGGTGAAATCAACACCCTAGCATTTTTTAGTACTATTTGATTTGTTTGGATTTTGGGTTTCATATTTAATTTAATTTTTATCATTTATTAGTTGTTAATTTGTATTTAGTTGTTAAATTTCCATCAATCCAATTTATTGTTGCTTCAATTAGGACTTAAACTGGAGAAATCAGTACTTAGTAACACTATCCTCGTGGGAAAGATACTTTATTATCACTTTATTAAATTTTGTGACTAGTGCACTTGCTAAATGTGCATTTGAAAAAATCAGCATCAAGTTTTTGGTGCCGTTGCTGAGGATAGTTGATTATTAATATTGATAGTATCTAGGGTAGTGCTAAATTGAAGCTTTTATTTCATTTTTGTAGTTAATCGTAAATATTGTAAAGTCTTACGCTTGAGTTCTTCTGTTTGTAGTTGTTTTTTTTTTTTTTTTTTTTTTTGTAGTTAAGCTTAAATTTTGTGAATACTTAAGTTTGAACTTTTTCTTGTAGTGCATGTGGAGATCATGGCAGAAGTGCATAGAACGTTGAGGGATTGTGTCATGCAATTATGGTATTACAAGGTCACCTATTGCAATGAACTTTGAGATTAAGCCGACAATAATTCAGATGACCCAACAATCAGTCCAATTTGGTGGAAATTCATATGAGGATTCAATTTTTCATATTGCTAGTTTTCTAGAGATATGTGACATGTTCAAGCACAATGGATTGACTGACAATGCAATTAGGCTAAGACTGTTTCCATTTTCATTGCGAGATAAGGCAAAAGGTTGGCTCATGTCACACCTAGCCGGAATAATCACCACATGAGATGGATTAGCTAAGAAGTTTCTAGCAAAATACTTTCCCCCAGAGAAGATGGCAAAAATGAGAAAGGACATTACCTCTTTCGTACAAGACAATGATGAATCACTGTATGAAGCTTGGAAGGGGTACACAAAGTTGTTAAGAAAATGTCCACATCATGGTCTATCTGTTTGAATACAAGTCCAACAACCAAATATTCAAATTATGGTCGATGTGGTGGTAGAGGAGCATTAGCTTAGAAGACTCCAGAAGATGCTTATGCACTGCTCGAGGTGATGGCCAATAATAACTACCAAAGACCCAATGAGTGAGCAATGCCTAAGAGGAGCATGGGTCTACATGAAGTTGATGCGTCTATCACATTATCTGCACAAATTACATCACTTCAAGAACAATTAAGAGGTATGAATGTAAATTCTATTCACTCACCTAATCTAACTTGTGAATTTTGTGTAGGAAACCATGTGAGTGTGGAATGCCAAATGGAAAACCTGTTCGTCTTCTCAACAATTGAGCAAGTGAATTACATGGCTACTTCACAAAAGCCGTAGAATGACCCCTTTTCCAACATATACAACCCGGGATGGAGAAACCATCCGAATTTCTCTTGGAGCAATCAAGGAGCACCAAGACCAGTAGCCAATTACCAATCGATAGAAGAGAGAATAACCAAGCTAGAAGATATGTTTGAAAGGTTCATGAATGAGACAAGGAAAAATTTCAAAAATCAAAGAGCGTCCATTTGAAATTTGGAGGTTCAAATGGGGCAATTGGTGGAACAATTGAAGGGGAGACCTCAAGGTTCCTTGCCAAACAAAACGGAAGTTAATCCTAGAAAGCAGGTTCATGCCATAACATTGAGGAGTGCTGTAGTTTTGGAGGAACCTAGACAAAGAGAAGAGTTGAAAGATCATGAACTGGCAAATCTTAAAGCATAAAGGAGTGCAAGATGCTTAGGGGAATTTCAACCAAGCAACTCGCCTCACAAGGAACAATTTAAGGACTTTGGTGCAAGTGGGCACAAGTAAAAATTGGTGTTGGAAGAGACTCTAAACATTGGACTCAAACACTCACCATCTCATCTCAAGTACGTATATAAGAATTTGAATTTCTGAAAAGATGCTTATGAGAATGCTCGTAATTCCAAAGGAAAGACCAAGAGGTGGCAATAGGAAGTGAAGCATCCCACAAGGATTTGAATTGATGAAGGACCATGGGAAAGTCAAGCCTTCAAATTTGACTAAATCGCTTCTTGGGAGGCAACCAAAGTGTTTTAGTTTATTTGGTGTTTTTAGTAGTTTTTTAATTTCAAAACTTTGGTTTTAGTTTGATGAGGATTGATATTTCCTTATTATTCTATAATGTTTTCTAACAAATTGGTGCACCATGAGTTTTTATGCCTTGACAGATTCGTATGATGATGAAGATTATGAATAGATGTCGAGCATTGATGTGGAGGACACACCTCGTGGATTAATTAGGGGAGTATTTCTTAACCCTTCTCTTTTCTCTATTCCGTGAGTTTTGGGGTAGGAAAAAATTTGAATTTTTTTGTTTGATTTGGTGTGTTTATTTTTTATTTTCTTGTATGAGTGATTTGGTTTGAAGTATTGTTGTTTAAGTGTGTGGTTTGTTGTGTGTTTTGGTGTGGTTATTTTACTCATGTCTGTGTGTTTGATGCTTTTTGGTTGTGTTTGTTTTTAGTTTTTGTGCATTGTTGAAACTGTTAGAGTAGGTGCCCTAGAGCCAATCAATTATTGTAAAATTGACTCTGTAATAAATGTTTATTTATCAATGAAAGGCATATTCTACTATATCACGTAAATCATATTATATGTATTGATATATGTCCTTAGGATGGTAGAACCATGACAAGAGTATCAAGTGTTTCAAATCTTGATAGTGAGAACCCTATGATCACATATGGTGGCCATTCTAGAAATGTCTATAGCCCTAGTATTACTCTGACTAAGGACATAGATAATATGGTAAGGCTATCATAGTGTTGAACGACCCTGTCGAAAGGTAGTGACTGATCTCACTTGTCAAGGTTGTTTGCCGACAACCTGGTGCAATGCATGAGTGCTTGCTAGAGGCAAGTTCATTGGGCAGACCCACTAGAGGATTCCATATGGATGGTAACCCCAGTGTCTATGGAATAAATCCTTTAACAGATGGTGGTGCATGTGATCCTTAGACATGAGATCACCAAAGCGCCTTGTGCAGCAATTGGTGTAGTTTGACACTAGCCCAACGTAGTTCTATTCAAATCTATTTAATATTAATATTTGAGGATATTAATATTGGTGAAGATAATATATATGAAATACGAAACCTAAGATTTACAACAAGGCCTAATCCATATAAGAATGGAATATTTAACCAATATTTTTCGTATTTTATTTTTCCATCTTTAACACAATTTCCATTAAGATGTCATTATATCTATGTTTAGCAAAAGTTTTAGAAATTTGAAGTAAATTATCTAACTCTAAATTAGTAGTAGGATAATAAATACCAC
The DNA here is from genome assembly GCA_026229545.1 of Pistacia atlantica. Taxonomy (NCBI): domain Eukaryota; kingdom Viridiplantae; phylum Streptophyta; class Magnoliopsida; order Sapindales; family Anacardiaceae; genus Pistacia; species Pistacia atlantica. Next base: position 11,324,540 of record JAPEIT010000014.1, on the reverse strand, counting down.
TTAGTGTATTAGTGAATTCATAAAAAAACTTTAAGAAACGAATAAAAAAGTTCACAAACCGTCCAATCATCATGGTTGACAACTTCTTGCGAATGGTTCTTGCAGTTGACGAAATTTGTAATTTGTCTTGCGGTTGGCAAAGCTTTTTCCAACATCAAGTAGGTGGAGTTCCAACGGATAGGCATGTCCATACATAACTTCAAAGGTCGAACTGATGGGTCCTCTTGCTTACAATATTTGACGTACTCCTGCCATCTTTTGTTGCTACCGCCGATGATGAATCTGGTAGTCGCGCGCATTCTCTCAATCTTCAAATTTATAGCTTCCAATCTGCTTTAACAATCAAATTGATGATGTGGCAAGCACATCTCTAGTGAAAAAATTTGATGAAGCTGTAAAGGAATTCGATTTTATTAAGAACGAAGATGAGCCCTGTGTTTACAAAAAAGGTAAGTAGAAGCGCGGTGGCATTCCTAGTGTTGCATGTTGACGACATACTTCTGATCGAGAATGATATACCAAACTTGCAGTCGTTAAAGACTTGGTTATCCAAGTGCTTCTCCATGAAGGACTTAGGAGAAACAGCCTACATCCTCGGAATAAAGATTTATCGTGATAGATCACGTAGGTTGCTTGGCCTAAGTCAGATTACATACATTGATAAAGTACTAAACATATTTAGTATGGAAGAATCCAAGAAGGGATTTCTTCCGATGTCGCATGGTGTCTATCTCTCCAAGGATATTTGTCCTAAAACGCATGATGAGAGAGATAAAATGAAGAGGATCCCATATGCGTCAGTAATTGGATCCATCATGTATGCCATGTTGTGTACTTGGATTGATGTCTCATGTGCATTGAGCACTTGTAGTAGATATCAATCGGATCCAAGTGAGTGTCATTAGATAGTTGTCAAGAACATCCTTAAGTACCTGAAGAGGACTAAGGACATGTTCTTGGTTTATGGGGGGGAAGATAAGCTCACTGTAAGAGGATGCAGTGATGCTAGTTTCCAGACAGACAAAGATGATTATCATTCACAATCCAGGTTTGTATTTTGTCTCAATGGGGATGCTGTGAGCTAGAAAAGCTCCAAGCAAAGCACTATAGTAGACTCTACAATGGAGGCTGAGTATATCACATTATGTGATGTAGCCAAGGAAATGGTCTGGATTAAGAAGTTCATCACTGAACTTGGTTTGTTCTCCACAATTGTTGATCCAATAGATATCTATTGTGACAACAATGGAGCAATAGCTCAAGCAAAGGAACCACAGTCTCACCGGAAGTCCAAAAACATACTCGAAAGATGACAATCTCGCCAATCCACTGACGAAGCCTCTGTCACAGTAGAAGCATGAAAAACACTTAAGGTCATTCGACATTAAATACATGAATGATTGACTATAGTGCAAGTGGGAGATTGTTAGAGTTGGTGTCCTAGAGCCAATCAATTATTGTAAAATTGACTCTTTATAATAATGTTTATTAATCAATAAAAGGAAATTTTCTTCTATATCATGTAAATCATAATTGCGTGTATTGATATATGTCCTTAGGATGGTAGAACCATGACGAGGGTATCAAGTGTTTCAAATCTTGATAGTGAGACCCTTATGATCACATATGGTGGCCATTCGAGAAATGTCCATAGCCCTAGTATTATTCTAACCAAGGACACAGATAATACGATAAGGCTATCATAGTGTTGAATGACCTAGTCGAAAGATAGTGATTGATCTCAATTATTAAGGTTGTTTGTCGACAACCTGGTGCGACACATGGGTGCTTGCTGTAGGTAAGTTCATTGGACTGACCCACCAGAGGATTCCATATAGATGGTAACCCTAGTCTTTATGAAATAAATCCTCTGGCGACTGGTTGTGCATGTGATCCTTAGACTTGAGATCACCGGAGTGCCTTATGCACCAATTGGTGTAGTTTGACACTAGCCTAACACAGCTCTATTCAAAGCTATTTAATATTAATATTTGAGGATATTAATATTGGTGAAGATAATATATATGAAATACAAAATTCATATTTGAATTTAAATATATATTCAATATTAATATTTGATGATATTAATAAAGATAATATATGAATATGAAAACCATATTTGAATTTGAATAAGATGCCATGTGGATTATTATCTTGGCTAGTAATGAGGATTTACTATTCTATCATGGAATAAATTTATTCTTACCTAGATTAACGTTTTAATTTTTGTTGCATATAAAAGCCAACTTACAATTAAAATAAAATTGGAGAACACATTAATTAAATCCAAGCCACTCACCTCACTCTCTCTCACGTTTTTCTCTTGGTGGAGAAGAGAATTTTTCTCGAAGAAAAATTATGCTTCGTTTTTGCTTGTGTGTCTTGCTAGCACTTGAGATCTCAAGTCGATCGCCATCCTGTCTTCATGTGGATATCGAGAGTTCACTCTTATCTTAGAGCGGGAGCGATTCGTATCGATTGAAGGAGCCTCCAAACGCTGGTATGAAATCTGAAAATTTTATATTCAATATCATTTCATATGCAAATAGCGTAAATCGAGTATAAGGTTCTTGGGTTTAATGTTGTTGTTGGGGATTTTATTTTTGTTTTCCGTTGCGTAAACCCCATCAGCAACTAACAAGCATAACCCTTAGCAACCAATCGAGCTTTCAACTATGCCACTAATCCATCTAGATTAACCTTCACTGCAAACACCTACTTACACCTAATGGCTTTTTTTTTTTTTCTTTTTTTTTTTTTTCAGTTGGTAAGTCAACTAGGTCCCACTATTATTAAGCTCAAGAGCCAATATTTCTTCTTCCATAGCCCTTCGCCACCCATCATGAGCATGTAATGGCCACATCAAGGTACATAGCTTTATTTATGCCATAATACCCTTAGTTGAATCTTGTTAGAGTTACCTTGAACAAGTGTGAAGAAAATTCCTTAAAACTTCATTAGGAGTAAAATGGTGTTTTCACTCATAATTATTTGAAAAAGTGGGGAGTGAAAAGATATAGAATAATGATGGGAATGCAAAATGTCATATTTAACCCCCTTAATGTTTAGTCTTTTATATGTATTTGTTTCCTAATTGTACTCGTTATTACTTTATTTTGGTTTAGGAAGCAAATGGAGGTGTTAATTGAAAAACGGAATTAATTAGGGGAATTCTGACAGTTTCGCCACTGCTTCGTATTCTGGGCATAATTCTCTCATCCGAGCTCTGATTGAGATGATTCAAAATTCTGTGCAACGCTAAGAAAGATATCTACAACTTTCATGTTTTGAGTTTTTAAAGATACTGGCTGAATAAAGGTTGTAATCGAGCTTGAAGTTGACGCACCTGCATTACCGACGTCCTGGAGCGTTCTGACTTGTTATGCAAGTCAGTCTATTATTGCACGTTTTGAAGACATACATGCTGCACGAAAATTACAGCTGGAAACACTACTTTCCTATTTTATTAGGACTCTATTTTATTTTATTTCCAATTAGAATTAAATTAGGATTAATATTATTTTAGGATAGGAGAATATTTCTTTTAGGAGATTGAGTGGGATTGAATTCTTAAAATTGGATTTTAAAAGGGAGATCAGATTAGGTTTTGGAGGGACCACGCCTCTCTTCTCTTCTCTGGAACTTTTTCTTTCTTTTTTGAGTTTTTGGTTGATGGCCATGAGCGGCTAAAACTTTTGTAACTTGGTCGTCGGAAATGGAGACCTCGGAATCAACCAACTGTGAGATCTAATCTATGTTATTTTAGTGTTCAATTTTCGTGTTTGAGTATTGAATGTTATTCTGTGCATATTTTCATGATTGATGCATTTAATTACTAGGAGGCCTACTAGTGTATTATTTGTTGAAATCTACCGCTAAGTTTGATATCAAATCCGTAATTGTTTGATCCCTCCAACTTGTGAAGCAATTAGGGTTAGTAATTTGCTGCGTCAGGAATTAATAACCTTATGAAGAACATTCAACTAAATTAAATACAACCGCTTGTGTTTGTGTTGTTTAGCTTCATCGATCTCTCTAATTCTTAAGGCTGCCACTAGATTAAATCTTGAGCGCTTGTCTAGGGTTGTTTAGTGGTAAGATTAATTAAGAGCGCTTGTTTCCTAATTAATTAAAATTAAGGAGAGATAGGAAAATAGTTCCAACGGTGAATATTCAATGTATGAATTGATTATTTTTGCATCAATGATCAGTTGTGAGATTCGATGGTGGATGTTGGAGACCAAGTTTCGTTATATTAATTGATTTGAATTGTTCTTTTTTTTTGGTTTTTTTGCTAAGAACGTTTTCTGTTTTACAAAACCCCCAAAAGCTTTGTTCACATAACATCAAATTCGGCTAGACACTCTTCGTGGGATCGACCCTGACTTACACTACTACGTGTATTTTTAGGTTTTAATTCTGGGTGCCTACGACAACACGCCAGATTTTGGCGCCGTTGCCGAGTAGTGATTCTAGTTGATTTTTTTTTGTTTTTGTGTTTTTGTGATTTTTATTTTGTTCTTGTTATTTTATTTTTATTTTCCAGAAAAAAAATATATTTTGGCAGTACTGTTCACGGTAGGAATTTTGGTGGAATTAGGAGAGCTGTGAGTACCCTCGTTTCGAAGAAAACGACGTTCTGAGCAAAACTAGAAATATTTCTAGCCCCACCCTCTTGAGGCCAAATTCGAATGTTTTGATACAGTTTTTTCCGTTTTAGTGTTTCTGGCCAATTTAATTTAATTTTTTATTTTTTTATTTTCTAGTTAGTTTTCAATTTTTGTCATTCATTCTAATTCTTTTATTAGGTTTTTTGTTGTATGACCAGGTCCTCTAACCTTGGTGAATTAACATTCGATCCAGAAATTAAAAGCACTTTGCGTAGGTTAAGGAAGGAAGTTCGGAGAAATTCTGAGGAAAGCAATTTGGCTTTTGATTCCCAATTTGCTAGCAACTCTGATATAGAAGAGGAGGACGTCATGGCTGGAAATCGAACTTTGAAAGAGCTTGCTGCCCCTGATTTGAATCAAGCGCCTTTATGCATAACTTTTCCTATTTTAGATGCTGCCACTACTTTTGAATTAAAATCTGGACTAATACATCTCTTGCCCACTTTTCATGGTCTTGCAGGTGAAGACCCTCACAAGCATCTAAAGGAGCTTCATGTGGTTTGCACGAGTATGAAACCTACGGGGTGACCGAGGAGCAAATCAAATTAAGAGCCTTTCCATTTTCTTTGAAGGATGCGGCTAAGGATTGGCTCTATTATCTACCCTCCGGAACTATAACCACATGGAACGAGATGAAGAGATTATTTTTGGAGAAATACTTCCCGCTTGAGGGCAACAAACATTCGGAAAGAAATTTGTGGTATAAGGCAACACTGGAGAGTCCTTACATGAATACTGGGAGCGTTTTAAGAAATTGTGTGCAAGTTGCCCCCATCATCAGATTAGTGAGTAGTTACTTATCCAATATTTCTATGAGGGCCTTACATATACTGATAGGAGCATGATTGATGCTGCAAGTGGAGGAGCGTTGGTGGATAAGACTCCCGAGGCCGCGAGAACTTTGATTGCAAATATGGCAGCCAATTCTCAACAGTTTGGCAGTAGGCTTGACCTTCCATCTAGGCGTGATAATGAGGTAAATATTTCTTCCCTAGGACAACAAATCTCGAGTCTAACTTCTCTTGTTCGTCAAATGGCTGTAGGTAACATGCAAACAGTGAAGGCTTGCGGGATTTCTTTGGTAGTAGGGCATCCAACTGACATGTGCCCAACTCTTCAAGAGGAGCCTGTTGAGCAAGTGAATGCAGCAGGTGGTTTCCCTGGACAACCGCAAAGGAAGTATGATCCTTATTCGAGCACATATAACCTTGGATGGAGGGATCACCCTAATCTTGGCTATGGGAATCAACAAATGAGTCAACCCTACCCTCAAAACCGCCCAAATTACCAAGCAGATAAGCACCATACCCCCTAGACAACAACCTGCCAAATTGCTAATTCTGGTATGTCTTTAGAAGATATTGTTAAGTCTCTTGCAACTAACACTTTGCAATTTCAACAGGAGACGAGGGCTAGTGTTCAAAGTTTAGAGAATCAAATGGGGCAGATGGCAACCGCGATCAATAGGTTGGAGGCGCAAAGTTCGGGGAAATTACCCTCTCAAACGGTGGTGAATCCAAGAGAAAATGTAAGTGCGATCGTCTTGAGAAGTGGTAAAGAGGTTGAGATTCCAACAAAGGCAGCCCCTGCATCGTCGAAGGAAGAAAAGGAGAAAGATGTAGTTGTAGACAACAATGCTTCCCAACGACGATAGGTGTTCCTAACCGTAAGTTTCCACCTTTGTCCGAGTATAAACCAATACCACCTTTTCCTCAAGCTTTAGCAGAATCCAGAAAAGATGAGCAAAACAGAGATATGTATGAGACTTTTCGTAGATGCGAGGTAAATATTCCACTTTTAGATGCTATTAAACAAGTACCTCGTTATGCTAAATTCTTGAAGGAATTGTGTACACTTAAGAGGAAACAGAAACTTAAGGGGTGTGAAAAGGTGAGAGTGGGAGAGAATGTTTCTCTGTGATTCGAAAACTCCCAGTGAAGTGCAAGGATCCAGGTATGTTTACTATCCCTTGCATGATAGGTAACACTAGGTTTGAGAAGGCCATGTTAGATTTAGGAGCTTCTATCAATGTCATGCCATATTCCATATATGCTTCTTTGAAACTTGGACCTTTGAATAAAAATAGTGTTGTAATTCAATTAGTGATGGATCTAATGCTTATCCTAAGGGTGTAGTTGAGGATGTTTTGGTTCAAGTTAATGGCTTAGTCTTCCCTACTGATTTCTATGTGCTTGATATGGAAAATGGTGATCAAACTGCCCCTATTTTGTTAGGAAGACCATTCTTAAAAACATCCAAGACTAAGATTGATGTTCATAGTGGCATACTTACCATGGAATTTGATGGTGAAATTGTTAAGTTTGACATTTATGATGCCATGAAATATCCTGATGATGATGATGATCATGTTTATTCTATTGATGTGGTTGATTCTTTAGCACATGAAGTTTTTGAACTTGATGGAAAAGATGGATTGGGAGTTGCCATTAGTAAGCATCTTGAGGAAGAGAATGAGGAGTTAGCTTTTAGTACTGATTTGCAGGAAACGGTTGCAGCATGGAATGATTCTCCAAAGTTACAGCAATCAGGTAACTTTCCTTGTATTGCATTACCAATTTCTAACGAGAGGCCTTTACCTTCTTTTGTTTTGCACCCCTGCCCCGTTCCAGATTTGAAGCCTCTCCCTAGTTGCCTCAAGAACGTGTTCCTGGGAGATGGTAGAATGTTACTTAGTGCATCGCAAGAACAAAAGCCTTGAGTCGAGCCAACGACAATAAACAAAGGCGCTGCTTGGGAGGCAACCCAAGGGGAGTTTGTTTTCTTTTCTTGCATTTTAATTTTGGTTATTTTTGCCCTTTTCTTTGCATTTCATCTTCCATTGGGGACAATGTCAGTTTTAAGTGTGGGGGAAGGGGATTTAGGTTTTGTTTAGGATTATGTTTTTGTGTTAAAAAAAAAAAAATTCTGCCTAGTTTAAGGGTATATCGGCTGGAAACCAGAACCCGCCTTAAAAACTGCCTAGTAGTACTTGGCAACCTCGGGTATAACAACGCCACGTACACCTTAAACGAAATACCCCTGCATTTGGTTTTAGGAAGGTTTATGCTTTAAGTCATGTCTTTGAACGTCTAGTGATGCATGAAATAGTAACTTGACTTTGTTGTTGAGCATATTCCTTGACTTAGGATGTTAGCAATATCTCATAAAATAGAGTTAATCATATTTGAATCCTTGTAGTTTGAAACAATATGTATTGAGAAGTTGTGTAGACTTGGTGACGAAGCATGATTGAGGAATGTATAACAACCCTTAAAAGAAAAAAAAAATTGTTTCTCTTAAGCTAGTCCTAAATTTGGGTTTAAGCAAATAGGAAAAAGAAAAGAAAGGTATGTGGTGAGTCGAGATGGAGCGTAAAACGCACTCACTCATAAACACAACCATGAAATGAGATGAACATAAAATGCACTCATTCTTTTTCAAAACAGAAAAAAAAAAAAAAAAAAAAAAAAAAAAAAAAAAAGAAAAAAAAGAAAAAAAATTGTATCCTTAGTTTGCTACCCAGTTTGTAGTAGTAAAGAGAAATAGTAAAAGAAAAGTTGAGAGGGGAGTTGTACATGAATTGGTTGTGATTAGTTCCCTTGTTTGCATTGACTGATTAAGAGTAATTGTGGAAGATGATAAAAAGAGATGAATGTCATTAACTCTGTTTTATTTTATTTTGCTGCTTCCTAAGTTAGGTATGAATATGCATGGATTAAATATTGTTGCTTATGCATCATGCTGATGTTCTTGAGATGACTTGAGATGATGGTGTTCCTGATATGACATGAGTGTAGGGTTTGTTTGAATTAGTTTGCCCGAGGACGTGCAAAAGCTAAGTGTGGGGGAATTTGATGGGAATGCAAAATGTCATATTTAACCCCCTTAATGTTTAGTCTTTTATATGTATTTGTTTCCTAATTGTACTCATTATTACTTTATTTTGGTTTAGGAAGCAAATGGAGGTGTTAATTGAAAAACGGAATTAATTAGGGGAATTCGGACAGTTTCGCCACTGCTTCGTATTCTGGGCATAATTCTCTCATCCGAGCTCTGATTGAGATGATTAAAAATGCTGTGCAACGCTAATAAAGATATCTACAACTTTCATGTTTTGAGTTTTTAAAGATACTGGCTGAATAAAGGTTGTAATCGAGCTTGAAGTTGACGCACCTGCATTGCCGACGTCCTGGAGCGTTCTGACTTGTTATGCAAGTCAGTCTATTATTGCACGTTTTGAAGACATACATGCTGCACGAAAATTACAGCTGGAAACACCACTTTCCTATTTTATTAGGACTCTATTTTATTTTATTTCCAATTAGAATTAAATTAGGATTAATATTATTTTAGGATAGGAGAATATTTCTTTTAGGAGATTGAGTGGGATTCGAATTCTAAAATTGGATTTTAAAAGGGAGATCAGATTAGGTTTGGAGGGACCACGCCTCTCTCTTCTCTTCTCTGGAACTTTTCTTTCTTTTTGAGTTTTTGTTGATGGCCATGAGCGGCTAAAACTTTTGTAACTTGGTCGTCGGAAACGGAGACCTCGGAATCAACCAACCGTGAGATCTAATCTATGTTATTTTAGTGTTCAATTTTCGTGTTTGAGTATTGAATGTTATTCTGTGCATATTTTCATGATTGATGCATTTAATTACTAGGAGGCCTACTAGTGTATTATTTGTTGAAATCTACCGCTAAGTTTGATATCAAATCCGTAATTGTTTGATCCCTCCAACTTGTGAAGCAATTAGGGTTAGTAATTTGCTGCGTCAGGAATTAATAACCTTATGAAGAACATTCAACTAAATTAAATACAATCGCTTGTGTTTGTGTTGTTTAGCTTCATCGATCTCTCTAATTCTTAAGGCTGCCACTAGATTAAATCTTGAGCGCTTGTCTAGGGTTGTTTAGTGGTAAGATTAATTAAGAGCGCTTGTTTCCTAATTAATTAAAATTAAGGAGAGATAGGAAAATAGTTCCAACGGTGAATATTCAATGTATGAATTGATTATTTTTGCATCAATGATCAGTTGTGAGATTCCGATGGTGGATGTTGACGGAGACCAAGTTTCGTTATATTAATTGATTTCGAATTGAACTATTTTTGTTTTTTTTTTTTTTTGGTTTTTTGCTAAGAACGTTTTCTGTTTTACACAAAACCCCCCAGCTTTGTTCACATAACATCAAATTCGGCTAGACACTCTTAGTGTGATCGACCCTGACTTACACTACTACGTGTATTTTTAGGTTTTAATTCTGGGTGCCTACGACAGCACGCCAAATAACATGGAGAAGATAATAAAAATGAGGGTAAGGGACATAGATGGAATTTTTTAGAAAGTGCAAGGGTAAAATGGGAAACTAATATATATTATTATGTAGTAATAAGAGTTCAAGAAGAGAAACCCTATCCACTCCACCCATAGTTCACGCCACCTTCGCCCCAAATTCTCTCAAATTTCTTTACTAAGTTTTCAAGGAAATTCTTAGGACTTTGGCTAGATTTTGATAGATTTTCAATCCTAAGCATCCAAAGGTAAGATTCTTACATCAAGATGTGAGATTAAATTTTAAAGTTTTGAATTCTAATGGCTTTATATGCTTAGGGTTTAAGAGGAAGAGGAATTCTACCAAAGAGAGATTGTAGTGTTGGAATTGCTCAAATTCAAGGTAAGTAAATCCAACTTTAGCTTTGATTGGATAAATACTTGTGTAGAGAAATTTCTTATATGTTGTATTTGTGTTTGGATGATGAGAATTATGGATTGAAATCGAGATTGTTTGATATGTGAATCTCATGGTTATGAGAAGTGATGATTTGTTTGTGTTGAGTTGATGATGTTTTAGATGAATTATGAATGAATGAATGTTGAGTGGTTGAGTTGAATTTTCGGCTAGGTTGGATGTTGGCTTTAGAGAGTTATTTGCTCCAATTTTGGTGGCTTGAGAAATATTTGGAAGTGTAACCAATTTAGGGTTTTTATGTGCATGTAAGGTGTTTGATGAAAGGTCAAAGAAAGTGCATATATATGAGTACGTTAGATTATTACTTTGTAATGGAAATGTTGTTGGTAGAGAATACTAGTTCCATAACGATAGCTTTATATGTCATAATGCATTCTTACATTTGAGCATTTGCATTTAGAAAGAATAGCAAAGAATGAGCATATTTATATGCACATATACATGTATGAGAACATTAAAGAATAAAGAGATAGAAAGAAAATGAATAAATTGTAGAATCATCCTGTAAAGAATCTAATTAAAGAATACTTCAAAACTGAAATTTTACTTAAAGAAATATAAAAAGAGAACAGAAGAGAAGGTTGTTGCGATGGGGAACTCGTGAGTGACAGAGAAGAAGAATAGCCCCGCATGCACGTCGTCTTTAGTGAGCGGCCTAAGAATAAGAAAAAAGAATCTGTACAGTTCGTAAGAAGTGCATGTGGATGAGGACTGTACCCAAGAAAGAATTTGAGAACACACACGGCCAGGGTTCTGAATCAATGCCTCAACCGAGTCCGATCGGCAAAGAAAAGAAAAGAAAAGAAAAAGAAAGAAAATAATAGAAAAGAAAAAGAAAAGAAAATAATAGAAAAGAAAAGAAAGAAAAGAAAGAAAAGAAAAGAAAGAAAAGAAAGAAAAGAATAGAAAAGAAAAAGAAAAGAAAAGAATAGAAAAGAAAAAGAAAAGAAAAGAAAGAAAGAAAGAAAGAATAGAAAAGCAAGAAAAATAGAAAAGAAAGAATATAAACATAAAAGAAAGAAGAGAAACAGAAAAAGGAGGAAATGTAGAAAAATAAAGAAAAGAAAACAGAAAAGAAAAGAAAATGCATTGCATAGTAAAAGTTTATGGAAACAGAAAAAGAAAGAAAAAAAAACAAAAAAGAAAAGAAAATGCATTGCATAGAAAAAGTTCATGCATTTGTGAATATGCATCATGCCATTTCTACTATCCGGAGTTAGTTTCCCTATTTGTGCTTACATATCGGTAAGTGAGAAAATAGAATATTAGAAAGAGCAGAGAGAATTGAGAAGTTTGGTGTAAGGAAAGAAAATCCAAGATATGAGTAACAGAGAAAGAATAGAAGTATTATGGGTTTACTTACTGAGCAATTAGTGCTCACTCCGTTGATTTCACTGTTTTTGCAGGTAGTAGATGAGATGCGGTCAGATGGGACGTCAAGTAGCAGAGGAGAAAGGCAACACTATCGTACTGTATTTTTGAGTTTATTTTTGTGACTTATTACTTGATGTAGAGATTTGTATATAAAGAAAAAATTAGTTATGGGCCCTCTATTTCATACTTATATATATAATTTCTATAATATGTTTAGTGAGTTTTTCTTATATTTTTTTTTTCCAAAGAACTATTAGCTAGAAAGAATATTACATTTTTGGTATTGGAGCACGGTTTTGGGATTTGACAGTGTGGCCCTCCCACCATATTGACGTACCGTAGCCAACCGTTGTAAGTTATTTCTTTCCTTACTTATGGTAGATGAGTTAGCTTAGTTGACTAATAGTGTTGGTGCTATGTGATTTAGATGAGACGTATGACCCGATCAGGTAAAAAGAATGCAGTGAGTGCGGGTGAACAATCCAACCCATCAGGATCTACTCCCCCTATCCTCGATGAAGCGAGGATTTGTAGTATCATACTGTTAGAGTAGATGCCCTAGTTCCAATCAATTATTGTAGAATTGACTCTTTGTAATAATGTTCATTAATCAATAAAAGACATTTTATTCTATATCGTATAAATCATTATTATTGCAATATGTATTGATATATGTCCTTAGAATGGTAGAACCGTGACGAGGGTATCAAGTGTTTCAAATCTTGATAGTAAGAACCCTATGAACACATATGGTGGCCATTCTAAAAACATTCGTAGCCCCAGTATTATTCTAAAGTAAGGGTATAGATAATACGGTAAGGCTATCATAGTTTTGAACGACCCTGTCGAAAGGCAGTGACTAATCTCACTTGTCGAGGTTGTTTGGTGACAACCTGGTGCAACACATTGGTGTTTGCTGCAGGCGAATACACTACAGCAAGTTCACTGGACTGACCCACCAGAGGATTCCATATGGATGGTAACGCCAGTGTCTATGGAACAAATCCTCTAACGAATGGTGGTACATGTGATTCTTAGACTTGAGATCACCGGAGTGCCTTGTGCACCGATTGGTATAATTTGACACTAGCCTAACGCAGTTCTTTTGAGAGCTGTCAATACAGTAGTGATTGGCTACATCAAGGAGTGTATCAAGACTATGGTGGATAGACAGAGGATTCATCACTCTCGGGTACGGGAGAAGTTATCTCATGGCGCAATTCAGTATATGGCAATGGCACTAAAATTGTAACCACAGTGGAATTGAGTTGTTACTCTATCCAATTTATAATACAGGTCATTGGTCCGGAAACTGAATACATAATATCGAGAGTAACAGGTGGATGACACTATTTCTATGCCTTCGTCTTGTCGAGATAATGTATGATGAAAGGATCGAATTGTACGGTAACCCTATCGTTGACAGGTAGCTACTTTGTTGAATCTGAATCTATCGGGTGGCCATAATGCCTTGCTAGGGGCCAATCTTGGTCTGTGTATTAGTGAGACGATTAATTGGTGTTAATCGCGATACTATACACTGCCAGTATGATAAGGAGCCTATGGGTCACACACATAGAAGATAATTTAAGACTTAGGAAGTAAGAAGGGCATTTTCGTCTTTTTAGGGGAAATGGTATTTTGGTAATTTTGCAGAGCAATTAAATTTGCTAAGGTCGTAGCCTTTTATTTAATTTGTTAGAAAAATTAAATAAGTGAAATTACATTTAAATATGTGTTAGCATATATATTTAAATAAATTATCATTATTGATTAAATGTTAATATATATATTAAATATATATTAATTGAAAATAATGATGAATTAAAATAAATATCTAATTGGGAGTGTTTGGAAACATGGGGTGTTTGGGTTGGAGCCCAAGCCTATTCCATATGGGAATAGGGCAATTAAATAACACTATATAAGAAAAGTATTAATTAAAATTGTAAAAAGGTTTCGTTCATACACTTTGATTGAAAAGGAAAGCACACACAGCCCCCTTTCCTCTCTCCCACGCTAGACTTGGTTTTTTGCCTGAAATCAATTTCTTTTTATTTCTTCTTGATTCTTAAGGCTAAGGAGGGTCTAGCAAATCCCTCCTTAGTTCTTGCGATAGTCTTCGTGTGGACTACGTCGGTTCGACCTTACACTTGGGTTGGTAGCAAAACACGTTCAAAGGAAAAATTGGAGGAGCCTCCAAACGTGTGTATGGTTTCTTAAACTCTAGATTTATTTTCTGCAAATTTATACTTTAATATAAACTGTAAATTTATACCTTTGATCTTGGCTCTTTCGAACGATCCTTGTATTATGATTTTTGTTTTTCGCCGCGTATATGGATCGCTTCCTAACACATACAACAGGTATTGGCAGAGAGTTAGGAGAGATCTATACATGAGAGAGTTGAGACATCAATTGTTGTACCGACTATTAGAGTAGATGCCCTAGAGCCAACCAATTATTGTAGAATTGACTCTTTGCAATAATGTTCATTAATCAATAAAAAGGTATTTTATTCTATATCGCGTAAATCATTATTACTACAATATGTATTGATATATGTCCTTAGAATGGTAGAACCGTGATGAGGGTATCAAGTGTTTCAAATCTTGATAGTGAGAACCCTATATGGTGGCCATTCTAGAAACGTCCGTAGCCTTAGTATTATTCTGAAGTAAGGGCACAGATAATACGGTAAGGCTATCATAGGGTTAAACAACCCTGTCGAAAGGCAGTGACTGATCTTACTTGGCAAGGTTGTTTGGTGACAACCTGGTGCAACACATGGGTGCTTGTTGTAGGCGGATATGTTAGAGTAGGTGCCTTAGAGCCAATCAATTATTGTAGAATTGACTCTTTGTAATAATGTTCATTAATCAATAATAAAAGACATCTTATTCTACATCGCGTAAATCACTATTATTGCAATATGTATTGATATATGTCCTTAGAATGGTAGAACCGTGACGAGGGTATCAAGTGTTTCAAATCTTGATAGTGAGAACCTTATGAGCACATATGGTGGCCATTCTAGAAACGTCTATAGCCCTAGTATTATTCTGAAGTAAGGGCATAGATAATACGGTAAGGCTATCATAGTGTTGAATGACCTTGTCGAAAGACAATGAGTGATCTCACTTGTCAACGTTGTTTGGTGACAACCTGGTGCAACACATGTGTATTTGCTGCAGGCGGATACACCACAACAAGTTCATTGGAGTGACCCACCAGAGGATTCCATATGGATGGTAACCCTAGTGTCTATAGAACAAATACTCTAACGAATGGTGGTGCATGTGATCCTTAGACTTGAGATCACCGGAGCACCTTGTGCACCGATTGGTGTAGTTTGACACTAGCCTAATGCAGTTCTTTTCAGAGCTGTCAATACAGTGGTGATTGGCTGTATCAAGGAGTGTATCAAGACTATGGTGGATTGACAGAGATTTCATCACTCCCGCATACAGGAGAAGTTATCTCACGGCGCAATTCAATATATGACAATGACACTAAAACTGTGGCCACAGTGGGATTGAGTTATTGCTCTATCCGGATTATAATACAGGTCATTGGTCCAGAAACTGAATACATAATATCGAGAGTAACCAAATGTTGAAACTATTTCTATGCCTTCATCTCGTCGCGATAATGTATGATAAAAGGATCAAATTGCACGGTAACCATATCGTTGACAGGTAGCTACTTTGCTGAATCCGAATCTATCAGGTGGCCATGATGCCTTGCTAGGGGCCAATCTTGGTCTCTGTATTAGTGAGACGATTAATTGGTGTTAATCGTGATACTATACACTGCCGATATGATGAGGAGCTTATGGGTCACACGCATAGAAGATAATTTAAGATCCAAGAAGAAAGAAGGGCGTTTTCGTCTTTTTAGGCGAAAGGGTATTTTGGTAATTTCACAGTGCAATTAAATTTGCTAAGGTCGTAGCCTTTATTTAATTTGTTAGAAAAATTAAATAAGTGAAATTACGTTTAAACGTGTGTTCACACATATTTAAATATATTATCATTATTGTTAAATGTTAATATATATTTAAATATATATTAATTGATTTTAATTGAGATAATGATGGAAAAATAAAATATCAAATTAGGAGTGTTTGGCAACATGGGGCGTTTGGGTTGGAGCCCAAGCCTATTCCATATGGGATTATGGCAACTTAATTAACTATAAAAGAAAAGTGTGCGTTAATTGTTTTTAATGAATTGATTTCTCTTGAAATTAAAACACACACAGCAGCCCCATCTCCTTCCACGCCAGATTTGGGTTTTAGCCTAAATCAAATTCCTTTGATTTCCTTTCTTCTTAATCTTAAAGCCAAAGAGGATCTAGCAAATCCCTCTTTGGTTCTTTTGAGATTGTCTTCGTGTGCACTACGGAGGTTCGATCCTACACTTGGATCGGTAGCAAAACATTCGTCGACAAATTTGGAGGAGCCTCCAACGTGCGTTTGTTTTCCTTAAACTCAGATTTATTTTTCTGCAGATTTAATTTTAATATGAATTGTAAAATTATACCCTTGATCTTGGCTCATGTAAATGATCTCTATATTATATTTGTTTTTGTCTCCGATGCGTATATGGGACCGTTTACTAACAGTTGTATCTGAGCCTAGGGTACTGAATTTTGCAACTTTTATTTGGATAGTTGATAACATGTATTTGATGATATAATGTTGCCATATTGAATCTGCGTAAAATCTGTCTTAAAAACATGTTTTAAGAAATTATTAATCGATTGATTTTTAATTTATTGATGATCTGCATGTTTGGAATAATGATTGATGGATTTTTGTTGAGATCAATGTGTTTGGTTGATTGCAAAGTCCGTTTAGAGTGTTTTTGCTTGCTGTATGAACAGATCTGGAGCTACAAATCTGTGTACACTTGCCACAGCGATATAACCCATCACCGTAGTGAGCGTTGTTCACGCTGGCACTGGTGACAAAACCAGCGCTCGCCGCGGTGATATAAAGCATCGCCATAACAATCATCCTTTGGACGAGCGCTGTACGAAAGCAGCGCTCGCCATGGCGATATAATCCATCTCCAAGGCGATCGTCCTTAGGACAAGCACTGTACCAAATCGCCGCGGCATACGTTAAGTGTGAACGTCAAGTTACCAATGCACGCCGCGACGATCTAACTCATTGCCGCAGCGAGCGCACTTCCGAGTGTGCAGGGGGCTAAAATGTAAAGTTTCAAAACCTTTGGACCAAACAAATTCTACAAATTGTCAAGGGATAAATGGTAATCTACCCTACAAATTTCAAAAATTGATTGTTTTTAAAATGTATGCTTTGTACTTGTTTGTATATTGCATGGTGCCAGGTACATGAGCCTTAGACCTAAGGATGAATGTTTTAAAATATTTTTGGGTATGTATGGTTGTATAATTTATTAAATAGGGCCTGCCTTTCTCCTATTCTCGATGTAAACTCTCTTCTCATCTCATTCCCCTCGAATGTAAATCGAGGTTTCTAAATTTATTGATGTAAAGAATTTGTAGAATTATTTATTGTAAATTTAGAACGATATTTTTTTTTTGTAATGTACTTGAAGACAGAGCAAAGGACGAGGCAACCATACTTGAAGACTCATGATGTTCATTACAAGACCCCTAGGTGACCCACCGATTCCTCTAGGCTTGAGGAAATCGGTTTTAGTTGGGCATGTACCGGCACGTTTTAATAGTTTGTTTAGAATGCATGATAAGGTTGAATTTTCAATAACATGCGAAACAATGTCATTCTAACAAAGATAATAATCTAGTGAGACATTAAATAACAAAACCCTCAATTAAAGTATATTAAGTCAAGTAAGCCTTCCATCACCATGGTTTTAATCAAACCACTGTTTGTCGAAACCTTGTTCGCCAAAGCGAAGGGTACACTTCTACCAGTGGGAGGTTAAGATGCATTGAAGTTTTCCTTAATGGTGATGAGTCGACTTAAAATGACAGTTTTGCTTGTTCACCGAAGCAAAGGTTGATAAACGTGCGTCATAGGCATAGTAGAGTAGTACACAAATACTGTGTACGTGGTGACATGTGGTGTCCACTCTACTGATACTAAGAATCACACTTGAGGATGTTGGCATGAGGTGACCATTAGATTGTGTGATTGGCTTGTTGGCTTTTTCACATTTGAGGTTGATAGTAGGAGCTATCAACTGGTGTGGATTAAGTTTGTTGGCCTACCTAATCAACTCATTTTGGCTTGTTTGCCAAAGTGAAGGTTTGAAATGGGCAGGACGGGATCTTGGTCCACTAGGAAAGGCAACAGGCTTTCCCGAGTTATGGTGAGGGCTATTAACTTGAGTAAAATAGTGGGAGCATCTTTTAATAAACGACCATATTAAATAATAATGAACTTTATAATAACTTTATCTTTTCTGCAATTGTAGATTCACCAAAATGAGTATTATGAACCTGCGATCGATAATCGAGAAAGAAAACAGGTTGGATGGATCCAATTTCTCGGACTGGTATCGTAATCTTTGGATTATACTCAAGTCAAAAAAGAAATTGTATATCCTTGAAAAGCCATACATGGCTGAGCCTGATCCTGATGCCACTCAAGAAGTTAAGGATACTTATCAAAAGTTTGTTGATGATGCTGATAGTGTTCTATGCTTGATGTTAGCATCAATGACTCCTATGTTGTAGAAGCAACATGAGAATATGGACGCTGCTTTCATTATTCTACATCTCAAGGAGCTTTTCAAGACAAATGCTCGACATGAGAGGTACAAGGTGTCGAAAGCACTGTTTGGGAGTCGTCTGACTGAGGGAGCCCAAGTTGGTCTTCATGTGCTCAAGATGATTGAGCACATAGAGAGGCTTGAGACTTTGGGATGTGGCTTGGATACAGAATTACAAATGGATTTAATTCTGCAATCCTTGCCTAACTCTTATGCTCTGTTCATAATGAATTTTAATATGAACATGATGGAGAAAACCCTGTCAGAACTTTTGAACATGTTGAGGACTACAGAGTAGGACATGAAAAAGTCCAAGCTTGTTTTACTGGTTGCTGCTGCTAAACCAAAGGGTAACGGTAATGGTAAGGCCAAGGCCAAACCCAAGCCCAAGCCCAAAGGACAAGTTGCTCTTGGGCTTGAGAGTGGCATAGGGAAGGGCAAGGTAGTTTGCTTCTTTTGTGGCAAGCTTGGCCACTGGAGGAAACATTGCAAGGCTTTCCTCGCAAGCAAGAAGAAATCAGAGGCTACGACTTCAAGTATTTTTATGATTGAGATTAATTTCTTTCCTTCAACATCTTGGGTCATTGAGACAGGATGTGGTACTCACATTTGTACTGATGTGTAGGGACTAAGGCAGAGTAGAGTGCTCACCAAGAGAGAGGTGGACCTACGAGTTGGAAATGGAGCACATGTGGCTACATTGGCTGTAGGGACTTACTGTTTATCTTTGCCTACGGGCTTGTTATTGGAACTACATAACTGTTATCACGTACCTTCTGTTTCTAGAAATATTATTTCAGTATTCGCTTTGGATAATATAGGGTATCATTTTGAAATATCTAATGGATTGTTGTCCTTTAGTTTGAATGGTATTCTATTTGGAATTGCAAGGTTATATAATGGATTATATGTTCTTGATTTAAACAATAAAGATATTCTCAACATTGAAACCAAGAAAACTAAACATAGTGATCAAAACCAGACATATCTCTGGCACTGCAGATTGTGTCATGTTAATAAGACTCGCTTCGCAAAACTTCAAAGGGATGGAGTTTTGGACCTTTTTGACTTTCAGTCATTTAAGGTATGTGAGTCATGCCTGTTAGGCAAGATGACCAAGTCTTCTTTCACAAGACAAGGTGAAAGGGCTACTGAGCTGTTAGGCATCATCTATAGTGACATATGTGGTCCACTAACAGTTAAGGCCAGAGGTGAATGTTCATACTTCACCATATTTACTGATGATTTCAGTAGATATGGTTATGTCTACCTTATGAGACATAAATCTGAAGCCTTTGATAAATTCAAGGAATTCAAAAATGAAGTATAGAATATGTTGGGAAAAAGTCTTAAAGCTCTTCGGTCGGATCGAAGAGGTGAATACTTAAGCTTAGGGTTTTCAGAGTACCTGAAGGAATGTGGGATAGTATCACAACTCACCCCTCCTTATACACCACAACACAATGGAGTGTTGGAAAGAAGGATCAGGACCTTACTTGACATGGTTAGGTCCATGATGAGTTTTAGTGATTTACCTGCATCGTTCTGGGGTTATGCCCTAGAGACTACGACTCATGTTTTGAACCGTGTGCCATCAAAGTCTGTAGATAAGACTCCATATGTGCTATGGAGTGGGCAAAAGCCCAACTTGTCTCATCTAAGGATTTGGGGTTACGAAGCTTATGTTAAGAAATTGACTTTGAACAAGCTGGGCACAAAATCCTGTAAATGTATATTTGTAGGGGTATCCAAAGGAGACCAAAGGATACTATTTCTACCACCCAGAAGATCGCAAAATTTTTGTTACTCGGTCTGGTGTCTTCCTAGAAAAGGAAAATTTTCTAAGAAGTACTAGTGCGAGAAAAGTAGAACTCGATGAAGTCCTAAAACCACAAGATATACTAGACGAAGGACAGGATGATGTACCACAGAAAGTGGTTGACCATCATGAGGAGGTTATTCCACAACTTGTAGAACAAAGTGAACCACCTCTGGTAGCACAGGAGCTACGTAGATCTGGGAGACTACACCATGAGCCCGAGAGATACGGTTATCTCGTGACTCAACATGGTGACGTACTAGTCTACCAAGATGATGAACCCAAAACCTACGAAGACGCTATATCAGATCCAGATTCTGTTAAATGGCTTGAAGCCATGAAATCTGAGATGGACTCCATGTACCAGAACCAAGTATGGTCTCTGGTGGAACCACCTGAAGGGGTAAAACCCATAGGGTGTAAATGGGTCTTCAAGAAGAAGATTGACATGGATGGCAATGTGCATACTTATAAAGCATGGCTGGTTGCCAAAGGTTTCAAACAAATTCATGGCGTTGACTATGAAGAAACCTTCTCGTCGGTTGCCATGATTAAATCCATCTGGATTATGCTTGCAATAGCTGCATATCATGACTATGAGATTTGGCAAATGGATGTCAAAACTGCTTTCCTGAATAGAAACCTTGAGGAGGATGTGTATATGACACAACCTGATGGTTTTGTTCTTGATAGTCAAGCTAATAAGGTATGCAAGTTGCAAAGATCTATTTATCGACTCAAGCAAGCTTCAAGGAGCTGGAACATTCATTTTGATGAAACCGTAAAAGAATTCGGTTTTATCAAGAACAAAGATAAGCCTTGTGTTTACAAGAAAGTGAGTGGAAGCGCAGTAGCATTCCTAGTGTTGTATGTCGATGACATACTTCTGATCAGGAATGATATATCGAACTTGCAGTCGGTAAAGACTTGGTTATCCAAGTGCTTCTCCATGAAGGACTTAGGGGAAGCAGCCTACATCCTTGGAATAAAGATCTGTCATGATAGATCGTGTAGGTTGCTTGGACTAAGTCAGAGTGCATATATTGACAAAGTATTGAAAAGATTCAGTATGGAAGAATCCAAAAAGGGATTTCTTCTGATGTCACATGGTGTTTATCTCTCTAAGGAATTGTGTCCTAAAACAAAAGATGAGAGAGATAGGATGAAGAGGATCTCATATGCATCAGCAATTGGATCCATCATGTATGCCATGCTATGTACTCAGATTGATGTCTCATGTGCTTTGAGCACTTGTAGTAGATATCGATCGGATCCAGGTGAGCGTCACTAGATGGCTGTCAAGAATATTCTTAAGTACCTGAAGAGGACTAAGGATATGTTCTTGGTTTATGGAGGGGAAGATGAGCTCACTGTAAGAGGATACAGTGATGCTAGTTTCCAAACGAAAAAAAATGATTATTGATCGCAATCAAGGTTTGTATTTTGTCTCAATGGCGGTGTAGTGAGCTAGAAAAGCTCCAAGCAAAGAACTGTAGCGAACTCTCCAAATGGAGGCTGAGTATATTGCATTATCAGATGCAGCCAAGGAGGCATTCTGGATTAAGAAGTTCATTACTGAACTTGGTGTGGTTCCTACGATTGTTGATCCTATAGACATCTATTGTGACAACAATGGAGCAATTGCTCAAGCCAGGGAACCACGGTCTCATTAGAAGTCTAGACACATACTCAGACGATCCCATCTCATCAGAGAGATAGTTGAGAGGAAAGACGTACAGATTAGTAAAGTGAATACTGATGACAATCTTGCAGATCCATTGACAAAGCCTCTATCGCAGTAGAAGCATGAAAGACACTTGAGATCATTTGTATTAAATACATGAATGATTGGCTATAGTTCAAGTGGGAGATTGTTATAGTAGATGCCCTAGAGCCAATCAATTATTGTAGAATTGACTCTTTGTAATAATGTTCATTAATCAATAAAAAGGCATTTTATTCTATATCATGTAAATCATTATTATTGCAATATGTATTGATATATGTCCTTAGAATGGTAAAACTGTGACGAGGGTATCAAGTGTTTCAAATCTTGATAGTGAGAACCCTATGAGCACATATGGTGGTCATTCTAGAAACGTCCGTAGCCCTAGTATTATTCTAAAGTAAGGGCACAGATAATACGGTAAGGCTATTATAGTGTTGAACGACCTTGTCGAAAGGTAGTGACTGATCTCACTTGTCAAGGTTAGCTAGCCTGATGGTACTCACCTCTCTTGTCACAAGTACTTAGCCTACAGGTCTTGTGTTCGAGAGGTGGGGAAGGCGAAAGAAACCCACTTGCAGGGGTGGGGATATTCCATGAGTGGGCCGCATGGGAAAGCCCCTTGCCCGATGGCCCAAGGGCGGGGTAGTTGAGGGATAGCCCATGGTCTCACATTTGGTGACAACCTGGTACAACACATGGGTGCTTGCTGTAGGCAGATATACCGCAGCAAGTTCACTAGACTGACCCACCAGAGGATTCCATATGGATGGTAACCCCAGTGTCTATGGAACAAATCCTCTAACGAATGGTGGTACATGTGATTCTTAGACTTGAGATCACTGGAGCGCCTTGTGCACCGATTGGTACAGTTTGACACTAGTTCTATGACTTTGTCTCATCGAGATACAGGATGATGAAAGGATCGAATTATACGGTAACCATATCGTTGACAGGTAGCTACTTTGCTGAATCCGAATCTATCGGGTGGCCATGATGCCTTGCTAGGGGCCAATCTTGGTCTGTGTATTAGTGAGACGATTAATTGGCGTTAATCGCGATACTATACACTGCTAGTATGATGAGGAGCCTATGGGTCACACACATAGAAGATAATTTAAGACTCAGAAAGAAAGATGGGCGTTTTCTTCTTTTTGGATGAAAGGGTATTTTGGTAATTTCACATTGCAATTAAATTTGCTGAGGTCGTAGCCTTTATTTAATTTTGTTAGAAAAATTAAACAAGTGAAATTACGTTAAAATATGTGTTCGCATATATTTAAATAAATTATCATTATTGTTAAATGTTAATATATATATTAAATAAATTTTAATTGAAGATAATGATGAAATAAAAATAAATATCTAATTAGGGGGTGTTTGGAAACATGGGGTGTTTGGGTTGGAGCCCAAGCCCATTCCATATAGGAATAGGCAAGTAAAATAACACTATAAAAGAAAAGTGTTAATTGAAAA